>CM017904.1:7498332-8698332 GCA_008369825.1 Triplophysa tibetana | reverse complement strand
CATATGCTTTTCATGAGTCCCACTGAGTGGCATCTTAACCTTTCTGCCATCTTTTTAGCTACACTGTCCTTATACAAAACACATGGCTTCTTTTAATGTGTTTAATGCATCTTGTGTTTGCAACATTTTCAATGTGATCTCATGTGAAGAGATGGACTATTTAAGTGTGTTTACAAAATACAGTACACTGCACTAGGTCAAAATAGTTGCAGTGTCCACAGAAACATCCTGTCTGTTATGCTAAAAGAGTGCTTTTCTTTCTAAGGTAAAAACCAGATCTTCCATCAACCACACCCAAACAGAACACATTTTCCCTTACCAACAGCCATACTATACTATCGCTCTTATATTTATGCTTTCATTTTTTTTTCATAAATCACTAGGGGTGTGGCGATACGTTCAGCTCACGATTCGATACTGTACACGATACTGGGTTAACGGTTGTGATTGAATCCTGATATTTGAAAAAAAGAACAAATTTTCCAAATGACAGAATTTCCCCAAAACATATATTTTTTTAAGTACCACTTGTTGTTTTGTTAAAGAATTGACAACATTCAAGCTTTAATTCAACCATCTTTATGTAATCTAATTAAACTGAATTTTAAGTTAACATCAAAATGTTTTTAAAGTGAAATAGTTTCAAAGATTTAGAAATACAAAGCTATACTATATTGTACAATACTATGCAAAAGAGTGCCACAAGGATGTTGTATTTTTGTAGGCCAACTCGAATCTTTACAAAACAACACTACATTTATTCATTTTGAAGCTAAATACAATCTGCAGATGTAAAAAGTAGGGGTGTGACGAGAGACTTATCCCACGAGACGAGACACGATTTTTTAATAAATCCTCAATGACGAAATATATAGGGAACATAGTATTTTATTCACCTTAAAAACACAAAATGGAAAAAATGTAGGGATTATAAAATCAACGTATCCTTTATTAAACAAAATTACATTATATTATGCAGTAATCAACAATATATAACACTGCAAACTTACTTAACTGGCAGTAATTGAACAAAAAAATAAGTTGTATTTTCTTAACAGGCACAGCATTAAGTAAAAAGCGTATGCACAAGTCGCACGTGAACGTTGAAACCTATCCGTCTAGCATGTGTTCACCTAGAAAAACGGTGGGAAAGTAGCGTCGTGGGATGGAAAATCACGTTGTCTATGAATAGCCGGGCCGGTCACTGTAGCTCACAGCACGCACATACTTTGTGCAGTTATTAGCGTGTTAATATACAGTAATGATAACAGGTCACACCACCACAAAATGTGCACTCACACAAATGCACCCAAAAATATTTTGAACAGACACCTCCTTTCATTGGGGCATTGGAAACAGAAGTGCTAAAATGCTAACTTGCTTCTTTTGCATATAAAAACACGTCATCCCTGCGGCTCTACACTATTCTATATTGGAGCTCTGTGTATTACCGCTATTGGACATTTTTATTTGAAACTGCAGTCATGTGTACTTGCAGCATATACAAAACATATTTCCTTCAATTAGACCATATCTCATTTTCACTATATTGGAAACTGAAGTGAATGCAGCATATAGTACACTGAGCTCTCCCTCAACACACCCTCTAGGGATTCTCTCGTCTCTGTGTTTTGCCATCTTCCCTTGTTTATCTCAGAATGGATTGATTTTTATATTTATTTTGTTTCATTATCTTGAAAGTAGAACATGCACCCAGCGGAGAGAGCCGGCGTTATGATTCTCTGTTAATAATTCAAACTGCTTATGAAATGCTAAGCAGTTTTTACATTATCAAAGGCTTTCTGTAGATGCTGTAAAGACAAATTATTCAAAATGATTTTTTAATGGTAAACTAGAATTTAGTTTTAACCAAGCGTTAAATTGACCATTTAACCACAAGTAGTTAATCGTCAAAGTACATATTAGGTCTAGGGATAAAGGGATAGTCCTCCAATAAATTAATAAAAATGTGTCATAAACTACTCATCCCCAAGTTAACAAACCTGTGTTTGTTACTTTCTTTTTTCTCATGAACAAAGAGAAATATATTTGCAAAAATGTTAGGAACTGACATTTCTGGGACATCATTGACCACCATGGTAGGAAACCATTTTTGTGTCCTTTTTTTCTTGTTCTGTTTGACACAAAATTAGATATTTTGAAGCTTTTAGGAAAGCAAACAGTTCTAGGGCACTTTTGACTACCATTTTAATTTTTGCTACTAAAGTAATGGAAGATGTCCCAGAAATATCAGTTGCTAACATTTTTCCAAATATCTTTCTTTGTGTTCAACAGAACAAGAGTCAGAGAAATGTGCAAAATATAATTTTTTGTGTAAATATATCTCAACTAACTTTATAATTAGATATATTCAAAAAAGATCTGAATACATGATCCCTTTGGGAGAGCACCAGGCCGGGGAAGAACCCTGAACAATACAATGTCTGTGGAAACTAAGCTTCTCTCAAGCATTGATCACCATAAATCAATACATCTCCACAGACTCTCTTCTCTCGCCTCTTCATCTCAAAAGCATTACGTAATGTCAGACTATAATGGTGTCATTAGCTAAATATAGCCTCTTTGTCCTCTCAGACACAGGGAAGATCATTCGGATGAGATTGTGACATCAGGAGTAAACATAATTTGTTTAATGCAATGTGTAGGAGTTTGACATTGGTATTACTATGTTTTTCATTGCATTGGTCTATGAGTATTATCTCCAGCAGTATCTTGACTTCATGTGTCAGCCGTAACACATTAACTCTGTCTCAGTTAGAAGCGGTGTAATGAACTTGCATCCGTTTTAGGCTGTAATTGAGTCATAACTGGCATGAGGCTGTCTGGCAGGGAATCTTAGTGCTTCACAGGTCGGTATGTGATCAGTATTTTCTGCGCTTGTATTCATAGGTGTCCTGAGCCACTGTATGTGTGATTGAGCGAGTGAGGTTATTTATACATGTGTGTGTGACTGTATCTCATCACCATGGCCTCGGAGAGTGTGACCTTGGAGAACCAACTCCACAGTGCGCAGAAGAACCTGCTGTTCCTGCAGCAAGACCATGCCAACACCCTCAAGGGTCTTCACGATGAGATCCGTCGCCTGCAACAGCACTGCACAGGTACAAATAAAAATCGAAATTTGAATATAAAAATACTGAAACTCTAAGTGCTTCCGGACTAAAATGGGCTATATTATTTTTGATTGCGTTTATTGATGCATGTCTTCACCACTTTTGGTGTTCTTTTAAAGCAAAACATCTTATTGGTAACTTAAGTTGGTGCACATGTTGCACGTTTAGCTCAATACGGTCCCGCTACTAGTCATCTGCTGCTTATAGTGTGAAATGGTTTCACAGGGATTATTATTGGTCCTGTAAGAATACATTTCATCTCATTCCAGAGTCCTCATTTAAGATTTCTCTTCTTCAGTCGCAGTGGAAATTGTTCCCAACACTTTCGATTTCATCTTTTGCCATTTTGTCTTTAAAGGCAACATGGAATTAAAAGCCCTTTTTGCACAATTTATCACTGCAGCATATTTCAAATAGAAAAATGTTTCATGATCCTTAAAATGTAACTTTTAATTCCCATCTGAAACCACTTTCGCTGGATTTTCTGCTACATTGGTGAGCAAAATAAAAATAACTTCAGTCGTCTTTGTCTGTGAAGAATGGTCTTTGGTGCTGATATGCCGTTTAAAAACATCTATTGAAGAAATATGTCAAAATGTTCAATATAAAAGTTTTCGAGGTCATGATACTGGTCTCTTTATAATTCTTTTCATGTGATTTTATTAATGTAAACAAATATTTTATCAATTTTTATTAAGTTGCTGTGTATCAAGCAGAAAAACATGCCCCTGGACTACATAATATCATAAGTAGCACGGCAATATTTGTAGCAATAGCCAACAAAACATTGTATGGGCCATATTTATTGATTTTTCAATTGAATTGTCAAAAATCATTAGATTATTAAGTAAGGATCATGTTCCATGAAGAAATTTAGTACAGTTTACAAATTTAGAAATTTTGATACAGTTTACTACCGTAACTGTATCAAAACTTTATTTCTGTGAGTGGATGCAGCAAAATTGCCAACATAAATGGCCTGAAACACGTCTACAAACTTCACTCGCCGCTGCCCACTTTTTGAGAATAACCCACTCAAGTTGGGTCACAATGTAAAGGTTAAAGCTTCTGCTTTCGGCTTCAACTCCTCTCCATCACATCATTACAGTGGTAAGCAAATAGAGAGCATTGAAACAAACCTGTTTCTTCTTAGAAATAGCCGACTACAGCCCCTATGATGGACATCTTTAAAAGATTTCTTAATATTTATTATTTTTTTACACCCACAGATTCCATAGTTTCAAATAGTTGTTCCTCAGCCAAAGTTTGTCCTATACTAACAATCCATACATCAATAGAAAGCTTAGTTGTTACATGTATGCATCTCCATTAAACAAATTGACCCTTATGACTGGTTTTGTGGTCCAGGTTCACATCTGTGCAGTCATCATAGAAACTAACTTTTTCATTTTGTTATAATCCAGACTAATTGTATTACATATTAATAAATCTAAACATTTGATAAAACAAAGTTCCGCCCCACATTACAGTATAGGTATGATGACAAAATTTTCAAACACCCCTAAGCTCAAAATGGATCACATGACGAGACAGAGCTGAAAATTCCCTTTCCAACGACACCTGAATTGTGAAAATCAGTTGAGGATTGCGAAAGTTATGATATTTATAATACCCAGGAATATAGTAAAATAGTTAACATTAACTACACTAGAAGTCGTGTGACCGAAAATGCTTATAATTCACACATTTTTGCTTGTAACTTCCTTATTTTATCAGATATTTGCACGAAATTTGAAATGAATGAAGAATTGTGTTAGTTCTTTCAAATGAAATCATGAAAATATACTGTTTTAGCTGGAATGGGCATCAGACGCATGGTACCTCACTCAAAACAAATAAAATTAATAAGCGTTCATTCATATTCATTAACATTTATTTTGAGAATACAAGAGAAAAAAACAATACACATCAAAATTAATTGTTAATTCACATTCATACAACACATATTCATAGCATCAGTAATAATTTCTAGAAAAACACCGTCAGAATGAGTTGAATACAGACGATGTTTTTTTTTAGAACGGCGCCTGCAGTACATTCGCTAATCTACCTGCCACAAATGTGACTACACAATTTCCGCGATTTAGTTAAATATTTTCTCCTCGATGGATTTCGATGAAATTTCGTAAGTAACAAGATAAAACCTATGTATTTAGGTCCACCTACATTTCATTAGTGTCCAAAGTTTAGATGAAGCCCACCGACCGGTTGAACGAAACGCAAATTTTCTGAAAGCCGCGGTGACCTGAAATCACATTAGGGCTGAAATCCCGAAGTGTCCAACGCTTCAGTGGCTTGCACTCGATGTAGTTATCGTCGTATTCAGGAAAAACATACTACCACCAGGCGGCCAGGAGAAGATATTGAATGTCATCCACATTTTAGTACCGCGCGGTTTGGAACACATTTTTGAGTCAGAATGTTCGCCGCGAGTGGTTACGATGTCATCATACCTATACAGTATATCCAACTGAGAATTTGGTAACAAGTGTGAAAGCCGTTTCATATCCCAACGTGCTCTTTATCCCCATTTGACTCTGTGCTGCTCATGTGTTTCTGTTCTTATCCTGTTTCAGGTGATGCCTTGTGTCATGTGATCTTCAATGTTGTCATTTAAATGTGATGCTATGTGCTGCCAGTCTAACATTTGATCGCGTTCTCTCTCTCTGTCTCTCTCTCTTTCTCTCTCTGTCCACTCCCCTTCTCTTCTGTTTCACAGATCTCACATATGAGCTGACAATGAGGAGCTCTAATGCAGGCGGTAAGATTTCTCACGCACACTTTACCTTCATGTCTGTGTTCAGACTTGCATGGGGTCAGACGATACAATTATGCAAGGGATCAACATTGTGTGTGTATCAGGTGTGTGTTGTTGCTATGACACGGTCAAACCACTTTTTAGTAAAACATCAACCTGTTACAAAACATCTCTGACAGCCTAATGGACAGCCCAAACATATTACACAAAAGGAACACAGAGCTGGAGACTTAAAAAATGCTGTTGTCTCTGTCTCTTGTTTTTGTCAGTCTCTATATTTATCTTGCACTTTGTCTGTGCTAAATTTGCAGGAGGTTGTAAATTAGACGTTTTGTTTCTGCATAGAAAGAAAGACTCTGTGTTCCTCAGTGCACATATACCATCACAGCCTTGTCTTGTAACCCGGCAACCAGCGACCCACCCAGCAAGCACACACACACACACACACAGACCCACTACTACACCCGCACAGGGGCAGATATCCACCAGCCTGCCACCCACCCATCTGTATAATATATGTTGGGCCTTCAAGCTCAGCCCAAATACACAATGCTCGGGTGAGACATTTATGGTTCTTAATGCTCAAGGCAATTCCCACACACATGTATCCAAGCAAACCACTTAAACACTCTCTGCTATTTTACACTTTAGAAATTCTTGTTTTTAAGACTTAAGTCAGTATATGGAAAACCATCATTGTGTATTATTTCTGCATAATTAATTTGTTGTAGAATGGTGTAGTGTGAGTAAGCCTGCACACATTGTCATTTACGTTGTTTCACGAGGCCGATGCCAGCCAGATTGCAGTCCAGCACAGGAAATGAGACTATGACTGGCCACACTAATACTGCACTACTGCAGGAGGTTAATGCATCATCTGCAACCTGCTGTCTGCACCTCACATCCACACACTCCTGTTCCTAACAATAGACACAAAACTAACAACCTTCAGAAAACTATTGGTAGCTCATGTCAAGCACCACATATACTCCTCACTTTAAAGATTTAACCTCGCTCTTTAATGTTAAGCCCATAGATTCTCATTGCCCATTTAAACCCAGCTCATTACACTCGTAATGGATCCTGACACTTGCAACATTAGCATCACTGTGAATCCAGGGTTTCAGATGAATGCACTCTTTCATACTGAGGCTTTAGGTCTGATCTCAGCTACAGTAGATCTGCCCGAGCGTGCTGCATGCATGCATTATGGCTGAGCAGGTTTGTGTACGGATGTGATGGTGACCTCATTAGCTGATGTAGCCTTTGCAAAGGGGTAATGAGATAGTCAGGGAAAGTGAGAGATAGAGTCAGTCTGATAAATGAGCTCACTCTACATGTCTAGTTTAATAACTATTAGAGAGACAACATGAAAGTAAGGTTTTTAAGGTCCAGTGTATGAAATTTAGTGGCATCTAGTGGTGAGGTTGTGAATTGCAACCAACGGCTCACTCCACCGTTCAGCCCTCGCTTTAGTAGTACTATGGTGGCTAACGCAGCACAAAGATGTAGGCACGTTTTTGCTTCTTTGCTGAAGGAGAATACTAGTTACGAAACGCTCTCCCCAGAGCAGTTTGTCCGTTTAGGTCTACTGTAGAAACAACATGACAAATTCCATGTAAGGGGACCCTTGTAATTAAATAGAAATAGCTCAATTTAAGATAATAAAAACGTAACCCTTCATTGTGTAAGGTCTTTATACACCTCTGAAGACAAAGATATGTAAATTAAATCGCATTTATATCAGTAGATCAATTAAGAAATTATACGCTGGACCTTTAATATGAAAGATCAATTGTGTGAACCTAATTTAATATGGGGAATTATTATTTTATGTATTTTGCACAGCTTTGGAATAACAACAGCATAGTTTGTACCATAGCAATAAAGAGGACAAATGAGAGAGAGAGAAAGCATCCTCCCATGTGTAACATTGTTTAAACTGTCTGAAAGCTGAAGGTCGGTAAAGACGGTCACAGCGATTCCCTCACCCTTCATACCCATTAGTGCAGTAACTTGAGATAGAATCTCTCTCTCTCTCTGCCGTTGTGTCTGTATACACCCTCCTCACCCCATCTCAGCCCCACCCTGTTTGGCCGTCAGAGAGATATCTTTTAAATGTAACCCACAGTTAAGAAATGTATGAGGCTAATATTAATTATCCCAGTATATGTTTTATTCTTTCAAATGACCAGATCCATGCAAATGGTAAAGAAGAATGTAGATGTGCTATTACAGTCTGTATATACAGCTAAATTCATGGAGAAATCAATAGTTTTTATGCTGAGCTAGACTCAAGAGCTGTTCCCATAACACTACAAATGCTTTCTGTCAAAGCTCGGCGTCGGCTCTTGAGGAAGGAATGAAAGAGTTGCTAAATAAGAATAGGGTTTGATGTTTCATAGCCATTAGTTGTTTCTCAGGGGTAATAGGTTTATAGATATCTGATTTTCAGCTCACTGCTGCCCTCTAGAGACGAATGGAGAGTGTTTTGACAGTTTGCAAAAAGTATTTTAAAGGGATAGAACACCCTCCCAAAAAACTATGTCTTCGTTTATTCACCCTCATGTTGTTAGAAGATATTTTGAGAAATGTCTGAGTTTTTTAGTGTCCATACATGGAGCGTCAATGGAGGCCAATTATGTTTGGTTACCGACATTCTTCAAAATATTTTCTTTTGGGTTCTGGGGACAAGTTTGGAATGGGATGAGGGTGAATAAAAGATGACAGAATAATTTTCGGGCAAAATATCCCTTTAACACACATTAGCTCTGAGCTAGTGGCATTGCATTCTGGGATTGCCTTCTCAATAAAGAATAAAAAACAGGAGATGCCACCTCACTTGAATTCCTACGTATATCACCACTTGTCAAAAAATTCCATTTGACATCATTCTCTCTCTCTCTCAGATGATGGTGAGGCCCGCTGCAGAGAACTTCACCATCGCTGTGAGGAACTGGAGGCTCAGCTGAAGGCTAAAGAGCAGGAAAACACAGAGCTCCTGCGGGACCTGGAGCAGAAGAACGCCATGATCTCAGTGCTGGAGAACACCATCCGTGAGCGAGAGAAAAAGTACCTGGATGAGCTGAAGCTGAAGAGCCATAAGTTGGCCGTGCTGTCCGGAGAGCTGGAGCAGAGAGCCAGCACCATCGCCTACCTCACTTCCCAGCTCCACGCTACCAAAAAGCGCCTCCTCGCGGGGGGCACGTCAGGCTTGAGCCCCTCGGTCAGCCCTGTTGGCTCTTTCAAACCAACCCCTCCACCTACGGCAACTGGAAACGATAAGGACATCCGCCAGCCCGACACCCCTCGCAGGCGCATGCGCAAAAGTCTTTCGCAGCCACTTCACTCCGAATACACAGAGCTGTATCGATTGGGTGCCACAGACGGCCGCAGGCTGGTACTGAGAGATTCAGTCGATTCCATGCCAGATCCCACACCCTTCCTCCAGGCCAGAGAGCCAGCCGCCCATGCAGAGTCGCAACCGATGGTTCGAGAACGCCCTGCGGTAATCCCGCCCATTGCTTCTTCGGCTGCACACCCTGCGTCATCCAGCCCCTCCCACATCCCCATGCCCCCGAGCCCTAGAAATAGTCCCGCACGGGAGGTGCCCCGTGCTAACGCGCATATAGGAGTAGCACATCGGATCCACCGCTCACCCTCAGCCGGTAGAGGTGCAGCCCGGCCACAGGCGGAGGTGGAGACCCTCGCCGTGGACCAGGTCAATGGGGAGCAGGTGGTCCGCAAACGCTCGGGTACAGACAGAACTGTTTAAGACTCATAGGAGTTTTTAATAATCTCAGAACACAGATAGAAGTATATAAACATAGGCGTGTTAAGACCAATGCAGTATATGAAGAACTGTTTATGACTGTGAAAACATACAAACGGCTCAAATCATCAATGTACCTCTGACAGAAACACAACTGTTATTATGATACAGATTTAAATTAACTAACCAATACAACAGCACAACCCCCCCCCCCCCCCCCGAGACGTTGAACAAACACTGAAACTGTTAAGACTGTTATAGGAAATTTCGAGGGATTATGAATGTGTTTTTTAGAGAAAGATGGAGAGTGCGGTAAAAGCTACTGTACGTCCTGCTTTTGCTGCTTTTTATGCAACACTGTAAAAACAGACTTTTGTTCACGATTGCTTTAATAACTTTTTTCTCTCATCTCAGTCGAGGAGAACTGTGAGCATGCCAAAAGTTTTTTTCTCATGCCCACCTGAGCATCTTCTTTGCACTTTGTATTATTCTTTTCCGTTTGTCTTTAATGTCCCATTCAGTTTGAGTCCAGATGCAAAACGCGTATATTGCCAAACCCGTCATTGCCTGCTGATTTAATATGCTCGGATGCATATTCATATCTACTCATATTTATTCATGAGCACTGCAGTGGTACTGAAATCTCCTTGAGCTCTCCTCGCGCTCTCACTCTCATATCTACAGGCTAATGTGAAGAGTCTCGATGCTCCTTATTAAACACCTACCCAAATCAAAGAACAAACGTCTCAGTCACTTGTGTTTCTCTTGCTTTTGTTTATACTGTAATGTTCTAAACGTACAGTTTAATAAGATATTTTAAGATTATTTAAGGTTGGAATATAAATCACTCTTAATGAATACATTCTTCATGCAGATATAAGGTCATATACACTACTCTTGAAAAGTTTAGGGTCACTTAGTCTTTATTTATATTTTTTCACATTTTAGAATTATAGTAAACTGATCAACATATATGTACCACAAAATATGGTACATTCTAAAATCAAAATATTTTGTTATATTTTAGCAACTTCAGTGTAGTCTTCCTAATTCATCTATGTACAAAACATTTTTAAATAATGTAAAAATAATATGTTTGCACAATTATATTTTCCACACATAATACATTTCAAGCATCTGCCCACAGATAAAACCCCCCCAGACAAGTGACCCTAAACTTTTGAATGGCAAACCTTTTCTCTATTCTCTATTGTTTTAGGTAGCAAGTGAAAGGGTGAAGCTCACAAGGATTGTTATGAACCTTTCTCCCCCCGAAATAAAAAACAAGATTTATTTTTCACATTTAAACTAAATCGCTCTGGCTTATGCAGTGATTATTCTTATAGGGTTTCTGACAGCCTAGTGGTAGCGCCGCATGCTTCAAGACTGCTCTGTCACCTGCTGTTGTCTCATGATCAGTTGTACCATGTTAGTCTAGTTATCATCCATGTTTTTTTTGTTTGTTTGGGAGATAGATAAATTGCTGTCGGACGACCTTAGTAATTCTGATCAATTCATAAAATACAATTTACAAATAACATAAGAGAATAAAAAATACAGGCGCTACAAGAACCTTTATTGTCTAAATGGTTCCTTGAAGAACCTTTTTGTTTCATGAAATCTTCTTTGTGGCGAAAATAGGTTCTTCAGATTATGAAATGGCATGAAAGAGTTTCTTTAAAGATCAGTTGACTGAATGGTTCTAAGTGAAACCAAACATTTTTTTTCTAGAGCATTGCTGTGAAGAACCTTTTTAGCACCTTAGCGTATGGAGGCTGTTGGTCCTGTAATATTACAGTACAAATGTGTCTGTTGCTGCACAACGTCAAGTATTTTCATAATTATATTTTATTCTTTTAGCAGTACAAAAATAAAGATGTATACTGATAAACAGATCTGAAGTGGCAGTACAAGCAGAAGCAGAACTCTTGTTGGTTTAAAAATAAAAGGTGCTTGTTAAGAGCTCAGGGGAAGTGACGTAGACAGCACCCGAGTTCTTTAACAAGATTGGTTCTCAGCTCCTCTAATAGTTTAATGTGATTTAACCATAAGTCTTGTTTTATTTTGAATGTTCGCTTGCGTAAACGGCAGGAAATTAGACAGAGTAAAACATTGAGAAGGTGAAACAATCAGAGGTAACACTTGACAGTAAGTTTGTTTTTTATGGATGTATTAGTAAATGTTGAAACTAACAAATTAATGAATGTTGTTGACGTATTAGTCATTGTTAGTTCATGTTAGTCAAAGCTTCAAGTAATGTTAATAAATATAACCGTATTGTAAAGTGTTACCCAATCACAACATTTGCTTAAATATAAAGGAAAATTAAATGAATATACTATAAGACGCTCTATATAAATCTATTCAACTAATGAACTGCCTACTATTGATATTTTAGACGATACAAAATTAATTATTCAGGTTGTTATGCAAAAATTAACATTCATTGAAAAATGATGTTACAAATAAACAGACGTATGAGTTAGGCATGTGCTCATCATAAGTGGATTCAGAGCAACGACAAGAAAAAAAAAACATTGCTCACATTGTGTATAGAGTCCAGTTGTTCAACATGCCTGTCAAACAAATGTACAAATTTAATTCTATTGTGCTTTCAATTCAGCATGAAACCTAAAGATGCAGTGATCATAGTTTATAAAATCTCTCACATTTAAATATTTTTAAGTTCTTTTCAGAGAATGTTATCAAGTCCATAGACCTGCGGCAAAGCACCTCTATGACAGTAAGTGCCCCAGTAACAATGGCATCACAGCTCCGAAAACCGTTACACAGTTATAAACAGGTCCAGCACTGGCAGCACCCATGTAATAATCCACATCCGTCTCATTGCGGTACTTGGCCTGATCTTCTGAATACCTATTACCATGTGCTCCATGTCTAGGGTGGCCGTATCCATTTCCGTAGCCTCCATAACCTCCGTACCCCTGCCCGTGTCCATACCCAGGCTGTGCCATGGAGCTTAAACCGTGGCCGACCAGCATACCTCCTAACGCCCCAGCTGCAGCCGCCCCCACTACCTTTCCTGTACTGTGTCCAGACGAGCCTCCGCTATAGGGAGGTGGGGCGTGGTGTGGTGGCTGACCACCCCCTGCTCCCCAGCCTACACGACCGGCGCTTCCACCGCCCCATGCGCCACCTGCACCACCTCGACCGGCTACACCGCCTCCACCTCGCCCGAAGCTCCCGCCCCGACGCGACTGGACCACTGGAAACATTGCTGTCGTGAGTAAAAGGCAGATCACCGAAGAGAAGATTTTGTTGTGCGAGGACATGCTGCAGAAACAGAAGAGAGCAGGAGTCAAACAGAGAGCATTGAGTTAATCCAGTGACAATATATTTGATGAGATAAGCTCATGTATATAGAGATATATAGATGGTAGACATGAATAGGATTAAGTTCTAATTTATTAAAATGTCAGTGGCTTCTTTATCACGGAAAATACATTTTCATAATCAAAACCAAATAAAAAATAAGAATCAGAATTGTCTAGACATATGGAAAATATTGACTAATTATTCTCTTAAACAATAAAGATGCAACGTAAGGCTGAGTAGATAATGTTAAGGAATAATAGACAAATATTGTTATTAGGAGTCACAGTGAAATGAGCCGTCTGATTTTGTAATCTAGGCCACCAGTCTGTGAGCTGTTCAGGTAGGATTAAAGCTATTCATTATTATATAGTTACATTATATAGTTTAATTTATTATAATATAGTTGAAAAATCTTTGTCTATGACCCCTAAAATGATATCGACTGCACTGGAATCAAAAAGTTAAAGCAAATATACTTTAAAAAGTATACCAATTATACAGATTATCAATGTTACAGTATATATCATTTAGTCAGAATATATGGGCATATACCAACATTTTCAATCTTAATTTAATTTAATTCAGAGAACATATTGTATATAAATAAAATGAAATGATGATTAAATAAAGAAGCTTATACTTACATTGAATTTAGACTTAAAAGAAAAGAACAATCTTCAAAAGTTCTTTCCAGCCTGCAATGCTTGAACGGAGGAGACGATATGAGACAGAACACAAACATTTACGTGTATACAGTGGCATTAACTGTCTGCTCCTCTTTCTCTGATTGGTCAGGTGGAATAAACCCACGTCGCCGTCAACGACAGAGGACCAGAACATTAGTGTAATCCATCAACAGGATTAAGAAGTCTATGGGTTTATCTTGACATACGTGTTTAGGCCCGGGTCACACTGTGGGGCGGTCATGTGGTCCCTGTGTGTCTCTTCATGATCTCAAGGATGCTGGTTAGGTAACACGTGAGAGGCTTTGAGCTCATTCATTGAGTCAGTCTAGAGTCAATTCAATTAGTCTTGAGATTTATGCAAGGATTTTCATTTATTGTTTAGCACAGCTTGAAAAAGAAAGAGACACTGTCACAAGGACTCAAACAGTTTAAGACCACATTAGAAAAATATAATTTGGGGAATTTTAGGTTGTTTTGAGATAGAAGTCTGTACTATTTCTGTTAGTTCACCCTAAAATGAAAATTCTGTCTTCTTTTGTCATTTCAAACATTTATGATCTTCGAAAGAATGTCATACAGGTTTGAAATTAAAAGAGGGGGAGTAAATGATGACTGAATCTTTTTTTTCTAATATTTTAATATATCACTTTAAGAATAATAACATGCAAATAAATTTGTGAAGTTTACGGCCTTAGACTGTAAGGTTTTTGTGCTTTCAATTACAGACACAAGTTGCTCATTGGAACAGATCCCTGCTATTTAGCCATAAAAAATGCATTCATGGTTTAATTCAATATTATTCTGCAAATATGCAAGACATACAAATCAAATCTATTCAATGAGGTAATGTCAAATAGAAAAAGAATAGAGTATCAACTAGTGTTATGAATTTTCAGTTTCTAAAGTTCTTCACAGTTAAATATAGTCCTTATATGTACTGCATTTGAGATTTTAGTGCATATTATATGAAGCAACATTCTGTTGTGCATGCTCGATAGAGTGTAGCGACCCAAGTACAAAATCAATACGTAACATTTTCTGATGACATTTTATTTAAATATAATATATCATCATATTCTCAGTTTTACATTCAGTAACATAATATAGACTAAATTCATGCCAGATATCAAACATTATCTTACCGTATGAACGATGACAACACATGTCAGTAGGTGTTAATAGGAGTTGTCAAAATGTAAAAAAATTACTTTTTTTAGCAACTATAGTCATGCTGTCCTCTTCAGGTACCAAAAAATACATACTAGTCATACTAACACACATCCGAACAGTGTTTAGCTGTTCACATCCTACATTCCCCTTCATCATTCTGATCTCACTCATGCTTTAAATTCACAGTCTTTTTCCACAGCATGAAATACTTTAATTCACACAGACAATTATTACCTTTCTGGTAAAAAGGAGTCTTTAAATCACTGTCTGAATGAGACGTGGGTCAGCTGGAATCAAAAGTGTTAAGCTCACACTATAGGCATTAGGCAGTGCATGTATACCATTCCTGCCGTTTAAACAGATATGCATTGTAAAAGAAATAAAGTATATATTCCGAATACATCCAAGATATAAAGGGAACAAACAATCATGACCTGGGAAAGATTTATAAAAAGGGATAAATACCCCATGAAATCAGTTTTGTGGTTCTTAGTCCTTATTGTATTTTTTCTGTTTTGCTAGCTCACCCCTAAAATCTTAAACACATTTCACATACAGACTTACTCTTCCAGGAAAAAAGATTGAACAGAAATATTGATTATTGACAGATGTTTGTCCAATCACGCTCTTCTAGTATAAGATCCATCCTGCCAATCATACTTCCTATTGGTTGGAGATCTTCGATATCCTGCACTCTTGAAGAGATTTCATGTAATCTTTAACTCAATGTTCTACAATTGTCTCTAATCTTTGTAATCTTGTGCTTGTCATTATAATTTCCATTTCCAGTCATAACCGGATGAAGAAATTCCCTGCTTTTGTGGAATGTGCTTTTATATTATTGTACCTGTACGTGATCCGCTATAGCACCAATCCATGCAAACAACACAGAGGAAAAATATAAAAACTATTTTATATTACAAAGGTGTACCATCTTCATTGGTCAGTAAAGGAAGAGTTTGTTTCCGAAATGAGATAACTCCGTTTTTAAAAAGTTTTAAAAATCATGTTTTTGTTTTCATGTTTTTATTGTGTTGGTTAGCTATATTTTTTGGTTATTATGGCTTCAAAACAAATCCAACTGCAGTTTGATTGATAATAATTGGAATGCACAATAAAAAAATATGATTTTTCATAATTTTGGAAATAAACTCTTCAAATGCATATTAGTGGTTTAGACTGACGGAACGTGCTGAAGAAGTTCAGTCTAGGAGCCCTTTCATCAAAACAAAGAGGGAGCATGTGCACTTAGAGAGAATGTTAAGAGACGTGAGTGCTAAGGGAACGGGAAAGGTGAAGCGCTCTTCACATACAAGTGGAACCTTCTGGTAAACACTGCAGCTGTTTCTCAATGATATATCGCAGGTACTTGTATCTATTGAGAGAGAGAGAGAGAGAGAGAGAGAGAGAGAGAGAGAGAGGGCATCCTTTAAGTAATGTTAAAGAGAAGTTTGATTTCATGGTTTAATGTCGTCCATGATCTATTACAATTATTTTGTATGCAACCGTTGCTTTCATCGATTATGTGATATAATTTGCCCTAAAACATTATTTAAATATATTACGCGTAAAAATATGCACAAATATGAAATAGACTAATAACACAATAAAAATACAAATGGTTTTATCATCTTATATGTTTCATGAATATAAATTAAGTCTACATATAATTGCAAACTTCATTAAGGATATAGCTATGTTCTGTAAGTAATCTACATTTTAAAATTTGTTTAATATTTTTTAAGCAAAGTATGCTATGTTATTGTGGCTGGTTTCATTGTTTCGTTGCATTTACACATTTGACCAGCAGATGTCCCCAGCACGTGGCGATTTGAGCTCTCAGAAAAGTTGTCAACTATTTTGCAAAGCATCTGGCTCCATTAATTGAAAACATTGATTCTCCCTTCATTCAATTAGTTTATTTAAGTTTTTAAAGTAGAACATACCTGCTTTTCAGCTTCTGTACCTCTCTGTCCTCCTCTTCCTTCAGTTTGACTATAAAGCTCTGCAGGACAGGCATCTCAAACTTTATGTATTGCGCCACCTAGTGCCACGGAGAACAACTGCAGTTTAGAACTGTTTTTGACTTACATTCAAAATGACATGTCATATGATAAAATCTGACAACACACTCACTTCATAGGGAATCTCTTCTCCCAGGTCCTGCTCCATGAGAAATATCTTGCAGACCTGCTCGCATGGTCCCTGAAGTATTCTCACCACTAATGGGTAGTCTGTACGCTTCAGCTTAACACGCTCTGAAACACAAATATAAGATAGTTTTAATGAATTTATCAGGAATTTCTATGCGTGTGCAAAACTAATGCCATGATGCTGTTTGTTTGTTTTCAGGGCACTGCTATGTGGTTGACACATTTCTCAAAATATTGTATTTTGTGTTCCACAAAAGACAGAAATGAATTAAATGAGTAGTTTCCCATTAGTATTTACAATGAATAATCATAACAGTGAAGGTTGCCTCCACTGTCCAGTAGATGGCGATTCAGTGTTGCGCAGTCAATAACTTTAAACAGGAGTATAAAATAAGCAAAGTACTGACCCCCGCTGGTGTGAACGAGGTACAGGGCGAAGTCATCAGGGCTGTTCTCAATTTTAAACTTGTTCAGTAAGACTCTCAGCACCTGTGGTGTGGTCATACAGCTGTTTATGCGTGCGTTTGTTACAGAACCGTATGCAGGTGTGAACACAGCCGTCTGCATACGAGAGAGAGAAATCACATGACTTAAATTGAAATGCTTAAACAATTACACAACACACATGTATCGCTTTCCATTTACATTCTATTTATATTCTGCTAATAAGATTGTATACTGCCACTCTCCACCACCTCACACACACACACACACACACACCCCCAAAGGGCATTATATTAAGTTACCTTGTGGTTGTAAAAATGGCCATTGATGGAAAATCTGTGTCTTCTGATTCGCCGCTGGTCGCTAGGAGACCGCCTCCTGCCCCGTCTCAGCACGCCAGCATCACTTTTGGTCCTAAGAAGCTGAGATGAGACATCACCCTCCTCTGGCAGACAAAAGATGAGAGGACAGTGACTACAACACAAAGACAAGACATAAATGTTGGGTTTGTTTTATTATGATGTGTACCTTCTGCTTCATCTTCCTCTGCGTGTCCATGTGTTGTGCCGTTGCTTGATTGGTCCTCTGGAGGTGTGATCTCAACCTGAGGCGGAGTCTGGTTCTGACCTTCCTGACTGAGCACATAACATAAAAACTCACAAGCATAAACATTAACATCCAGACCAGCGCACAGTAAAATGATATCAGAAGCAGTGTGATCAAAGTTATAATAACCAAAGGAAGAATAATTCCTCTGAGTATCATCTTTTATTTTTTTAATGAAATCCCAGAATCACCCCTAATCTTTTCTCCCAAATAGACAGAAACATATTATGATCCACAAGTGTTTTCTGCAATATTAATTATATTATATTAATATAAATTCCAGTCACAGTATGATGTGATATGCCGCCAAACTAAATCTGGATTTAAGTGATTCTGGGAACAGGCTGTAAAGATAGCATGATCCTTTCTAGCTCAAATCATCTGAACTATTCCATTTCTAAACTCTATTTTTGTTTAAAAGACCTACTAGAGGCAGAAAACAACATTTCTCTTGGATCACACAGTTATGTATGCTATGCTTTGCCCTTCTTTTGAACCCATCACCATCCTAAAAGCATGAGTTTAAAAATAAACAGGAGTGGAGATAAAAAAGTATTATTTATAACACAAAAGTCTAAAACATTTCAACTGCTGGAATGTCATGCTGGAATCATGGTCATCTCAAAGGATACAGTTGCTATGGCAACAAACACAGGAAACAAAGGAGGCTTTCAGTGTTTGGGCTGCTATGGTATCAAGGTCACTTGAGTTTCAATGTAACAGATTTGTAAGAAATGAAGCTTTCATGATGATGATAAAGATTATCTTGTGCAGTTTGATTGATAAATCAAGAAAGAAAAAATACAAAAGGAGTATTTTTCTTTTTTTTCAAAAGTTTAGGGAAAATTATTTTCTGCTGAATTTAAATGTTTTTGTAGTTCCTCCCCAAGTAAAAAAATTTCAATAAAGAAATCTGAATAAATCATCTACTTTGTTCTGTGAAGAAATATGCTAATTTAAATGTGTTTATGTTGCTGTGTGTGTGTGATCGGTTCATTGTCTGACCTCTGGTTGTCTAGGTTACAGCCTGAGTGCCAGGAGGTAGAGGAGGGAGGTGGTCTGATTCGCTCGTGGTCGTCCTGCATCTGAAGCCTGATTGGTCGACGCAAACCCCACGAGATATTGAGGAGTCCTTCTATGATCAACTCCCCCTCTTCCTGTAGGGTGAATACACACATGCAAATGCAGTATTATGACTTTCTTATTTCAAATAAAACAAGTGACCACATCTGTCTTTTTAAAATATCATAAACTTTTACTGATGCTTTAATTACAAAAAAGGCGGTAAATGAGAAATGCAGCTGATCTAACATTGGCTGTCTGTAAGCCAAAATTCTGTGCCAAAGCACCTGCGAACTACATTTACAGACACAAAAGCAAATCCGCACCCCCACTCCGGCCGTACCTCCTCCATTCACAGACAGTTATTACTCCCTAGAGACCAGTGAATAATTGAGAAGGCACAGAAGGGGTCAAATACTTCCACCCTCCACAGGAAAGGGCGTGGAAACTCTTTCTTACCTCTCGGTGTCGTAACTGCAGGTTCTTTCCATCATAGTAGAGATTGTAGGTCTTTAGATGAGAGAGAATGTTGCGCCTACATGAGGAACACCACAAGCTTGCATAAAAACTTTTGAAAAAGTAAAACTATATTGTGAGGAAAAGGGGCATGTCCTAAAAAGCGGTTAAAGTTCATTCACACACATTAAAGTGATTTACTTTGGAAAGTTTTCAATATTCAATTTGGCTTTTTAATTCAATCATGTTCAATCATTCAATCATTTTAAATGATTATCAATTAGTATTGTTTTTATGTATTGTTTATAATTTATAATGCATTTTTTTACATCTTTGTTTAAAAGATGGGGTAGTTGATTTGGAAAGGTGATAAATTTAGCCTGCTAGCACTGAAGTTACAATCCCACCCTCTATGCGATTCACCGTCAGAAGCCACGCCTCCTCCAAACACATGTATTTCGTAAATCCACATAACGAATTACAAACTAAATCCATTGAGTTGTTCTCTAAGCATGTACATACCTGTCTCAAAGAACAACCATGCTATCATCTTTCAGACCCTTTGCCTGCTGGAGCTGTCTCAACCGTGTATAAACTTAACCGATGTCAATTCGAGTTTTTCCTCTTTCATGATCCAGATGTTTTTGCCAATGATTTTTCCAAATCTGACTTTTGTTTAGTAGATTAACTTGTTGTCGGTTCCACGGGATTGTTTGATTGTTGCTTATTGTTCGCCATTCTCCCTACATTGACACAGCGGACGTGAGCGCGCTGATGACGTATGATGTCTGCGCGAACAAGGTGCGCATTGGTATGTAAAATGTGTTGGCTGAAAATGTACACATGACCAGTCGCAGCGTTCGCCCAGAACGTTTTGATTGGGCAACGTTTTTTGGGACCTTTATAATTATATTGTCTAAATAAAAATATTATTTGATCACTGTACTTCTTGATTGCTATCAGGATGCAAAGTGATTTCCAACCAACATGACAAAAATGTGTTTCTGAACGGGATCACCCATCCTGCCTTTAAAGTGATAGTTCCAAACTGCTAGAACTTTCTTTCCTCAGTGAAACACAAGAGGAGAAAATCTAAATACTAATGTTACTCTTTATTACATAGCACTCAAGTGTTCGGTGTCAGATTGACTCACTTGCTGATGAATTTGTTCTCTCCAAATCGCACTCCATCAATCCTGTCATCCATTTTAAGCCAACCACGACTGCATGGAAGGACTCTAAGGGAAAAATAGAGAGACAAAGAGAGAGCAAGTTGAATGTTAAATTAAGACGTTCTGTTTCTTTATTTAACATCACAGAATGAACTATTCAGTAAGTGGGTCAGAGCGAGAGGAAGGTTGAGAAAACAAAACAACAAACCCTTATAACAAACAGAGCATTTCTGCATATCTCACAGTCAGACTGACTGTGAGACAGACTGGTATTTTTGATATCTCTTGATAAAAGACAGAGGCGTGTTCTTATATCTTGCAAACCTACATGCAGCCAACTCCAACAAGATGAAAGTACAAGAAAGTAACATAACATAGCTGTTCATAAGGATGTGACCAGAACCGAAACAATACAATACTTAGATTCTGAAGAAACAAGCTGATAGATCTGGATAGAAACATACACTTGTTTCTTGTTTTATTTCATTTTATTATTCTATTTCATGTATCCCATTTATTACAATATTCATCTATCATATGTATTCATTCAATTATTTTATTATTCACTTCTATTCATATTTTTTGTTCCTTACTTTCCTGCTGTTTAACCTCGTTGGGAGTTGTATTGTGTCTTATGCTGATATGAGTATCCGTTGGTCTCCATCTCAAGGTTCATACTAATGTCATGAGACGATGTTTTGATACTGTAATCTTGAATGATTAAAAACACATATTGAATCCGTTTCTAGTCAGACGAAGTTTGACAGAGCTTGACTGAGCATCAACACACAACTGAGATTATTCAATAAATCATTTGTCTGTCTATTTAACATCACTTCGTCTCCTGCCTGCTGTTCTGCCCTTATCTCCCTGGTGATTGGGTTAAAGGATTGACTCACAACGGAGTTGATACCTCCAGGTGTAATTTGTGTCTGACGGAGAGAGATCTAGTGAAATTGGACTCAAAGTTTAGATCTATAAGCCATATCTCATAGTCGGATCTATCAAAGCCAAGAATTTGTTTAGGAGATAAAAAAATTGTTTGTTAACAACATTACAGCTGGCAGATATTTAGATGCTAAGTGATTGATCTCATTTCTTTTCCCTTTTTTGTAATGATGTGTGATACTAAATCTGTTATTACAATCAGTACAAATTCCTCTGAAACAATTATGCAGGAAGTTATAAAAACTGAAAGCAACTGTGTGAGGAATATACTGCATCAAGTCATATTCATATTGCAGAGCCATTGCTTAATATTGAATTTTAACTATCTTTATTTGAAAGGGGCTAGTTCATGCAAATGTCAACCTTAAAGGGATTCCTTTACTCACATTCGAGTTGTTCAAATTTCTTTGCTCTGATGAACATAACAGAACAATATTTAGAAGAATGCTTGTAACCAAACTGTTCTTGGAACCCATTGACTACCATAGTAGGAAAGATTACTTTGTTTTATACTAGTTTTATACTTTAAAAAATATATCTTGAAGTATGTAGGAGAGCAAATTGTTTACCATTGTCATTTTTCCCCAGTATGGTAGTCAATGGGGTCCAATAATTGTTTGGTTAAAACCATTCTTCCAAATATCTTTCTCTGTGTTCAACCGACGAGAGAAACTAGAGAGGGTGAAATATATTTTTATATAAGAGACGGTTCAATATATTTGAAATAAATACATTGTCTGTTTACTCATATGTCATGTTTTGACTGACAATGATACATCCAAAATGCTGAACTGCCCAAAGGAAGATTTTAAATGAAGTCATTTATATATTTATGCACAACTTCCCTAAAACATTTAAATGGTCATGTGGTTCCATATAAACTGTAAGAAAAAGCCTTTGAAAAGCCTTCTTATGGTAATTATTTAACTACAAAACATTAAGGGGATACATTTTAATAACAAATATCTACTCTACTTTTTAAAAAGATGCAGTTTGAAATGTTACAAGTAGCTTTAAACACACGGACTCAAATATTTTTAACAGTAGCACCACATTAAACTGTTAAACAGTAGTGGACATAAATCCCTGTGTTTGGAGGTTCCCCTCGCACATACTAAATACTTCCTTCATAGCCAGCTGGAGGGAGGAGGACAGGTGCGGGACAAAAGGCTTAAAGTTAACCCGCAGTTACAACTACTAACATTCATCACCACGGCTCTGACATGCAGTTCTGGCTCGTGGCTTCCGCCTGGTGCTAAAACCATTACTTTTGATATAACAAGCTTTTATCTTACGATTTTATTTTAAGACACATGTTCACACTTGCAAGTTAGCAGAGCCTAGTGTGAATGTTATAATCTGACACATTTCAGTGACACATTCTGCCTATTTTCTAGCTTCTTTATTTTAAAACAATAGTAAATGAACTCCTTATTATGTGCATAGTTGAAAAAATCTGTTTTATTAATATCAAAATTATAAATGACATACACGTCACTAAAAACCAATACAAACTATAAATCTATCAACAGAATCATGTTTTCTCAATCTCATTCCACAAAGATTTCGGGGATTTCCTGAACCTTCACTTAGAGATCTAATAGACGATACTGTACCTTCTATCTGGTAGATACGGGGGTCTCAAAGCCGGTGGTCTCTAAGGCTGAAGTGTTCACTCATGTGACAGTCAGATTTTTTGCTTTGCTCTCTTAAAGTCTTCCTCTTTCTGATTTGCACAACGGAAACTGACAGGAGGCATTTATATTTCAGACTTCCCTAATAGTGTGGAACTGTCACCACCCTCAGCTCGCACCCCCCCCCCATCTCTTTCTCTCTCTCTCTCTCTCTCTCCTTCTCTCCGTGCCTGTGTCAGGTTATGGAGATTATTATGAACATGCGCACACACAAATCACAATTACATCTATCCTTTACGACCGAATAATAAGACCTAATATCACAAACAGAGCACGCAGGTGATCCCTAGATGGAATTGGATACGGCCCAATTCAGCTCAAAACACGTTATTGTTTCATAAGAACATTATCCCATGAGCAGACAACAGCGTCCCGCTTTTGTATGGGCATGTTCAAACTTATCAGCCTCACCATCTCTTGACCCAGTGTGTTCATTTAAGTATGTATAACTATGAGTGTGTGTTGGAACAGCCCCTCCCACATCTTCCTCACACACTGCTGCGCTCAATCACGAGATGATAAAATATTCAATACCAATCGACCCAGAGCAGCTTATTCTTACATTAATATTTCATATCTTAAAGATAGTCCGGTCGCAACCATAGACGATCAATGTAAAAGCTTTTAGGCTTTAATACACATCCAAAGTCAAAGACAACAGATAACAGGCATTAGGAGATATCCGGTGTTGACTAGAGGAAGCACATTAGTGTACTATATTTAAATCAATAAGTAAAAACAGAACACTGATTATAAAGATTAAAAATGAATGGATTAAGACACATATTTCACAATTCTATATGATCTTTTACATTTTTCTTTGTTAGTCAAGTAATTTCAACCCCACTTTAATTTAGTCTATTTAGTTAAAGCTCCAGCGAATGGAAGTGAGCGACATGTAGTGGTCAGGTTGTGAATTGCAACCACCGGCTTACTCCACCGCTCACTCATCCCTTTCGAAGCACTACTCGGGCTCGACAGTAACGCTTGTCCACTCGTCCGGGACAAGTGAAGGTTTTGTATAGGCAAGTGAGAGAAGATTTTAATCGCCCCACCGGACAAGTAACTTAAAAAAAAAATGAAATAACAACAGTGTGACATATATGTAGAATAATAAGAATATGTGCATTAGACAGAGCTGCGTGTTTGTGTGAACTGCGTTTGTCTGGTTGTGCTTGTTTATGTGTTACATTAATCAATGGCGCACAGCACTGTCCATGTAACTAGATGCGGAATCCTGTTATTTAAATGTCATCTGGCTGTTCTGCGTGTCTGAGTGAATTATGTGCACACTTTAACATACAACACGAGAATTTATCTGCGTCTGCACTGTATGAGGATATGAACATATGAACTTCATCTGCTGAGTTGCTCTGAGAGTTTATTTTATGAGCTTTTTACTGTTTGAGTGATGCTATCAGCAAACACACAAAAACGCAAAATCAAAGTCAAAATAAAAGTCCCGTTAAATTGAACACTCAGACAAAAAATACCATGGTGTACTATAGTATTTGCTATTGAAAATTGTAGTGCCCTTGTATTGAATTGGTAAACACTGCATACTATAGTAAAGTTTTAAAGCAATATTGTATCTATTGTATAAATATTTTACTTCAGCTAACTATAGTAAACACTATAGTATACTACAGTCATTTATGTGGACAAATATACCACTATTGTATAGTAAAAAGTGAAAAACACAGAACAATGATATGGCCCTAATTTATCCATCTGAATGTAACATTAATGTCTTTTGTCAGTTACAATCTGTTTATGATGAGCTGCACTTGCATATATTTTTTTTAATGATGACAACAGATGAATTATACTTGTGCTAAATACAGTTAAGCCTGTGCTACCAAACTTTGAACCTTTGAAGCACCAGTGCTATGTGCAAAAAAAGTTAACCTACATCCTTAACACTAATAATAATTATTGCTTGCGTTTGTTTTAAAGCATTCACGGAGAGTAGGCCTATAATCAAATGCAGGCGGCCAAAGCGGACACTAGTTAAAATGCTTAGAAGCAAACTTGACAATTATATTGCAACTTCAAATTAAATATAATTTTTTTATCTTTGGACAAGTAATTTTTGTACTCTGACAAGTGAATGAAAAGTTTACTTGTCCGAAGGACAACCACATGAAAATGCTTAATGTCAAGCCCTGACTACAGTGGCTGACACAGGACTAAGATGTCGACATGTTTTCACTTCTTTGCCGAAGTAGATAACGCATTTATGAAATGCACTCTGTAGAGCGGTTTGTCCATTTAGGGCTACTGTAGAAACAACATGGTGAATTCCATAAGTGGACCCGGTGTATGTAAATATATAGCTTATTCTAAGGTAATAAAAACACAACGCTTCATTGTGTAAGGTCTTTACACACCTCTGAACACAGTTATGTAATTGCCTTTCTGTCAATAGATCCGCCAAAAAATTACACAAATAACAACAGTAAGGTTATATGAAGGAAAAACCTTGCAACACAACCACCAGAAGTCAAGTTCCATGCACATCTCCACGCTTACGCAACTGTGCACTCTAGCATTAAATGTGTCAGAAGACGGAGTCTATGAAACATTCATGAAGAACATGTGGACTATTTTTACACACTGTGTTTTAAACCATCCTAAAGATCAGCCCTGCATAGGAACACAGTCAAATGTGCATAATTACATGTTTGTCAAATGGTGGGTTGGAACTTGTGTCATCTGGGCATATGTGGCACAGAGTCGACTCGGGAAGATATTTGGGGGTTTGTGGAAGTGCAACAGACTGTATGGAAGCCATGGTCTATAAACCAAACCACCCAGATTTCACCTAACAGACTTTGTACCGTACTTTGAATGCATCTCTTTGGATAGATGTTTGCTTGTCTGTACAATATAGGACAAATGCACTCTGGATTACTCCATTTTTTTCTCAGCCTCTTTTCCTTCCCACTGGCTAGAAAGTTCCCCCTGCCCCTGTCTTCCAGATCCTGTCCAAGATCTCCCCTCGCTGTTTCCTGGCCTACTTCCATCACACACACAACATGAACACGTCCAGCTATTCTCTTTCCTCCCCCAACCAGCATCTCCGCACAAACACTGTAGCTCGGCTATTGTTTAAATTGCCGCGGCAACCTGGAAAACACTCGCGATCCGACAACAAGCTTTGTCTAACAATGCCAAAAGTCGCACGTCTGCTCCTTCTTCCTGCCGTTCTCTCACATGTTCACCAGCTTGAGCTATCACAGTTGGCGAAGTGTTTAGATACACTACGGCTATTATATCCGAGACCCTGAGGAGATATGATATGAAATATGACGACGAAGTCAGGACACTGCCACTTTTTACTCTGTGGAATGGGAAATTTGACTTAGATGTGACAGAGATCCTAAGCACTTTAAAGTAAGATGGCATCTGTAAACTCATTAAAGGGGTCTGGAAATGAGTAACTTCCATTTTGTAACAACTAAAGGAGGCAGCTGTTAAGTTTACAAGAAGAGTTTCAGGACAAAGATGGATGATTCACTTTTTTCCTATCATGTTTTCCATAAGATGCTGCTGTTCTTGACAGTTCATGACAAACTCACTAACAATGTCTACCAACGTATATCTCAAACGTCTTAAAAAAAACACTTATATTGTTAATTCTCCTCCTTTTTTTGAATAGTGTATGTTTTCCTTCTGTGCAATACAATGAGTAAGACTTAGCAATTCGTAGCAGTCCTTCTGAAACCTCGTGTGTCCAAATTCTCTGTACTTTTACATGATAAGGCCTACATACAGTGTTTGGCAAGCACCTTTTAATACTTTTTATCGTTTAGACATCTGTAAAAACCTTGTTTCATACATAAAGGGTGATCAATAATGGCGATTTATGACCCCAAAAAATCATGAAAAATGGAGATACGAGGTTTTGGGAGGACAACAGCGAAATACAAAATTGAATTTTACAACAGTGGACGTGAATTTCTCTCTCTGTGATCCAGGGAGAACATAAAGACAGTTGGAACGACGTGGTTTGTTTGTTGTTATTTAAGAGATCTTTAAAAATGCATCAAATAAACCCGAGGCAACACCCGTTATGTAACCTGGCCAGATGATGACAGGCGGGTCAATCCAGCGCATCATTACGAACACAACTCATCGGCAACTCAATTCATCGGCTACTCAATTCTCCCCAAGGACGGTTGGGAGAAAACAACTATTATTCATATTATTTAACAAGAGTCCACAGATGGTATCGTAATCGGATCCCTGAATATTACATTACATTTCAAGTAAACATTCTCAAAGAATTTCAACAGACAAGATGTATCATACTGAACACCGCGCTACAAAGTTGCAAACACGTGCCTATGTACATGGCAGAAGCATGTATCCGCAGCTCTCAACGGCATTGCGTACACGCCTCAAGTTAAACATTACAAACATGGCACACACAAACAACCTACCCCTTCTCACTCGACACGCGTGACGATCTCCGCTTCCCAGATGTCCGATGTCACTACACACGTCGGTCGGTTCAGAATTTGGAGGCGTTTTAATCTTATCTGTAGATTTGCGCCTAACGCAAACGCGCCGCTAAACAATCCAAGATACAATGGACCGATTCCGGGCTCACTCAGACAAACCGAGAAGGGTTCGAGGCTCAGTGGGCGCATCGGAAACAATCGGGGTTTGGAGGGGGGGTGTGTGATGAGGAATACCCCCATCTGTGGTTACAGAGATCAGATGAGCCAATCAGCGCGCTCTCCGACACCCCTTTGTTCGCGCTGCCCCTTTGATGGTTAATACATATGCGCGTGGGGAATCCCTCCGACTACTGTATGGGACAGTATAGATACAATTATGGAAGACCAATAAAAGCATTATTCATTGAAACTTACACAAGGATCTAAGCTCAAGTTTATTAAAGTGTAAGATATTTTCTACATTAGGTGTTTTATACGTTATTTTCCCTTACTGAATCGTATAAAAGCAACCACGGTGGGTTTCTCTAACCACACCTAGCCTATTATTTAACAAACGTGAGATTTCCCATTTTAAATATGGGAAAACACACTGTAATCTTCTTATCCTGTATCTTGCATTATTGTAACCTGGGATTTTCAACATTTGCTCACTCTGGCTGCTTTCCTGAAGTGTCTGTTAATCGAGACACACAGCAGCGATTAATCGCGTTAAATCGGACGTCACGGTCAACACAAGCTTTGAGGACGGGTGAAAGTGTGGGTTTCCAAATGATTTTAACAGATGCTTGATACATCAAACATTATTCTCAGCGAAGTTAGATAGATTATAGTTGGAATATGTATTGGCCTAACTTTATAAGAAATAAAACATTGAGAAACTGTTACGCATTTAAAAAACAAATGAATTATTATAAAATTGGTTAGACACTCAAAACAACTCACACGTATACACACAAACAGACAATAATACAAGAGACAATATGATTTGCTCAGAAACATCTTATTAAATATTTTTTTTAGCAACACGGAACAAAACTTCTGCTGTTGCTACTAACAGGATCTGCAACGGCTGGTCCAAGAATATATAATACTCTGTACTCGGTTCAATATATATTCATGTATTTAGAATAGTCAATGTATGTTAACTCTTTCTCAATTTGTACTACTATTAACATGAACAGGAAGTAATGTTAGAAAAATACAATATGAAAAGTTCCAGCTAACAACTTTTTCAATGAACTACAGATTTCAAAAAGGAAAAAAAAGAATTTCTTTTCAATAAAAACATGACGAAATGGTGCACTTTATGCTTGATGATTAAGATTATATGCATGGATTTTTACAAACATCTTTTTGTCTGTATAAACACAAAACCATGTATAAAAACAACAAAACATTAAAAGGATATGGTACACTTCAAATAGTTTAAGTATTTTCACATCCGTTCCCCTCAAAATAACTGAAGGGTTTTATATTTCTCACTCTATTCGCAACCACGTTATTTAGACCCATCACAACCTTTATAATTTAATCCAAATTTATGCGGAGACGCATCAAATTATCATGTTTTATCAAAATGTTCTGATATCTAAAAATTAGCATCAGTAAAGCAGTGTTTAAGTGCTTTGTGTATTTTGGTAAAAGAGATTTAAAAATTGTCACAAGATGCGAGAGGTCTTTATAAGGAAGTCCACAATTTTGAGCCATTCCGCATTTAATAAGAAATAAAATAAAAGGACAAAAATTTTTACACCAATGACACCGCTGTGAAAGCTATAGATGTTTATGAAGGGGTATAGAGGCAACAATTGTTGCATTAACTTTGGATAAATGATTCTCAGACAATCATTATTACTACTTTGGAGTGCTGATTGTTTTATGGTTTAATAAGATTCATGTTAGTAATTTAAGAAAAAGTGCTATAGTCACAGATTCCCGACTACCTTTGAGCTGTAATGCTTGAAGTATCAAATGTATGTTTTGATAGCGATAGTTCCGAGCCAGTTACTCAAATACATTAAACAGCACTCTGTCTCTAGTGTCCACTACCATAAGTGATTTTCCATCACAGGTCCCAAATACTGCCACTTAAAGGTTCTCGTTTCGACTTAAAAACAATGCAGCTTCATGTAATGCACAGAAAAACTGCAGATGTTTCAAATATTTTGTAAATAAGGCAAAAAACAAAGCAACAGTTCGAACATTGTGTTACAAAGTGAAATGGTCCTTGCATAATAACAAACTTCTATTAGAAACAAAAACAAGCAACCAAAAAAATTGTCATAACAGAAAGCTGTTTCACAAGTTAGCTAGACTGAAAACAAACATATAAACATGTTAAGAAAACAAAACATATTTGTTAAGAAAACAAACATATAAACATGTTTTAAGTTGGAATGACCTACCGAGGAAGCACCAGTTACAATGTAAATCTGTATTAATATGAAACTTAATATGAAACCCCCATGAATCTCTGTGTGCCCCAACACAAATCAAATCTAGGCACATCTTCCATATCATGCCAAACATTTTACTTGTGCAGGTAACTGAATATTTTTACAGAAAAGATAGCAGACTTGGTGAATATAAATAAATAAATAAAAAAAACGAAAGAAAATGCATTGAAGTGGATGCAGTGTAAGGGCGACATACAGATATAGACCATCAGGTGGCGCTCTTGGTCACTTGTGCATATTCCATCATACAGCATCAGTCTGTTTTCAAGTGACCTATGACATCATAGCCCCTAACAACTCTTGTGTTGAATCTGCAGGTGTAAACATCTCAACTCTGTTCTTCGAAAATATGTCTTCATAAGGATTACAAAATGTTTCAATGTGTCTATGGTAACTATTGTAACTATTTGAGGTAACAACGAAGCGATTAAGGAATAGTTGTGTGATGATTCAATATAATAGGATTTGTACAGTTTGAGAGAGTCACTAAATGGCCACATGTGCAAATGTGATAATTTACATTAACCACATTCACAACAACAGTGAGGATGAATTAATCCAACCCACAGAAAGGACACACAAGAAACCCGGCGTAACAGGGTTACTATAGATATATCCGGACAAAAAGAAACACTTTTCTTCTACCATTGGTTTCAATAGGGCTGCCTGAGTCTTGCATTTCTTTCTTCTCCACTGATTTACATTCTGTGTATCATTTAAACTACTGCATAGCTGTCTGCTTTCAACATTCTGTCCCCCCTTTAACTTTTGCAATAACTACAATCTCAAGGATGTGAAAAACAGCAATATTACTGGCCGATTTTTCCTAACCCCAGTACAAAGAGTCAACATTAGGTATCTATTAACACAGCAGCACTATGGCCATTTACTCTATTATGCAATGTTAAATATTTTACAGGTTAAAACAGAATCGTTCTCTACGTTTAAAGCATAGGGACACGTTTTTCTAATCTTATGAATTGAAATTGAATATAGTCTCTAATGTATGACTAAATAGATTTTTTGGAGAGACACAAAGACAGACGGACACTGGAAGTTAAACTAGGAACAAGCAAAGGAGATTCGACTACATTTTTGTGCGTATATTCTTGCTTGATCAAGCAGTGCATTTACAATAAAACACACAAACCTTGCATTGCTACGTAAACTTGAACAAGCCACTTGCATTAACAGGATCCCAGCCAGTGACATGCATTGAAAAAAGTGCCGACGGGTTTGTGAGTGCGGAGGTGTGAGACGGTCGAAACTCACGTACTAACAAATCAGATTATCTGTGAAATGATCTGTGGGTCTGCTAAAAACGAATACTGATATTTGAAATTCAGTAGATATGACTTCCATCTATCATTTTGCGCCTTCTAGAAAGATAGAGGTGCAATCTGCATTGCATCCATTCAGCGTTGTCATGGAGACAACAACCATCCCCTCTTTTAGGAGCCAAAAAAAGGCTATTTAAACTGTAATGTGTTGGCAACTTTATAGTTCACCTAGAAGAGTTTCGGATGTTATAAATGAAAGCAGGATTAACAGTAGATGGCCTTTTAATAAAGCGTTACACTGACTGGGTTGAAATGACGCCTTGCTCTGACTATCTCTTCTAACTGAACTCTACCGGTGGTTTAACCCTATACCCCACTTTCTCCTAGATCTGGTTTTGTTGGAATGTCGTCCTTTCTCCTGATGCTTTGCTTGTGGCAGCTGTGCGTAGGAACACTCCATTGGTAGCCAGCAAAAGTAGGGCTTATTGGTAGGTACTGGAAAATGCGATGGCGACGCAGGAAGTCCATACCAAATGGGAGGTCGTATGAGTCCATTCCTTCTCGTTTAGATGCGTTGTTTCTCCGATTCATTTTACGGATTCCTCTTTCTTCCGGAGAGCCTGGAATAGGACATTAAAGGGTTTGAGGTAAAGGCAAGATGGGAGTTAATACCCTAATTTTAAACTGCAATGTTTTTGTTGTAATTTGATCCCAACATTTCTGATCTGTAGCTTACACAGGCAAAAATACATTTAATAATCATGTATTTATATTTCTCATACAAATGCACCAATTCTTAATCTCTCAATAAATTATCACAAAACTATAAACACATTTAATATCAAGATCATTTTATTTACTTTATTTATTGTTTAATTACATTTGAAAGGTTTATTTGCAAAAACAGTTTTTTATTATTTTGCGTTATGTTAGCTGGATTATGTTTTTAGTTGTTATAATTTTATAAAAACAAAACGTTTGACTAATATTACACAATTAAAAAAGACTATAAATAATAAAAACCAAGTTATTTGTTGTTGCAAATAAACTCTTATTTTATTTAACCCCTTTTTAATCAAATCAAAATGTTCCTAAATTTGAATGCTAGCATCTGCCAAATCTAGCAGAACTTTAAAATGAATACGAAACCTACATTACAAGAACCATGCACAAATAATTAAAAGTAGTTTCTTCACATAGATACATTTTTTTTTTTATTTACAATAATTTAAATTAAAAGAAATTCATTATTTTGATTTTAATTTGTTGATTTAAATGTATTCATGCATTAAAAAAATTGTTTATTAGTTTTTACCATTTTCATGATGCCGTCTGCCAAATATTTGAAAACTTCATGTCTTTTTTTCTTTACAAAAACTTGAACACAAAACTATTTATTCACACATAAATGTAATAATTTGCATTTAGCAGTTTCTTAACCTGATTATCCACGACTCCATCATAACAGAGCTCCACCAGATAATAAATGTTGTTATAAAAACAAACAAACCAACAGTAACTCCTGATCGCTGAGGAGGAAAATCCATTAAATGTATATACTGAGAGATGTAAACCTACCAGGAATAGTGTTGTCCAGCACAAATGCCACCGAGCCTCCAACAAACATTGCAGTTGTAAGAAGAACATTCAGCACCTGATCGATCTGCACTATACCTAGAAGAAAAAGAGTACAATATGTTCTTCACTGGTTCCTCATGGCTGGATTAATGCAAACATCATACATTTTATCTGTGTAGTGTAACATCGTGTCTACACTGGACGCGACAAAAGACAAATAGAACACATAAGAACCTATTATAAGAGTACATTTTGTCCAAACTGGATCTGGCGTGGTGCAACAATCCCATTAGATAAAGCCGTGTTTTGGGTCACGTCAGTCGCGTCTGGTGTAGACGTGGTGTTAGTTTGCAAATGTATGCATCTACCAGTGACAAGAGGGTTCTCTTTGAGATAGCTGGGCAGGACCAGGCCAAAAAAGATGGAGAAGCCGAGGACAAAGAGGTTGCGTGAAGAGTTGAGGTCTACAAACTGCAGGTTGGAAAGTCCAACGGCGGTGATCATACCGAAGAGCGTGCAGAACAGCGCCCCCAGAATCGGGTCCGGCAATGATGCAAACAGAGCACTGAATTTACCAACCAATCCCAGCAGAAGCATTATAGCTGCACCATACTGAATGACCCGCCTGCTGCCCACCTGCCAACAAGAACACAGACAGGAAAGAAACTAAGCAATCAGAAAACGGTTGGTTTTGATTCTCTTCATGCGCTATTTTAAAGCATGTCTAATGCAATATAGCGTCATAAATGGGACGATATAAATGAATTCTGTTTCTAACTTTATTCCTAGAAATGCGTAAGGGACTAAAAAGCACAAAATCAACCACAAACCGAAATGGGTCATCATTGTGTTTTAATGTCATATGAAATAAGTAGCTGCTGCTGGCATGACCTTGTGAGAGCACACCAGTCATAGCTCATTTCTATATGTTATAAAGCTTGCCCTACACTTTAGAGCTGTTCTTTTCAGTATTAAGGGTCGTTGGGGTGTTAATGTTAAAGTGCGGTCACAAAGGGCCAGATGCTGGTATTTGTGGCTTTAACACCAACATCTTGATGATGAAACCAGTTTGGAATCTGAGCCAAGATGGCACTGGGAAGCTTTTCTTTTTAAGTTAAAAGGCAACACAAAACATGAAAGGTAGTATGGGACATTATAGGAAAGCACTGTACCTTTGTGATGCCCAGAACTCCGATGTTTGGACTAGAGGATGTCGAACCGTTTCCCGTCCCAAAGACACCATCAAGAACACAGGACAGGCCTTCCAAAAAAATCCCCCTGAGAGGAATAAAATTGTTTTTAATATTAATTTGGACTGTGATAATATTGAAAAATTGTTTTGCACGTGTTTACTGTATCATTATTTACTGATAATGCATGCGTGTCTGTATGTTATACCTGTTAATTGCATGTATAGGTGGCGGAGGGGCACAAGAGAGACGGGCACAAGCGTAATAATCTCCAATAGATTCAATGATGCTGGCAACCACAGCGCTCAGCATTCCAATCACCCCTGCTGCTGTCACCGTGGGGAGCCCCCATTGGACTAAAACACAAAGCATAATAGGTAACGTCTCATTTATAACTTAAAAATCCCAAACTATCATAATATTTCTTAATGTAGAAACATTTCAGCGCAAACTCAAGTTAAAACCAGAACTAATGCTTGTTAATGCATTCAAATCCTTGCACATATACAGTCAGGGCCATTAATATTGGGACATCGACACAATTCTAACATTTTTGGCTCTATACACCACCACAATGGATTTCAAATGTAGCTCTTACCACTGAGCTACAGGAAAGCTACAGGTAAGCACTTGTTAGGGAATAAAAGTAATGGGACAGAATAATAATCATAAATCAAACTTTTACTTTTTAATACTTGGTTGCAAATGCTTTGCAGTCAATTACAGTCTGTAGTCTGGAATGCATAGACATCACCAGACGCTGGGTTTCATCCCTGGTGATGCTCTGCCAGGCCTCTACTGCAACCGTATTCAGTTCCTGCTTGTTCTTTGGGCATTTTCCCTTCAGTTTTTGTCTTCAGCAAGTGAAATGTATGCTCAATCGGATTCAGGTCAGGTGATTGACTTGGCCGTTGCATAACAGTTCACTTCTTTCCCTTCAAAAACTCTTTGGTTGCATTTGCAGTATGCTTTGGGTCATTGTCCATCTGCACTGCGAAGCACCGTCCAATGATTTCTGAAGCATTTGGTTGAATAGGAGCAGATAATATTGCCCGAAACACTTCAGAATTCATCCTGCTTCTTTTGTCAGCAGTCACATCATCAATAAATACAAGAGAACCAGTTCCACTGGCAGCCATACATGCCCGCGCCATGACACTACCACCACCATGCTTCACTGATGAGGTGGTATGCTTAGGATCATGAGCAGTTCCTTTCCTTCTCCATACTCTTCTCTTCCCATCACTCTGGTACAAGGATGTTGTTCCAGAACTGTGAAGGCTTTTTTAGATGTCATTTGGCAAACTCTAATCTGGCCTTCCTATTTTTTAGGCTCACCAATGGTTTACATCTTGTGGTGAACCCTCTGTATTCACTCTGATGAAGTTTTCTCTTGATTGTTGAACTTGACACACATACGCCTTCCTCCTAGAGAGTGTTCTTCATCTGGCCAACTGTTGTGAAGGGTGTTTTCTTCACCAGGGAAATAATTCTTCGGTCATCCACCACAGTTGTTTTCCGTGGTCTTCCGGGTCTTTTGGTGTTACTGAGCTCAACGGTTAGTTCCTTCTTTTTAAGAATGTTCCAAACAGTTGTTTTGGCCACGCCCAATGTTTTTGCTATCTCTCTGATGGGTTTGTTTAGTTTTTTTAGCCTAATGATGCCTAGGTTCACTGATAGTGACAGCTCTTTGGATCTCATCTTGACAGTTGACAGCAACAGATTCCAAATGCAAATAGCACACTTGAAATGAACTCTGGACCTTTTATCTGCTCATTGTTATTGGGATAGTGAGGGAATAACACACACCTGGCAATGGAACAGCTGAGAAGGCATTTGTCCCATTACTTTTGGTCCCTTAACAAGTGGGAGGCACATATGCAAACTGTTGTAATTCCTACACCGTTCACGTGATTTGGATGTAAATAACCTCAAATTAAAGCTGACAGTCAGCAGTTAAAGCACATCTTGTTCGTTTCATTTGAAATCAATTGTGGTGGTGTATAGAGCCAAAAATGATAGAATTGTGTCGATGTCCCAATATTTAAGGACCTGACTGTGCATTTACATTAAAACTTATATGTTTATGCATTTGGCTGACTTGTGTTTACTTAAAGCCCTCTTACAGTGAATATGCACATTTTTAGAATGAGTAAGTATATTGGAGGCAGGACATGAAGTTGCCAGAACCATTTTCAACCGGATAAGCTACATGACAGCATGAACACATGCTCAGACACTCACAGGGGTAGGGGATCTTGAACCAGGGCGCAGCTGCCAGGATGCCCTGTCGGGCGTCTGTGCGGGCGTAGAATCCATACTTCTCTTTCTCAGGAGGAAACACGTTGGTCACCGTGAAGATGAAGCACAGAAACCAAGACACAAGAATCGCCATGATGATCTAAGGAGAGAGAGAAAACCAAAATTCAGATTTTGTTTGTTCTGTATCTGCATCCCTCCTTGCATTAGATACTTGATCAAAAGGGATTATTCTGAAAAACAAATTATTAGATAGTAGAAATGCACTGAAATCGGCCAATAATCTGTATCGGTTGATACACAGATTTCACTCCTCAACACCTCTCAGTCCTTAATACAAAAATATCTGCTAGATGTTTTGGTTCGTCTTATGGTTCAATTTTTTTTGTCCAGTCAATTGCAGGAACAAACCTGGAATAATCTACCAATTTCTATGACGTTAGTTTTAATCATAATCTAAAATTACATTAAATAAAAAACCTTACATTATTGGCTTATATCCGCTCGCAGACTCTTAGGTTAGTCTCTTATTTGTGTTTTGTTTCATTTCTCTATTTCATCGCGGGCCTTACAGTGGTCATATAGTATATTTTTGATGTACATTTGACAATGGCTGTACAGCACACAGGTTTTATTTATAAAGCACAAGAAAACCACCAATTCATTTAACATTTGTGTCTGTATGCTTTGAATACGTAATTTCCTGGTTCTGGTTCCTTCCAAGATTGCGGTCTTATCTAGAGAAGGAAGATATTATACTATTTAAAGAAAAATGTATGTTAAAAGGTCCTTCAAGTATAAAAGCAAATATAAAAGCAGACAACAGCACATGTCGATACTCCCGGTCGCTTAATAGTCAGATAAATCTGGGCATTTTTAATTCATTTGTACAATCTCTAGAGCCTTCACTTAGCAACCCAGGCCAAAATCATCTCATCGGTGAATCAGCATTTTCATTACAGCGAGCATCAAATCCTCCGACCCAGTGAATCATGAGCAGCCAGGTGCCAAAACTCTGAAAGTGCCTAAATCTACTGCTACCGGAGGCTAGAGACACCAGACGGCTGATGATCAGCATAATCCCTTAATGAGATAACCTGAACTATGACTCATTTTGAAAAAAGAAATTGCTTTTTTATAGTGATACTGAAATAAAGCTTTAATTGCTTTCATGAAAATGTGTATGCGCTTCCAATGGTGCGATGTAGTAATGTATTGCCATACAACGTCAGCACTGGTCGTTTTTGGTTTACCACTTTTTAAATCTGGATGCAAAAGCCACATAATGACTCAAACAATGCATCTGCATGGCTTCATAAGACTTCCTGCTGTCTACATTCATGATAGCCTTTTGGAATTTGACAGCCATGATCGCAATGAACTGTTGTTGTATGTATAAAGATTCAAAAGCAATGTTGCGCTTCACAGAAAAAACAGCATTTGGGTTTGAAACAAGATGAGGATTAAAATACCATGACACACGTTTCAATTGTTAGTGAACTATTTATATGATTTCCTTTCTGAACAACAACAACAACAACATGTCTTGAATTACTCCCGAGACACTCACAGGAAACATCTTGAACAGCTGCAGGCGATACGAGGTCCAGCCCTTCTTGGATTTGTAGATGGGGAGCGGCAACTGAATGTTTCGAGCGTACTGCGAGAACAGCAGGACCAGGAATATAGTTCTGTTTAAAAGAGGACAGCAGATGACGAACAGTGTGACGCGATAGATCTCAGATATCTCAGTAAACAGGCCAGCGTGTATGCAGTCACGTGTGTGTTTGCTGTACTCACAGCATGGCGATGCCCCAGTGTTTGCCCGCCCTCTCTCCAGCCGCCTGGAAGCCAGAGAGACCGATCAGAGTGACAGTGGGTGTGATGGTGAGCGGCCCAATATACTTCAACAGGACACCCGGCAAACCCAAGGCCCCTATGACCACCTCGATTAGAGAGGAAACTATTATAGCACCCTGGATCTACATACAGAGAGAAAGAAAAAGAAATTTTTTGGAAAAATGCTTAATGTGTAGACACTACTGCAAGATCTATCAGCATCCTGTCATTGCCTGAGGGACGACATCAACAAACAAAGGTATGACAGATCTGAGAAAATTGTGTTCCGCAGATTTCCAAAGAACAAAACAAAAAGACCAAAGGACATGCAATACAAAAGAAAAAACATTAAAGGAGATTAAGGTTATACGCCGTCATAGACAAAGACCTCCAGACAGTTTAATACTCCATTTAATCCAACTTGGTTTAATTTGCTTTGACTTCATGCCTGCTACGGTTTCAACCGGGATCAAGAATCAATATCTGTTAACACTAATTCCCTTTAAAAGACAGATAAACAACAAAATGTTTAATGAGGTGAGCTTTCTTAAGGGCTCGTAACAAAGTACTCTGAGTATTTGCAATGCAACACAAAGTACATTTCTAATTTTGCTTGCAATTCCACCATCAATATAAAACCACTCAACATATGCGACGAATACCTTACACATTAAAATGCACACAAATATTTTAGGGGCTTAAGTGTCATTTTCCGTCTCACTTCATTTCATTATATTTGCGATCTGATGCTATTGTTCCTCCCACCCTTATTTTCATTCTCCACTTATCAGTCTGCGTTCTCATGTCTTTCTGTTATAACTCACCTCTCGTATCCTAGGGTACCAGATGTCTTCTGTGTGCATCAGCATGGTGTCATTCAATACAGTAACAGCTGTACAGAGCGCATGACAATCAGATTACGGGTTTCAGTACAGCGTGTAAAGGAGTGTGTTCTTGTGCGTGCAACACGTACCTGTTGAATTACACTTCCATTTGTCCAGTGACAGGATGGCCCTCGCCGGGGCGAGAAATGCGAAAGCGCTAGCTTGGAACAGTGGAAGTCTGGAGGCATAACACACATAAATGCATTAGTTGATCACTTAAGAACAACAACACGTACGCACAAACACAATACACTCGTCCCTTGCGGGCATCAATCTGTGGATAAGACAGCAGTCATCACCTTCCTGTGAGCCGAGCTCTTAACTCAATTATGAGGTCAAACCTTTAACTCCCTTCAATAGCAGTAAATCCCAGTGATGTCAGATCTTTGAACAAATGGAGACTGCAAAGTCATTTTAAGGAACAGTTCACACAAAAATGAAAATTCTGTCATCATTATTTTCAAACTTATTTGCCTTTTTTCTCTTCACGAAAGAAGATATTTAAAGAATGTTGGTAACCGACCAATGGTGGTACCCATTCACTTCTATTTATGGACACAAAAGCAATGCAAGTGAATGGGTATCACTATTGTTCAGTTAAATTCTTTAAAACATCTTCTTTAGTCTTCAGCGGAGGAAAAGAAAGTCACGTACGTAAGGGAATGTAAACGAAGACAGCATTTTTGGGTAACCTATCCCCTTAAGTAATGATTCGTAAACTCATAAGCCAGTCATACATGAGTTTGGTCACTAGATGTCTCCACACACACGCATACAAACACTTAAAACACACTGTCACTGAAGTGGCCTGTAATGTCCATGCGCGTGAAAAAAAGCTTTTACATAAATCAAAAACTAGACCTTGGATTTTCAAATTTCCTCTTCTCCATCTATCCTCAAGAACACTCGATGCAAAGTTGCCAGGGAATAAGAGGGCGAACTGTGACTCTTGTCAATGGAGAAGGTAATTTAAGGAACACGAGATGGGCATACATACCGGTTCATACATACAGGTAGACAGACCACACGCACGCACACACATTGTTTAAAAAAGTGACTTGGCACAAAAGACTGACGGCAGCAATCATCCTGTTCTTTCCATTCTAATCTTCATTTCCTTTCTTTCTTTCACGTTTCCCTGGAGACAACATGTGCTTTGAGCAAATGACGTCAGAACAGAGATCATATGATTCAGCTTGCATCAGATGATGCAGGAGGCAGACTGGTCATAAAAAAGTGCCAGATCTAAAACAGACCAGGACAAATGTCTTAAAGGGATACCCAAAAATGTAAATTCAGTCATCATTTAGTCCTCCTTCAACCTATATGAATACAACACAAAATAAGGTATTACGAAAAATAATGTTTTTGTTTATACTGGATGTTAATGGGAGCAAATGTTATTATGAAGGTGAATAAATGGTGAAACATTTCTATTTTGGGTGAAACTATCCCATTTAAAGAGATACTTAGCCAAAGTATACCCGATTCGGTCATGACTATACCACACACCACAAATAAGCATGTCTGTACACAAACACTTCAACAGTAACAGTTCTTCTGTTTTTACATCAAGGTTTGACAAACACAGAAGTGATCGTTGACTTTCCCTGACTGCCCATCACATGAGATCTCCAAATATCTAATTTTCCAAAGTTACTTACTTTTTAAACACTTTCACCTCCCGCTTCCTCAATGGGGGTTCCAAGCCTTGTATTATATTGCAACATCTATTCAAAACATCCAGTGCACTGATACAGCAGCACAACACTTGGAATTACAGTACAGTTGAAAAACTCCTGAATTCTTTAAATGGTGCTTACAAAAAGAGTTTAGACTTGAATCCAAGGTCTTTAGATAAAATGCTGACGCACGTGTTATTTTGTAAGAGTCTCGTATACTCATTTGCGTTATCAAATTTACTTGATCCTTATTCAAATCGACACAAATGATGTGCCTAACCGACATAAAGACAGGACTGATCACACTTATCGACAGCTGGTCCACCTTATGTCAGAATTTACTAATGGTTTGAAAACATCTTAAGAATTTGGAGTGTAATGATAGTTATAAACACAGTGGTTCATATTTCTGGTGTACACTTTTATTATTCAAATATTTTTGATTTAAAAAAGAAAAATTAGACCTGGTTATGGCATGTTGCAAGTCACTTTGATGCGGTCTGCGAAGCGATCATGAAGCCAATCTGTTCTGTGGCAGAGGCAGATATTCTGGGCATGCTTTTAAAATATTACACTTTCAGCAATAAGTCCGAATAAGAGACAGACTTTTTAATCACCTTTGAGTTTCAACCAAATCTCATTCGATCTCTCAGGCCAAAAGGGTAAGAAAAACACAAAAGACTCCCAGAGAGCTAAAAATGACCCAAATTCTTAAGAGGTCCTGTTACATGACCAACTGAGAACTTGATTTTGTTCCAACGAAAGCACCTTGCGTGAAACCGCATGAAACCCCCATATCATTTTCCCATCCACATTTTTTTTTCTCAAGAAACGAAAGGAATAAACTCTGTCAATCTTGCTTGGCTGGGTGAGTTAAGAGGAGGAGGAATAGATTTAATAGAGAAGACCCAAGGCTGATGGTCCGTATAAGGAAAGTGGCCTTTGAAAAGGGAGGACAGAAATGTAGCTACAAGCTTGCGTTTTGTGGCTGGTTCTATACAAAAAAAACAGCAGATCAACCCCGGACAGCAGGAACGACCTTCCACCTCACAAAACAGAACAAATTAATAAAATCAACGCACAATTTGGGTCACTTCATTACTATTAATGGAAGAACAGAAGAAAGTATGACGGAAATTGAGAAAATCCAAAAAAAGACCAAAAACATTAAAAGTGTTAAAAAGAGGAAGCGTAAACCTATTTAGGGAAAAACAAAAATGACATCTGGAACTCAGCTTACTATGAATTTTCAGGCTTTAAAAAGACATAAAACATGCCCACTTAGAGAAAATATATATATATTTTTTTCTTTCAAATTGCTCAGAACTAGGCTTGGTCAGACTTGACCGTGTGATTACGTCACATGACAAGATCAAACCAAACCCACTAAAACCGACAAAGATGGGGAAAACCAGCCCTTACAAAAATGATGCCAATTTCTGTCTAACCCAATAACTAACACCTCTCGCTATAAAAAAATTCATTCACCTTTACACTCACTGTCTGTAGGACACAATGTTCTCATGTCGTCCATGTTTCAACTTGCCCACCCAACCCAGGAACAAGAGTGAGTGAATATGCATTAATCGCAACTTGTTACTAACGCTCTGCCATTGTGAGCAAGCATTCAGATCTCTTTATCACTACACCATTCCTAATGAAGCGTGATGATAATTCGGTGGCTGGCCGAGACTCTCGGTTGGTGTCTGTCCTGTGTCAAGGAAGCAAAATGTTCTAGATGTTATCGTCTTATCTTTATTCATAGATGTTCCTAAACGCAGATGAAGAATTTGAGCCGGAAACTCTACTCTAAAGGTTTGCTAATAAGTGACTTAAAAGTCAAGTTTAAATGTGGACTACATACTGTGATGTTTAATTAAAGTATTGAGGAAAAAATTTAATTCTTATGCAAATATAAAATAAATGTTTATATTTATTTTGTTGGGGTTGCTAAAAATGTTTTGAAAAGAATTCGAGCTCATGAATTCTTGAGATGTTTATGGTTAAATACGATTCCAGTGAAAATTGAAATATAAATTCTCAGAGAATGTATTTATTACCAATAAATTGAAACATCGGTTTATACTTCCCTAAACCACTGATGAGTACAAAAATCAGAGAAATATCAGTCTACAATTTCTATTTTGAAAAAGGGAAATAAACATGAATATTGATGTGACAGAAAGGGAACCGTTTTTAAGGGACAACATACTTTTTAGGATTTCTGTGATAAAACGTGCAAACCACAACCAATAATATCCAACAAATGTAGAAGGGATGGTTATTTATGATCTATTAAGAGTTAGTTACTATAGCTTAATGTTCATGTGCCCATTTAATCGGAATATGGACCCCTATGGATGCGACAATTCACATAGCTGACTTTAGAAAACTATGCTATATAATATATATATATAAACTGTATATAAACATAATACAAACAAATCTTTAAACTTTGAGACTTCACATGGATATGTGATCCATCAAACCAAAGTACATTTGTGGAAGTCGTGCCACTAGGCTGCCATGTTTGCAATGCCTCTGGCCAGTTAATAGCAAGATCAGCAGAACCTTTTGCTATCTTTGAGAATCCGCTGAAAACACATCTCTTCCATCAGCACCTGACTCTCTCTTTTCTACTCTTTCAAAAAAAAAAATATATAATAGTTTTATAAAATTAGCTTTGTATATTGTGCTAGGCTATATGAGACCAGTATAATTGCATGTAAGCTTTTTGTTGACCTTTTATTGTTCCAATTGCTTCCATTGTTTAGCTCATTTGTAAGTCGCTTTGGATAAAAGTGTCTGCTGAATGACTAAATGCAAGTCCACAGTCCTATCTACTTGAATGGGGGAAGGCAGATATTTTTTAAATCCCTGGCAAAAATCACAATTAAACAGCATATTTCCTATAATAATTAAACCTGACATAAACTGTACCATGACTTAGGTTGGCCAAGCTTAAATTTCACTAAAAATCACCTTTTTCAAGGTTGCTTTATGTCATGTGCATGCTAACTGGCTGAGAAGCGCCTCACAAGAGCCCCGCCCCAGAGAGTCATCAGTCAATATTGATTGATGATTGGGTCGTTTCACTGGAAGGCGGGACTTCTTTCACCAGAGCGGCCAAATTGAGCATTGCATTCCTCCAGTGCATCTTGTTAATATTAATATGTTTGACCAAATATTGAATATGACATATCAGTATGGTAAAAACCTTGGGGGAGGCTCGATTATTTTAGCTTAATGTTGACATTGCATACAAACATTTTCTGGGTTGCTAATACAAACTGTAAATTCTGTCCCCTAACCCTCCTAACCCTAAACTAAACACTCACCAAACCATAAACATTTTTGCATTTTCAAATAAGCATAAATTATTTTTTCCATTAATGAAAGTGGTTTAGACAATCCCTGTGGGGACATTTGGTGTATAGAAAACCTGCAAACGCAGATATACAAAAACACACACACACTCACCGGCACCCGAAAGTGGTTTGCAGCAGGGTGGTAATGCCCGCACAGAAGAAAATGGTGCCAATAAGCTGACTGGTGGCCCACTGGTCGTATCCCACACACATGGCTTCAGCCAACAGGAATGGCACAGCAATAGTTCCACTGAAGCAGGTTAGATAGTGCTGAGGAGAGAAATGGTATGTTACAGACAAAATCGGATTATACTTTGTATATGTTTTCTAACGTTTACAGTCATTGCTGTAAAGTCATACATTTTGTTAAGTCCTAAACAGGGTTAGAACAGGTCAAACTGAGCAAAAATGCCACAAAAAACAGACAAAAATACAGAAGAACTATATAAAAGTATAATTGAGTATTTTTTCATAAAATACAAAGAGTTACATTTCTTAAGGATTATGAAAAAGTTAATTTCTGACAATGGTCACTGCAGTAAAGTTGTAACAAACAGAACAAACAGTTCTGCAATTGACGGCGTCAATAAGTATCAAAGTATTTTACTTTCACTCAAGTAGATTTTTCAAGTATATGTACTTTATGAGAGTGTTTTTAATTTGACGAAATATTGTTGAGTAAACCATATGTTATATTCTTTAAAATGTTGTGTAGTATTTTTTTCGTATGTCTTTTTGAATTTTTTTACCTTTAACACAGTAATTAAGTTCATTTAAAAATCTACTACTTTTCCACCAAGTAAAAATAGAAAGTACTGGATTTTAATGTACTTCAGTATTAAAAGCTAAGAAAACAATTATTTATTTAATGTAGTGTGGTAAAAAGTATGATTTAAGTTTTTTAATTTAGAGAAATGATTTTTTCCACAGAAATATATTTTGATAAAATACAAATATTAAAAAATGTTCTTGAAAGTAAAAATTTACAGTAGTGACTTAAACAGTCAGTACGCATTCTTTAAACAAATCAAAGCATCCCCCTACACATGAATAGGTAAATGATACGGCATGTGTGTGAATATTTGCGCTAGTACCTGTAAACCCAGGAAGACACACAGGTACCAGGGAGGCGTGTCCTCGATGGTGTATATCATTTCCATTCTCCTGGCGTCCATGCAGTCTGCACTATCCATAGTCTCTGAAATGGAGCACTGAAGCAGAGGAGCACAGGAAACATGGGAGTCAGGCTCTGGGTGGTTGCTATGGTAACCGATTTGGACTCAAGAGAAGTTCACCGAGAGTAATGCACTATAAACAGCATCAGCATGAACACAAACAAAACTGCTGCCGATTCAGATTACACAAGCAGCATATCAGTCCATCTAAATGAAACCATCCTGAAAATGAACTAGGTTTGGTTTTTGGATCGATAAAATTGGTTCTAATTTGCAGAAATGGACATAAGACCTAATAGGGATGTCAACTGTTGTCTGTTGTAATGGAAAAAAGTTATTATCGAATCAGGTTTTGGATCGGTGATTAAAATACACTGCAAAAATACAATTTAATTGATGTTTATATGTAAAAACAATATCTTGAATTTAAAAATGTTAACGAATGCCAACATCTCGACATAATTCAATGTTCAAAAAGTTCAATTCCCAGGGAATGCATATCATAAACAAAATGTTAAACCTGACTATAATTATAATAGTAGTCTAACTTTAAGTTGCTTTCTATATTTATATGTATACATTTGAAATTTTTTATCTTATAGTTTGTGTAGTGAAGTGCAATGTAAAAGTGATAAAATATGTTATTTTGTGATGGAGTGAGACAACATTCCAACAGTCACTCGTGAATAACCTCAGCAATATTGTTTTGGACACTTATGCTGTTTCCACAGAACTCAAATATGGATTAAAATCCAGTAGCTTATGAGACTGATATGTACAATAGAAAACAAGAACCAGTGAGATAGATTTAATCCTTGTGTTGCATCAGCATTGTAAACACTGAAGAAATTCCACTGGTTGCTGTGACCTCACAACCTTGTTCTTCCTGTGAGGAAAAACCGCCGAGTCATTATGACTGAGGTGTTGTGTTAGAGCCACATCAAGACTAAAAAGCTTTCCTAACAAAACGACAAGACAATATATTAAGCTGCCGAAAAATAATAAGAGACCATTTCAATTTTTAATTGAATTATCATTTCATTTACATTTGAAATCTGTGATAAAAGTCCAGTTAATCACATTAAAAAATATGTTTTAAGTTATTAATTCGTAACCATGTACAAATATTACTGTTGTACTGCTTATAAGTGAACGTGAACTTCTTTTCTCAGCAGTATTTGAATTCTGAAAAAAATACATGGCATATTTTCTGTTATTTTGAGCTGTTTTTCCAGTTTTCATTTCCTGAAATAAATGCATATAGAAACAATATTTGTATTTGAAATTTGGGAGAAATATTTGCAAAAATGTCAGTAACCAAACAGACCTCATCCTCCATTTACTGCCATAGTAGGGAAATAAATAATTTGGGAGTCAATGGGTATGAGATCGGTTTGCTTTGGTTACTGATATTCTTCCAAATGTTTTCCTTTGTGTTCAGCACAACAAAGAAATTATAGAGGTCTGGAACGATCTGAGGGTGAGTAAATGATGACAGAATTTGTATTTTTGGTTGAACTACCCATTTGATGCTTAAACTGAAGAGAAAGAAGGTGAACCATGTGACTTTTACAATGGCTGACCTCACACATACACACACTTTTCAGGATGAGTAATGACTCAAACCACTAATGCAAAACAAGTGTTCACCAAACAGGAAGTTTACCCTTCATGAGCCATGGCCAAACAGGTTAATGTTGAATCAGATTGGGATCTGTAATGCCAAGTATATTCTATCCTGGAGCCGTTTATAGATTATAAACAAAAAGCTCCGGATTAAAGTAAATTTGCAGAAGGTGCCCAGCATCCCTGGTTGTGTACAGCGTACATCAACACAACAAGCTTCCAAATGCAAAAAAGGTGAGGAATAATTGGAAAAGCTCGGCTGAGAAGTGACAGTGAAAACTCACCTTGTCCTCCTTCTGGCTGTCTTTGGCGTAGATGGCCATGAGCTCCGTGTCTTCAGTGTCTTGATCTCCAGGCGTCTGGACAACCCCGTTAACCACCTGCCAAACACACAGACATGTGATCAAAGAGAAGAAATTCTCCAAGAAATAAAACACTGGAAATTGATACAACCTGTGCTATTGTTAGGCCGGAAAATTGGATGTGGGTGCCCTCATAGAAAAAAATAAACAGTACAAATGGGAGGGACGGCACATAACAAGAACTAAAACTTAAAGTACTTGGGTTTGCACTGCTTGCATAAGCCAGATTCAAATGCCAGAGATTCAGTGACAGGGAATCAGCCTTACCACACAACTTCATGACATTTGACCCATGTGCTGGCCAGACCCACTCCACCAGGACACAGTTCACATTTCAGGGTTACGTTGACATAAAAGGGACCATAGGATTCAGAATTGAAGGAAAAGTTCAGTGAAACAAAAGCCTTGAGCCTTATCTGTACTGGCAGATTTCTCATAGAACATCATGTCCATCATGTTTGTTTTCAGTTTTATCGTTTTATTAAAGCGGCCGTGCAACGGTGTTTCATGCTTTCGGACTTCTTTACAATGTTAAACTTGCTGGCATCTCATGCTTAACATGGTCATCTTGTCAAAAAAACGAGTTGGCCATATTACGTAGTATTTCTGTGCTCAATACACTCCCCCAGCGATCGAACAGGTTTCGTCATTTTTTTCGCACAAATGGAACTGTTTGTAGCAACTTTTCTGAGTCCCTTATTGCAGGGGTTTTCAACTGGTGGTCCGCGGCGGCATTGCATGTGGTCCGTGACATGCATTCCAGCCTACCTAATTTCACTATTAAAATCACTTTTTTTCCATAATTTATTTTTCCAAACATTTCCAGAATATTTGCGCATTGGTCTGAATACTAAATTTAATGAAAATATTTAAAATAATTTGAGTTTGAGTTGAGATTCAAACTGACACAGGATAGGCTAGCTTTGCACCTATCAGGTCTATCTTATGCTTTGCTAACGTTGTGTTTTGCGTCGCCAACGTCATATATGTACATATGCGTACATACACTCACACAATAGTGGGCCGCCGATTACTTGTTAGTCAGAATGGTGGTCCCTGGCACAGCCTCATTGGACAATATTCCTGGATAAGCACGCGGCACCGCCTTCAGGAGAAGGAGCATGTGCAGACACTTGTAAGCAGGATAGAGAGAGAGAGCTTACATTCGCGAAGTTCAGGTGTTTGTTTGTTTACTGCATTTGGGTGATGAATGTTATATAAACTGTGGATATAACACTAAATTCGGGAGCGCTTGAAACTGATATATGGAGCCGTCCCAGCACTAAAAGATGCCGGACATGAACCACATGCGATGAGTGAAACTAATGTCTGTGTTTTGTTGACGATGGGTGCGCATGCGCTTTGGTTCAGCCTTTGTTTTCCTTAATTCTTCAAAATATCTAATTATGTGTTAAACAGAACAAAATATATATAATATTTGTTTTCTACTATGGTAGTGGATGGTGTCCCAGAACAGAAAACTGCTAACATTCATCCAAATATCTTTTTTTTGTGTTCAACAGTGTGTACAACAATTTATACAGCTTGAAAGTGAGTAAATCGAGTTTTCGAGTGAACTATCATTTCAATATTTTTAATTAGCCTTAGTTATTCTACTTTAGTTTGTAAAATCTCAAATTAATTTTTATGTTGCTATAAGTTTATTTTAGCTTTAGTGCACCCTTTATTTATATTTCAGTTAATACATTTTTAGTGCCTCAACCTTTATTTGAATTTCAAAATTTTGTTTATAGTTTTTCTTATAATATTTAAGTCAATTTTTTAATTGATTTAAAATAACAGAAAAGTTTTAATAATTTAAGTTAACTACACTAACCTTGCTCTGTACTACCATAGTTTTATTAGACACTGTAGAACAATGACAACCTACCTTTGGTGTACAAGAATAATAGTCATTACATGGTATTACCATCTGTTACATCACAGTACCAGCACCGTATAATTTTCTGAACGTCACATGACTGCAGAAATGATTGTGTAACAAACACCCATTTACTTCCAAGAATGCGTTCAACTGAACTGAACTAAACAACAGTCTCGAAAGTTCTTATGTAATAATCTTCATGGGTGTTACACTTGTGTCTTCAAACACATGAGCAAATAATGTAAACATGAGGTCACAGAGATTACAGCACAGCCCATAGTGGATTACTGATAAAGGGTAATTTCTCTAGAAAGACTTAAAGCAAAAAACCAACACACAGGAAAATCTCTTACAACAGCTCCAACACATGGTACACACACAGAATTATGTATTATATTGCTACCTAAAATGTATCCAAACACCATCACATATTCTAAAAACAACAAATATAAAAGGGCAAAAATAGATTTGGGTCATTTCATGCAAAGTTGGGTTTGCTTTTAAAGACTCTCCCTGGGGTTAAGAGAAACAAAACATGATGTTTGGACCTACATGTCCATAATGAACAGCTAACAAACAAAAACTGGAGGCTATAATTCGATTTTTAACTTGTGTACAATTCTAAATGTTTGTGTATGCGTTGAAGTTTGATGTTTCTCACAGCTTGTGGTTTCCTTGTACTTGACACAATAATGGAAAGCCAGACTGGATTTGAAAAGCTTAAACTCACTGGGATGGGGTAGAAATGTGCACCGTTTTTGGTCTCCTCCTCATATTTGCAAGGCTCGGCGGTGGAGTCCATGGATTTCGAAGTGGTGTTTTTACCAACACCCATTCCTCCCCTCTCCTCCTTCACCTCCTCTGTTGCTCTCCTCCTCTCACGCTCGTGCTCAGGTAGATACGCTGTTGCTTTGCCCGTCAGAACTCTTTCATGCACCACCGACTGGCCAACCAGATCATCTGAGGTTAAACAACACATGAGCTCTTTCCATGAGACTTACTGTATCTTTAAACATAGGATTAATCTCAAGTCAATAAAACAATCATTCAACGCTTAAAAATTGGTATTGTTTAATAAAGGTTATAACCTTAATTTGCTCATTGCAAGATTATTAGCATTGGACGCTAACTGAACATCTTTGGCCATTTAAAAGAAAAAAGCGTGTATATAAATCTGGAAATCTTAATAATGTATTTGTTAAATTGTTAATAATCTGTTAAGTAACACAAAGTAACTTTTCCTCTTCTAAACGAACAGATTGTTTGCGTATTTCTGGATCAACCAGAAGACTTGTTACCGTAACAAAACGTGTGAAAAGTTCAGAAAGCAAGTCAAATGCATCATAAGACTATATAAGAAGGAAACAAACCAAGTAAACGAATAAAAAAAATACATGAGATGGAAACTGCAGGACAGAAGAAAGATTGGAAAGGAAGATGATGAAGATGAGGCAGAGTAGATGGAAAACATTCAAAATAGTGGCAGAGAACTAAGGAGAGAGAGAAAGGGAGAGAGGGAGGGAGAGAGAGAGTGGTGAGGGAAGGTCAGTACACTTATCGGAGGCTGCTGTTTAGTTTCATAACCGTCATGTACTGTTTAGTTTTCATGTGGCCTTTGATAAATAATGATGCAGATTAGACACGTTATCACACCACCAACAGCTGTGACCCTCACCCTACCGCCCAAATTCTCTCTCTGCACCCTTGAACTCCAGGGCAATCACATCTGTCTAGTATCTGTGAACATCCATGTCCACAAAATCAGACTTCATTCAGACTTCACCACACAATGTGTCCAACTCTTACAATACTAACAAGATGTCTGATCATGTAACCAACATATAATACAGCCCAGGTCGGAGACCACATAAAATTGTTTTAGGGATGGGCACGAGTACTTGAGTACTCTGACACGACAGCGATGATCGATGATGAAACCGATTATCGTTTGGGTCTATAAATACATTTTTGAAATACAATTATTTTCTTTCTTTCTGATTGGTTACGTTGGCATTTCAGATGCTACCCAGAGATTTGATTGGTTGCATTGGTTGCATTGATTCGCAGTCAAGTTTGGATGTTATATAAACGGTGGATGTAACGCTGGATTTGGAGATCGTTTGAAACTGATATATGTTTTTTACACAGAGTGCCAAAAGAAAAACTGTAGCAGATATCTTGGATAGTTTAGGTCTATTGACTAGGGGGACAGTAAGGAAATAAGTACCTAGTTCAAACATCACCCCCACCAATCAGGTCACCTGGAAGCATCTGTGGGGGAGGAGTTAAACTGGGAGAATACAGGGACAGAGAATGGAAAAGAAAGAGACTGAGGTGGAGAGATGAAAAAAGAAATGAGAAAGGAAAGACAATATAGAGGAGACCGGTGTTATTAGCAGCCAAAACCTAATTATGAATTATTAAATAATAATGAAGGATTAAACTTCTGTTTTCTAACTTAACCTCTTAAAGGCTCAAGATTGTGTAAAACAACAAGATATTATAGAATACTTTATGGATTTAGGGGAATATTACATCAGGTACTTTATCCAAGCAGAATTATTTCTGTCAAAAAAACGAGAGCAAATATATTTCACACCCCTGAGTAAGGCCTGATGTTGAACTAAAGACAGCCTGGAGAGTTGGAAACAATCTGAACCAGACAAATATTTATTCAGCTAAGGTGAAGAGGGTTTATAATATCAATCTTCAACTTCAAAACAGAAACCTTAAACCCAGAGATCACCATCTCACCATGACACAATTATTACCAAAAACAAACCCTGTAAGCGTTTTATACTACGATAAGATAATAGAGATTTTGTACAATTGCTTGAAAGATTCATTATGAGTGATAATTATTATTGTCCAGGGAGCTACAGTGACTGTTTTCCCCACAATGTCTGGTGGCGGTGCAGTTCTGTCTGCTCTATGTGTGTCATGTGCTGTCACACTGGCGATTAGAGTCTGAATCACACACTTAATTTTGGTCACCCAAAATTATCTCATAATTACTGCTTTCTACACCCAGACACTTAAAAACTACATGTTTATAGACAAAACATGCACAGGGCAAAATTCTGCAAGTCACCATTCAGCCATAATGTCAAAACATCTGGCAGGCAGTCAGTCACATGATCAGTTGTGAAGGCCACTGAGAGAGATGTGGAGAACATGACATTGAAAATGACATTTTAAGGAAGAACCGTAGGGCAAAAAATATAAATATTTTGTTTTAGGTGACCAGTCATAGTAAATCATGGTACCATATCTGAAATTGTATATAACATTTACTTTTTAGTCATTGAGCAGAAACTTTATCCAAAGCGACTTACAAAGAGTTTAATGAGCAATATTACTGCGAACATTTTATAAACTATATAAAAGCTTAATAAAACCATGTTAATGTTTTTATAGAAAAGTACTGTAATGTGACAATGCAAAGATGCAAGTTTTGATAACTCTAAACCTGTCCTACGTTGTGACAGCAAAAAATTCTAAAACTGTTAATATATCCTTTTATATTATTGATAATTCTATTTAGTACTTTTGGGAATCGAAAATCAATTACAATTCGGAAACGAAAGGTTAGGAATCATATCGGAATCGAAAAGAATAGGAATCGGATACTTGAAATAAAAATTTCAATTCCTCTTATCAATTCCAGTGTGCATATTTTGGGAAATGTGCATGTGTTAACTTGTGATCTGCTGATATCTCGATAAAAGCCTGTAGGAAAAAGAACCATATTTTTAGTAACCCGAGTTTAACTAAAGTATTTACAGTAAATCACAGTACTCACAAATTAACCATAGTTTTAGTTATAGCAAGTACAGTTTAACAATGATGAATTTAAACTTTGGTAGTACAATTACAAAAAATCTGACAAAACATGGTTGCTATATGTATATTCACAAAACAGTGCTCATAAATACATTTATTTTTGTAAACCAATCAATAAGCAGGCAAAATGACAATGCAGGTTGATATTGAAGTGTTTTACTTCAACTGTGGAATCGAAATTGAAATTCAAACCATACCCGACCCTCCTTAAGAGAGATCGATCTTCATTATTTTCTACATTTTTGTCACACCATAGGACACATGTATGGTTTATTTGTCAACTAACAAACTGTTACAAATCTCATGCTTAACTTACAGAAATAGTTAACCTTAAATAGAACAATTCTGTCATTATTTCAAACCTGTATGACTTCTTCTGCAGAACACAGCAGAAGATATTTTGAAAACAGAAAACTGTTGGCCCCCATTGACATTTTTCAAATATCTTCTTTTGCGTCTTGCAGAAAAATCACACAGATTTAAAATGACAACATAGTGAGTAAATGATGAACTATTCCTTTAATATCTAAATGTATAAGACCTCTAATGCAATATCTTATTATTTAAGTGTTTTTGACTTAATTAAATATAATGATTCAAATTACATTATACCTTGTTGTTATAAACATTCACCGCTCACCCAATTTGTCAATTTATATGGAGCCCCACAATGGGCTCATGCCCACATGACATGATGGGAGACAGGAAGCGTGTGTGAATGAAAGTTGTAATAAAGTGCCAAGTTCAGGTTTACTTTTGCTCTTTTTATGGTTTCTTTAAACTGGAAATCTGCAAACTCTTCAAGAGAAAACTTCACCCCTAACAGAAAACAGCTGACACTAACTAATGTGCTTCCTCAATGCAAATCATAAAAGAGACAAAACAAAACTAGCGTTATTGCCTTTTAACTTTACATCTTGTTCAGCAGAGCTGAAAAACATATGAGACTCTGCGAGAAAAAAATAAGAACAAAAACTTAAATAAATTCAATGTAATATGTCAAATATAAAATCACTAACTTTAAATGTGTAAATACATTTCTCTCATTTAGTTTAATGTCTTGTCATTTTTTTCATATACTGAAGTGATTTTCATGATCAAATTAACAGATGTTTATGATTTGTGGAGTTCCGAAGTCTACTAAATAAAACAATGACATCATTAATTATACTGATGATGCATTTAAAAAGACATCTTAGAGGAGGAGGCGTATACAAATATAACAGAGTGGTATGTATTTACACATTAAAAAAATATTTATTGCAGGAAACAACGTACCATGTGCTTGAAATGTTGCATCACTGTTGCCTTTTGTGTTTAGACATTGACTTGTTGTCACAGCTGTGACAGTTTGAAGGGGAAACAAATGCAGGACTGATCTTAAAATGTTGGCTGGAAATCTTATCTATCATTATCCTTAGATGAACCCGTATCCATTAACTCTCGCTCCAAAACCCCAAATGCAGCATACACATACTTTCTCTTTAAAACTGCTTAAATCATTCTAAACAATGACTCATCACTCTATATTTCCACTCAAACCACATTCTTGCCTTCCTGCTAGGAGACTGGCCTTTCACAACACATTCTTACCACCTAATTCACAAAAATATGCTGTTTAATGAGCCCCCTCCATGGTAAACAGAGTTTAGTGACAATACAGTAGCACTGCAGGGTCCCGGCATCACAGGACCACTGCACCAGACACCACAAGGGGCTTTAATTAATCAGAGCTCACCTCCACAGGGGGGTGCAGGCCAAACCATTGAATATCTGTACATCTCAATGAAGGACGAATTAGATGGACACAACGATGGCATCTCTGTGATTAGTTCAACACAACAGAGACCTCATGGCAAGAGGCTTTGATCAGCTGGGGCACTCTGAAGAGCCTTTGTCAGCATACAAATGAGAAAGTCAGAACTTTAAAGATGTAGCTAAGTCTGATTCATTTATTTATTCATTCATCAATAACTGTCAATGGAGAAATGTTATACTGTAAGATCATATATCAAACCAAGACAGATCTATCAAAATTCTGTAATTTGAATCTGCTTTATTAAAGATAAAATGCATATTCGGTGTAAGAAGGGCACCATCGATGTCCTGACAACACAGTGTTGTTTTTAACGGATCCAGGAATCTGGATGTTGAAGCAAAATTGTTGGAAAGGGCCTCACCTTAAGTTAAAACGTTCTCAAAATACTAGCGGTGCAACGTATCACAAAACTTATTTTACGCAATTTAGGTCACGGTGCGGATCATTTTTCAGATCGGCTAACGTTAATGCTCATGAGAGTTTATTATTATTAGGGATGCACCTAATATTCGGCCACCGAAAATTTTCGGCCGAACGACTTTTATCACCGAAACAATACGGCCGAAATGTTGTGATGACACAAACAGATACCGCTCCTTTGATGCATCTGTAGCGGACGTTATTCCTTTAATCGCAGCACTTAAGCGTCTCCTAAGTTGCATGCATCCTCAGGGCTCTAGAGTCCGACCAATTTTATCGCATATGCGACCTTATTTTTCAATGGTGCGACTTAAAATAATCAGAGGTCGCACCGGTGCGTCCAGCCATTTTAGGGAGAAAAAAAGTCTCCGCAACTCTGAAAGTCGCCCTGTGATTCAACAACAGACAGACATTATCATATCGTGGTCTAAACCATTCAGAGACAGTGAAGGGCGGACCCCCCATCTGATTGGCCATTGTCAAGACATTCCTTTACGTGTGTGAACCAGAGGTCGCGTAATCCGAAAAATTATTCGTCATTGACGGATTTTTTTACCAGTGGAGGAAAAATCTGATGGCCGCCCGTCATTCTGGCAGATTACAATGAGGGCAATATGTAAACTCCCGTTTCCCTTCAGCGTGATATGCTCGCGAAGCGACCTGCGTGTCGTTGTCATTTTTTTCTTACTAGACATGTGATGCGATTTGGTAAAACACGACGGATGTCGCGCTGGGACACGGGAAAGACTCTTCACCTATCAAAGTAAACCAAATAACATGAAGAATGAAGAAGTATTGATGTACATTTCACGCCAGTCCTTTGTGAACTATTGCTTGCAAAGTTTTTTTATACAATGTTTTCGTGAGTTGACAGAGCTCCCCGTCTACCGCACCAGAAGTTATGCCCGCTCCACTGCTCACGCGAGCCGGACCGCGATCGCAAAACATACAAGTGATGATCAAAAGTCCAGACACTAGTCACATGATAAACAACGTAAAACTTGGTTCACTGCTTATTAGTTGTTGTCCGTAATGTTTACTTGTGTAGTGATAATGGCAGAGATCTCGTTCTTTAAATGTGCGCTGCACCATTTTCCTTACTTTCGTTTTATTCAAACGGTTTTGTACAGTATTTTTATAGACTTCAACACTAAGAAGTGTTTTTTTACAAAATTGTTATTGTTGTATCTTAAGCAGTTGAACTTGTTGTGAATGCACTTTCTTGTAGTAGTCCTACAGAGAAAAAATTAAAATGCACTTGACCTAAATGCACTTTGTTTTCATGATAGAACATTAAATTGTACAACTTTTCAGTAGGCCTGTACATTATTATTCAATACACACATGAGTGGCTGCAAGTTAAACATTTTAGTTGAATTTTATTTTTTGCATTGTTGCAATGTGCTAAATAAATATTTGCATAGTTTTTAATTGATTTAAAATATTTATGAAATTGCAATGCCTTGATTTTAGTAAAGTTAGTACACAGTCATAGCCATAAATGCAAGGATACTAATAATTGGCATAATTTCTTTCGGTTTTCGGCCTTGGTTTCCTCTTTTTCGGTTTCGGCCAAGAATTTTCCTTTCGGTGCATCCCTAATTATTATAATAATAACCCAAATAACTTGTTTTTGCAATCAATAAAATGCTGAAAATAGGGGCACTTATACATGAGGTTTAAGAATTTTATAAAAATGATGGTGTGAAAGTACCCTGGAGATAACAATAGATTAATTTAACAGATAAACAGAATGTACAGTATTATGATTAGTATCATTATTATGCAAACTTAAATTACAATATGTATAACAAATAAATATGATGTAAACGTGCAATCAGAGTAAACAGCTGTTAACTGGATCTCTAGAGATCCGATGATACAAATGTGACATGTGTTATGAGGTGGCGATAATGAATCATCTCCAATGACTTTCTCTCATTCTCTTAAATGAGTTACTGAATCATGAGTGCGCGGCACATCAAAATTGGTGAAGTGATGTGCGTTTGCACGTGAATTGCGTCATTTGTGATTGACTGTTAGGCTGCGTGCGCGCTAAACTATCTTTTACTCTATGATGAATAAATTTACAGTTAATCCGCAGATGAAATTACACAGAAGTTTAGGTAGAAATATATGCGAGAATGCGGTTTAATATTGTATGTGTCCAGATAATGAAGATCGCGCGAGCGTCTGAGTGCAAAACTGTCAGATAAATAAATTGAATAGATAACCCACGGGTCACTTGCGTTCTGAACAGTAGAGCGTGATCCGTTACATGACAGCTACAAAATACAGATATAAAAACCTTTTATGATATATATTATATATAATTATAGAAACTTTTAGTGACAATGATGATGTTTGTAGTACGATACAAATGTGAAGTGTCTTGAAAACAGTGGACAGAAAGAATGACTTGTCCACAATGACATAACAGGAAGATCTCATGAAAAGCTTTTGGGCTCACGTTTTGCATTATAGCAAACCGACAGGATCTCAATTTCACAAGACCTGTAATGGGGTGAGGTTTGGTTCACTAAAAGGATCAAGTTAACCCTATCCACACGCACACATGCACCTTTATAAGTGGCCAAAAGAGTAATTATTCAATTCTGCTAAAATAACTTTTGTGAACAATAAATAAAGTTGATGATTAGTTGATGATTTCAACACAGTATTATAAATCCTTAAAAAAATAACTTTTCAATCCCACTTATCTGCACTTTTTTTATTAACTAGGCACATAACACTACGATTTACATTTGTAATGAAAATATATGCACAAGGTTTGAGAGAAAGAGTGTACGGGGCTCAACGCTAAGGATTTTTCTTACTCGGGCAAGTGATTCCAATTTTTACTGGCCCTGTCAAATTTCACTGGCCCCACCACAAAATGAATTAAATATTATTTAGTTATTTGTTTGTTATTTTTTTTACCTATGTAATCCTAATACAAAAGGGTATAATACCATAAAAACCATTAGCCTATAACTCAACATATCAAATCTTGTTGAAGACAACTAATCAGTAAGAAATAAAATAAGATCAGGTAATCAAAGTATGTGCAATATTGGGTCGATATGTCTGATTAAGAGTAAGAAGACGTGAAAGAGAACTCAATTCAGTTTTTTGCGAATTGTCGGATGCGGCATTCCGAGAACGGAATCCAGCCCTACTGCATCTTCTTGGGAATTTTTAAATAAGCAAGTTTTAAAACATTCAAATTAGATTATAATTTTCCATGACGATACAGCACTGGCCCGATTGGGCAAGTGACAATCCTCTCAACTGGCCCGAGGATCTACCATGCTGGCCCCGGGTCATCGAGCAGTCCTTAATGTCAAGCCCTGATATAAGAGAGGAGATATTTTCCACTTTTATCAACTAAATCTTACTTTACGAGTGACAAGAGAAAACAGCAAACAAGAGAAAGAAAGAGAAGAAGCAAGACCTCAAAACCCCTTGTGCTTGCTGTTTTTTCTGTAAAGCATAAAAGGCTGACATGGGATGTTTTGTGATCATAAGACTGCTGTGTTGTTAAAGTGGTTTGGTCTTTTGGTTTAAACGTTTTAATTATACTGTTCATCCTTGACTTATGGTGCGAGAAATCAATAAAGGTTATTCAAACACTACTAGACAAGTTCTGACTGATGTGTCAAGAATGACTTCGGCTGACAAAAGCTGGTTTAAAGAGGAAGATCAGCTGATTTAATAATGCAACGTAACATTTTTTTAAATATTTTGAGTAATTCAAACGGTGACATGAAATATTCATTAAAAATAGGATTCTCTTCACTTTCTCACATATCAAGTAAAAAGAAAACCACCAACAACTCATTTATTTAAGCAAAGCATTCCACTCAGAACATCCGTCTGCTACCGACAGCCTGTGCTATAAACTAGAGCCTCCAGATTTGAGGACAAAACAAGAATCTGCAGACGCAGAAATAAGATTTGCTTCAGTACACAATGACTCTTTGTCTAAACTGTTGATTGAACTCTGAATGTCTTTGAGCTTGCGTACTAAATTATTTTTTGTTTACCAACGATTACTGGCAGGACTCAAACTATGAGGTTGAAAACTATACAAAAAGGACATTGAATCTGCTGAACAAACTAGTGGATTAGATTATGGTGTAATTATTGAATGTGTGACTAAAGTGGATGCTTTTCAGAAGAAAGTATCTCTCTGACCAGCAACATTGACAACAAGACAAAAATTATTAGTAATAGATTTATCCTACGCAACGTACTTTAAGGAATGTATAAGCCGATGTTAACAATCTAGCTCAATTGCACATTGATAAAACATTAAAGTCATAGCTCACCCCAAAATAAAATAAAAATGTCATAATTTTTTAAACCCTCATGTCATTTTATACATGTTTGACTTCTTTGCGGAGTACAAAAGATGATATTTTGAATGATGTTGTTAACTGACACCAATTGGCACTGGTTTAGGATCCATACAATAGAAGTGATTAGGTGCCAAAGACGTTCGCTTACCAAATTTCCTCAAAATATCTTTTGTGTTCTGTAGAAATAAGAAAGACCTAGAAAAAAGGGCGAGTAAATGATAGAATTTTCATTTTGGGCTGAATTATCACTGATTCTATAAATCTGATTTTTTCTAATGGCTGCAGTTTAAACAAACTTTTATTGGCTATGCTGCATTACAATGAGTCATTGGTGGCGTCAGGCATCAATGAGGTTGGCATGAATTGACAAAATCAAGCAGGAGTGCTGGCATCATCTTCCTCACATGCCTAGTTACCCAATTCTCACAACATCCATCACTAATACCCGACAACATTCTTTAAGAGAGAGACTTCAAAAGCCTCCCTCTATTTAGTCTTATGTAAAAGACAACTTGTCTCGGTGTATCTCTACTGGTAATATGATGGGTTCTGTTGGTGGAATGTTATCTTGGGTGAATGGGAACCAATAGGATACAATTAAATCTACTTGAATTAGAGCTGCACGTTTATCCTTCAGAAGTGTCTATTAATTTAAACATCGGACTAAAATCATATGTGCTTCAATATATGCTTGTGCTGCCGCAGAATTAGACCACGCATTTTTATCATAAGGTATGTAACGACGTCACAAAAAGTGTTTTCAACAACACACTATCGTTATTTCCGAGTCATTGATCACAGAAGTAAAGCTACTGGGATTAAAGCAGAGAGTTGCCAATTTACACGCATGAGACGCGTTTCCAAGCTCCTACTCTCCCAAATTAATCTCACACCAACATATAAAGTAAATAAAGCCTGACAACAAAACTGCTCTTATGATTGTGTTTCAGGATTGCGTTACATTGTTCCGATTATGCTTCACATCTTAACTAGACAGGTTTGAAACGAAACAAACGATTGCAGTTTGCAGCGCCGACCAATCGAATTGCGCGGTTATTTCCGTCATTACGGTAAACACACTTCGTCAGAGTGTGTGGCGCTTATCATCGTATTTACGCTAATAGAGAAGCTGCGCTTTTCGAGTTGCCAAGCATTTCATGTTTTCATGTTATATTTAAACTGTTAACAAGTGAGAACACTGCATTGTTATGTTTATCAGTAGTGTCTTTCTTTCTTTAAAGACCCCTTCAAGCAGTCTGTAGATGTCAGGCAAATTGCTTCTTTCTAAAGATCTTTAATTGCAAGTGTCACCTTATGAAATGTTTTCCTGATAAATATTTCATATACAAGTTACTTTAATGCATTAATAGTTTGAAGGAAATTAAACTTTTGCATTAAAAGTAAAAAACAATATTTGTGGAATTTTTGGTGAAACATTTCTCACTTTAGTTACTGTAGGTAAACCATGAATTATGTAATAATTTTGAAGCAAAGTACTACATATTACATTCCTGAATAAACTATTAAAGTCATCATTCAGAATCGTTAAACAATGCAATCTCCATTTTAAACAAAATAAATGTGATTCTCAATTTATCCAGAATCGTGCAGAAAACGCAGCAAAGAACAATTTTTGTAACAGTTTTTGGTTGGTATTGGATCAATAATCAGCTACATAATAAGCTAACCTGATATACACTAATAAGTAAACTGTAAAGCTCAAAGCGATAGTAAAGCAAAAATGAAAATTCTGTCTCACCCTCAGATTGTTCTGCTAACAAAAAGGCAGACATTTGGAAGAATGTCCCTTGTACTGCCATAGTAGGGAATATAAATACTATGGGAGTCAATGTGGGGTGAAATCTCCATGGTTACTGTCACCCTTCCAAATATCTCCCTTTGTGTGTAGCAGAACAAAGACGTTTGTACAGGTTTGGATCAATCCGAGGATGAATGAATGATCATTTTTGGATGAACTATCTCTTTAAACCCAATTCTTGTGTCGAAACAAGCAAAAAACAAGTGATCTAGAACATCACCGGCCACGTGCACAGTCAGTCGCTGTCAGTTATTTTAGGATGAGATAGCAGTAGTACATCTCGGAGAAGAAAACCTGATAGCAAATGTTCCTTTAAAAGAGGCCGTATTTCTTATTATATTTCACCAGTAGTGACGATCACTATTCATACACCAAAATGGTGACCCTTAATCCTTAAAAAGGTTACAGGTGATGGTGTTACAGCACTTCTCTATTACAAGCGGTTATCAGCATTCATTGGTCAGATAACGTAACATCGCATCGCATCCCTTGAACAGGAATCTTGGAGTGCCGATAGGATGCGGATGAGACATTTTGTGTTAGGCTAACGTTACTCGGTCAAATATGACGACTAATATATTGTAACAATATACACGTATAAGGTACGAATTGTACAGCACGTGCCTAATAAAATACAATAGGCCGTTATAGCCTACCTTTCCAGGAAGATAAGACGTCCTTTATTTCTGTAATTTCCCCTTTTGATTTGTCTCGTTGTACCTGATAGCAGCGGCGTCCTTCTTATCACTGCTGAAAGTCAACAAAGGAACAGCGACTTTCCCCGATCAAAGAGATTGAATGAATTGCATTCTTTCGACCGGACAGCGATACATAAGATGAGCAGAAGGCATGTGTCGGGCTTTTTTAGCTGTTATATAGCCCAGACATAGTGAGACACGGGGCATTTCAACGCATGCTCATAACAAACTCTGACGTCACTACGCGGTTAAATCACTCCCTTACGTTGACGCTCGGCCAATGGGATTCCTCAGAAGCGAATACGCAACACTACAGTCATCTCTTGTACCTGCTCGGTGTTTCCATAAGCCCGCTCGGAACCTCCTTCACACGCCCCCATTTGTCCCTCAGGAATGTTGAATATTTATGTTACTATTAACAAAATAACAAAAACTAAATGAAAAAGTCATATTATATCTCACAAGACTCTGTTCTCATCCACTGCATCATGTTTAACTGTAAAAATGGCGCGTCTCATCGAGCTTTTCAGCGCAACCTAGCGATCTAGAGAACGTACTGCATCATTACTCAATCGACCTACATTAAACAGCATTATGAAATAGGAAAACATTATTTAACACTGTTTTACATTGGTCATTGCAGAAATAAACATCTGTAATGGAAATTTGGTCTGATGTGATTTCATGAAACATAGAGAAAGCATCGTATTTTTTATAGTCTATAAAAACAATGTAGGCCATTGTGATGATAAGAAAATTCTTGAAATGTTTTACCCAATTGTAGTAACATTGTATTGTTAAAATACCCTTTTCAATATCTAAGCAAACATAGAATTCCATGTAAAATAACCACTTCATTATGTTCACTTCAATTTCATCCCCAACCAAACAGAAGTAGCCTAGCTTAATATGAAACGTTTACATTTTAAATTATTATAAACCTAAAAAATAGTTGTGTATTATTGTAAATACTATAAATAGCAGAGAACAGTTACTCAACCTAAATTCTGCTCATCAGAGAGTCATTAAAAGCAATGTAAAAAATATGTGCACTGTTGTGCAGCATTTAGGTTTTTATGTAGTTATAAACAACCCACACCACAAGTAAATCTCAATGAATTTCGGTTCTTAAGTAACAACTTTCATTACCCTTTACCGCCCTCTGATGGTGAATGTATGAAGGATGCGAGATGTTTAGTAATAGCTGTATCCGGTTTCATAAGCCGTCCTTTTCGTCCTTGTGTGATGTATTTTATAAGGTCACATCTGATTTAAATATATAATGTGTGGAGTGTATTTCTAGCATACAAGGTTTATTGTTGTAGAAGGTTAGGTTTAGATTCAAACAACATATTTAGGGGCTATAAAATATCTTGTTATTAGTCTGATATGAATACTCTAGAAATGTATATTTTCTTCTATTTAGAAAGCTAAGTAAATCAGCATGGCTTTATAATCACTTCAATAAAAGTTTGACCTAAATATGTTTGCATGTTTAGTAGAAGCATGTTGCAGCATTGAAAATAAAAACATAATTGGTGATGGAGCAAAATACTTGTTTAATTCAAAATGAGTGTTATGACCAGATATGAACATACTATAGGCTATCATGGATGGTTTTGATCCCGTGTGATGCCTATTTGTTGTTTATGCAAGATGTTAGCTTGTGTGTGTATCATCCGTATTCAACATTTGCAACTGAGGCTATATATGGTGTAGGTCAATAAATGTATTGTATTTCTTCTCAGAATAAATGTACAAGTGATGTTACTTCTGGAAATAGCAGCAGGTGAGAGATGGCCTATTCGCTGATGAGATTCTTAGCTTTCAGGGTAAACTAAACCAAATAAGAGTTTTTTGTTTGCTCTGTCATCCTGGTTGTTTAAGACCTCATTGACCTTAATCAGAAGATCAGTTGTGCTAATTGATGGATGTAGGTTAGAAGGTTTATGGGCCTCACACAGAATTGAAACGTGTTCACCCATATTTTCTTCATTTAAAATTTCATGTATATGTGAAGTGGAAAAAAAAAAGAATTGAAGGAGGAGAGAATGGGAAGAAGGAAAAGAAAATGCGAGAAGTGCTGGTGTGAAGGAATGAGACTATATTCCATTGTCAGACACCAAACAAACAAAACCGTGTCATCTGTGGATGAATCATCAGAATCGATCATAAGACTCTTATAAAAAAAGTTTCAAGTGTGCAACTTGACTTCTCGCCTCTTAAAAGTGTTAGCTTAAGGCTTAATTTTCCGCATACGTCAGCATTTAATATCACCAAGGATGACCCTTGTTTTTACATGCACAGTTATAAAAGAATGATTACAGATATAATGCAAACTCTTATATAACCAAAAGATAGAAAATGTAGTGGAGACTTTATTTTAATTCACTTCAAATTTCAAATGTTTAAAAAATTTATTATTTTTATTTTATAAGCATTAATGGGGGTTTAAATGAGGACATCTCACATGTAACTGGAGGAAGTGAGCAGACGCACGCATACAAACACTTATGCTTGCACGCACACACACACATGAACAGAAACTCAGCTTTCATCAAGAGTAGTGCATTTTTTTATTCATTTGATCTACAATAAATTGTATCTGCTTCAACCAAATAAACACAGAATAAATAAATAAATAAGGGATTTTATGATTGCTACTAAATCGGCAACTTTTATTCAACTGTATATTTTGTTTCTTCCTCTGTGGGTGGGTCATACAACACTGAAATTGCCCACCATTCTTAATTGAAGTGAAAACGATACAAAAAAGAAGTCAGGTACGCACAAATTTACAACAACTGCTCATCACTGTATTCCTGAGAATACAATGATCATGGAAGAGTAAGTTGATATCCAACCGTGCATCCTTTACTTCACAAAACAATGAAATACAACTTTTACGGGCATAAGAAATCAAATATAAAGATAAACCAAGCCTCTCATATATTTATCTCACCTACATACAGTATCAAAATAAAAATCCACATTATTTATTTAAATGATCAAATTTGTAAAACACATTATCAACTTGAGCATTTCAGTTCACGCCCAAACCCTGCATTCCACTTGACACACTGCTTGACAAATAAATACATTCCCGAAATTAAAACGCATAACCAGTCCGATTTAAAGCAGACAAAAATGCCTATATTTTAAATATTTACCTTTTATATACTTCATTGCTGTGCAAGAAGCAAATTTGACCAAACAAATCATCCTGGTCCCATTGATATGTGCAATACAAGATTTAGCAGAACTTAAAAACACTGGTACACTAGTTCACTTCACACATACAGCTTCTTTAGCTTTGTGGGACCTACTGGCTTACAAGGAAGAAAATGTACAACTTTGTCAGTCTCCATGCAAGAAATCACTAATATCTCACAAATTTGGACAGGCATGCTTCAATTTGTTTTTCTTTTATCATCACATTTATTTTGTTAATTTTAGTGTAGTCTCTGGTGTCTCGCTGTTCATTGTCATGTGCTTCAAATTGTCATCTGTGCTAAAGGATCCATTCGTTCCATTAAAATCCAAAGTTACCATACTTCCCTTGTACAGCAATTTTGTTATTTGGAAGGTTGAGATTGATTCATTTCCTTTATTCATAAGGCAGAAGAAAGCAGTCCAGGGTAGAGATGGTTTTCATACGTATGTTGAAGACTCCTTTGGAATCCATCAGCCAGTAAGACAAAACTTGGCCTTGCAACTTCATTTCCTCATTTGATCTAAAAGTCCCACCTAATGTTTGCTAGTAGACAAAAGGAAGATCCCAGCCTTTCAGTCGGCTGAAAGGCTAAAAAGTAGTCCTGCTTGTGAAGGAAAATCGGTGAGCCCATACTGCAGTAGGCTACGTGGTCTATACGATTCTATGGAGTGCAGCAGGCAGGAGAATAGTGCTACAGAACAAGACAGAGTGACTGCTGTGCTAGTTTGGTATATAGACAGTGATTTGGGACATCAGGTTTATTTTTTAGCTTAGATTCAATACAAATCTATATCACATTTTCAAAGAGCTGCATGGAGTTCATGATGTTTTCGTCCTGGAAGGCAAAAGATAAGAAACCAGAATGAGTTTTTAAATAAACTGCATTAATAGGTTAGTCTGTCCTAAAGTTCTCACGTCTCATTATATTCAATGCCAGTATTGATGTCCCATTACTTATATCAGGCAATTCACAAAGGTATTTGACACAATGCATTTTTTTGAAATTTAAAGATTGTTTTTCAGTCTGTTCTTCACTGAAAGCTACATGGCTTCAGAACAGGGGTTCTCAACCTTTCTGACTCCAAGGCCTCCCATTATACTCAATGATATTCAAAGGCCAAATCCCCAAATTTCAATCAAATAAAATATTTTACGAGCTTGCCATTAGCTGATTCTTTTTAATTCATAATAAAAATTGACAAATAATTAGACATATCTTGGTTTTACGTTTTTTTAAATGTATTTTAGTAATCATTTGGTCTTACAAAGGGCTTTTCATACTTGAAATCAACATCCCCGGGTTATTCTTAACCCCAGCTAAATAGAATTATGGGTTCTTTTTTTCACGTTTCACACTGCTTATAATTTTACAGGGGTTAAAGGTACAGTTTGTAGAAATCACCGCTAGAGGGCGCACGATCAAAACAATAACAATCGCGTAGCTTGATGAGTGTGTAGAAGCGTGGAATGATGGGATATATTGTCTTCAACCCCACCGCTGATGGTATCGCTGATACATCAATCAGATGGGAACGAGAAATCTTGTTAACGGAAGAGGTAAAGTAATAAAGTTTTATAAATGTTGCGTTTGATGAAATCCTTTTATATCATTATAATGAATTAGACCCGAGTAATGTAAGGTTTAAAACTAAATTGTTTGTCACAGATGTTACAGTAATTGCCCAATTTGATAGTGTGAGAACACTGCACAGTTTCAAGTATTCAAATCAATCATAGTTAAAGTTATTTTGAATGTACCCACATCATTTGCAAAAATGCTAGAGGGACTGACGGTACAAACTACTTCCGCATCTGTCTACGACATTGTAGCGCAGTTGCTACGTCAGTAAAGGCGGTAACAAAGGGTAACACGATATGACACCATTGACACAGGCGACTTAACAGCCCCGGTCCACTGTTTAGAATGTCTTTTTTCTCAGGATTTAAAAGCGGTTGGAAACATTTGAAATATTGTAAGTAAAAAAATATAACATTGGCCTAGTGGTTTTAGGATATTTTACTGCAAAATTCGTACAAACTGTACCTTTAAAAGATAACCCTGGGTTTTCATAACCAGATGTTTCCCACTGTACATAACTTAATCCTGGGTTATACTGTATATACATATCTGCAGTATCAACAGTTATGATTGGATAAATACTGCAGGGTCAAAATGACTGAATATAAAAATAGTATGTGGTCCCTAAAATGAATCATCACGGTCTGATCTCTGTCATGGTGCAGGACTTTGTGGTCGGTCTGTCAATGCCTGTTTCTGTACACATCTTGTGAAATGAGGTAAGGGCTGTTTGGTTTTTGATTGGGTGTCCATTGCTAAGTGTCTGGTCGTATTATTCTAATTCCTTCGTTTCACACTCCACAAGTTTGGCCTAGGAATTTGCAAGGTTAACCCTGCAAATGCGGTGCTTACCCTGCCTCCGAGCAGGGTTTCATTACCCTGCGTAAAATGCGGGGATAACCCCGCTTCAAGATTACAAGTGTTAAACGTTCGTTTCACCGGGGTTAAAAGGAGGGTTAAGAATGAAGATAAGGCATTATGAAAAGGCCAAGTGTCACAGAAAAACACTTTTGGCTGTATGGTTCCATTAATAACCTTTAAAGGAGTCATATGACACGGCTAAAACTAATATTTTCATTTGTTTTAGATGTGATGCAATGTGTTTACACATAGAAATGTTCTAAAACGCTGTAATTTCCACATACCGTGCATGTCCTTATTTCCTCTTTGCCCCGCCTCTATGATAAAGCTCATCGCTCTTAAAAGCGAGGTGTGATATGATTGGCCAGTAAAGCAGTGCGTAGTGATTGGATGGATACTGCAAGCGTGTGACGCAAATGTAACGCCTCTTACCATATTTGGAACATCAGTTTCCAAAGCAATTGTGCTGACAGGTACACACAACTTACTTACGTATACATTTAGATGGTCTTATAGTCAAATGATACCACAAACTCACATAGATTTGTGGGGGTGTGGTTACACGAGGCGCTTCAGGCAGGTGTGGTTGAGCTTTTAGATAGAATGCATCTTTTGCTCCGACACTTTAATATTTGCAATTACGTGTCTAATACATACATGGGCAACTTACAACACACCAAAGACACAGAAAAATACGTATTCGCGCTAAAGACCCCTTTGATTTCAGAAGAGCATTTCTGTTTCACAAAAGGTTCATTTAAAACAAAAAAGTTCAAGTCCCCATTATACAAAAAGAACTCTGGGAGTCCAGCTTCCATTTTATTTTTATTTCCCTTTAATTGTTTAGAATACGCTGTTTGAATCAAAGCAAACAGAAACTTACTTTCTGACAGGTCTCAATGAACTCCTCAATAGTGACCACACCGTCTCGATTCCTGTCCATTTTCTATAAGAGAATGAAAAAGTGCTAATGAGCTGAAATTTGTGAACAATTAAGTATCATCGCTGACCTATCAAAAACTCGGGTGTCCAAATTCACAGTTTTTCAGGAAATCAAAAACTGTACTATTGAAATGATAACTTGCTATATTGTTATAACTTGACAAGGACTTTTTAATATTTTTTAGTGGTTAGATATTTGACAAACAAAAAGAGTGACTAACAATAATGATTAATGGCAAATAATAAAACCTAAATATATGAAGTTACAAGGTCTCAGAAGGACAGCAGCGATATGTTTTCCGTGTCCATGTGTGAACTGCATCCTACTGGTACCTGGAAGAACTTCTCCACGTGTTCAGATGGGGCCTCATCTCTCACACTGGGGTAGGTGTACCTGCCCATCATGTCGTAGATTGACTTCATGATTAAAAGCATCTCCTACAACATACAGACACAAAACCATTTGGTGAAAAGTACCAGTGAGCATCAAAACAAAAAGGTTAAGTAAGCACCTCCTTAGTGATGTATCCATCTTTGTTGATGTCGTAAAGGTTGAAGGCCCAGTTGAGCTTTTCAGTGACAGATCCTCTAAGTAGCACTGACAGACCGATCACAAAGTCCTGCAGCACGGACAGAGATCAGACAGTGATGAAAAGAAACAACTGAAGGGTGATTTCAAAAACAACTGAGAGGAAAGAAATTCTCACCTCGAAGCGAATCGCTCCATTTCTGTCAAGGTCAAATGCGTTGAACAGGAAATGGGCGTATGTGGTTGCATCTGAGGGAATGAGGAAAAGAAGGTAAGCATGGTGGTGAGCATCCTAAAATGAGTTCCTGGTGGAGGTTATGGACAACACCGATTATGTGTATTATCGAATCTTCTGTACCCCCTTGAGGAAAGAACTGAGAGTAGATGGTCTTGAAAGTTTCTTCATCGACCAAACCGCTTGGGCACTCCTGAAATGGAAAGACAGGGATATCTAATTAAACATCTAATTAAACAGATAATAGACTAATTCTCTCTGTGCCACATCAGCAGCTGCTGAAGGTTTAAATAAGTGCATTGTGCTACTTTGCTTTGAGGAGAAAACTCTGCCCTATATACTGTAGTACATAGTACATACTTGTTACAAATGTAAAGGACAACCTTTCAAGTCATTGTTAAATAACAAAATTTTGCCTTGAGGTGAAGGATTTAAAATATTACAAATCGTAGCCTGTCTAGACCACAGGTGTGTGTATATGGTACATAGATGCAACATTCAACCTCTCCAGACAAGTATACGCCATTTTAGGCTGCTCCACATTTCCATTCCGTCATCACTCAAAGTAAAAATTTATGAGTTTTCAATGATGCTAGGATTTTGAGCAGCCTCTCCTTGTAAAAAACAAGATTTAAATGAATATGTTACGATACCATACACACAGCATAAACTTTCAAGTTCAAATGAATTCAGTTAAGTAAGCCTTAGTAAGATTACTTTATATGTATATGTTCAAAGTATAGTAATATCTCTGTACTGGTAGTATACTTGTAAGTGTACTATTTCACATTAATTCTGGATTAAATTGGGTAAAACAACCAACTGAACTTGCTCATAAAGGTATACTTTATGTATACTTTACATGCAACAGTAGCTTTGACTACAAGAGCAGTTTTTCTATTTGTGTACTGCAACTATATTACGAGCAAACGTACCTGTGTATACATTATATTGACATTAAGGTCTAGTTAGTTTATGAAATAACACTTTCAAGTACACTCTCAGTAAAATGTATTTAGTCTACTCACTTAACAGAGTAAACACGCCGTATTTCTATATGAACTTAGAACACTTAATGTTTAGATTGAGGTATACTTAAAAGTATACTTACACTGAGTCTAGGCCAAATACACCTAGACTTTATTGTCAGAATATACTGTATCAAGAATACTTTTAAGAATTTTAGGTATCTGAGAAGTACAGCAAAAGTAGACTGCAAGTATCCTTATTTTTTAAGTTTATAATAATTATACTAATAGCACAATTGAAAAACATTTTTTTAAGTAAGTGAAGTTTAGCAATTATGTTTTGGTCTACAAAACAGCACATAACATACGCAGAGCTTTGACTTTTCAATATGTCAGATGGAAAAGAGACTTACTTAAGGGAAAGGACAATATCAAAACGATTTCTGACATCTGAAGGATTTAAGTGATGACAGGTTCTTTGGCCATTGTGTGGTTCAACCCAATTGACATCCAAATGTACACTTACAGCTTCAGATGAATTACCAAACCCACCTTTTCTGCATCCCTATGTTTTAAAACACAAAGTTTGACCAGCCTGGTAGACCAGCTAGATTGACTTAACTAACCCAGAACCACCTTTAGTAGACTCTTACATTTTTGAAGCCCCTGTACAGGGACTGCAACTCCTTCTTGGTGAATTTGGTCTGAACCTGCAGCTGTTCCAGACCCTCAGGCTGGTGTCGCACCGCAGACAGCTCGAGGTCACTGTCACTGCTCTCTGTCGGAGAGAAAGAGGAAAAGAGAGGAGGAAGAAAAAGAAGCAAAGCAGAGAGAGAGGGAGAGAATGGAGGGTTGGGAAGGGAGATTATGGGATGCAGTACGGGATGGGGTGAGAGGGCATTGAAAAGAGGAAGATGTGGAGTGCGTGGAGAGAGAAAGGAAAGAAAGAAAGTGAGAGCAAGAGAGTTAGCATAAAAGTGGAAACCAGGCAGAAGGGAATAAAGAGAGAGGGGTGGTTTGGTTTGATAGACAGGGAACACTTTCTTTAACAATGTGACTGACTGTTGAAAAAACGTAGGATCACTTCTTAGGGCCTGTCATTTCAATTCACACATGTGATGATCACACATTTTTATTCTGTGTATGTGGGCCTTTAGTTGTTAAATGAGGCTGAAATCCCTGTTTATTGACACAAAACATTTAGCACTATCATCTATCGTACAACAAAAGCTATTATTATTAAAATTTTAATTATTTTTAAATAACTAAAGTCAAAAGCATTTTTTACAAAATGTTATCAAAACGTACAAGAAAATAGTAACTGGATGAAATTATTTGAACAAATTATCAAAAATGTGTTTAGCTCTCAGCTATTGCAGTCATCAATCACATGATAAAGAAAGAACTCGATCAAAAGGACAAAGAAAGATACAGATACAGAAGAGAAAACTCAACTAGACAGGTGCTTTTACTCACCGTCTATGCACAAACAAACAAACAGAATGTGAAACAAGGAGGCACATGAAGGACAGAGAGGGTTGGAGAAAGTGAGAAGAGGAAAAAGGAGAAAATAGTCAAGTCAAAAAATAAAAAAGAATGATGTAAGTGAACCAATGACGGTGTGAGATACATATCAAATGCTTCGGTGAAGCCTTGGTGAAAGTTAATACTGTACAGTATTGGATAAAGACATTTTACAAAACCCTATTATAGATTTGTAAAACCCCTCACTGGAAAATATTACAGACTAAATACAACATATATATTACCCTGCTGTCGACAATACAAAATATTTGGACTTAAACCTTTATTTTGTTTGGTCTAATTAAATATGGTAAAAACCTTTTGCTGCAATGGAGAGTGTCTATGGCATTAGATCATATTTACATTATTTCTTTAAGATTAAGTATATTTCAAACAACTGTAAAATTGTAATAAATATATACAGTGCATATAACATACTGCATATATATAACACTCAGAAAACAAAGAATTCCATCTTTAAGGATGTCAAATAAAGACAGAGTTTCCCTGAACTGACATTTTCTATGTTTTGTTCGTTCTCTCTCGCGCTTTCTTCCTCTCTCACCTGTTTCAGTTATATCTATGAGCCCGAGCAGATGCATGAGTTTCAGAAACATTAAGACCAGGCAGACGATGCCCACTGTCTGTAAACCTTCTGTTTCCCATCTCACACTCATCCTCACACGCTCTTCCTCAACACTCTCACAACTGTAAAACTCCCGCAACTGATCTTCCAGGTCAGTTCCCTCCTTGACAGAAGAAACTTCATACATTCAACGTAAGTATCCCGTAAAAAGTAAAATATCCCACGAGGGAAAAGGATGGGGAGATGTCCTCTTGTGATAAACATCCATTAGACTCCAAAGAGGCAATAAAACCTGGGAAAACAAATGTAGCCGGTCTTGCACCTGAACGCTTTGCCTTCATGACACAATCTTGAATATTTGCCTGGTATCCAGAATGAGATGACTGCTTTCTTCCTTCTTGCTTCTATTCCTCTCGCATCAATTTAATCTTTGGCTCGTAATTGTCAGAGGGATTTGAGGAAAAACTCTCACCGCATATATGATCGTATGAAACACACTCCAGGGAAAAGTTTGTCCCAGTTACTGTAGATTTAATCCCAAACCCATTATAGCCTTCAACATTAACTTTGGACAATACAATTTTTTTTTGGCACACCTTGTTTACGTTTCAACAAGTTGATACAGCAGAGCTTTACATTTTGATTGTATGGTTTGTATATTTGTGCTCAGTCCAAATTTTTAAACCAGGTTTGATATTTAAGTTCAAAGAATTTTAAGGTTGTTATGATAGTCGGAATAGCACTCATGTACACACATTCACACTTGTCCTAAATCTTTCCTCCCCTGCGAACCAGATTCTCATTGTTCTCTCTATATTCAGGCTTTGTAAAGTGCCAGTGAGATGAATTCTTCTACTTTAGATCTTTTCACAGAGAAAATACAAGACACTATAAATTATAAACACTTAATCTTGACAAACCGGATGAAAGCAACAGCAATAACACTAATGTAAATGAAAAGTCAGGATTTGGTTTTATTTATTCACTAACAACGTCATTGCACTTCAGAGGTCATAAGCATTTCACCCCAAAATGAAAATTCACTCATCATTTGCTCACCCTCATGTCATTCCAAACCTGTTTGACTTTATGTCTTCTGCAGAAAACAAAATAAGATGTTTTGAAGAACTTTGTTAACTAAACAAAATTAGCCACCATCGGCTTCCATTGTATGGACACAACATCATTTCTCAAAATATCTTCTTTTGTGTTCCACATAAGAAATGGTCATATACCAGGTTTGAACAACATAAATAATTTTTGCAAGAACTTTCACCGTTTTTTAAACACAACCAGCATCGCCCTCTGGTGGTTAATGCTTAATTCCTCAAAGCGACTGCAGCACACCGTTTGCACAAAACACAGAGTAGATGAAAACAAGTTGAATAAATAAGGGTTGATGGATCATATTCCCCCTCATGTTACTCCGGCTGAAACAGAATCTCCATGCATTGATCCATTCATTATACACGCTCTTCTTCAAAAGTAATACTTCACAATCTCTGATTACATATTAGATTCACACAGCCAGAAACCCAATCACAAACCCAAAATAAACTTCACTCTCCTGACACACGGAGCGCAGGAATAGATCTAGTAATGTTGTTAGACTAATAATAGAGTCCTGGTGACGTTATCTGTTGGGTGGTCTGGCTTGTGGGCCAATACAAAGGATTTATGTACAGATGACACCATGTACTTGGACCCTTTTTGAGGATGATGAGTTTATTTCAATTTGTTGTATCGTTATTGTATTGCATCTTGTACCTTTACGCTGAATACTTGTATGGTGTATGACCTTTGGTTTTGATTCTTGGAATTGGAGGCACTCAAAATTTACAAAATTGTTGTAATATATACTTAAAATTGTAATCATAAATATGAACATGTGAGGTCATATTGAACAGTGGTAGTTTAACAAGTACAGCCAGCGTTTGAACTATTTAAGGATTCTAGCTGAACCTGCAGTTTGGTGTTAAACTGCAAATAATTGAGAGCTTTGAAGCAATGGCCCTGGGAGATTACTCGTCAATGACACACATGTTGGGTTTCCATGTTTTTATGGGGACATTACATAGACGCAATGGTTTTTATACCGTACAAACTGTATATCCTTTACCCTACACCTAATCCACCCCCTACATCTAACATTCACACAAAACTTTTTGCTCTTTTAGATTTTCAAAAAATATCTCTGTATGATTTATAAGCTTGTTTCTTCATGGGAACAAATTTGCCCACAAGTACAAGAATTTTGGATATTGCTGTCTTTGTGGGGACATTATGTTTACCTTTCCCACACACACACACATAATAATTTAAAGAAATTTGTATCACTTGTAAGAAATAATCTAAAATACTGCTATACACATGTAGCATATTTAGTGTAATACTCACTAAGCCTGTGTAGTTTGAAGTGATAAAAGAAATATATATGTCTAATAATAACAACATTGACCTCTACACACCTCTGTGGAACACAAAACTAGATATATATGGTTTCGTGTCCATACAATGGAAGTCAATGGGGGCCAATGTTTGGTCACCAACATTCTTCAAAATAGCTTCTTTTGTGTTCTACAGAAGAAAGTCTGGAGTTTGGGATAGTAAATAGTAAATTTTGGGTGAACCATCCCATTAAAGTTAATTTCAGTAGTTTCAAGAATATTCAAACTGGCTGTGCAGGTCATTTCAAGTCACTTGAATTGAAATTACATAAAATTTCAAGCTGAACTTTGAATGCTGAAAAGTTGAAAACTGCTGTTAATGAGTTAAATGAATGTAAAAAGAGTTACTGTCTTGACACATTCTCGTCATTTTAACATTCTACAAGCAACTTAGTGTTTTAAAGCTTTTTTAATAATGTAATGTGCATTTCTTGGGAATCGCACCCATGATGACCTTGGCGCTGTTAGCGCAATGCTCCAATAGTTGAGCTGTAGAAAGCAAGGTAATATGTGGCATGTTCATGTTCAAGACAAACAACAGAAAACTAAGGCTAGATCATGCCTATAGCCCAATAGCACAACCAGAAATAAAGTCCACCTGTGTAAAGGTGCTATGATTTGTTATACCAGAAATGACTGGGCAGGTATGATGAGAGTGTCTGATGGAGTGAAGGGGTGAAAAGGAAATGGACAGTGCCCTTCAGGAACCAGTGCAGAGAACAGCGCACCCATTTTTAGGTAGTCGTAAAGAAAGCCTGTTCGATACAGCATACATAATGTATGAAGGGTAATGTTAGACTGGGTTTGATTCAAAGAGTGAAAGAGAGAGAGAGAGAGAGAAAGAGAGAAAGAGAGAGAGAGAGAGAGAGAAAAAGAAAGAGAGAGAGAGAGAGAAAAAGAGGGAGATAAAAAGAGAGAATGCGGTATTTCTTACATCAACATCACAGTTGTCATTTTGTAAGTTTACTCATTTGGAATAATTTATAAATAATACAAAAAACCTCTCGACTCCTATAATATGTGAACGATAAATCACATGGTGCAGTACATTATAAACCTCAGCATAACATCTACTTTTAATCAGTTATTGATGGCACACATTCAGTACTTGTGTGTTTTATGTGTTTTAGAGTTTACTAAAACATTTCTGTTAATTTAAAACAAATATTATTTGAAATACGTAAACTAAAAATAAGTTTGAGGTACTAAAATGATGAACTGAAAATAAATAAAAAATAAAATAAAAATAATTTACACTTATATAGCAGCATAAAAAGTAAACAAATAAATAACAAAAAAGGACAAAGAACATAACAAAATACACTAAAAGTTAAAGAAAAGTTAAAGAAAAAATAAATAAAATAATAACAAAACTAGTAAAATTGAACTGTAAATAAAGACACCCTTCACAATTCCACTGGCTTATACAGGGCCGATTATATAAGTCTAAATCATCTCCCTATAAAAACATTTTGCGCTTTTGGGATTCAAAATTCTGCTAACAAAAATGTAAACCTCTTAAGTTTAGCTAAATAAACCCGCATAAACATACACAACATCCCTGCGAGACGTGATATGACAGGTATTTGTTCTGTTTACATCTGCGTATGGCAAAGCAAACAGTGTTATAAAAATGATCTTCCCCTAATCAAGAAAGACCCAATGACCTTCAAAACCTCTGAGGCCATTCTTACCAAACTGAACTAATCTGGCATCATGTGATAGGACCAATCAATCACTGCTTTCATAAGTAATGTTAAATACCGTCGCTGTTAGTCGATCGCATTATCTTTATATTAATGCAAACATCAGCTTAAAATCAGATTTGTCGTCTCCATCTTCGGGATGCACCTGACGCAACCCCAGTCCCACAGGCCTCATTGGTCGATCACATAACCATGACAACAAAGGGGAGGACCTGGGTTCTAGAATACTCCACTTACCTTCCAGAGACATGGGTTCCAGAATGCCAAACTGCTTGAGGACGGCCACAAAGAGTACGATGACCACTCCAATGGCAAACAGTTCCATTCCCTGAATACTCATGGCTGCGTTGATTTAAGGCTCTTGGCACGAGAACTTTAAGAACTACTGGAAGTCAGAGTATTTATCTCGGAGATGGTCTCACTAGTGCATACTAACAAAGAACGAAGCCAACTGGCCGATATGGGAACGGTAGCGCATGAAGGGGGAACACCAAAACAAAAGCAGCTATTCAATTTCATCAGTTCAACAGATAAATATTAAAAAGGAAAATCTAGGGATATGTATAGCAGAACGTCAAGCCGGCAGTTGTTGGTACACATGGGAATCCTGTCCCGTTACATTTATTTTTTGAAGAGAGGAGAAGTCGGTCTTTCCATGTTAGGTCATTCTTCTTGAAAGCCCCGTTGGATAAATAAAGAGCAGGATCGCAGCTCACTTACAAAGTCCAGATGGGTAAAAGCCATTCTGAGCAGCAAATGTTATTTGCAAGTGTCAACAAAGACGAGAGCTGCGGCAACGCTGCAGGTTAGGCAATATTGGAGGTTGTTGATCCGAAAGCGTAAGATAAGAGGTACGGGAGAATCGCTGGATCTCGGGCACAGTTTGGAAGAGTTACAAAACCGTGGTCTTGCGCTGTTGGTATTACTCTGCTGTCAAAACGATCAAATTTCATGTCCTAAAGTGCCTCTTGAATGTTCAATTTCTTGATTTGGTTTGAAACTGAATTTGAAACAAAAGGAAACCCTACCATCTCAAACTGGATACACAGTCCAAGTACCAGTCAATAAAGTAATATTCAGTTGATTTAAATGCAGGATCGGGATCTGGCACGGACTTTGTTGCTGCGACAGTCTGGACATGACCTGGACGATGAAAGCAACCTCTTTGCCTTTCAGACCAGGTTGGAGGAAATCTGCAGAAAAGCTACACCCGTGGCAGCGTTAAAAATAAGAAAGTCCTTCATGGAATGCAGAGTAGTGTCCATATCCAGGACAGACGCCTTAAATTTTAGCTGGCTTCAAAGTCTTGGCTTCAAAATGGCTCATTAAATCCAGTTTAACATCCTGGGAGTGGCCTGTAGATTACTGAAAGTGCGGTTTGTCTTCTAATCGTCCTTCTCTTGGGTTTAGTCAAGTCCTCTCATCTTTTCCTCTGCTTCTGATTCAGCATCAAGTGCTTCTATCTCCTCTTTCAACTTGTACCGTACAGTTCACGCTCTTTTTCTCTCCCCCACCCTTCCCGGTATCTCTTGCTCTCTGTTATCCTGTGATAATCTGCAGTGGGGAGGTAATCTTCACCTCTCTGTCCATTCCACCCTTCCTTCAGTTTCTCTTCCTTTCTGCTCATCTACGACCGCTCCATCTCTTCTTTTATCCATCGCTAGACTTCACTGCCCCTGACTGCGAGTCAGACCCCTGTGCGAGAACTGGTCCTCTGTCAGTTTACTGACCACAAACTCTCTCTCTCTCTCTCTCTTCCTTCGTCTGGAGACCTGGGGGAAAGCTACATTTCCAAACAGGGTAGAATGCAGGAGAGACGGAAAGATGCAAGGGGGATCAAATTCCAGGGAAGCCCTCCCCTTCCCACTTCCCAGCCTCCATCCACCCACGTATCCGTTCCATCAGAAGCATTTTCTCTCGCGTGAGTGAAACGGGGCAAGGCCTCTGCGTGGAATGGGACAACTAGATGATATTAGCGCACAGGTCTGTATGTTTGTAAGGAAAAGAGCTGGCTGGAGCAGAGAAAAGAGGGAAGAGAAGAGGCGAGAGATGAGAGCCATAATAGCTCAGTTAGAAATCAATAAGTCTTAAGATAACCGAACAAAAAGTGAGATCAAACTAATCAAATAAGAATTTGACAAGAGAATAGAATAGAATAATGAAAGGGAAATAAAGAATAAAAAGTAATAATGTCAATTATCCGAAGTTGGACCCCACCTTTGGCCACTGATGTGAATGAAAAATAATAAAATCTAAGAAAGAAAGAGTTATAATAGTTCACAACAGACAAAATGAACATTATATCATTATTTTGCCTCCCATGGCTCAATTTCAATATTATAATGCATGCTTTCACTAAGCAGCTGTATTTCAGGCTGGCGTCAGTAGAAATGCTTCTTGTGTATAGGAATTAATGTTGAGCTTTTAGGAGGACACGGCAGTTTCTAGTAATGCCATTAGACGATGAACACTTCTTAATAGGGGCTAAAGCGTGAAGCTTTTGCTGACAAGACACTACGGACAAACATAACTCTCGAACTTCAACAGGGACGGTCCAGAAACAAGGTTACAATCTAAAGGTTGGCACAGCTGAATATTTGGAAGTCTTTGATAGAAAAGAAACCATCATCAAAGAGCATCTATGAGAGTAGATTTGAAAATGTTTCTTCAATTCTGTTCTGATTTCAATTGGAACAATTCCATCGCCCTCTTTTCATTTCATGTGTTAAAAGGGAGATGTTCTTCCTGAGTATTGATCTAGTGCACTCCGATTACAAATGGCAAAACTTGGGTTTATGCATCAGTGCTGCAGCATCCATTCACAGTAAATAGCACTTCAAGCACAGGGGTTAAACAGGGATGTTACATAAGGGAAACCCCACGATCTGGAGATGAGATCATAGAAAACTTGAGGGAACTAACAAACGATAATGCTTTATGGAACTTCTTTTTGGCAGTGGTCCAATTGTCCAAGAACAATTTAAAAGGAACTAATCAATATTTTTTGTTTACTATTTTATTCGATGTGGTTTTGCATTTGAAGACGCAGAATCCGCAAACATGTTTAAGACAATTGAAGTTTTCCTGGCTTGGAGCAATGACAATTTGGCTTATATATAACATTTCTGGATGTTTTGTGGCCATTCCAGTCCAGTGTCTGTTGAATTTCAACAAAATCAAACCTCAGGAGTGACATAAAGTCATCTAACAGCAATGTGAAAGATGGACAGCGTGACAAGACACAAGAAAATTTCGATAAATGTTGAGTTTATCAATGTTTTTTATTTTCCTAAATAAATGTACAAATATAACCTTTGTATATAATAAATGTAATAAAACTGAAACTAATTTTGAAATCGTCTCTTACGTTTTATCACAGCTGTATATTTACATTAACGCCAACCATACTTTTACTTTACAGCTCTTATAATAAACATAGCCAAAAGTAACAATTATAATTACCATTTCGATAAAACATGCTAAGAACAAGCCATATGTACTTCAGACAATTTCTTTGGGTTGTGCTAAATATCAAAAGAAATAGCCTGATCTTGAAGGAAATTATTTTATTTTATGAAGAGTCTAACTCGTGAATTCGTACAGTTCGAATCGTGCAAAAATGTGCAATTATTAGAAAAAGAACGTACAAGTTTATACAACTTAATTACCTCGTAAAATACTTACACATTGCAATGATTCTTGAAAATAGGTTAAAAAACCTAGGTTAACCAGGACTGTGCAACCTGATATCATGGAAATTCATTTTACGAAGGGGCTAATTCGTATGAATTTGTACAATGTGAATCGCACAAATGTGTACGATTATTGGAAAAAAGCAACACTGGAGTCTCACCCCTAACCCCACCCCTAAGCCTTAAAATCTCTGGGGCGAAAGCAAATCGTACTTAAATGCACAAATAAGATTTTACAAATTCATACGAATTATCCTCGTAAAAGAGTTACATATTGCTATGAGACTCTGTTAAAAACTAAGTAAAAAACCTAGATTAAGCAGGACTGTGCAACCTGATCTCACAAAAATTGGTAACTATTTAAAGAGGTGGCTATTCGTATGAATTAATCCGATGTGAATCCAGTAAAAAAGTACGATTATTAAGCTATACTTAAGCCCCTCCCCTAACCCCATCCCTAAACCTTAGTGACACAGGCGAAAGCAAGTCATACTTACATTTACAAATAAAATTTGCCAATTCATTGGATTTAGTCACCTCGTAAAATAGTTACGAATTTTTATGAGATTGTGTTGGACTGTGCCAGAACAAAATAGTTATACTCCGGGACAGTGTACCTAGTGTCTTATTGGTCATATAGAATATCAGTTCTCATCACCATCACATCCTTCCAATTTAACCATTGAACAGACAGAATAACGTCCATTACTTCGGAGGTCCAGTTATAACTCAACGTATACAAACACTGTACTCTCTCCAATACATGTTCAGTAAGTTTGTGCACACAGTAATGAAACCTGATACAAGGCAACTGGTCCTCTATCTAATACATAAGCACTCACAGGCAAAACATTGTCTCGCTTTCTCGATGCTCAGACTCAACAGAAGTGCTCTCGCTGTCTCTTTCCCTTAATGAGGTGGGATGGATCTGCTTTGACAACAAACATCCTGGAACGCACCTGCAACAGAACTTTAACAAAACAAATAAGACGTGAAAAGTTCGGGAATATGGTAGGGATTCCTATTGATTCCTCAGAGGAAATGACTTGATTGAATTCTCTCGACAAGCCACGTACACATCCATTTTTTTGCTTAAGTAACAAATGACTCTTCGCTTCATGGTCTCCTTTCACGTTTATCAGGAAATCTCACAGTAGTTTGTCTTTGGTTCACTGGACTTCGAACTAGGGGTTTTCAATCTGTAGATGCCACAGATCCCAAAAGTTGATCATCCACTTCTGAGTGACTCCCGTCCTAAAATTTTAAATACGTCTATAAAAAACTGAAACAAACAAAAAATATTTTATATGATAAATCTTACATTAGTGTCCATAAAGCAAAATATATATTATAAAAAATCATCTATAATATTTCTCACTATTGTAATATATTGTTAAATATACTAATTATTGATCGGTATTTATGTAACTAATTAGATTTACTTTTTCTGTTATTTTATTTAATCTCATTTATTAATTACATCATTATTAAATCATATTATTTATCATTTATTTAGCCCCACTTTTTAGTTTGTGTACAGTATAGTTCACACACTTGTGGCCTGACCCTAACCCAACAACAGTTAACAAGAGTTGCATCAGGACAGTCAACATTATCTCTTAAAGATAGTTTAAACCAGAAATGTATGCTCTAAATTTAATATCTCAAATTGAATTCTATCTGCGTGTTTCTTTCCTTTTATTACTTGTTATTTTGCTTGCAACAGTTAATATAATCAGTATTACCTGTAGCCTAAAACAAGCCACAGTCTGTTTGGAAAAAAAATATTTGATTACTATAAAAAGAGTAGACTAAAATTTGGCGAAATGTTTAAAAAGATGATATCGCTCTAACATTACAGATCAAAAAGATGAGCAAACATGAGTTTTGTGATTTCCTTTATATTATCAGCAACTTGAGTTTAGACTGACTTCAGGGGTCCTGCAATGCCCTCTGTTGAACAAAAATATTACTGAGGAAAGCTTTGAGATAGGAGTATATATGTATTTGTTACAGGATATAATAAGGCAAGTATGTGACCGACATGCTGTTGTACAGCTGCAACTGATAGTCATTGATAGTACCACTGACTGACTGTCTTAGGTGTGTGTGTATCAGTCTGTTTGTCAGTAGTTAAATTGGTAGAGTATTATATTCACGGGTCATGGCTTTGGACAGCAGTGAACATCGACATTAAATGTATCGACAAAAAAAGTCACTTTGGATAAAAGCAAATGCATAAATGAATGCAAATGTGTACCATCTTGTTTTCAGTCAGTATAATTTTACATCCAGAGATAGAAGGTTGAGCTCCGTGGTATTTAAATGGGTAACGGTGGATGGCTAAAACAAGCATTATTGTGTATATTTGGTGTAATACAGTGTGTTTACGCGGTTTACGGTTGTAAAAAATCATTATAACGAAATAATAGTGTTTTCAGACCTTCTATGTACATAAACTTGTTTTTGGACACTACATAAACCAAAGTAGGACCTTAAAAATCCTCAGTTACGTAATCTTTAAACAAAGCTCATTGTTGTGGAAAACCGCTATGTGCTCTGATTGGCCAGCTACCCAGTGCATTGTGATTGGCTGAATACCTTATTCCATATTCGGTTCCAATATACCATATTCGGAACATCAGCCTTCAAAGCAACTTGACAGCTGATAATGTCATCGGTATAAGTTCAAGAAGGAATCCAGAAAATGCATTTGACCAAGCGGATTAATCAACTTTGCCAGTGCGACTTTGCCAGCAGAGCGTAACAGATTAACAAGGTTTTATTTAAAAAAACTATTAAGTTTAACTATTAGCTAACTATACATTTAGTCATTAAGCAGACGCTTTTATCCAAATGGACATACAAAGAGTTTAGGGAGCAATAAGCGATGTGTCGTACAGGAGTAATAATACAGTAGGTGCCAATACAAAGTTACTGGTTTCAACAAAAGCTAGCCACTACCTGTTGAGAGAAAGGGTTAGTGTTTTAGTGTTTTGTCAAGTATTCACAGAAAAATGTGTTTTAAGTCGTTTTTTGAATGTTTTCAGAGATGTGGTTGACCAGAACGAGTTAGGAAGAATGTTCCACCATGAAGGAGATGTGAAGGGAAATAAGCAGGAAAGGAATTTGCTGCTCTTATGGGAAGGCAATACAAGACACTGTTTGCAGAATGCAGGGATGTGTGTGAAAGTAAGCCGGTGCAGATCCAGTGATAGTCCAGTAGGCAAGTATTAGTGACTTGAATCTGATACGGGCTTCGACAGGTAGCCAGTGGAGTGAGATGAAAAGGGGTGTCACATGAGCCCTTTTAGGCTTTTGGAAGACGAGGCGAGCCGCTTTGAACCAGCTGGAGTGGTTTGACAGCCTTTGCAGGAAGACCAACAAGGAGACCATTGCAGTAGGCCGACCTTGAGATCACCACGGCCTGGACAAGGAGTTGTGCCGCATGCTCAGTGAGATAGGTTCTAACCTTTCTAATGTTGAATAAGGCATATCAGCATCACCGCGTTGTCTTTGCAATGTGATCATTAAAGAATAGCTGATCCTCAAATATGACTCAAAGGTTCCTGGATGTTTTAGAAGGAGTGATTGTGGTATTGCCACGATGGATGGCGAGATCGTGGTGTGCCAGAAACACAAGTTATTCTATCTTGGTAGGGATCAGCTGGAGGTGATAAGCTTTCATCCAAGCTGAGATGTCCTTGAGGCATGCCGTGATGCGAGCTGCTACGGTGGTATCATTCATTATAGCTAACTTCTCGAGCTACCTTTGATGCTGTGTCTCGACGCAACTTAATGACTTATATATACTTTTTTCATGTAGCATCACGCTGCAGGGGAGAATAGCAAGAGGATACGTAAATATAGATACATTTCTGTATTTGTGATCGTAGGACCGACAAAAAGCTTAAGTTTGAATAGTCAGTTGCAAATTCTTTAATGACGAAAGTTTAATAACAGGCTGTGAGTGAGATGCAGCAAACTGTCCGTACAATTGTTGGATTTGCCCCACTTTTTAGAAACAGCCTTTGTGCACAACCTGGTGTTAATTTGCTACACACTATACTCTCTGATTTTGGAGCTCTTTTTTCGGAACAGTGTTGTGAATAAAACTTAACCACCGATTTCTTATTGTGTCCTTGTTTGGAAGACCTAACTAAGTAGTTTTTCATTTGTTATGAAACACACAGCGTCTCCATGACATGGCGGCATCAACAATACTACAGCAGGAATAGACATGCCTTCCCTACTTTCTTTGCATTTTGGGCGGTGTTCTTCAACACTTCTCACAAACTGAAGCAGAAATGAGGGAGCGTGTCTAAATGAGGCGTTTTAGGCAGGTTTGGATGATCCTCAGCTTTTAAATATAACTCTTTTAATTTGAGACTTAAATGTTTTGCAATTTTACATGTCTAATATATGCATGAACAACTTGTAACACACCAAAGATACAGGAAAGCACGGAATTATGTCATATGACCCCTTAAGGCGGGGTATCTTGTATTCGCCCAAAGGTGAAGATACTTGGAAACTTTCAAAACAACAAGACGCTTTGTCAGCATACTCAAATTTACTACACAAATTGAGTACATTTAATTGTAAAAATTAGTAAATTTGCTAATGAACCTCGAGCTCTTAGGTATGAAATGCTGTAGGCATGTCATGATGGTCTTTGTGGTTGGACTGTAAAGTCTGGGAGACCTGCTTCTTTAAAACAAAGCACTTTAAAAACAAAAACAGTACGATTTAATTTTAGTCAAAGCATCTACTAAATGTAAAGAAATCTAAATCGAAACTATTACCGCTTAAGATTTGACTATGAACTTTCTACGTTGAATGTTTTATATGAACATTTTCTTTCTTATATATACAGGTTATCTTTCCACACAAGTGTTTCAGAGCACAGAGGCACCAGAGTAAGACCTCTCGACTGCAGAGAATTACACTCCGTTCTCAATCATGAGTATGTTCTTGTAACATTCCGCCGTTCACACTCACCTCAGAGCACTTCATGTACCATCAGTACAGTCATTCTAGAGCCAAAAAGCATTTTAAGAGCCACAATCTGCTCTTAAATCTGATATGGTGCTCCTGTGTGAAGCTGTAGACTGTTAAAAAATGTACAGTGGGTTCCAAAAGTCTGTAATTTTACATTCCTGTTCTAGATGCGTGTTTGTACTTGTGTGTGTGACTGTGTAAATCTAACTCTCAACCTAACACTAACTCATATTAAGAACTTATCAAGCAGCTACAAGAATTTTGTAAAGTTAGTACACATTCTAGTGAACATATAAAATTAAGCACAACAGAAAAAGGATCTATTTTGCGTTTTTCTATTTTAATTAGGAAAAAGTTAAGCTTGCTTGCATTTCATTTAAACTAAAAATAAACATAAATTTCACGTTTCTTAGTATTTAGAATGTCATTTTTTTGCTGTGACACAGTGTGCACAAGCTGGCATGAATTTCAATGCTAATTTGTATGATTTACTCTTTCATTCAGAATGGATCTTACAGGTGCAATATTGCATCTGTGCTGTTGTGTTGATGGTATTTATGTTTTATTGTCTGTATCTCAAAGAGATTCATAACGAACGGGAACGCGGGTAAAAATTTGTAAAAGGTTTCAACACACACACAGACACTCACACAGATTTATTTGCCTTTTTAATGCCCAGGGCTGTGTTTCCCGATAACATTGTCTTATAGCAAACTAATAAGGGTTCTAAAGGTACACCTTAACTCAAGCTATACCTTTTCTAGGCGTGTACACCGAACTATAGGTTACTTAAGGTAAACCTTCTTAATTGCGACGATAGCAGGTGCTGTCCATGGCGGTGGTGATATCGATGCCTTGAGAATCGATTGTTCTTGCGTTATACAGTGGGTAAACTATTGAGAAAACAATGTTTATTATAAAGAAACGCTTTCGAAGTAGTAGAAATTGCATTTATCAGGGCTCACTGAAATAATATAAAGAGAGAACGAAATATGTGTGTGTATGTATGTATTTATAATTTTGCAAGTCGTCGATTTCAGGGTCCACCCCAGTCCTATTCAGCAACCCTCCCAGATAAGGGCACTATCAGGATGGGTTCCATCTACCAGAATCTAAACACCTCCAATGTTAGATACTCAGTCTATGAAAGTCTAGAGCAAGGGGAAAACTATGAGAGGATAGACGGCTGTAGCATACAAATAGATCCAGATTGTTATATAGACAGTTGTAATCGAACAACTATTTGCATAATAAAGAATACGCTCAACTGTTTCTTTGGCTTATCGCTTCATGTCAAACTGAAAGTATTGGCTCTATAACTAGATAGGATACTTTTAAACAAGTGCAAAGCGACAGAGCTCAGAAAGGAGACGTTACCTGAGCGGTGATAGCGAGCCGTGCTGTGCCTACAATCAGACAGGAAGCTGGGACGAGAGAAACGCCGACGCGCTTCCAAAGAAAGTGTAGCCATCACTCCACCCATTATAGACTGCTGACGAAACCACACCGACGGGAATCACATTAAACTGAGTTACCAGAGCTTGAAACACCACCTCATTGACTCACGGTGAAGAGGGTTATCCCCATAGTTAGAAATATCTCACGGAAACCAGTTGACCATCAATGTGTGTGTGTGTTTGTGTGTCAAAGACTACACAAAGAATTCTGTTTGATGACTATGGGTCAGACACGCAGGTAAATGTACATGTAACAGGGACACTTCAAAGATTCAGTGCAATGATGACCTTTCACTTAAAACATGACACACACACTCACAAACACACCATCTCTTGCGTTTGTTTGAAATATTGTTTTTTCTTTTCTCCCGTACTGAGCTCACCCCACGGAGGTAAAAATATTGATATGAGAAAGGAATAAAACTGATTCATTTCACGCTTTGCTTTAAGATCCCTGAGCTGTGCCAAGACCAAAGGGTCTATACAGAGGCTGGATTATATAAATACAGTCGATCGGATATAGGGCAGAAACATAGAGTAGTAAGACAACAAAGAAAACAAATACACACACATCCAGGGTTTCTAAAAAATGCTTATGTGTGATAGTTTTAAAACTACAAGGCAAACGCTTGTTCTTTTTTTGTTGCTGGTGAACAAAATGGATATGCTGATCTACCAGACAGACTAAGCATGGAGATAGACCCCATTTTCTACAGTGTAATACACAAACTGTGCACTGTGAGGCGCTAGTGTATAATCACTCGATGTGGTGCAATCACACAGTCACAAGTCTCTCCACTGTTGTGTCCTCATGTGCTGACCTGGTTGAAGGCCACCGAAACATGAGAGGACAGATGGAGTCGATCCGACTATTTGAGGGACATATAAATGCTTATTTAGCAGGTTTATGATTATATTCTGATGCTTAAGCTGCATCGCCTATGCTGATGCCACAATTTCCTTTCCTGTCCCATAGACTTAAAATAAATCTGACACACAAGCTGACTTTGAACACATTTAACAATGTTGAGGGTACACAGCGTATCATCACCTAAAACCAGTGACACATTTAAAGGGATTCAAAGAACTTTGTAACATTAGCCTTTGGTCCCTTTCTGTTTTGAACTCAATTATTCATGATAAATACAGTATAGTTTATTAATGAAAACTTTATGTAAGCATTCATGTTGGTTTTTATTCCTTTTTTAAAGGCAGTCCTTGATATATAAGTTTATGATGAAAGTCCTGCCTCAAAGTTAAAGGAGCCAGTTGCATTTACTTTGCATGTAAAACTTGTTGGGAAAATTCATTTTTCTGTGATTTTTGTTTTATATTTCATCGAAACATAATATCATTCAAAGCTTTGGAGACTTTGGTCTTTCCACATGAAGTTAAATGAGCTGCACATTTCTGGAATTTCTTTTCAATATGACTGACCTGCCTTGAATGCACTTTGAAAATGCAACAAAGTGTAAAATTATAAAGGTTGCTTCCATTTTCTGTATAGACCCAGAGTTCAAATCTTCTTTTTAAACGTGCAAAATGAAAATCAAATCGACTCTCTCTCTGTCTCTGTGGTGTACATCAGAACACACAGTAAAAAATGTTTAGCTACTGGGTCTGTAAATTTCTCCATACAGAGTTCAATGACTTTTATCCGGAGTAAGGAAAGCAGAAAGCAGATCCCACATGAAACACACATCAGACAGGAAAAGTTGGTTAATTGGAGAATTCATGAGAAAGTCAAATATATGAAGGTGCTTATTCACGTTTTTTATTCATTTTTACTGTAAATATCGCAATGTTTAAATGGGCTTTATGGATATTTTTCTGCATTTTCGCATGATATTTTGAATTTTTCCGATTTTTGTTTCCAAATATTGTTCTATTCAAAGAGATGTATCTCTATTTTTTTCATATATGTTTTATTCTAGGCCATTGTTAAGTTAAATCATGGCACGTAAGGAAATCATGGTACGTGAGTTACTGCATGAGCTTTCTGTACACTGCAGAAGGGGAGGAGCTATTATTAAAGCCACAAATGTGATTCAATTCATTTTTTTGTATTTTATTCTATTTTTATTGCATGCTTCCGTGTAGCAAAAACTCAAGATTTTTGGGCAGCATTCGGTCTGAGGGAAAGGTTGAGTAGTCCGGACTTTACACAAGAGTAAAAGTTGATTTTGACTTTTTAAGCTCTGTGATTCTTGTGTTTGGGAGGGTTGAACACTGATGTGCATCTTACAGATGTTTTAAGGGCCACATAAGACAAACTGAACATAAGTGACATTACTGAAATGTTGGAGCCTTGAGCCTCTGTCATGCATTTGTCCTTTGCATCAGTGAGACCGCAGCACAGAGGCTTGCTACTTTGGGAAAGATAAAGGGCTCCTGTTACACAAACACACACACACACGCACAATCACGGTGATAGCGTAACATTGGAACATTATTTCAGGCAGAGATAGTTTTACACTGAATCACTGCAGTATCAGCAGATTAAAACATCACGCTGGACAATTTCTGCACAAAACTGACTTGCTGATACAACATAAACCAGTGTGCTTGACTCTTTAAGGGGTCAGTTGTGGTCTAGTGGTTAGAGAGTTGGACTTGTAGCCAGAAGGTCACTGGTTCAAACCTCAGTACCACCAGGAAATGACTGAAGTGCCCTTGAGCAAGGCACCTTACCCCTGTTTGCTCTGCAGTGATAGTTGCCCACTGCACCCTACTTGTAAGTCGCTTTGGATAAAAGCGTCTGCCAAATGAATAAATATAAATGTAAATGATCTTTAGTGCCACACAAAATGCCTCAGATCTATTGTGAAGAAATTGTATATAAGTATTCCCCAACTAATCATCTGTTCTTGTCTTCTAAAAATGATACTTTCCATCATGGGGCCTTTTTCATGAGAACTACTGGTTTTGTTTTCTAATACTAAATCGATATACAACATTTTATAAAATGTAATCGTTTAAACATGATATATCTTATGATTTTATCCAAACATCAAAATCACACATTGGCGTTGATTATTACATAATCTGTTGAATTGATATTTAATTCACCGTAGTAAAATAATTTTACTAGTAAAATAGAAAATAGTAAAATGTTTCACCCTTGCATTATTTTACTTATTACTTATTATTTTTCATTTTTGTATTTACTTTATTTTCAACCAAATAAACTAAGAACAAATAAAAGTTTTGTGCCTCTTGTGTCACAAAATATTAGTTTTACCTTTTTTGCTTTTTTAAATTGACTGTAAAACTGATAACAAAGGTGTGAAACTGAAACTGTGCAAAGTTAAAAAAAAAGCAGTACCTTGGGAAAAAGAGCCAGTGACCAAACCGAAAAAGCAGCTGAGCATGCTGGTCAACTCCTTCTGACACTCATCCTTACAGTCATTCAGTGCGTCCATGTCTTCTGTCCTTGTGCAACACCGAACAAACTCTTGAACAAACCGACCCACTATATTAGTGCTGACCAACAAACACTTGAACAAACAAACTCACAAAAAGAAAATAGCCAGTGGACAATGTCTAATGTCTAAAAACTTCAGACGATGTCTTCACTGTGACAGTCCTCCAAACTTCTCACAAAGACTCTGAGCCAGGCAAGCTTCAATTCATGACCCCAGCATCACACTTCAGTCAAGGAGTTTCTTTTGTCAAAGAATAAGCCAAACAAGACCGAATTTATGGGATCCGGTGCCTCGAAGATTCTGTTTCTCAGAGCCGAAAAGACTCAATGTGACCCAATACAGAAGACAGCTGATTTGTTATCTGGATAACACGACACCTCTTGATCCAGACGTTGGTTGTAATCCAGACCAAACTGCTTCTGACAGACCTCGATGTACAGTACATCTGAAGATATCCTGACAAATGCATAGGAATTAAAGTCAGCTATGAGCAATAAGCTGATCTGAGAGAGAGAGAGAGAGAGAGAGAGAGGGAGAGAGAGAGAGAGAGAGAGAGAGAGAGAGAGAGAGAGAGAGAGAGAGAGAGAGAGAGAGAGAGAGAGAAAGCGAGATGGGAGGACGCACGTATGCTTTACAGTAACACGAAGTCAAAGCATAGGGAAGACATTAGTTAGATTGTGTGTACAGTATCTATCGAGATAAGGCCACCGGCCTGATACTATGACACTTCACCTTTCACTCTTCCCATAATCCTCGCTGATTTCTCAATTGTGAAGTAGTCTCTTATTTCCTCTTCCTGTCTACAATGCAATGTTCTTTGAATGGTGCAATGACATATTTTGTATATATTTATATGCCCATTTTACCATATATTCACATTCATTTTTGCAGAAGCTTTTATTCAAAGCCACCAGCAAATGAGAGCGCATTAAAAAATTCTATAAAAAATAATTATAAATAACAAAACAGCAAAATAACGGTAACACTTCAGTATATGCGGCAATTCTCACTGTTAACTGGTTATTATTAGCATGCATATTATTGGCATATTGGCTGTTTAAAAGTACTTTTAAGCACATATTCATGACCATGTTCTACATCCCTAATCTTCCTACCCAATACCTTAACATAACAAATACCTTACAAACTATTAATAAGCAACAAATGAAGAGTATATTGAGGAAAAAGTCGATGTTAATGGTTTGGTAATAGCAAAGATTGCCCCCAAAACTGAAGTGTGACCGAATTCTATGTTTGCGAATGTGTAAACGGTCTACCATCCACTAAATTTTCAGCAAACTCACTTGTCATGTTTTCCCATTAAACCACTAGATGGCAACAGTTGAGCATTGTTAAAATATACTTCTCAATATAATGGGGAGGTCACTGGAGTAATCAAACGGTAAAGGAAGATTCTAAACTGCTTCAGCATCTCATGGGCAGTTTCATTGGACGCACACGCCTGGCCTGAAGTTATTTTCCGGCCTGTGTTTGTATATCAGTCATTGACTAGTTATTTAAGTCAAAGTCAAAGTCTAGTTTATTGTCAATTCTGCCACATGTACAGTACACATAGAGGACTGAACTTACATTAGTCTCAGACTCATGGTGCATAAAAATAACATAGAATAAAAATATGTATAATAAAACAGATAAATACAGATTATATATACTATATGTAAAATACAACTTTACAAGTAGGAATATTTAAAAAAAGAAAAAGAAGATAGGTATTGGCAGAGTGTAAACCAGTGAAATATACAATTTATATAATATTTAATTCATAATAATATTAATTTATTTTAAGATGTTATTGTATATTGAATAAACAATTTGTTGAATAAACAATTTAAATAAATTTGAATAAACAATTTGTTGAATAGGTTGTGTAACTTGGTCGGATTTAAGTTTTGCCAAGAAATGGTTCTTTTCAGGGGCGGACCTGTGATGACCTGGGAGCAGCCCACCACACAGCCCTCCGTTCACGATTGTGTTCCGGTTCCACCTACGTCTGGTGACTCGAGTGAAATGTGACAAAACCTTTTGATCTGAATGCGTATGCTTGAATGTCTGAATACTGTTCAAACAAATTAGCTTTTCGTCAGAAATTAAATGTTTTATTTGAAACAATGTTTTCGAAATGGATGATTTGGGCGGAAAAAGGAAAGACCAGAATAAATGGGATTACCTCAAAGACTATTTAAAAAGCATCTTAGGATCTGATAAAACACCAAGAAAACATTTGTGCAAATTCCCAAAAAATCTCTGAAGATGCTACAATATATTTTGGTAATTTAATTGTATGATTTAGTCACACTATTTCATAATACACATAATTCAAAATGTGATAACAATAAGAATCAATATCCTATATATTGTAAACTTTGTGTATTCCTCATCATTTCCAGCAATGCAATAGCAGCTATAGGCCTATATAATGTAAAATAAGCAGGTGAAGTATAAGTACCGACATGTCTTAAACTGTCCTGCCACTAGTCTGTCAGCACTAATAGAAGTACATTTGGAAAAGGCAGCAAAAAACTTTCTAGAGATTCAGCTTTTATAGTTTTGATAGCATCTCATTAATGAACTGGAAAGTACAAGTTTACGAGAAAACGGTAGCAACAACGATCGATCGGTTGAAATTGAATCAACCTGAATCTGTTACCAAGGCTGTGGCACTGATCAACAGAGAAAATTCTGCTCAGGTCTGTTTGATCAGTGTCATCCTCTTGGGGTCGAGACCCGACAGCTGTGCTTACAAGATACCTGCGGTATCATTTACTGATGCGGGGGCTTTGATCGTAGCGGGTAGAGAATATAATGCATTTAATGTATCTCACAGTATGTGTCCTCTGCTGGTGAGAGCAAGAGGAGGTGTCAGCATATAAGTTATTACTGTTTTTAAGCTTTTATTTGTATTATTATTTATTTAGATTCTCAATTTCAGTTTTCATTTACACATTGTTTTCATATTAGATTTATTTATGTTTTTTTGAAAGAATTGCTTTTACCACGACATGTTGTTGTCTTGTTGTCTCAATCCAGACTGCTTCTACTGGGATAGATCATAGCATCCAAAAAGCTACAAAAGAACACATTTCTTATTGATAGTATTTATTCACCTGATTCTTTTGCACACCATTTATTTATCATAATGGTTTCCGTTAACGATAAAAGCCTTCAGTGACAAATTGGAGAAGACATTATCGGGTCGCTGATGGAGCCGCGCAGCACAATCATGCATTATGTGAGACAGTTCTGCAAATTTAATCCATCCACAGTCAACACGCACACGCTCGAATCTAGACTCCACATTGTCTCTGAGTAAAGAAGATGTGCTTAAATCAGCAGTTAGGGATGGAATCATCTACAGTTGCTCTGTCGCCTCTAAATTTAAAAATATGGTATTTCCACTTTCAGCGTTTCACCTCGATTTGCAAATCTAAATCTCTGAATGTATCCATTCGCAAAGACTCTGTTCAGTTTCTCCATCACAACCATTTCGAGCCAAAACTCATTTCAAACATCTCAACAACTGATACAAACCAGTTGTTTCCCAAGAATTTAGGACCTAAACTGAATCGAAACAAATCATGAGCCAAAACATCAACTGAATAAAACACATTTTTGGGTCACAAGGACTTTGTTGACACTCTGCTTACATTATCAACTTCACCTCAAGAGAAAGGTTGTTGTGCAGTTGTTAGGAACTGAAGGCTCACAGTTTTAAGCCCTATTATGGATTATGTGAATTACTGTTTCGTTGCGTCCCAAAATAAATCTTTCTGTATACACGTAGATGTGCTCCATCTCTGTGTCGTCTGTCTCACCTTGCTCTTTGGGACTGGTGCTGGCGAGGATCCATTTGACCAGACAGCACCTCATGAGGGCTTTTCGTGTAAAGTGTGGTCTCTGCCATTTGCCGCTTTCCTTCTGTCGGCCTGTGCAAGGCTCGACCCCGTTGGCATCGCCCAGCAGATTGCCGTCCACCATCTTGCCATCCTCCTGGGAGAGAGAGGATACAGTTTTATTAGATGCATTTATACAAAATTTATTCAGTTGACGGCAGAATGTGCCTTGCTGGTATAGTTTAATAGTGTTTAAAACGAAACAGATGGCATTGCTCTGTACAGATGACAGACGTGTGACAATGCTTAGACGTGGATTGACTTACTGTTTATATTTTTGGCTTACATTTTGGTTAACACTGTCAACTACCTTCACAAATGCCGTAAACAATTACATCTGCATTTCCTAATAGATATAGATGTGTTTGCAAGGACAATACTATTAACAGCCAACGGCAGGTTTCAGATCAGCTTAGGTTTGACGTTGACGCCTGTAGATGGTGAAATACAGGTAGCATGAAAAATAAATGAAAAAATCTTGTGTTGTAAAACAAAATGTACATTGTTTGTATAGTCACTTTCTTGCATTTTGTCTTGCATTTCTGGCATATAACATTGATCAACTCTAAACTGTTAAATTATCTAGAAAATAACATTTGGATAGAGTCTGTGCATTAAGCAGTCTTATTAGTTGTTAAGCTGATCACTTGTAGTTGAAAACCCAAGCCTGAATCCAGAACATCACTACAAATCTTTTATTAAAGACTGATGTGACAAGAGTTAAACACCATATCTGCAACGGGCTGTCGTGTTGTTTTGAAGAAGATATAAATAAGTGTGGTTCATGTCAGCCTATGAATCTAAAATTTGTTTACATGGACACATTTTTCACTGAGCTGTGCTTTCTACACGTACAGCGAGATAGAAATCACAAAATGACAATGGCAAAGCCATATTAGCGTATTTGTAATATTATTATTTAAATTTTCATAAAATTAAGTAATTTAAAATATCTAATCATGTCAATTTACTGAGAAATGTACTGATCATTTACCGTATATGAATATGCTAAAAGTTGAGTATCTGTTCCTTTTCAAGTCCAATCTCCAAATGTTGTGCGCTTTAAAAATGCTGGGCTATTTAAAAGCATGGACGGGTCAAAAAGGCATGAACCCAATTGTTGGTTTATAAGGCCCTGTCAACAAGAACGTGGGTCTTTTCAAAACCACGTTTGTTTTATTGGGGATTGGCTGTTCATCCTCATGCAAACGCAGTATCAGGTCACTGAAACCAAACTTTTTTGAAAACTCCTGTCAGGGTGAACATGTTTAGAAACTCAGGTTTCAGTGTTGTAATGTAGATGGTGAAGCCGGGGATTTGGTGTGTGAAATAGAAATTTTTGTTTACGTCAGATTCCAGGCTTCTGATTGGCCTACACATCTATATGGTTAGGATTATATCGGCACCTGTTGGTTTGGCATGATCTTGAGATTGCTTCATAGCATCATTGTATCTTCTTATGGACGCGATTTAAATATGTAAAACATACTTATTTAAAAATACCTGTGTACTTGTGGACTAGACCAAAATGCTGGGTTGCTTCAACCCATTGTTGGGTCAAATATGAACATTATCTGGGTTTATTTAACCAAGCAGTTGTGTACCTTTTTTAAAGAGTACTTTAGACTTACAGTTTAATGTCCAAAAATCATTATACAGTATATAGACCTGCAGGGGAATGTTATATGTAGGAGTAAAGATATAGGATATTTGGGTATTATTCATATTATTGTACATTGCAGAGACTTGGGAGGCAGATTTAACTTTGTTGAATGGCCTAAACTTATATCAACGTGTAAAAAGGTAGTGACAGATGTGTGTAGCAACATTTAGGAGATTTTGGAAAAGTGACAGATTGAAGTTTGAGTCTGAGTGCACATTAAATAGATGAAAACTCTTCTCTTATGCCCATTTTTATCAGAATATGTGCTGAAGAGAGAAATTACCATAAAGAGGAGTCACGTTTTTGCGATATATTTTGGGCTTTATTGGGTATAGTACAGACTTACACACACAGCTGTACAACTGTCACCATGCTTTACAATAACAGGACATGTTTTATTTGCTACAGGAAAACCCTGATATGTAGTATACTGTCCTTTACCTCATTCCCTCCAGTCATCTTTCAGGACTCAATTATTCCAACTCTGACTCTATAAAAATGCCATCAATAAAATATCAGGAGGAGAGAGAGAGTCTGGGACAAAAGCCTCTTTTACATGCATACACAAAAGCATGGCAGGTAGAGGTTGGAGAGCTGCCTCGCTCTTGATAAACTCACAAAGGAGCCCGTCATCAGCTTGAGAGGGTTTATATAGAGATAAACAGTGACATTGATTTAACTCTGAGGGAGAGGTTGGTTAAGACTGCGCTGTAAATGCTGAGCAGCGACAGATGGATCGAAACACAAGAGCTAAAGAGCGGAAAGCCAAATAGCAGTTGAGAGAGAGACTGTTTATAAAATGACATATCAGAGGGCTGCTGAGGTGAGATGCTGGACACGTGGCAGTGAGATTAATCAGCTGAATTAAAAATGAAAGAGTCTCTGCTCTCACCGCATAAAGTTTGAATCAAAGCACTTTGATATGGACAGATATAGCAAATTATTTATACGAACGTCTTTTTTTTTATTAAGATGGATTAACATTTGTTCTTCTCATTTAAGACATACAGTAATATGATTTAAACATGTTTCTTCCTGGGTGAAAGCCAAGCTTATAGATAGCAGACAAAGAAATCCAATCTGTACTACCCAGTGATGCCAGATTTAACATATTTTGAACGTTCACACCATTTTGAATGTTTAAAAGAGTTGCATAAAAAACATGCACATGTGGGAGAAACGTATGATATACCAAGAAAACAGTACATTACTCATTTTGCACAACACAGTCTCAATTCTCAATTTTATAATGGGACATTATAAAGGGGTTACTTATGGGATTTATGCATTTGGCAGACACTTTTATACAAAGCAAAATACAGTGCATTTAATCCTTACATTTTACTCACGTATGTATTCCCTGGAAATCAAATCCACAACCTTTTGGATTGCTAAAGCAATGCCCTCCGAGTAGAGCTACTTGGTCATGTCACATATTGTGATATGTCTTAATATGATGGTGACTTTGTACAGTTTGGCACAAAACAAATTCCTGTGAGATCATACGTGTAGCTGTATTATTATAATTGTGAAGAAGCGAACACAAAGACAACGCGTGGGCCATTCAGAGCATTCTGTCGACGTGTTCACCACTCAGCGGGATCTTTCTTTCTTAAACCTTCCCATGATGCCTCAGCCGTGGGATAATCACAGTCCTACATACCAGTGATAATCGTTCGGTATCCCTCCAATTGACCCAACACTGTCAGTCATGCTTTTCATCTCATCGTGCTCTTCATCTCCCCTTCACCCCCCTCCACACTCGCTGTTCAGTTCATACATATCCTGTTATGCTGTCATGCACAGACATGCATCAGGGTACATGCATACAGACAAACACGGTTTAATTTCACACCAATTGGTGATCTAGCGGCATTTAGGGGCTCTGAAAAGCGTCCGACAACAGCCAGAATACTGCCGGAATGTGCACTGTGTAAGAGCAGGACGAGATGAAAGAGAGCACGAGAGATAGATCCATTATTGTTTTCCATAAAAGATTGTAACAAATAATGAAAGATAAAGAGAGAACGAGAGAGACAGAGAGAGAGGGAGAGAGAGAAAGAGAGAGAGAGAGAGAGAGAGAGAGAGAGAGAGAGAGAGAAAGAGGCAAATAGAGTAGTGTAAACTGTATGACCAAACACTCCCTTCACACAGTGATATAAATAGAATGAGAGAGAGCGCAAGTGCACGATAGAAAGAGAGAGAAGGAGAGAGAGAGAGAGAGAGAGAGAGAGCAACTAAAGACTAAAATAAAGATGGCACTGGATTTTTTTCTTAGATACTTGCGTGCCAAATTAGCATAGTGAGCACCTAAACACAATAAAAGAAAAGTAAGATTGAGTGGTGGAGTAAAAAACGGAGGATAGGTGAAATGACATTAAGATTGGAGGATTATTGGAAGATAGAGAGATGATATGAAACCATTTTGATGGGAAATTTGCATTGCTATTTCTGGGTATTCCAATGTGGAGAGAGAGAGAGGGAGAGCAGAGGAAGAAAATGAGAAACAAATAAGAAGAAGAGCAATAGAAATAAAGAAGAAGATTTGATTAGGTGAAGAATGAAATAATTCCACAAATTTATCAAGTTAATTTAACACAAAGACGTAAGCAAACATTGAAGAAAAATCGGATAATGAAGTTCACAATGTGCTTTTCTCTTTTATTGTGCTTTCATTTAGGAACATTCATTCTCTTTACCTGAAGAAAGGGCATTAAATGCATTTTAATGTGCTTGTCTTGTCTATGACTAGTGTTCTCATAATTAGCTTCTACAGCACCTGAGAAAAAAAGTTGTGATCACCAAAATACATAATGTACACACACGAAAAGAACCCGGAAAAGACTGTACTGTATCTGTGAGGACACATTGACAGAAATAATGTGATATTTCAAGCCAATGATTTTCTACGTCTTATATACATTTATCAATTTGGTACACGCTTTATTATCTAAAATGACTACATATATTTAAATATTTAAGCTACATATTTTATGAGTAAAATTGAGTAAAAGTATTTTCAGTAAAACAGGATTTTGCAGATTTATAACTGAGTGTCATCTAAAATGGGCCAGAGATCAACTGAGACCTGGATATTGACTTGGGCCATGAAGCAAGCACCCAACCCACACCCTAGCAGCCACCCAATTCCCTAGCAACAAGCTGACATTTTCTTTATGAATATGCAGTTATCATCTACTTTGACTCAACACACAAATTCCAGTCACTGTTCCATTTGATAAATGTGTAAATATACAAAGCGCAACCTTGTTTGCCATTTCATGCAGGAGAAGCAGACTTGAGGCAAGGCTGTATAATTAAAGCCTGAGGGAGACTCCTGTGTTTATAGAGAAGAGAAGATTTGTGCATTACATCAGGTGTGCAGTCACCATTAAAAACATACAATTCCTCAACCAGCTCACAAACCCACACACAAAACCCACATTTAAAAGAAACACAGTCCAACACAATATAGGCTGAACTCACTAACAAACATTACGTTTGCTGAAAACACCTTACAGTGCTATTGATTTTTTTAAACCTGTGTGTGTAAAGAACACAGTATGCGATGCTAAACATTACAAACAGCAATGACGTCGTGGTTTAATTAAGTAAGCACCCAGTTTTGACCTTTTCATCAATTTTGCATTTTTATCAAATTTTCAGTAAAACTGTATTGCATATGTCTCCTGGTAATTTTACCAAATAGCTAATAAATACAGTAAGAGATTCGATGTCCAATGAAATTGGAAAACTGAGCATGTAGTATACTGCATTTTGCCAAATTGTGGCCTTGTAATTAGGTTTAATCTGCGTTCTAATGTCATGATCCTGTCCTTCTCGTCTGGTGCTTTCTGTTTTTTTGGACAGGGTCGAGACAGTGCAATGTCTTTGTTGCGTTATGTGTAGAGACACGTGGCCTTTGTTATGACATTGCGCCACGTGTCCCCAATGCCCCGCCCCCTTGTTTCCCCATAATCTTCCTTTTAGTGGTTTATTCCCTTCCCCTGCCGTCACCTTCCCCATGTTATTATACCCCGTTAGTGTTCCCATATATTATGCCCCAGTTTTTTCTTTTGTCCCGTACCAGTTCGTTATTGAGGCCATGTCTCGTAGTTCCCCGTCTGACAACGTGTTCCTGATTTACCTGGTCGTGTTTTGGATTATATTATTTATCATCAGGACTCTCTTGTTTTTTCCCCCTCGTGGGAAGTTTTCTGTTTGTATTGTTTTCCTTGACGTTTTGCCCCCCCCGTGGGATTGTTTAAATAAAGTCTTTATTTTTCCTCTACGCTGTCTGCACTTGGGTCTCTGTCTGAGAATCATGACACGCTTAATAGCTTTGAGATAAAAAGTTAAAGCATTCCATTTGGCTCTGTAGAGACACATTTACATTGTGTCCCAAAATGTACACAATGTAAAGGAAAAATCATAACATAATGTAAATAAATTGTCACAGAATAATGTATCTTAGTACAGTTGTGCTCAAAAGGGCGTGGGGGGTGTTAGACACAGTTATTGTGGCATTTTATGAAATGTAGAAATGTATCATGATTTCTATGCAAGCACACAACAGAAAACTAAGACCACCAACCAAAATAATTTATGTTTCGTCATTGTATAATTGTTAAGTTAACATTTTAAGTCTCAGTTCTACTTTTTATTTAGTGGGTCCGCAAAGTGATGCACTCTACACAAAGGGGGCCTTGCAATGGAAAAGTTTGAGAACCACTGATTTAGAAAATGTGAATAACTCATATTTGACAACAATGTAAAAAACGACGTTATCATTCCAAGGCGACAAAATGTGGTTTCGAAACAGAAAATTTGCATTCTGTGCATTTAATACATACTGCATGCTGCAGAAATAGTTACAGCAGTATGACATTCTGTACAAAAACTGCTTAAAAAACCCAAGGCACACAGTGGTCTTTAACCTAATGTTGTAACTAGTGCTTAGCATTGATCACAGATAGATTAAGGCTACGTAAAGCTGCATTTTTAATGAGAACAGAGCCACACGTCTACTGTAGAGCTAGAAACCAACACTACATCATGTGCTCCATTAAAACACCATCAAACATGCATAAAGCTCTCTGACTCTGCCTCCATACGCATAACAACTGGTACGACTAATAATAGAAGCATTTCCATTTCAACGGAGTATATTATATATTTCCATTGGCTGAAAATTAAGAGTCAATTAAAAAAAACTTTGTTATCATTGCTTCTTAGCATGTTGTTGTATAGAATAAAAAAAGGAGTCTTCTGTGGAGAAAAAAACTATTTTCTCGAGGACAGACAACGAAGTCTAAAACAATTCCACATAGATCAGTAAGCAAGATGGGTAAAACTGAAATCCATAACTGAATAAACAAAATCAGTTATTGAGGAAGTACAAAATAAATGTCTTCAGGGAAAACAAACGTTTTTAGTAAGATTTAAGTTTGCTTTTGTATAATAAAGAATTTCATCTTTTCAGTAAATAATCACATTTCCCATACGTCTAAAGAGAGATTCAGCAAAACAAATATGAAATAAATTACAAAAAATGGGCCTTACAATTCTGCAAAGGCTTGGCATACAACTATTTATTAAAAATATTATAATGAATCCTTATAGATAGAGTCAACAGGAAAAACACATTTGGAACCATGCAATCGTTGCATTTTATTGGTCCCCTGAAAGATACAAACACACATTAAAATTATATCCGGTCATGTCGCTTTAAAAATGATGACGCATGGCGGGCTCCCTTATGTCCTTGACGAAACACCGTCTAAAGGAACCACGTGTCAGATTGTGTGTGCTTGTGCGGTAAAAAAGAAAAATAGGAGAGAAAAGATTAAAAAAAGACATATTGTAGCCCTATCGCACCACGTGTTATCAGCCAGCCAAGGTCGTGAGATGAGGTCAGCTTTTATGTTCCATCTTAACGCACCGCAGCCCACCAACTGAAGATCAGCCTAAGGCTAAAGTCTTCAAAAAGCTGTTGTGATTTCCAGCCTAACCACTGTGAAAGGGTGAGAAAGGTTAAGAGAAAAGAGAGAGAGTGATGTAGAACGGAATAATGTTGGATGAATTACTTATTCAGTATTTGTCAAGGACTCTGTGATAGACAGTAAGTGCTTCCTCAGATCACACATTAGATGGTCACACACAAAGCTAAACCACACAATCATTCACTCGTAGTTTTGAAAGGATCTGAGTGATGTCATATCTTGCCATAATGTATATTATGGGTTGATGGACAGGGTGGTTTGTTATTGTCAACATCTAGTAGGGTGGTTTGTCGTCTAAACTGTATGCTTCATAACACAATATACTGTATGCAGGTCTGGAAATGGGGAAGCTACAAAAAAAGAAAATGTTGTTTTAAAGACAAGTTTTTTTTGTGGATATTAGGCACTTAAGAGAGACTTTAATGAAAATGAGGCTAAGGCGTCTTGTCTATTTGTAGGGGTTTTCTCCCGAGTTTAAAGGATGATTGGTGAGATTGGTTAAACCAGCCGGGTAAGTTATCTGATTAATGAGACTGGTCATGGAAAGCCAGCGGGGGTAGTTAAATGATTGGTGAGATTAGTCATAGCAAGCCACCCGGGTTAGTTATGCTCCCCCCGAACTTTATTAAGTGTTTATGTCCAGTATATCTAAAACATTTAAATATCTAAAACATAACTGGCAAAACATTTACGAGCTTCGTTCGTGTGGTAAAATTAAAGGTTTTGAATATTGTAAAGGATGGGAACATGTCCATTCTTACCAAACAGATCAATGTTTCTTGCAATCCAACGTGAAGTCAGTTTGCATACTGAAACAACAAGTATAATGTATTTAAATGTAAAGCTGGGTTCACACCGCTAGCCACTGTGGTTGTGGAGTCCTTTGCATTTTAAGACTTCTGGTTCCATCGCCCATTACTCCATTCACAGAGTAATAACTTACCACGGAACACATTTTTAATAAAGTTATAAAGGTGGCGTTGATATCGAGCGACCATATCGTAGTCTGTTTATAGCAACATATTAGCTTTCCACTTCTGGCGATTGTATTTCGGCTTCAAAAGTAGAAAATGTTTATTTGCAAAGATGTTCTTGATGGGCAAAACGTGTAAACATCATAAACCTTTGTTAATCACAGAGCTTAAATTTTGCGGTCTTCCAAAAGTCTTTGGGAAAAATGCATAGGCTTTTGGTTGAGGGAACCACTGCATCGGTAATTTTTGGGTTGGCCTACAAAAACACATCATCTCTGCGGCTCCCAATAGGCCCTTTTCACATGACGTCATGCTTCTTCCATTCTGCCGCGAAGCAGTGTATCGTTACTTCCACTAGCGCCTCAGCATGAAGTTTACAAAGTCCGTTGTACAGCTGCCACAAATACGGCTAGATGATGTACAACATCTTGCAGAGAAAATTTTGCTAACAACAAGATCAAAGCTAGATCAAGAATACAAATTCTATGTTGAACAGCCCCTGTTGGATTATCAAGGTAAGTGTTTTATTTTATGGGTTAGGGTTAGGATAAGTACTTGAATGAGTGTTCTTGTGGTGATGACAAATTGGAAGTTCTTCTTCTTACTTGTTGCAAGACGGATGTTATGATACACTGCTTTACGAAAAGGCGGAAGTTAAGTGACGTCATTATGAAAAGGCCCTATTAGAAGGTGTTTATAGCTTTGGTTCCTCCAGTAACAGTTAACATAAAAAAACACTACAGTAACTGACAAGACATATGCTACAGCTCTTATTTCCATATCAAGTATTTATTCACTCATTGTTTCAAATAACGTTAACTCTATAGTTATATTCATTAATTTAGTGACCCCTACTAATTTCATTAATGCAGTGGAGCATCACTAAACTCCGCCTACTCACTGTGAGTTGTGGATAATATTTACCATTAAAGTTTGCATCATTCTGCACTTCGGATTTCTACCCGGATGTAGTAGACCATCCAGGACTCTTTGGAATACTCTTTTTAATATACTATGATTTGTGACATACTTATTATTTTTTCAAATACTATTTTGGACGGATACTAACCGAATTGGGATGCAGCAATAACATCATATAATTCACACAAGAAACAGCTACTTCCTTGCGCCAAACAACCCTGTTGCTTGTGTCACTATAAGTTGCTAAAATACCATAGAAATGAATGAGACCATGTACATATATCGCTGCCAGTGTGAACGGGGCTTCATACTATGTAAGCACGCTCTGTGGTGTGATGTGATTTAAGCATATCTTAATGCAATTTTCGTTTTTAAAGGCACAAAGAGGTACTGCACTTTTGTCAAATGAGACCCCCTTTAAGTTTCGCCTGCTTGAAAACAAATTGGTCATTTAGGAAAGAAACATTTTTATACCTCTTGGCTAAAAAAATCTAGTTAGCTTGCTGACCAGCTTAAACCAACTAAGACCACCAAGCCATGTCAAACTGGTACAGTTTGTATAAATTTGTATAAATTTCACCATGTGCTGCATTCTATTGCCATCTGGTTTTAACTTGTTGCGGCTTTCAACTACAGGCCCTGCTGTTGTACGAGCCCTACAGACAGAGAGAGAGAGAGAGCGTGAGAGAACAAGACACGAAGGAGTTTATTTATAGCTGAGACCAACCGACGCATATTCTCCCCTGAGACGTAGAGAGGAAAGAAAAGAAAGACCCCGTAATCAACTCACACACCTGCTGCTCCTCAATCTCCACCTTCATTCTCTTCAGCTTCCGACTACAGTATAAAATACCTACTCATCTCCAGACACAGCACAAACTCAAGCTGAAATCTTCTCTCATTTCCTGAAGTAAGCCAAAATCTCTCCATCTTCCGCTCCGTTTATCCATTTCTCTCCATTCTTTCCTCCAGATACTTGCTCTTACTCCATCTGCCTTTCCCGCTCAATAACTTTTCCTGTCAATCTTTCTTGCAATGCTGGCATCCTGTCCTCCCACGCCTGGTGTCTGATACCATATCTCACAATCTCTCCTTCACTCCCTTCCTTGCCTCTTCTTTCTGTTTTATATTGTACTGTTTTCTCCCTCCAAAAAAAACCCATCTCCTGTACAGTATATCATTTCCCCTGTTCCTTCCTCTCACACGTTCTCTCTGTTCTTGGGATCTGTTACCACATGAGAGAGTCGCAGTGTTTCTCTAAATATCAAAAGGGAATGTGTGTGTTGCATCCTTGTGTCTGGTTTCTTATATAATCCTTCTGATCTACCGCGAGCACACTGCACTGTCAGTCATCCTGGTTCGGGACCGCCCAAAAAACAACGGGAACACAAATGCAAAAATCTCTTTTCTGAGATTAAATATTTAAAAGAGATTTCAAGAGAAAGCACAAGATGCCATTGTTCCTGGAATGTTCAATGACAAGTTCTGGACAAATCAGATGTGAGCCCTGTTTAAATGGCCAACACGGCTGGTCACCAACATCTGTTTTGGATGCTTTTTGCTTTTACATTTCCATTTCCCTTAAGGCATTTGGCAGATGCTTTTATCCAAAGCGACTTACATTGATTTATCCTATACATTTTACATAGGTATTTGCAATCCCCTGGGATGGAACCCACAACCTTGCATTGTTAACGCAATGCTCTTACCACTGAGCCACAGCAAAGCTTTTAAATAGCATCATCTTTCTGGTCCACTATCAAGAACACAATCTAAATTTGACCAAAATCAAAACAAACCAGGCTAAACCAGCATAAAAATTGTGAAAAGGTATATCTGACCGCTCTTGAACTATTGTTACATCGTAAAACAGCTTTCATAACCTGTAAAATCCCCTTATGAAACAGCTGCCCTGTTATTCGCTAAGAGTCTATTTGGCTCTGGCCCCGTCCTTTAGGATTAGACAAAATTAATCGACATGGAAAGCCTCTAAATCCTGCGTGTAGACTTCAAATCTTGGAAGGTCTGATCCTGACTGATCGCAGAGATTGATTGTATTGAGAGATGTCTGGCATTTTCTTGACGACCTAAATGAGAGGCTGATTAAAAGTCAGATGGAAAACAGACAACTGGGGCTCGGCTGTTCCCAAGGTGAGGATTGAGAATACAGAGATGGGGACAGAGCAACAAAGAGGATTATTTTCATAGCTTCTTCTCCTCTTTCAGGTCTTTCAAATCTAACTGTCCTGATGGCTCAGCTTGTCCCTGCCTCAAACGTGATTCTGATCTCCGGTAACATGTGGATAAAGCGATGACCTTTTTAAAGAGAACGTGTCTGGACGTTCCTCTGCTCTCATAATTGTGGACGATCATGTCTACTGCAACCCCCTGATAGTCAATAGGAGAGACACTGTGTATCCGTGGTGTGTTAAGGTGACAAGATGCTATTTGTGGCTGCTTGTCTCCGTGGTGGCAGAGTGTGGAAAAGAGAGAGTGCCTGCTGGCTTTTTGAAGTTGGTGCATCTGCGAGTGGGTGGACGGCGGCTCCATATGCACGTCTGGGTTGGGTGGCAGGGCTGCAAGGGGAGCACATCTATTTATTACAGTGCGTGTGAAAATGCGGGGGGCAGTGAAAGCAATTAATCTGGTCAGTGTATCTTGTTTGCATGCACAAATGCCTCGAAGAGATAATCATGCCTAAATGCTTTTGTTATGCCATGTTTGCATACAGGTACAACATGTTTTTTTTTACTGATTATTAAATACTACCTTTGGGACGCCTGCGCTACAGATATGAATCATATGTTCAGTAGAAACAAACAGAATTTCTACTGGATGTGTGTATGCATGAGCATAGCTGTAAATTAACCGCTCATCCATTTGAACTCTATGAACTCTTATAGACTTGCCATTGCAGGACAAACCCAGGTCGTATCAATGAATAAGATATCACTTTTTTAATCTTTTTTCTGGATTTTTGCCTTTGTTCAGGACACTGGAGAGAGTGGACGGGAAAACCGGGGTCTGAGTACAAGAAATGACCGAGGTCAGACTTAAACATCCCTGCAAGCCAATGGCTCATATCTATAGTATGTCTGGAGCATGTGCACCAACCACTGCGCCACAGCCCAGATGAGAGATGCCATCACTTGAATGTTATGAACATATTGTCACCTGGTGTATGATTAAAAAATGGAAAATAAATCTTACAGACTTGCATTACTGAACAAGCCCTGGGCCATATCATGTAAATATCAACCTTACAGTACCTAAAAAAAAAGGTTTTTACCACACTGATCTGTCAAATGTCAATATGTGTTGGTTTATATTCCCATGCATAGTCTCATTGAAGGATTTTTATGTCTAAAAGTGCAGCGTTTAAAATTCTCATGTCCATAATGGAGAAATGTCACATCCATACCGTAGTTTTTTCTTCATAAATATGCAAACAAAAATAATTCTAAAAATTATAATTTGTTGGTTATTATTGCTTCCGGTTGGTACGTTACAATTAACAGAATTCATACAAAGTATTTCGGTGCTAAAATAGCGCATCCTTTTTACATGTCCAAAGGGCATGTATATTTCCCTCATAGAATAATAAACACCTGTAAATTGACTGATATGTTGATGTCTGGATTGTATTGTCAGGGAATAAAAATTGGGCGATTTCGACCAACTGCATAGCAAATCAGAAGACCTTAGCAACCACGCATCAGTGTCCTAGCCACCACCCAGAACACACTATTAACCGCATAGCAAATGGTGGGTCAAAAACCTTCAAAATACTCAAAATGCATTATGCCCTCAACCACTCTCATTTTCATCTGTTACAAAACCTAGTTCTCATTCACAGATATGTCATTGCAAAAAAATGCTTGCATTGGCATGATCATATCACCGTTTGCCGTTTATTGAATGCCACACTAAAAAACCTCTTTCAATAATGCTTTTGGCTTGCTTCCTCTGCCCGACTGTTCACGCAGGTCTGTTGATAATGGGTCTACAGGGACAGGTTAGAGTCAATATGGAACATGCGCCATTTCTCATCAGCTGCTAACAGCTGGCAGGTTGGTTTTTCCTCACCGAAGGACTCCATGCTGAGGATTAAGTTCAGGGAAAGATTCGTCATCGCTGCATTGAACTTACACCCCAGTCCCTTCTTTCGAGGATGTGAGATCAGCATTGTATAGAGCAGGTGCAGTAGCACGTTTATCATAATAAGTGACACACGGGTGGTTGGTGAAACGGTTGGTGAATCTCCATTAACAGTTCTCGTGCCATGTCTGTCATAAAACATCAAGTTCAGACCATCTGTGGGAAACTATAAGATAACTGTAGTGGTAATATTAATGTGTTAAATGAGTATCCACTGCGTTCATTTACTATATGAAACTTTAACATTATGTTTGGCTAATTCAGGAAGCATTAGAGCTTCGTTCTTTTTCTGAATGCATCAGCATTATTTCATGTTCTCCTTCCACCAAAATGCACAAGCTTTCATTTATACCACGGTTAGTATTCATTTACATTCTCTCAATTTATGTTTCTGATTTATTTCAGGGCTGCATATATCGCTGTTTCAGGTTCTAGGCTTATGCTTGCTTAACATTCAGAACCAAACCCGGATCAGAACTCAGAGCAGCGAGGCCAAACGGTCTGCTGCAGTCACCCGATTCAGTTACGGGTGAAGCAGCTCACAAGATGCTCCAGTTTATGAGTCCAAATCTAACGAATACAACATCAATCCACCACTGCTGGTTTGAATCTCAAACTAAAAAATATGTTTATTAAGAATCCGTAAACAGAACAATCTGTATGTGCTCATGAGGCAGATGATCTTTGAAAATGAGCTTTGTTTTCTTCGGTAGAGCCTTTGGTTCAGCTGGCACTGTTTTATTCTCAGTTTATTGTTATTTTTCCCCTTTCATTAAACAAGTAGTATAGATTACCCCAAATTATTTATTATTCAGCTTCTCGCTCACCTGGACCCCACTGAGGCCACTTTGTGAATGTGTGTGTTCATGTGTTAGGAGACATTGAATTACCTTAATGAAAGAACCTAATCTATATCAATTGATTTGGTGTGAATAGCTAAAGACTGGTGTTTGGTTTCTGTAGTATGTAACGGAGAACACCATAACCATGACATCCGTGACCACAAAATAGGTCCGATTTTTCATGGTTTATAGAAAAGTCATACATGTTGCAAGCAAATATCATGTTTCATATTTTGGTCAACTATTCCAAGCTCAATCGCAATTCAAGGTTTGACTGGATTGAACACAGGAACAAATTATATAAAAAGATTCACAGATGTTGTGCACTAATGTAATATTTCAACAGGTCCAATGGGTCCATCTCAAAATATCAAAAATGTGCCATGCTCATGTCAGGGCAATGAGCAAATCTAGTTTCTACATGTTAGATACAAAAGCTCCGGGGATGTGCACGGGACAGCTCCCCAGAGTAGATGCACTCATTTGTCAAACGGAGGACAGGATTTAATCCACACACTTATTTCAAAGCTGACAAAACCAAATTACTGAACATTTGAAATGTCAAAGCTTTCAGTGAGTAAGGATTCTTAAAGCCAGAAGACAGCACACCCATAAGGTTTAAAACTCATCACTTAATCCCTGTGACTCACAAACAGCAGGAAGCCACCCATATAAATCCATACTTGAGCTCTAAATACGTGTTTTTAATACTTTTCCAATTAAAAGTTTAAATAATCTAAAAATATTCACAGCATAACACGATAATTGTTCATAAAACCAAAAGAAAATTGAAACAATATCACATATGGGAATATATGGCAATAAGCTCGAGATGCATAATAGCCTAATAAAACATAATAAAACGTTTTTTATCTGTATTAGTTTTTTCTCACTAAAATTGCGTGCAATTTCATTCGAAAAGATCTTTATTTATAGCGGCTTTTAAGAGCACGACATGGAGGTCTGTACGTGTGATATAATATATAATAACATATTTTCCATCATGGCACATCTACATTTATTTGACATCGTGACCCCGCGCGCTCATATCAGCGAGCGCATATCAGACCAAGCCACAGTTCAAGTGAAATTATGTAACTTCACCACAGCTCATTCTCTTATACAGTCGATGATGAAAGACAATATATTACATTACATGCCAGTGGGTTTGACAAAGCGTGACAAGTTTATTATTTATCATATTAAATGCAATCCGCTGGCGAGTAATGCAACAACTGGATCGTCAATCCGAAAATACATATTTTGTGAATTAAGGTTATGGGTTACACACCTGCATTATGTCTCGTGATGTGATGAATCCTCCTCAAGCCCTGAGGAGAAATGTCTTTTCCACACACTTCCAAGTGCACCAGCTTCACCGCGCCGATCCGTCAAGTGGAATGCTAGGGAATGCCCAAGATACGACCCGTGCGCGTGCGAGAGAGAAAGAGAGAGAGAGAGGGAGAGAGGGAGAGAGAGGAAGTGCTCATACAGCTCGTGAGAAATGTGTCTGTGGGTTTTATTAATTTCATGACAATTATTATCCTGTCTAATAAGGAAAGAAGTGCGCACCAGCTGGGATTCTCATTGCGTAGCTGCCATGTCGAGACCGTAAGTGCCAATAAAGTGAAAAATGTGTCTTCTCCCTCCATATTATTGAAAAAATAAAATACATGGGCATTACAACAACGAAGAGGTTACAGCTTCTCACATTATTATAACATTTAACAGTGACATTATAAAAATCGAAAACATAATTCCTCTATTATTACACATAGGATATATGGGAAAGATAAGTGTAATTTTTCACTAAAATCATATACTTTTAGAGATTTCTCTTGGCAGTGATGATTCAATAAATCTAGCTGTGCTGTTTAAACCAACAGCTTGTCTTGATATTTAAACAGTCAAGAGTCTGACTATATATCTGCACTAAGCTCTGGACCCTCTTTGATGTCACATGCTCTTTCTCTCAATCCTCGGGGAGGTCACATGTAGCCTCATCCCAGCATAACGACAAGTGCACTCTCTGCCAAGGAACCCACAGTAAGGTTCAACCTTCCAGGTGAAACAGCAGTCAGTCCTTCCTTATTGCTGAGATCATTAGACTTGCCATCTACTCCGCATGATGACATGCAAGGCAGCAGGAGAAAAGCAAAATATCTATCTACTCAAAAATAACCATTGAAAACCATTGATTTGATCCAAACATGAAAGACAAAAGATCACCTATAGGAAAAAGAAACACTGGCGTAACACTCATTAGTTTATTCATCTCACAATTATCTTTATTAATGACAAATAATTCTCCAGGAATGACAACCAGTTCCCATCACTAGTTTTAAAAGATGCGCATGAATAATGCAACAATGTCACCACACTGTAAATGTCACTCTCTTGTAAAATTGCACCATCATATTTTAAATATTATTGAAATAGATAAAAACTGCACTTTCCCTAAGTCCAAGAAAACAGGACCACATTCCACAGACTTCTAAAACAGGAACACCAATTACAAATCGGCAAATAAGCAGAGACTATAGAGCTTATACACCAATTAATCAAGCATCTCTCTTTCTGTCACACACACACACACACACACACATACAAACAAATGTCAAAATAAACGTGCAAGAAGCAAGCAAGACAAGTGAGAGGAAGCAGCTGTACCATGTGTTAAAATATTATTTGTTAAAGGATTTGGGGTGCAGATATCCGATGTGGAACTTAATTGCAAGTTATTCAGCATTGTGCAAAAAATGTCTACTCCAGAGGCACTTTCCCTACAGGGAGTGTATTGATTAAAAAAGAAAATGAAAATGTGCATTATGAAGTAGGTATATATTACCTTAAAGAATTCACATTTTGGATAAACTCTTCGACCCTTCTGAAATCCTTAAGCAAATTAAATGGCAATGTTGAGTGTGTGTTAATATGTAACATAGTGCATGATGTTGAGTTTAAAGCGAACTGTAAACCCTGATGTGCTTTTTTATTTTTTTTTTCCAATTCTGGTCATTTATAGATTTATACAATAATTGTAGGGTGGATCAGGAATAGTTTCTGTATTGAGACAACTTACGTACTGCAAAATGACTGTGCTAAATGGCTTTAAAACTCAGTTTAAAGGCCCACATAAGTCACATTACGCATTAACAGGTCTCCCTGTTGCTTATGTTAGCTATCCCAAGAATGTCAGTGTGTAGATCATATTGGGCGAGCTTACTTAATGTACTGTATGCAGGGTTTGTATGTGGAACAGGAATGGGATTGGAGTTTTATAAGAGCATATCGCATTTCAGTCCACTGGACGTTCAGCTGCAGCCTATTGGAACCAGTGGAATAACACGTTAACGGCATATAAAGCACACAGGCAGGAATTCAGTTTTCAGTGCCATGTGCCACTTAAATGGTAAACAACCAATAAATATGCAATTAGTTAATGTCTGTGCAGGGTAGGACCTTCAAGACATAATGTATGTATACAGGAGCTAAATAGGGTCTCAATAGGTTGCTCCAACAAAACCAGGCCATGAATCTAGGACCTGAAGGTTATAAGCAAAGAGCAGTCATCCAGTCTGCATGTTATATGCCCTTGTAATTAGAGCTCAATGTTTTTAGTTTCAAGGGGGAATGGTATCTGATGGCTAAGAAGTAACTGTCATATACCATTCCCCCTGTATTCCAGAGTCACAGTTCATGCCTGTCTCAGACTTACACTGCTGACTTAAGTCCAAAACAAGTGGATTCTGAGATTTTCAGCCTTTTTTCTCTAAATGTGTGCATAATAGATGGGGGAATGTATTCTGACAACTGAGAATGCTGCTGTCACATAAGGTTCCCCTGTGTTTTAAAAGAGAAAAAAATCTCATAAAACCAGGCCTTGGACCTTGACCTTTAGCAAGGGGCAGACACCTGCTCTACCACTAAAGACCTTTGGTTATTAGTTTACGTTTATGATGAGCAGGTCATTGGTTTGAGTCCTTCTTCCCTTTCTTTTTTCTCATTGAACCCAGGGGGAACTTATCTTACAGCAACCACTCTTAGATGTAAGAATTGTTTTTTCTTTCTTTGATTTACAAATTTAGCCCGAAACGCTGAGAACCTGCTTTATGGGTTGTTGAAGTTCAGCTGTGTAAATGTAAGACCAGTATGAACTTTTGATCTCATGGAACACAAGCTGTCAGATACCGTTCCCCCTTCTGTACCTGCCAATGTTTAGCCTTGAAGTGTTTCAGTATCCTCCAGGTTGCATCCAGTTGGCCCATTGGTGTATTGGTTAGTGCTTTGGGTTTCTCATGGATTGTTTGAAGCCTACCTCCCTTTTTTTTTATTGAACACGGGGAAACTGTATCTGACAGAAGCATTCTTCGATGCCACAATACGTTCACCTGCATTGGTGGGACAATTTAGTCATAGAAAGCTAAATCTCTGAGAACCCCATTCTTGTCGTGTTGAAGTGTGAATATGAGACTGGTATGAACTTGATATTCAATGGAAGTAGGAAGAACAGTATATGACAGCAAAATCTCAGCTTAAATTTAGCCTCGAAGGAATTCAATTTCCATCAGGCTCATCCGGTAGGCCCCCTGGTGTAGTCGCAAGTTTGATGCTTGCCTGCCCGGCTGTAAAAACTCATATATGCCCAAAATTCTGTAAAGCTGACATACTTTACTGACATAATTAATTACATTTGTGTCACTGTGTGTTTATTAGAGTAAACTATATTTTACTGCTGGTCGCAAGAGGCTGCAGCAGAACTTCCAGTGCACTAAAATCTCCTTTGTTCATGAAAAGCTTTTTTAGTTTTATTGCATATCCATTTATGACTGAAACTGTGATTGAAACAAACCGGAAATCTGTCTGAGTTTTTTTTTAATGGTCATAAATAGGGTGGAATCTGTCTGTTTGTTCAGGTATGTTCAGGCAGTCAAATCTCCTGTTAACACGTTTTCTTTATGTATTAAGAATTCTTATGAATTATTTTAATTCATTTTAAAATATAGTATAGCTTTCCTGCAGCTCAGTGTTTAAGAGTATGGCGCAAACAACGCCAAGGTCTTGGATTTGATCCCAGGGGATTGCACATACTTAGAAACAAATGTATAGGATAATGCATTGTAAGTCGCTTTGGATAAATGCGTCAGCCAAATGCGTAAAAGTAATAGGAAAGGTGCAATGGTGGAAAATCATATGCCATTATAATTTTGATTTTATGAACTGCTGGCTTATCTACAAAGAAATGTTGGCTGCCTGGATACCCCATATCTAGGCACACAGAATCTATTGAACTTCAAGATGAATGTGGGTGGGACCTTTGAGGATTGCGAGAACCCAGAGCAGTCTCGAAACGATTACAGAAATACATAAAGAAGTCCCACACTACACACATACCACAAAAATAAATGTGGCTCACTCCTGAGGTGTCAACCGAAATGAAGGATTGCATGTCAGATAACTGTATGTTAAAAATGTTGAGCTTTAAAAAATACACATGCAATTATGTGACACATGCATGATGCATTATTTATATTATACAATTTATCTCAAATAAAGCCTATCATGGATTAAACATTTTGCTAGTCCAGTTTTCTGGTCATAATCATTGACCAATCCAAGATCATTTTTAAAATACATCGTGTAGTACCTGTGTGTCCCAGAGTACTGGTGTGTGCACTTGTCTCCTGTCCTTCAGCATGCTGCTTCAATGCTCTTAACACTGTTTAATGAGGCCACTATACCGATGAATACAAGCATTCTCTCCATTTCTCATCCATGCTCTTTTTCTACTGACTGAATGAATATTGCCAATTAAAATATCCCTGGGAAACCTAACCACCTCTGAGTAAAATTCTTAGTGAACCCTCTGTGAAGAAATAATATCTCATTCTTTAGGAACAATCTGCCATATCTGAATGATTATGCCTAATGTCTGGTTTTCTAACTTTTCTGACTGAATATTTTTGAACATTATTAACACTCTTTCAGGTGTTGTGTCAGTCATTTCCTGTTTATGATTGGTATTGTTAAACCGACAACAAGGCCTGAAGAATTCTCTTATACCGGCTTTGTAAATAAGAGTGACAGAAAATAGAGGAAGAGAGTAAGAGGCAAAGAAATATTAACGGCTACACATGAGGGTATTTAATCATATAAATAGAGCCTAGAGGGTATTTTTAATATTTCTGTGATAATAAATCTTCTGAAGTGTAATCACTCGAAATGTGTCGCTCCTGTCAGTTGACAATTCATTGTAAATTATTTCCCTTCATTTGGTGGTTCATTTCCATTCATCAAAGGCACATGTACCTAATGGGATCACAGCAGGCTGCTGCCTCTCTCTCTCTCTCTCTCTCTCATTATAATTATTAAATGTGCTTTTGAATGTCAATGTCAATTGTCCAACTGGGATCAATAATCATGTAAGGTCCTATAATGTTACATACTGTAATAGCTTGAGCTATTTTAGGCAATCATTCAGCCTGCATTGTGTATTGAGATGAGATGTTGTATAGAATATAATGTATAGGTTTGTAAAATATAAAGGACAAATTGGTGGTCAGTCAAATTTAGTTACCAATCATAAAAGCACCTGTCTTGTTGCTGTAACAATAACTGTTTACATAACTGTAAAAGCAGATGTACAATATTTCAATGTAAGCCCTATCTGCTATTCCTGCTTAATATGGATTGACAACTATATGTCTGAGCCTGAGTGTGACGCGGAGCTGACCTGGGATCAGCGTCACCTGGGCAACAGCCGGCAGCTAGCGCTGATTGCGCCACACCTGAGCTGGATTAGCTGCTGGGCATAAAGGCCGCGTGCTCAGAACACTCGAGGTCCTGGGTCGAGTGGCTACAACCGCTGTTCCTATTTCGCCCGAGAGAGGAAGACGGAAGGACAGCGAGGGAAGTAGAAAGGACAGCGAGGGAAGTAGAAACTAGGATCCTCATCCACGAGCACGGACTGGCATTTTATTGTTTAAGAGCACCCCGAATAGTACCTTGTTTTGGGCATATATTTTATGTTGATTATTAAATTCCCTACTGGGGTTGCTTTTACCGTTGCTCTGTGTCTGCCGTGTCTCTTACCCCGTCACACTGAGTTTCTCAAAAATGCACATGCCCAACACATACGGTAACATAACTGTTCCCTTCTTCAGTCATCCACTATTCCCCTTGTAGTGAATGACATGTCAGTGTACTGTAATGGGAATAAGTGGTGAGAAAGGTTTTAGACAATGATGACGTATATTATGTTCATAAACATAATGTTTATATTTTACTTGTGTGGTTTTATGGATGTTTTTTATGGTATATTCTATTGTTTGCTTTATTCGTCATTTTTGTATTACTGTAATAGATTATAATAAAGAGAACAAAACAAGCTTGTCATGTTTATTTAATATAATTTGTATTTATTATATTTATAAAACTATTTAATCTATTTAAAATAAAACACAACTGTGTTTTACACAACAATTCTTTAAACTGTCAACAAGAACAAATAAACGATATTGATTTTAGATGAAAGAAATTGATTACAAACTGATTGCATATTATATTAAATGTTATAAAGGTGGTGTGCAGGTGTGCGTGTCTTTTGAATTTCAAGAAGATCTGTGAATCTAATTTTACATGCATTTAAAAATAGCTGCTGTTTCGCTCGCCCGATTTACATTTGTCTCACTTGATGGTTTATATTTTCTTTTCTTTGTGCTGCCATAATCCAAGAAGGTAGATAAAAGCATTCATTCAAAATTACACAGTCAGTTTGATAATCAACACTGCAAACCATGTAAAGTTTGGTTCATAACATTAGTGGTTTGAAGGGCTGTTGATGACTTGAGGACTAAACGATGACAAATAGTGAAAAGTAGAGAAGAAAAGTAAAAACAGAAAAAAGGATGAAGAAGACAGGGCTGAATTTGTTGTCTTGGAGACTGTTGCTAAGTAGCAATTTCAGGAAGCACAGTAGGACACTGAGCTAAAGGGGGAAGCTATTTTCTGATGAAATGCAAGATTTCAATTTTAAATATTTTACAGGAATGTGTAGATTAGATGTGTGAGGAATGCAGGATGGATGATAGACTTTTGAGAAATGTGTAGCCTGTGCGGCTTGGAGTTAAGTCTAGACTTATGACCAGAATCACCAGAAATATTTTTAGCTCACCTTAAGCAGTGTGAGACCCCTGGAGAATGGAGCATTCAGAGATTTAATTATGGCAGAGAGGGAAGCGACAGAGAGAGAGTGAGGAGAAGGAGAGAGAAAGTGAGTGAGAGAGTGAGCATGCAAGACTGATTTAATCAAGAATACTGTACATGCAATTAGCTCAGAGGACATTTAAAACTGTGAAGTGCTTTGAAATCAGTGAGGCTACATTTGCTTTTTTGGTCCAGCGATGGATTGATGAAAAGTGCAATTCATAATGATGTGTATTCAGCTGTGACTCAAACCACCCAAGAGCGATTCCTGAGGATTTGTGCTTGATAAAGATACACACTGACGATTCAAACATGCGCCCCACATGAACTGACATGCAAATCACAATGCTATGATTCACATTAATTGTTATTCATTAAAGGGTAACTGGTGTATAAGGTACAGAAGGACAGTGTTCACCTGCAATGTTCTCGGACTGTGCTGATTTCAGATACATGCACATGAAAACATTTGTATTCCCGCTGAAATTTTAATTGTGTTTACATTAGAAGTTTGCGTCAACACTTGTAGGTAATTAATAAATTGTGTTTACACTTTAAACAAGCGTGAATCTAATTGTTCAACATGAGGTATAAAGAAACTCTTCAAAGAAGTGTTAAGGGCTGTGTCTATTCTTAAAGCTTATCCTGATGGTGATCCATGGACAGTAGAACAGACAGAAAGAATCAAAAATTAAATGAGGCCAATACTAAATCTAAACTTGTTTATCGATGGTTTTGAGCATTGCCCCATCTCTTGCTCCCTACTGTTTTTGGTTTTGCTCTTTTTGAAAATTATTTCAACCATGAACCAAAATTTTATTCAGTTTCAAATGTAAGACATTTCTATATACTCTAAAAATGAATTCATGCAACTCACAATTTGTGCATTTGAATATTATTTTCTGTAAAAATCTAAGAAACAGATATCTGAAATGGTTTTACAGAAAAATGTCCAAATGCACTATACCCAGTGCTTCAAAGGAAAGGAAAAGACACAGGACTGATAAAAAAGAATAGATCAAAACTATGGCATATATCTGATGTTTTGACAGCTCTGCTGTTATTTACTGTATGACTCTCAGGTCATGGTCTGCCATGAGGAACAACAACATAAGAACATCATCATTTAGGAAAATAGCATAATGTAAATATTACACAATACATGCGGTTTTGATTTGTGTTGTGTTTATTAGACTTACAGTCAGACAAACTTGCAGACTTATTCTTAGTCTAGCATTTATATTAAATAACATTTAGAATATAAATACTGAAGGTATTGTGTGAGACCATGAAACCACATATTTCGGGTGATTATTATTACTATGGAAATGAGAGTCTCTAAGAGAACCTTCAAGAATCAAGTGATATTCACCCCAATGTTTCAATGTTTTTCTGTTTAAAAGTTAATCGCAATTGTTTGATACTAAAATTAACTGTAAATCATATTTTTGATCATTCGGACCTAATTGTAAAATGTTCTAGTTTTATGTTTGTGATGTATCTGTAACTTCATTGTCAAATTTCTGTTCTTCAGCATCACTGGAGCTTGTATCTAGAATTTGTGTTGCTCTTTTGGAATCATAACCCGAGTCATTAGAGGTAAAAGACTGGCTTCGTACTGCAAATGTAAGACATACACAGATCATGAGAAATGGATAATCACTTGATATAATAAACTATCCTTGAAAGATATACATAAAATGTATAAAACTCTATAAATGTGTGTTTCAAATTGTGTGACAGATAAAGTTTAACTCACACTTAATTAAGTGATTGATGTCAGCTAAATACTCACAGATGTATGCTTTCTCATCCCAGCTCACTCTGTGTTTCGTTTTATCTGTTTTTTGGATTTCAAATAAAATCTCTGTTTAAAAAAAATCATTATTGCAACCATTAAAGTCCAGAGAACTATTCATCCCAACAGTTAAAACATGTTTTTACTACATATTTCTCAAGCACATACCACTGAAATACAATACTCATAGTAAAATAACTGCAGCTATGCTGACATCAAGTATTTGTTCATTAAAAAGCTGTTTTTAAATACCCAATATCACTTTCTGCATGTAATGTATACAACATTCAATACCTAAATATCCAGCACATAAAAGCAGATCTTCTTTAGACATGCTGGCTTCTGTTATGGACAGTGATGTGCTCTCTGATGTAACTAGATAAGGAGAGAGACAGAATTGAAGAAAAATGTATCACACATCAATTTAGTATTTATTATCAGTTATACTGTTATGTATTGCATGACTCACATGTGATAGGTTGGTCCATGCTGTCTCGGTTTGTTTTCGGCTCATCAATTCCATCTTTTTCTTCCATGAAATAATCTTCTTCAGCTCTCAGATCTAATTAATTATAAAGACCATGAGATTACGACTCCTGTTGACATTAATCTTTTTAGGTGTTGATATGTAGTTTTTGTATAATTTATGCAGTATCCATTTAAAAGAAACATCACAGGTAACATCTGCTGTAGGCATACTTACAGTTACAGTAGGCTAAACAAACACTTGTAGCAGATTTGATTTTATCACTAATTTCTTATTCAAAAACTTGTCGACATAATGAATATGTTACTATAAATGTGACTATACAGTAAAATCCTAAATGTCTAAATTCATGCTAGAAGAAAAAGGGGTACCTTTGATAACCAGAAAAATGATCTAGTTGATTTCAACGGAATCAGCTCCCTCTACTGGCAACTATAAATATAACGTTATCCACCACATAACTAATTGACATAGTCAGCATAAACTTCTTAAACTGAGTCTGTATTACAGAAACTTAAGAAAAAAACATATTTATCCTGTAAACTAAACATGACTAATTCAGACTGGAACTTTTTCTGGAATACTGAACTTGTCAAATCTCTGAAAACTTTAACCAAATCTATAACTTTTATATTCTATAATATATGACCTCACATCATAACTCTACAATATAGAAAAACACCTAAATTATAAAGGCGACGTAAAGAATTTCACTGTGACTTAAGTCTCCCTTTGTTACAATGAACCACAAGAAACTTACTCTGTGTTATAACCATAGGTCACAAATACAAACTTTACCACAAATTTGTGTTGTTTACACAAGCTAACACCTTTCATGTTGAGACCCCAAAAACAAACTATTGACAATATAATGCACATTTTGTAGAATTTTCTTATAACTTCTAATATTTTCTGAAGCAGTATTTTGTCTTACCTTCCTCAATCACAAATCCCTCTTCTTAATAGTTGAGTCTTGACTGTTTTGAGGAACAAGGAAATAAGTTTGACAAGAAATAACAATGAGCAAGCATTTAATACTTGTAAATACTGGTTTGACAAGCTCATGATGTGCTTCATCAAACATTTACTTTCAGTTTTGCAGTAACAGAACTACAGCAACAACTTGTACAGGACTACAACATGAAGTAAACTAAGGTACATTCAAATCCTATGAAATAAAAAGCAGGGAAAAATTAGAAAAAGACCCAGTCAGATATGTTACACCTTTGTTTTTAATGATAATGTTGTTTGCTGTGTTTCCAAAGTGTCTGAAGAGACATGTTATACACAGATATTTCTGAAGTTGAATTTTCTAGTCATTATATTTCATGACAAACAAGCAGCAACCATGAGGAGGGAGTCTTTCCATCTTAATCTAAGACAATGTTTGCAGGAATATAGAAAAAGGTATGTACATTTAAACAGTGTCAAATCTTTCATGGTTTCACCTCTCCTTAGTCAGGTATTTCTTGGTTTAGAGGTGGAATCATACAGAATCCTTTGTTTCATGTGGGGAGAGATGTTTTTGACCTTTGTGGCCTTCCATACTCTCCCCGAGTCGCGTCATCGTTCCTACCCTCCTGTTTCCTAGTTTGGGTTAATTACCCTCCCTATAAAGAGTCCTCATGTTTCATTGTCTGGTGCGCATTCATTGTATGTTGTTTGATGCTGTTCACTGTTCACTGTTCACTGTTCACTGTTCACTGTTCACTGTTCACTGTTCACTGTTCACTGTTCACTGTTCACTGTTCACTGTTCACTGTTCACTGTTCACTGTTCACTGTTCACTGTTCACTGTTCACTGTTCACTGTTCACTGTTCACTGTTCACTGTTCACTGTTTCGCTGTGCCTTGCCTTGCCCGTGTCTTGTCGTGTTAATCAACCCTTTGTCAAGTAAGTGTTAGTTTAGTGTTTCTTCCCAGTGTTTGTTTCAAGTGTTTGTTTGATAGTCTAGTTTGTCAGTGTTCTTGTCCTTGTTTAAGTTTATTATTTATCCTGTTTTGTTTTCCCCCTCGTGGGTTTTGTTTTACCTTTTTGTCTTGTTTATTGTAAAATAAATTCCTGTGTTAAGCCCGTACCATCTCGTCCTGCCTGTCTTGCAATTGGGTTCCACCAACGAGTTTTATAACAAAAATCTGTTTGTTCCATGTTCTGTTTTTATGTTTGTGTTGCAGGAGTCTCCGCAATCTTAAACTCAAACTGTTCTTCCTCAATTAAACTAAAGCTCAGATCTAAATTGTTTGGGACTTTTCTGGAAAGGTAACCTGAATCACATGAAAAATTTGAGGTGTCGGACGTTTTCCGTACTATAAATGAAAATCAAAACAGATGAACATATTCTGCTTGGAGTAGAAATAGAAAAACATAATAAATACATAATACGGGTTGCTTAAGTATACAGTATTTTCTGGATTACTCTTTGAACTCAGTTTACTGATGTGTTTGATATCAGTTCAATACTCACATATAGTGCATGTTGCTTCATCCCTTTTTTTAATCTCTGTGGGGAAAAATATTGATTATTGCCACTATGGACGACAGATATATTAATGCACATTAATTGGCAGCATCAATCAATTTGTTTCTTTAGTATTAGATTAGTAGAATCAACTCATGTTATAACATTGTGTGTACAAAGATTTGTAAATGTTTTTCACAACCTAAATTGTATTATATGTTTGATTAATATTGAAGATGATGTGGCAATAAACCAAATTACAAACAAATTGGGCAGGCTTTTATGGTTTAATGTAATACACATACCACATCTAAAGCCTGAATATGCAGAGTATTCTAAGTCTTCTTTCGAGAAACTAGGTTTTTCTTCTGGCAGTGATGCGTTATTTGCCCTTTCTGGAAAAGGAGAGACACAGGACTGATGAACAAGAACATTTCACAGATTATTGCTATATATAAAAGTTATGAATACACATGGGTTGACTTACAGTCTAAAAGAATGTCAATGCTCCTTCTGAGACTGAACCCAGTTTCATGTTTTACTGTCATTGTTTACATCATTCCCAGCTCTGTGATCTGTGAAGGGTAGATCATTGACTTTTGTAGTCGGTTAACTTTATTAGGTTTGTTTTTGTAGTTGTGATCTTTTAATCAAAACCAATTTGCTGCTGTCCTTCTGAAACCTTGTATTTCCATTTTCGTTATTTTTATATATTTTTTTCCCACAAATCAATTTTATTAGAGTTTTGGAAATATCTAACAAATAAAAAGTTGTGCTTTGTCAACTTTGACAACTGAATATGAAATCATCGAAAAAGTAAAGTGTTTTTGCCATTTTCTGAAGAACAGCAAAGTTGGACATACAGGATTTCAGAAGGACAGAAAGGAATTCATCTCTCGTCTCTACACAGTAACAGTATATTTACCACAAAACCTTTGTCGCAGATCTTGTGATGATTTGCAAATTTTCACACATATATGCTTGTAAAAATGCTTTGATTCATGTTTATTATAAGAAGGATTTTTAGAGGTTTAAAACTCTGTTTGTTATCAAACAATATCACTCATCTCCAGATGTTTGGGTGTCTTTTAATGCATGGTAAGTTGTCTTAGACAAAAAACTAATTTGTTATGGTCATGTAAACGGGCTCTAATTAGAGAAACATATGAAACCAGGATCTGTACAAGATTTCAAAAGTAATAAGGTTGTCTTCATACCCAAATTAAAAATGGCAAATCACTAGTGGGGAGATGTATTCGGTCCAGCAACAAACTTGAAAGAAAATAACAATGAAAACAAGCTGCTCATATGACCAATACTGGTTAATCTGGATGAATAAACTGAGAAAAATCTTTGCATGGTTTTTGAAACAAGATAATGTTTAAGAATTAAGGTAGGAAACTGTAAAAAAATTGTGAAAGTGCTCCCTCTGTTGGATTCAATTATGGCAGAGAAGGAAGTGACAGAGAGAGAGGAGAAGGAGAGAGAAAATGAGTGAGAGAGAGAGAGAGAGAGAGAGAAAGAGAGAGAGCATGCGATGCTGATTTAATCAAGAATACTGTACATGCAATTAGCTCAGAGGACATTTAAAACTGTGAAGTGCTTTGAAATCAGTGAGGCTACATTTGCTTTTTTGGTCCAGCGATGCATTGATGAAAGGTGCCATTCATAATGATGTGTATTCAGCTTTGACTCAAACCACCCAAGAGCGATTCCTGAGGATTTGTGCTTAATAAAGATAGACACTGACGATTCAAACATGCGCCCCACATGAACTGGCGTGCAAATCACAATGCTATGATTCACATTAATTGTTATTCATTAAAGGGTAACTGGTGTTTAAGGTACAGAAGAACAGTGGTAACCTACAATGTTCTCGGACTGTGCTGATTTCAGATACATGCACATGAACACATTTGTATTTTGTACATTGAAATTTTAATTGTGTTTACATTAGAAGTTTGCGTCAACACTTGTAGGTAATTAATAAATTGTGTTTACACTTTAAACAAGCGTGAATCTAATTGTTCAACATGAGGTATAAAGAAACTCTTCAAAGAAGTGTTAAGGGCTGTGTCTATTCTTAAAGCTTATCCTGATGGTGATCCATGGACAGTAGAACAGACAGAAAGAATCAAAAATTAAATGAGGCCAATACTAAATCTAAACTTGTTTATCGATGGTTTTGAGCATTGCCCCATCTCTTGCTCCCTACTGTTTTTGGTTTTGCTCTTTTTGAAAATTGTTTCAACCATAAACCAAAATTTTATTCAGTTTCGCAACTGTTTCAAATGTAAGACGTTTCTATATAAAATAAAAAGGATTTCATGCGACTCAGAATTTGTGCATTGAATGTTATTGTCTGTAAAAATCTAAGAAACAGATATCTGAAATGGTTTTACAGAAAAATGTCAAAATGCACTATACCCAGTGCTTCAAAGGAAAGGAAAAGACACAGGACTGATAAAAAAGAATAGATCAAAACTATGGCATATATCTGATGTTTTGACAGCTCTGCTGTTATTTACTGTATGACTCTCAGGTCATGGTCTGCCATGAGGAACAACAACATAAGAACATCATCTTTTAGGAACATAGCATAATGTAAATATTACATAGCACATGCGGTTTTGATTTGTGTTGTGTTTATTAGACTTACAGTCAGACAAAGTTGCAGACTTATTCTTAGTCTAGCATTTATATTAAATAATATTTAGAATATAAATACTGAAGGTATTGTGTGAGACCATGAAACCACATATTTCGGGTGTTTATTATTACTATGGAAATGCGCTTCTCTAAGAGAACCTTCAAGAATCAAGTGATATTCACCACAATGTTTCAATGTTTTTCTGTGTAAAAGTTAATCTCAATTGTTTGATACTAAAATTAACTGTAAATCATATTTTTGATCATTCGGACCTAATTGTAAAATGTTCTAGTTTTATGTTTGTGATGTATCTGTAACTTCATTGTCAAATTTCTGTTCTTCAGCATCACTGGAGCTTGTATCTAGAATTTGTGTTGCTCTTCTGGAATCATAACCCGAGTCATTAGCGGTAAAAGACTGGCTTCGTACTGCAAATGTAAGACATACACAGATCATGAGAAATGGATAATCACTTGATATAATAAACTATCTTTGAAAGATATACATAAAATGTATAAAACTCTATAAATGTGTGTTTCAAATTGTGTGACAGATAAAGTTTAACTCACACTTAATTAAGTGATTGATGTCAGCTAAATACTCACAGATGTATGCTTTCTCATCCCAGCTCACTCTGTGTTTCGTTTTATCTGTTTTTTGGATTTCAAATAAAATCTCTGTTTAAAAAAAATCATTATTGCAACCATTAAAGTCCAGAGAACTTTTCATCCCAACAGTTAAAACATGTTTTTACTACATATTTCTCAAGCACATACCACTGAAATACAATACTCATAGTAAAATAACTGCAGCTATGCTGACATCAAGTATTTGTTCATTAAAAAGCTGTTTTTAAATACCCAATATCACTTTCTGCATGTAATGTATACAACATTCAATACCTAAATATCCAGCACATAAAAGCAGATCTTCTTTAGATATGATGGCTCCTGTTGTGGACAGTGATGTGCTCTCTGATGTAACTAGATAAGGAGAGAGACAGAATTGAAGAAAAATGTATCACACATCAATTTAGTATTTATTATCAGTTATACTGTTATGTATTGCATGACTCACATGTGATAGGTGTGTCCATGCTGTCTCGGTTTGTTTTCGGCTCATCAATTCCATCTTTTTCTTCCATGAAATAATCTTCTTCAGCTCTATGATCTAATTAATTATGTAGACCATGAGATTATGACTTCTGCTGACATTAAACTTTTTAGGTGTTGATATTTAGTTTTTAAATAATGTATATAAGCTTTTGAAAGAAACGGCAGTGGTAACATCAGCTTTACTAGTTACAGCTAAAGTAGGCTTTACAAACACTTGTAGCAGATTTGATTTTTGATCTTATCACAGATTTCTTATCCAATTACTTTGGAAACCAGTTACTATAAATGTGACCATACAGTAAAATCATAAATGTCTAAATTCATGCTAAAAGAAAAAGGGCACCGTTGATAACCAGAAAAATGATGTAGTTCATTTAAATCGAACTAGTTCCCTCTACTGACAACTATAAATATCAGTTATCCACAACATTACTAATAGACCTAGTTAGTAGACACTTCTTAAACTGAATCTGTATCACAGAAACATAAGAACAAATCTTATTTATCCTGTAAACTAAACATGACTAATTCAGACTGGAACTTTTTCTGGAATACTAAACTTGTCATATATTTGAAAACTTTAACCAAATCTATAACATTTCCATTCGATGATATATGACCTCATCCCAGCTTGCTCTGTGTTTCTTTTATCTTGTTTTTGGTTTTCATTGCTATTCTCTAAAAATGTTCATTATTGCAACCATTATAGACCACAGAATTATTCATCCCAACGGTTATAACATGTATTTACATATTTATATGAGGTAATAAGATGCCTTAAGCAGATGTTAAGAAACAAAGTAGCACTGAAATAAAATAGTGAAATGACTGCAGTTATGCTGAAATAAATTATTTGTTTATTAAAAAGCAGTTTTTAAATACCCATTATCACTTTTTACATGCTGTACACAACAGTCAATACCTGTATATTCAGTATATAAAATCAGATCTTCTTTAGATATGCTGGCTCCTGTTGTGGACAGTGATGTGCTCTCTGACGTAACTAGACAAGAAGAGAGACAGAACTGATGAAAAATGTATCACACATCAATTTAGTATTTATTATCAGTTTTACTGTTATGTATTGCATGACTCACATGTGATAGGTTTGTCCATGCTCCCTCTGGTTGCTTTTGGTTCATCAATTCCATCTTTTTCTTCCATGGATTAATCTTCTTCAGCTCTCTGATCTAATTAATTGTGTAGACCATGAGATTATGACTTCTGCTGACATTAAACTTTTTAGGTGTTGATATTTAGTTTTTAAATAATTTATATAAGCTTTTGAAAGAAACAGCAGTGGTAACATCAGCTTTACTAGTTATAGTTAAAGTAGGCTTTACAAACACTTGTAGCAGATTTGATTTTTGATCTTATCACAGATTTCTTATCCAATTACTTTGAAAACCAATTACTATAAATGTGACCATACAGTAAAATCATAAATGTCTAAATTCATGCTAAAAGAAAAAGGGCACCGTTGATAACCAGAAAAATGATGTAGTTCATTTAAATCGAACAAGTTCCCTCTACTGGCAACTATAAATATCAGCTATCCACAACATTACTAATAGACCTAGTTAGCATACACTTCTTAAACTGAATCTTTATCACAGAAACATAAGAACAAATCTAATTTAACCTGTAAACTAAACATGACTAATTCAGACTGGAACTTTTTCTGGAATACTAAACTTGTCATATATTTGAAAACTTTAACCAAATCTATAACATTTCTCTTCTATAATATATGACCTCACATCATAACTTTACAATATAGAAAAACACCTAAATTAAAAAAGTAACATAAAGAATTTTACTGTGACTTAAGTCTCCCTTTGTTACACTGAACCACTTAAAACGTACTCTGTGTTATAGCCGTAGTTCACAATAACAATTTGTGTTGTTAGCAAGCTAAACTTCATGTTGAGACCCCAAAAACAAACGATTGTCACCATAATGGACATTTTGTAGAATATTGTTGATACATAAAATGGGAAATAGCAATATTTTGCCTTACCTTACTCAATAACAAATTTCTCTTCTGACTAGTTGAGTCAATACTGTTTTGAAGAACAAGGAAATAAGCTTGACAAGAAATAACAATGAGCAAGCATTCAACACTTGTAAATACCAGTTTGACAAGCTCATGATGTGCTTCATCAGATGTTTACTTTCACTTTTTGAAATAACAGAACTACAGCAACAACTTGGACTGGACTATAACAGGAAGTAAACCAAGATACATTCAAATCCTACAAAATAAAAAGCAGAAAAATACACCTTTGTTTTTAATGATAATGTTGTTTGCTGTGTTTCCAAAGTGTCTGAAGAGACATGTAATACAAAGATATTTCTGATGTTGCATTTTCTAGTCATTATATTTCATGACAAACAAGCAGACACCATGAGGATGAAGTCTTTCCATCTCCATCTTGGACAATGTTTGTAGGAATATAGACAAAGGTATGTACATTTAAACAGAGCAAAATTTGTTAGTTTCATGTTCTGTTTTTATGTTTGTGTTGTAGCTGTACCCTGCATTCTTGAGTTGGCGGACGTTTTCCGTATTGTAAATGAAAAGCAAAAGAGATGAACATTTTCTGCTTGGAGTAGAAATAGAAAAACAGAAATAATCCAGGTTGCTTCAGTATACAGTATTGTCTGGATTACTCTTTGCACTCAGTTTACTTATGTGATGTGTTTGATATCAGTTCAATACTCACACATAGTGCATGATAACTTTTATTTAAAATCTCTGTGGGAAAAAAATTGATTATTGCCACTATGGACCACAGATATAATAATGTAAATTAATTTGCAGCATCAATCAAATAGTTTTTTTAGAATTAAAATAGTAGAATCAACACATTTTATTACATTGTGTGTACAAAGATTTGTAAATGTTTTTCACAACCTAAATTGTATTAAATGTTTGATTAATATTGAGGATGATGTGGCAATAAATCAAATTACAAACAAATTGGGCAGGCTTTTTAGGTCTCATTCGGTACATACCACATCTAAAGTCTGAATATGTAGAGTATAAACTAGGTCTACTTTTGAGAAGCTAGGTTTTTCTTCTGGCAGTGATGCGTTCTTTGCCCTTATTGGAAAAGGAGAGACAAAGGACTGATGAACAAGAAGATTTCACATATTATTGCTATAGATAAAAGTTATGAATACACATTGTTGACTTACAGTCTAAAGGAATGTCAATGCTCTTTCTGAGACTGAACCCAGTTTCATGTTTTTCTGTCATTGTTAACATAATTTCCAGCTCTGTGATCTGTGAAGGGGAGATCATTGACTTCTGTTGTCAGTTAACTTCATAAGGTTTGATTTGGTGGTTGTGATCTTTTAAATCAAGATCAATTCGCTACTGTCCTTCTGAAACCTTCTTCATTTTCTGAAGAACAGCAAATTTGGACGTACAAGATTTCAGAAGGACAGCAAGGAATTCATCTCTGTTCCCTACACACTTAGAGTATATTTGCCACAAAACCATTGTCGCAGATTTTGTGATGTTTTGCTTTTTTTTTAAACAAATATGCTTGTGAACATGTTTTTATACATGTTTATTTAAAGAAGGATTTTTAGAGGTTTAAAACTCTGTTTGTCATCAAACAATATCACACATTTCCATATGTTTGGGTGTCTTTTAATGCATGGTAAGTTGTCTTAGATAAAAATCTAGCTATTGTTATGATCATGTAAAAGGGGCTCTTATCAAAGAGAATCATACAAATACTTACATTTGGAGAACATATGAAACCAGCATCTGTACAAGATTTCAAAAGTAAAAAAGGTTGTCTTCATACCCAAACTAAAAAGGGAAAAACCACTATTGGGAGACGTGTATGGTCCAGCAACAAACTTGAAAGAAAAAAAAACATGAAAACAAGTTGCTCATATGACCAATACTGGTTAAACTGGATGAACAAACTGTGAGAAAATTCTTTACATAGTTTTTGAAACAAGATAATGTATAAAGATGAAGGTGGGAAACTGTATAATAATTCATGAAAGTGCTCCCTCTGTTGACTACACAAAATACTAACAAAAGTTGCTTTCAAACTTATGAAAGGCCCCTTTTAGCTTTTTTAGACTTTAGAACTCAAATTTAAAACACAAGTATAAACAACAATATTTTTTGACACCACAAGATAATATTCATACAATTTATTTTTCATGGATAAAAGACTTACAAGATTATTTTACAAACCACTCAAAAGTAATAAACTCCAATTCACCTGATTTTATGTTGTTTAATTGCATAAGAAAATGCTGGAAAGCTGTTCCCGGTCACATTCTTCATTCTCAGTTCACATATCAATGTTTGTTCTCTCATCCCAGCTTGTTCTGCATTTTTTTTCTTTTGTTGACAACAACATATTCTTTAAATAGATAATTTTTAAATGGTTACATTTTGCTGCATTGTATAAATATTTTGTTGTTGTTGTGTGTTGCCTGTCCTATGTGATTCTGCTACTTTTGAATGAGCTGTGAACAATTCAGAACAAATATCCCAAATCTCTAAATGAATTATTAGACGTGACTGGAATCGTTTGTACTGGGATCTTTCTTTTCAAAATTTTCTGAAATTGCCTTCCCTACCCTCCCTTTAACCCCGTCTATTCCTCCAATCTCTATTGAGAGCTCAGGTCGTCTGTCTGTTATTATATCATCCTTCACAAGAGGGCGCAAGTATCCCTACAACCCTTCCAAACTGTCCCAGACTGGCGAACCAAAACAAATACTCCATCCTTCCGTGCAATGCGATCCCATACCGCCTTCCGGCTCCTACAGCAAGTTTGTGTGAGCCAGCCTGCGATTTTGTTTACAGAAAGACCGCAAATTTGACAAACAGCCCATCAGGACCAGCGTTATAGCGGTACGGAATTCCTTCCTAGTACGATTTATGCGGGATAAACCAACGACTCAACGGAGAACAGTAAACCGCGATCAACAGGACCCGATACATCCGACACACAGCAGCGGGGTTTGGTTGCGCTTTAATCCCAAACAGCACACGCAGGTGGAACAGAAAGACGTCTGTTTGAAGTTCATGAATAGGTGGGCAAAATAAAATATTGAGTTTCTGTATTTGTGGTTCACTTGCTGTTGTGTATCAAAGGCTGCAGGTCTTTAGACCATGAAATTGGTTGTAAGCAGGCTAATGTTAGTCAGTTCAGCTAACAAAGAAACTAATATGGCGAGCTATTTAACGTACTTTTCTTTCCACAACATTATTTCACATGTTTATCTCTGTTTTGATAAAAATAATTAGTTAGTATAGTTTTCGTTACTTTAGTTAACCTGATAGTTTTTTTTATAGGAAACTTAACGGACTAGTGTGATGGTATAACGTTAGCTAACGCTGATAAAAAGTTGAATTACGTCAAAACAAAGAGTGTGAAAACTTAAACACTACAACAAGGACATCAACATGTCATTTGTTTTTAAACCCAATGGTTTCTCTGTATTAGTGTCTTGTACATTAGCTGTGGTAGTAGTGTCTTGGTTCATAGTAGGCTACCATCGTACTACTTCGTAACTTTTATACCTTTTTTCTTTACTAAAGTAGTGTGGAGTTCTCGGACGTTATTAATGTGGGCTAATGATTGTTCTTTTAATGGTTTATTTATGTTTAGCGAGAATATTATTGTTTCTACAGTAAACAATAGACGAATTCTGGCTATCTGTTATTCAAGTTTTTCTCGAGACAAGCTGTGAAATAGTGGATCTAATGTTAAGACACGTCACATTATGACACTTCACAATAAGGTTTCTTTTAAAATTGCATACAGTACAGTAAATGTTATCTATGTCACTTTTGTCAGACACTTATCCAAAGCATTCCATTGATAACACAACACACTACCAACAGAGCAACAGCAAGACACAACTTCAACCTTTTGATAAATGTGGATAAGGTTAAATCTTTAACCCAATACAGGCGTAACTAAACTCATTTTATCGGTCCGATGCTTGGGAAGCCGACTAACTCACTAGCATTTATTTCCCTGCTACTATCGCAGAATGATGTTATGCTGTCAGGTCATTTAAACGCATTGTTTCTTTGATAAATGGGGTCAGCTTTGTGCATTTATGAGCAGGTGATGGGCCACACTACATCACTCTGTGTACTGAAGCATTGCCAGCTGTGCTCATTCCTTGCTTCTGTTCTTCAGATAGGGCATGTCAACTATTTTCCCTCAGAAGAACTGGCTAAACCAGTGGTGAGCACACGCATGCAAACCGTAAAAACAGACACTTTTGTGTAAAAGGGCATTCAGTTAGTGGTTTCTTACCTGGGTTAATACCTGGTTAGTGGATAGTTTAGCTGTGGAAAAGCTATACATGATAGTTTGAAATAATCAATCTTGCGTTGAATCCCATCAGTGTAACATTCTTTGTGTCATTCACTTATTTATTATCAGTTTTTAATGTTTACAGTATGCTCCATTTGAGACTGACAAGCAGTTTGGCTTGTTCTTCCCCATTGTGTTTCAGTTTGGATCGCTCGGATTTTCTTTACAAACTTACATGGAAAGAGGGTGAGGTCTATGTTTTTGTTGTTCCTATTAGAACCTTTTTGCATTTAGCAACTGCTATGTCGTTGTATTCAAGACCTGGTTGGTAATGCTTTTTAGGGCTAATTGTAAATCATAGCATTTTCCGTTGTTTTCCTAGCAGTTCTGAATGAAATACTTATTTATTTCGGCTGGTCAATTGCAATGCTCTGTTATCAAATCTTTTTTTTACCTTGATTCCAGAACTGTATTTTTGGCAATAGTCTATGACCTGTTACTCCACTGTGCTAGATTTATGTATATTCTATCATTAATATAATAAAACATTATAATTACTGTTTTCCATTTATTTGCTCATTGTTAAACAATGAGCAAATCCTCAGCATCGTATTTGGTTCATTTCTTTGATAAAGACTGGCTGATTCTGATTTAGCTTTTGCATATCTTTGTGGTTTATCAAAATAGTGAATACCCTTTGATAACTACACAATGCACAGAGAATGTGCGTCTGTTTGTGTGAATTCAGTTGTCATTTTCCGACACTCCTTGGTAAGGAACAATTTATCTTCCCCAACTTGAGTCACTCTTCTCATGATGTGATTATTTAGGGAACTTTGGCAAGATCGTCAACAAATGAAGTTAGATAGATGTTATTTGATGGAACGCGTAGGTTGATTTTCTCATTTAACTTGCCACTGTAAAACAGTGGAATTTAACCCCAGGTTTGATCTTCTCCTTTTTACGGCATTGGTTTATGTTCCTGGGGTAGTTAAGGTGCTGGGAATTGATTTGATGGTAACAGTCATAATATACAGAGCAGGTATTGTACCACAAGGTTGTTATGCAGTTTGAAACTTGTTGGATGAGGTTTGTGAATGGATAAAATCTCAGAAGTTCCACCTTAGTGAGCTTTTTTTTGTTTCCTCTAAAAGTGTTTGTTAAGACTTATCTTTCACATGTTATTGCTTGGGTAAGATAAACTAAATGAAAAAATAAAAGTAGTAGTACTGTAAAATTACACATTTTCTGTAATCACGTGACAGTTTGCAGACTGCTGTAATGCTGCTAAAAAAGTAAATATCCATTAAAGGACCAGTGTGTAGTTGTTTGGAATATCTAATGACAGAAATGCAATATAATACATTACTAGTCTGTTTAAAATGAAACTATTCATATTAACTAACTATTTCAATCTACATACAGTGCAGATCCCCTTGCATAGAATGCTGTTGACATGTCGCAATGTTGTTTTTAAAGTAGGCCTAAACAGACGAACTGCTCTACAGAACGCGTTTCGTTTGGTTCAGAGGTTAGAGCATGCTGCTAGGTCATGGGTTCATGGGATCGATTCCAGGGATTGCACATACACATTGCACAATGTTAAGTATAATGCAATGTAAGTCGCTTTTGGATAAAAGAGAAAAACAATAAAAATGTTAACATATTATGTTTCGAAAAAGAGGCAAAAATGTGACAATATCTTAATCCTCTCTCTGCCCTCCGTAGTGTTTCGAAAGGGAGGGCTGAAGTGAACGGTTGGTTACAGTTCGCAACCTCATCGCTAGATGCTGCTTGCTAGATACGAAATATAATTTATTCAGAGCACCTTTAACTTGATTTCCTTGCAAAATATGCATGTTTAAGTATAGTTTATTTTGATGGAATATCACCTAGTACCAGCCTACCAGGTTTCGTAAAGTAAATATTCAGTTATTTCCTGTTACCAAGAATAAAGGCCCTTAAGACAGATTACTACTTCAATATCTATATTAGCATCCACACCAACTGGCAAAAACGTTGTTCTAAACTTACTTACTGCCGTTTTTCATTTAAAGGGGTGATTTATCGCTGTTTCATACATTCTGACTTCTTTACAATGTTAAAGGTGCTGGCTCCTTATGGTTAACATGGTGCTCGACGGACTCCCCCAAGGGTTGTATAGGTTTTCTTAATTTTTTTGAACATGAAAAACTGTGACGTAACAACTTTTCCTAATCCCTTATTGGGCAATTTTCCCGTAATAACACACCCACAGCAAGGCGAAAGAAATAGCCCCGTCCACGCGTCAACCGACGAAGTTATAGGAAGACCCGCTTACCATCAAGATTGACTGCGCTGTGGGCCTTCAGCTGCAGCTCCTTATTCTTGCGATAGTTAGAGAAGTTGAGGTGTGTTTGTTCGTTCACGGCAGTTCAGTGAAGGATGTTAAATAAGCGGTGAATACAACACTCGATTTGCAGATCCTTTGAAACTGATAGATGGAGTGGTCCCAGCATTAAAAGATGCTGGGCATGAACATCACGGGATAGGTGTAACGAAGACATATATCTCTGCTTTGTGTGCAATTGGAGCGTAAGAACATAATGTAAACAACACAACCTTGTAGTGAATCAAGATTTTTGCAGGGAAAATTGATTGATGTATTGTCTCCTCGTGATTTAGTTTTTCCCCCGCACACCCCTAGGAGGTCATCTGATTGCCGAAAAAATCTACAGCTATATCTTTCTTTTATAAACGAAAATTATAATTATTATTATTTGATGTAAAAAAATACACATACCTTTTAAGTCGTTTAACTGATAATATTAATCGGTCAAATGTTTTACTAACGGTTAAACAGTCAATATAACCATTCCTACTATATATTCACTGCAAAAGTTCAGGAGTGATAACCACATATTAGTGCAAGAGTGAATCCCTTGAATCGTGTACGGAACGAGTCACTCCTGCATTTGTAATGATTGACAGTGGTAACCATAGCCGTAACCATAGCAACGCAATTGCTTTGAATAGGAATTTTACCATTTACTATCGGATACTTTTTGGTTAAAAACTTGTTTTGTCCATCAGTTTTAAACTACTGAAAAACAGCTGATAGTGTTTTGTTTATGCACTGAAGGCTGCTTCACAGAGTGCTCTTTTGCATGATTGCCATTTCGACTTATTCATAAGCACTTTTGGGCTCGTCTGGTCTTAGCTCATAAAGTTAGGCACTTTATGGAGTAAAAAAAAGTGGTTTATTGCAGATATATGAAATGTTCGGTCTTACGAAAGAAAAATAATGTGGATTCTTTTTCCTTTTTTTCCTTGGTTGGTGTTTCTTCCTGTCAAGATCTACAATAGCACATGAGCACAGGGCTCGACGCTTAGGATTTTTTCTACTGGCCCAGTCGGGCTAGTGATTAAAATTTTTACTGGCCCTGCCTACATTTTCACTGGCCCCACCAAAAATAAATATTAAATAATGTCTAGTTATTTGTTTTTCACCTCTTTCAATTTTTAATAAATAAGGGTATGATACCACACTATTAGCCTATAACTCAATATTATCGGTAACACTTTTCTGACTATTAACTAGTTGTTATAAACATGCCTATTATTTCCATTTTGGCTGTTTATTCGTACTTATAAAGCAAATCTCTGCATGATCATGCTCTACATCCCTAATCCTACCCAATACCTAAACCTAACAACTACCTTACTGACTATTAATAAGAAACAAATTAAGAGTCTTTTGAGGTAAAAGTTGTAGTTAATGGTTTGTCAATAGAGATAATTGCCCCCTATACTGAAGTGTGACCAAATTATCAACAAAATATATTTTTGAAGACAACTAACCAGTAAGTAATAAAAAATATCAAGTAATCAAAGTATGTGCAATGACACAGATAAATGTAATAAAGCAAACATAAAAATAATCAGTGCATTTCAGGTGTTTAGGTTGATTTCATAATAGTAGCTATCAGGTATACTTTATAGTCTTCACTGTATTCAATATAATATTGATGTGACCTTACTAAAGTAAAAATTGAATCGGTGAAGAGCAGGGAGTGTTTTATTGTCTTCGTTCTTTGTTGTTTGATGAACAAAACTGAGGCCTTTATTATGCTGCTGCCCCTTTAAGAGATGAATGGATCTTATATTATGTAACACAAGTGTCTTGTTTACACATGCGTTTTGTTCCCGTAAAACATAATTGATGACTTTTTTTAAGTATAATTGGTAATATTGGCATTTTGGCATAATTTTGTGTCGATATGGCTGATTAAGAGTAAGAAGATGTGAAAGAGAACTCTATTCTGTATTTTGTGCGTTGTCTGATGTGGCATTCCGACCGCGCGTGTATCTCAAACAGCACGTGAGAACCGAATCCAGTCCTCTTTTGCATCTTCTTGGAAATATTTAAATAGGCAAGTCTTATAAGCGTACAAATTATAATTTCCAATGACGATACAGCACTGGCCCGGTCGGGCAAGTGACAGTTCTCTCAACTGGCCCCAGGATCTCCCATGCTGGCCCTGGACCATCATGTCGATCCCATGAGCCGATTGTGCTTTTTCACCTCAAATACAGACGAAGGCATCTCAGTTTGGTTCTGTACAGAGAGCATACATTTTTTGTAAATGAGTTGTCACCATACCTTTCCATTCGGTAGTTACTTTGATAGTAGAGTAGAATGCTTGTTGTCACTCCTGTAAATTAGTGAACTGTGTATGTGTACAGAACAGAATTTAAGGGAACAGTTCGCCCCAAAATAAAAATTCTGTCATCATTTACTCACCCTTGAGTTGTTGCAAATCTGTATTCATTTCTTTGTTCTGATGAACACAGAAAGATATTTGGAAGAATGCTTGTAACAGTTTTCGGCCACCAATAGCTACTATGGTAGAAAAAATGACAATGGTAGTCATAAGTGACCAAGAACTGTTTGCTTTCTACATTCTTCAAAATATCTTCTGCTGTGTTAAAAAAACAAAATTATATATAAATAAATTTTTCCTACTATGGTAGTCATTGGGGTCCAAGAACGATTTGATTACAAGCATTCTTCCAAATATCTTTCTCCGTGTTCATAAGAACAAAGAAATTGATACCAATTTGGAACAACTTGAGGGTGAGTAAATGAAGACAGAATCTTCATAAAAAGGTGAAGTGACCACAAAACTTAACAGCAGTGTGTATGTGGCCTACTTAACCTAATCCAATACTTTTAGGGTTGCTTTTATACTGATACTGGTGTTTCATATACTTGTATTCGTACTCGTAGAAATAGACTTCATGTGCCAAAACTGACTGAAATCTGTGCTTTGAAAGTTTGACAAGCACATAAATTGACTTATTCTAAAAGATTAGCTATTCCATTTTTATTAGTCTCACAATGCGTTGTGCTTGGAAAATTACCACCTCACAAAAATACAGGTAAAGGGATCGGTATCGGCGAGTACCAAAAAAATATCGGTATACTACCCTTGTATATTTCATTGATTAAATATGAAAATTATTGAGAATGCGAGTAACTATTTGGAACTCTAATGTTAGCTAGCCTTCAACCACATTGTTTATGCTACATGTATGCAAGGGGTACCAAAACCTTGTGACGAGCCCAGCGGCTAAATTATTACAGTAGGCCCCTTTGCATAGCTAGATAAACTCTGACGTTAGCGACACTCTGTACCGGAGAATTTCTCCCCTTCTGAGGCTGCGCGTGAGACGGAGCAATTGCACTCTGCAACCATGCCTTGTTAAAAGACAAAACTTCTGGCTGAAACATGCACGTTAACTTTCCTGCTTAAATGTGTCGGAGGGTCGACTGTTTAAACTTTATATAAAGAGGCGTTTTGGTCCATTTTTCGATCAAATGGACGACATAAATGCACAAAATTAACATGTGAACGTGATTGGGGCAGATAAACATACGGAGAGAAGCGTTTTTTTTTCTGCTCTTACGCTAAACACTGTAGGTGTGTGTTTGAAATCTGAAAAGGAGAGAAAACATTCTGCTTGCTTTGTACGTTTTTCGTCATTAAACCAAACTTTTAAGTCTTCCGCCAATGTTTAGATCCTGACGTGCTGTTTCCTCTTGGCGGTCCTTTATGATTATTTTAATGCATTCGACCACAAGACCGTCTACTTTCCTGTCAGGATTCCTACTGTCCTATAAAATAGAAAAAGGCTAAAAGCTAAATATAACTAAACATGCAGTTATGAGCAGCAGGTTATGACCATTTGACTAATAGCAGTGTCTGCCAACAAACATCAACAAAAAGCATGCTTCATAACAGAAGGTGCTTAGAAGTTTTAAGCAATGTATTACTACTATGAATTAAACGACTATATTGTACCCAACCATAAGCACTTATATCTTTCTCAATCAAGTACACTTGAAGAGACATGTCTTCAATAAATGTTTAATTTAAGCAATATTCACTTCTTAGTTAAGTATCACTTCTTATTACTTAATTCGTGTTTAAGAGATGAAGGTAGAAAAAATGTAAACGGCCAAACATATCGGCCAAAAAAATCAGCCATCAGCTGGCATGATTTCTAAAAACCGACATCGGCCAGAGTACAAATTCTGTGTAAATGTTTTCCTATGGGATGTCATAGCTACTTCCCTAAACACTCTGGGTTTTGAAGCTGTAGATATTAAACATTCCACATTCCAGCTGCAAAGGCGTTTCCTGTCAACAAGCGACTGCCAGTTCACTCACCCTAACCAAGATCCTCCTACTCTCCTTCCTACAGCGTCTTTCTCCCTCCTTTCTTTTTGACTCTGCTGGTAATCTGTTTGCCGTCCCCTCCTTCCGTGTCACTACCTCGGTCCCCTTTGCGCAACCACACAGATAAGATTTCACTAACACAGCCATATCGAATGTGTTGGACTGTTCGGTAATCTATAGATGTAGGTCAATAGTGGTAAATATCTTGATCTCAGGTTTGCTCTCGGTGTGTTCATTTGTTTGTTAACAAGGTAGAAAAAGTCATTTTGCATGTTCCATAGAATGCATTGCAGATTCGGATTCTTGTTAACTGTGTGCGTCTGTGCTACGTGTTTGAACTCTGTTCGTCTCAAAAGTGACTTTCAAAAACATTCTTCAGTTATGATGTTTGGTGATTTCCTCAAGCTGTGATTTACACGCAGTCCTTCTGGCAACAAGTGTATGTGCGTGTTTAAGGATTTGTAATGATTACCAAGGACACTAGAAGTAGCCATGTCTAACCAAGCTGTATTCCTTGCAACAGAGTTTGGCTCCGCCTCCTCCCCAGATGATATGACATCACTCTGCGGTTACCACAGAAACCAGGGCTCCACTGCAGACGGCTGACAGCCAAGCAGGTGAGTTATTGTTATGGAATTGGAAAAACTGCAGACAAAGCACAATTTGATAACTGCACTGGGACGCATGCTGTATACATGTGCATTTACACAGGTATGTGAATGTGTTATGAAGCACGGTTTCATTGTGTGTAGATTGTGTGTGTTAAAGCCTGCGTGATCCAAGCGTAAACACGTGTGTATCGGCTTCCAAGAGCGACATGTGTATTGCGTTATGGCTCACTGGATGCTCATTTTGTTTCATGTGTAGTTGTAGTTGCAGACTCATGCAGGATTTTTACACACCAGACTCATTCTCAGTCTGCGCTCTTGATTCAGAAAATTGATCCCTCCCTTCTGGCCAATGTCCAATCATGCTGATTTAATATACCTATACACACAGGCACACACACACACACTGATTTATGGCGTGCCAGTAAAGCATTCGATGTGTTCTTGTGATCTCTGTATCTGCCAAGGCAAAGTCCACAGCAGTGGAGAGGCAAAGAGCATTTTTCTTTGGGTTTATGAGCACACCCCACAAGACTTTTGAGGACTGTTTTTCGGGTGGTATCAAATGAAAAACATTCTGAAAAGACCATATCATATCTGAAAAGAACAATTCGTATGTTTTATTTTTTATGGTTAAAGTTTTTATTTATTCATATTTCATTCATACGTCATTCAAGCATCTAATGGTATCTTGATGGCGAGAACTAGTCAATCTGTGCGCAAGTCTGTTCTTTACACAAGTCGATCAATGCACAAGTCAGGGCAGGGACAATTTTGGAATCCTTATCAACCTATCCTGCATGTCTTTGGACTGTGGGAGGAAACCGAAGTACCCGGAGTAAACCCACGCTGACACAGGGAGGTTAAAGGTTTTAAAATATATTTTTTTAAGTAATATTTAGGTACTTTTCATGCCTTTTATGAGACAGGACTATAGAGAGGTGACAGGAAAGCATTGTTTGAAGATAGGGGATGGGCAAAGAACCGTCAAGATAGGAATGGAACTCTGGTCACCGTCTGAACTTGTATATCAGCATACTAACCATATCATATCTAATAAGAACATATCTCTTTAGGGAAAAAAAGTTTCTTTGTTCTGTTGAACGCAAAAGAAGATATTTTGAAAAATGTAGGACAGAATACATTTCTGGGGCACTTTTGATTACCATTGCAATTTTCCTACTATGGTAGTCAGTGATGGCCAAGAACTGTCACAAGCATTCTTCCAAATATCTTTAACGGGACTCTTTTGATCAAAGAAATGTATACAGATATGTCTCTAAGGTGAGTAAATAGGTTTTGGGGGAACAGTCCATTTAAAATCAAATTGATTCAATTCATTATTACCTAATTCTGGATTTGTTTTCGTCTTAGGTGGTGTGATGGCTGCCCAGGTGGAGTTTGACGCTGGGCGGCCAAGTATGGTTGGGAGTCGTCTGCACCTCAGCCCTCTCATTGACTCTAGCAACAAGAGCTTAGTGGAGGCTTCTGGTGGCCCACAGGGGTCGCTTATTATTTCCTCCGAGCCTACCAAACCTGTCCCAGGCCCCAAACCCAGATTGACCCCTAAACCTTTCACTGTGGAAAAAAATCCTACTATACGCCACATTATTGCTCCTAAACCACAGCCGAAACCTAAACCTGAATCCACACAACTAGCTTCCCACAAGCCAGACCCACCAAGCACACCTAAACCACAGCAAGCCGGTAAACCCAATCTACCATCCACAAATTCAAATCGGCCTGAATCCTTTGCCTTTAAAACAGGTCCGAAGACAAGCGCAGGACAAACAAACAAACCAGTGGCTCAGCCCTTTAAACCAGCACCTACAATTGCCTCTACGGATTTTAACAAATCTAGGCCGTCCCCAAGTGGAGATGTACTGAGAAAAACAAGTTTTGGATCCACACCAGCTCGACCCAAAACGAATGTTCAGGCCTCAACTCCTGGTGCTGAATGGCCCTTTGCGTCCCAAAATAAAACACCAGGCCTGTCAATCATTCGGGCTAAATCAATGTGCTTCCTAACAGAGATTGGGCAGAATTTTGAGAATACTAAAGAGGACACCGGTGCCAAGGATGAAAGTTCTCCTGCTGTTCTTCGGCCCCAGTCGAAAGGTTCAAGAGCCAGACCGGTTTCAGCTGTGTTCTCTCCGAACCCCACTCAATCGGAGTCCCTCTCTCCTGCTCCTCGCTGGGCAGAAAGACGGCCACTTTCCTCTGACCTTACTTCAAAGTTTGAGTCAGTTGGGTTGTTCCTACACCGCCGACCTGCTAAGGAGGACAGCAAAGAAAACACTCCAGAAACAACAGAGGGTGTTGGAGCTGTCAGTCCGAGAGAGAAAGAAATTACAGAATGGCGCAACAAGCCCTCTGTGCCTGATAAAATAAGTCAAAAGACAGAACTAAGAGACACAGACTCTAAACCTGAGGACATAGGAGAAAGCAGTATAAGGAGGCGCATCAGTTTGCTCCTGGATTCTTCTTCATCTTTCGCGGTAGCACGTGTGGATACTCAAGGGACGGAGCCTCATTCACCGGTGCTAGCGGTCTCTGATACTGATGGTGGTGTGGGGGTGAAACAGCGAATCAAAGAACTTACTGAAGAAGTGCCTACTACGCTGTCACCACCCCAGAAGCCACAATTAAGGCCACGCAGTCTTCTATATGACCGTACTAAAAGGTAAGGTCCAGCAGTTTGTCATAATGAAAATTTTATTTTCGGGTATATATATTCATATATTTTTGCACTGCCAGTCCAGATAAAAATTCACACACTCGAATATTTTGTTGGACCGCCTTTAGCTTTTATAATGGCACACATTCGCAGTGGCATTGTTTTGATAAGCTTCTGCGATGTCCAGGATGTAATTTTTTTACCGTCCATAGTTGCATTAATTTTTGCCAAGATCTTGTATTAATGATGGGAGAGTCTGACGGGTGCATAAAGTGTTCTCCAGCACATCCCAAAGATTCTCAATGAGGTTAAGGTATGGACTCTGTAGTAGCAAAACCATGTGTGAAAATGATGTCTCATGCTCCCTGAACCACTCTTTAACAATTTGAGCCCGATGAAAACCGGCATTGTCATCTTGGAATATGCTCGTGCCATCAGGGAAGAATGGATGTGTTAAATAATTTCATATTGTTTCTATCTTAATTCCTGGCTAAGACGCATTTTAGCAGTAGTGGGTGGGCATTAGGTGTGGAAATTATGATTTATGCATTTTATCATTTTCAGGCTGACAGAAATTCCTCATTTAGATCTGCTCTGCAAACTTTAATGCTATTCTCTTCAACAGTACACAAAATTATTTACGCAGTTAAATTGTTAAGTCAGCATTCTCAATTTACAGTAATTGACTAATACGGATAGCTTCAGTCAAGATCCTTTAAAAGTAAACTCCACACGCAGAAAGCCAGGCCACAAAGAAAAGCAGCATTTTGGTGGTATTCATACAGACTGGCATTATGAGCTCATCTCATACATATAATTATTCTGAAATGACAGCATTTCTTTCTTTGTTTACAGATTTGAAGCAGAGCATGATGGCCTTAGTTCCAGTGAGTCCAAAGATCCCCAGGAGCTTAACGAAGATCTCAGCAAGAAGGTATAGGAATGTAAACCAGTGCCATTAATTATACTGTACTGCTGAAAGCATCTTTATATGTACCTGTGAGTTTCAAATTCCAGAAGCACATCAAAATGTTTAATTCTTATCAACTTATTATTGAACAGTTTTACAAACAACAGCACAGTCTAAAAAGTTGTCAAAACGATATATTTTTTGAGATAAGTAGAAGTGAGTACAACTCACAATGTATGTATGCGTTAATCCCAACTAGTCACCATAAATGTTTGGTAAAGTTAAACTTTTTTTTACATTTATTTAAGTAATAAGGTACACAGGCTCTTAGAAATTTGAAATAATATCTGCACTACTGCAGTTAGATCCAAAAACCTGACTTGTAAAAGCGAAGAGTAATTTCTTCTTGGGAGGGAGAGAGAGACAGGAAAAACAAATGAGTTTGAAAAAGACAGTTCTGATGTCACTGGAGGTGCGGCATTCCAAAGGCGTGTAACCTGAGTTGTAGCGTTAGTCATATTGTGATTATGAAACATGCACGGTTCAAATGGAGGGGGAGAAAAGGTCAGTTTGTGAGCGAAAAGGACGCTTTGATTATGGCCCCTTCACGCCCCACCCTGCTTTATGAGCTTTGACAAAGAGCATACAGATCCCATTTCACTTTTCTCAGACACAAATGTCCAGCTCCTCTCTCTTTTTATTTGTTTTTGATGTTTGTTTCTGTCTCTTTTCAGTACATTCTTAGTTTATTAAACTAATTTATTATATTTAGTATTTATTACAATTGTTATGTATTTGTGGTTTTCATTTGTCCCTATCTTGCACTTTTCCCTGGTCTGTTATCCCTTTTTAAAACCCATCTTTATAAAAGGTAAAAGTCATTTTGCTTGTTTGTTTACTTTTTTCATTGCTCTTTTTTTGTTTTACGCATTTTCTCTGGTTCACTGTCTCTGCTAATGCATTTAAACATTTCTGTAACTGAACTAAAGGCATACATTGCCTCCTTTAGTTTGCTTCCAAATCAACTTTTAATATTAGCCTCTTCTGTAAACAGATGGCCCACTGTGATTAAAGCTCATATCAGTGTTAAGGACATGTTTTAAAGGACATACCAGTCTGTGAAAGCAATAATTAAATGTGGGGTTTTCAAGGGCTGTTTCTTTAAAGAACAGAGTTGCCGACATATTTCACCTTGTGCACCCGAAAGTCTTTCGAAACTCTAAAATCTAGCTTTCAGCCTATTAATTAGGCAGTTAGGTACTGACTTAAGAAAGGGGAAAACAAAGAGAATCTCCTTAAATCCAATTGGTTTACAATACTTGTAGCATTCTGCTAACAAACAGTATGTTAAAAATGTGCTGTATTCTGTTTTGTAGTTCTCCAGTATTGAAGGACAAACAGAAAACACAAAGGAAACCAGCAAGTTATCATCACATGGTGTTCAAGACCTGCCCACCCACTCTTTAGATAGTGATGGCGTGCAAACGGTACGAGCAGCTATGTTTGAGAATGTGGTGGAGAGGCATAGTGTTCAAGTGATGGAAGATCGCATCTCACAAGGCACAGTACAGCAGCAAAGCACAGTTAAACCCACACCCAGGCGGAACCACTCATTGCGGATTCGAGACAATACCTTTAAAGCTCTTGAAGATGATGATCCTGGTAGTTTGGTCAAAGCAACATACAGAGAGCAACTTTCCCCTCTTAGCCCTGTTTGTGTTGAACATGTTGTTGGCACTGTGGCCTCATTTGAAGAGAGCCATGCTGTTAGTGAGTCTCTACCAACAGCTCATCTGGAGGACCATGCTTTCACCCTTTGTTCACGTCGATCAGGTCCTCTGGCGAAAGAGGATAGATCCACCACAGAGATGAGTAACCCACTAACAAATAAAGAGAGCACATCTCCTGCCTCTTTGATAGAGGCAAGCAATCCTCGCTACCTCAGAGTGGGTGCACTGCAGAAATGGAATGTAACAGATGTAAACAGGGGGATTGAAACTGAAAGAGAAATGGTGAAAAAGATGGAAGAAGAGATACAAAAGCAGATTGAAATGCACATGGCTGCGACAGCAGCCTTGGAGGAAGAGGAGGAAGATGAGGAAGATAGGGAAACAGTAGGGTTAAAACCGATAGAAGCACAAAGGGAAAGAGAAAGGGAACAAGAGGAAGTTGCAGCACCAAAGCGGCCTAAGATGCTGGAGCACGAAGAGCATGCAAACAAACCTAGAGCCACATACTTTGCTCTGACTGGTCAGATTCATGAGACTGTTTACCAAGGTGAGAGAGTAAATGAAGAAGAGATCTTTGGTAGAGGTAAACAAGCAATGGTGGGTGGAGAGGACAGAGGGATGAAGAAGGAAGGGCCATTTGATGAATTCACTTTTACAACCGGGCAGTGGGCTGCTCAGAATCAATTTGCTCCATTTAAAAGAAATCCATCACTGGATGCTGCAATGCATAAAGATGTGGCAGAGGATCTACATATACATGACACACAGGGAATCGATCACAGATTACAAGACAGAGAACGACACAGAGCAACCAAGGAGGAGATGGAAAAAGAGAATCAAAGATTAGCTGAGTTTGAAAAGATGAAACAATTGGAAAGGATGCAAGAAATAAAACAGAGAGAGCTGGAGATCGAGAAACAAAGGGAAATTGAGAAAAGGAGACAAATAGAGATTGAGAGACTAAAACAATCAGAAAGACAAAGAGAGCAAGAGAGAGATATACAGCAGGAGTTGGAGAGGCAAAGGGAAATAGAACGACAGAAACGAGAAAAAGAACGACAGAAGCAAATGGAATATGAGAGAATGAAGGCTGCAGAAAAAGAGCTTGAGCTGCAGAGAGAGTTTGAAAGGAAACGTCAAAGAGAGTTTGAGCGTGAGAAGGAGAGAATGCTTGACCAGGAGAAACTTAGGCTTCGAGAATTTGAAAAACTGAAAGAGATGGAAAGAGAAAGAGAGAGACAGATAGAATTAGAACGACAGAGGGAAGTTGAAAGACAAAAGCAGAGAGAACTTGAAAAACAACAAGAAATTGAGTGGCAGAAGGAGTTAGAAAGACAAAGGGAATTGGAGAGACGGCGTGAGTTGGAGAAACAGAGAGAGATTGAAAAAGAAAGACAGAGACAATTGGAAAGACAGAGAGAACTAGAAAGACAGAGGGAACTAGACAGACAGAGGGAACTAGAGAGGCAGCAGGATCTGGAGAGACAACTGGAGATGGAAAGACATAGGGAGCTGGAGTGGCAGAGGGAGATGGAGAGGCAGAAAGAACTTGCAAGACTGAAACAGACAGAGATGGAGAGGTGGAAAAAACAGAAAGCAGAGGAGAGGGAAAGGAAGAAAGAGCTGGAAGAGCTTGAGAGAATCAAGGAGCTTGAGAGAGAACAACTTCGAGATTTTGAGCTGCAGAGACAGGGTGAAAGGCCACTCCAGCAAGAGCATAGGAAACACAGAGCAAAAGGAACAATGGAACTAGAGGGGGAGAGAAAGCAGCAAGCTGAACGCCAGAGGGGAGTGGTACGACGGGCGGGAGTAGAGCAAGAAAAGAGAACGGCTACATCTCCACTTCGGCCCAAGGTGCTAGATCTGGACCAAGTCTATTTGGGTGCTCGGACTGGTCGAGATGAGAATAGTCCAACAGCCAGATGGAAGCAGCCATCACTTCGTCCTGATGAGGTTTACAGACCAGCCATCTTGGACATTGACTCTTTCAGAAGTCAAACCCAACCTGATAGTATAACTGGTCAAGTTACTCATTGTCGTCCACAATCTACACAGCTGAATCTTCCCCAGCCCCACACAGCACCTCAAGGTCAGTCTCCTCCTCAGCCACTATTCCACCCTCATTTCCAGGCTTTCTTACATCCCTCCCCCTCAGAACGGATTAGAACTCAACTTCCTTCACCTCTGCAACCCCAAATTCTTCACCAAAACCAGCAGAATGTACAGTCCTTAAATACAGAAAGACCTGAGTACCAACCTCATTCGCTGAGCGAGACCTCAGATTGGGCCATTTTTGCGCTGCAGCCAAGCTCTGCTTTGCCCCGAGCACAAACTAATGTTTGGGGACTAAAAGAGCTGGCTGTAGATGAGCCTCTTTGGGTATCAGCCACAGAAGGTTCCCGAAGGCCCGTAAGCACCAGACCCACCAGCCTTGAGCAACAACTTTTGCGCCCAGAGGAAAGAGGTTTAGCTGCTGTTTTGACACCAAACTCAGCCACTGCCATGTCACCTGTGTTTACTCCCGTACAGCAGACCTCTGTACCTCTTGCAGCCCCCTTGATTGCCATTCAGACTCCTTCGCCGTCTGTTCAGTCAAACCTTTGGCTTCCTGCAACCCCTATCCTGAACATGGAGGGAAGCTGGACTTCAGTACCTTTCAGTGGCGGGTCAAGCGGGTCCTTGGCCCTTTCTCCTTCAACACCATTAGTTGGGGAAGACACCTCGGTGCCCGGTAGTCAAAATGTGACCTCTGTGACTGATCCTACATGGAACCCAAACTGGGAGCGGGTTTCCCAGGGTCAGAGAGAGAACCTTGCACCACATAGGGACATAGGACAACAGGTAAGAAAATATGCTCTCGTGGATTAGGGGTGCAACAATACTCAATATAATTTTGAAACCGTTCTTTACAACCTCCACCGTTCAATACGTCCAACTGAACTGCGTTTTTCCGGTTTGCGTATTTTTTTCCCGTGCACTTAATTACACTGTGAACAACCGCTGTCAATGTAATCTTTACACTGCATTAGAAAAAGCAGCACGTTCGCGTGGCTTTCCGTACATGCAGAAAGAGCGTCTTTTCTAGCACCACGCCAAAGTACGATTAACGAAAGTCATGCCACTCAGCGGCCTTTCAAACAGCTATTTACGTTATATTAAGACGTCTGCAAGCAGGTATTTAGCATTGCATTTCTTCTCATTTATTGCAATGGCAATGACGCACCTTGCTAATATATTGTGTTTTGCCTTTCCCCATGAGCACACGTTTACTTCAATAAAAGCCACCGTGGGCCATAAACCGAGGTTCGTATTGAACCGTGGGTGAGCTGTATTGTTACATCCCTAATGTGGATACAAATGCAATTCCACTTTATGTTCTTTCTTGCGATACTGGTTTTGATTTCTTCCTGACTGATAACCAATGCACATTAAGCGAAAACCAACAAGATTAAAACATTGAACTAAAGTTTAATTTGATAAGTATAAAAATGAAATATTATAAGAAAATTAGTGTCTTTGACAAATTAAAAATACCAGCAAATATTATTTTATTTATTAAAAGGTTTCCTTTTATGTAACATTTGCAAAACAACAGCAAAAAGAACAACATAACATGAAGAGTCCCACATTGGTGAGAGATAATGAACGTTTAAAGTAAACACAGATTTACTGTTTCTACAGTTTAAAATGAGCAGTGCGTCAACATGCTAAGGTGTATATATATATGCAGATGTGATGATCTTGTGGCATTATGAAAACGGGATAAATTCTTCCTCTCCGGCTCTCTTTATTCACTGCGACCCTTAATGGGAACAGCCAAAATAACACTTTGTTAATTTTTTAACTGAATCAAAATTCTTACTATAGAATAATGATTACGTTTTTTAATTATATTCATCACTTATCACTTTCAAATGTTTTGTCGGTTGTCTTGTGATGTACTTAGATGTAGTTTCAAAGTGGCTTCTTCTTTCTGTTTGTGTAGAAACGTTCAAGGAGTATGTGTCGAAAGTCTGATCTGTCAAAAGTCTATTATGATGATGGCCCGCTTGTCCATGTGAGAACTCGCAGAAGTCGGAGCGCACACAGAGAAAAATGTGAAGAGAACTCTGTAAGTACGAGCTCAATGTTGAGCAACCAAAATTCCAAAAAGTACACAAATGTTGTGGATTTCACACAGTTGACCGCTTTATATACGCATGTTCACATCAAATTTGCACCTACTAGCATAGCAGATTTAGAAATTGAGGAAGGTTGTTTGTTCTCTCAATTAGGCACTGCATTACGCTCGTCCTTTAACTATGGATTTATTGATGTAGTCCCTTCAGAACAAACATAAATATCAAGACACAAAATATTGTCTGAAGGCTATAAAAATAAAGAGAGCCATTTTAGCATGTACTGCCTAGTCCTACTTTGCACATGGACCAGCATACAGCTTACATAACAGTGCTTTGCCTTGTTCTAATGGAAATTGCACAAAAACAAAAGAGGTAGAGATTGCTTGGTCGGTTTTGATGATGTCACCAGCATTCATAGTCCAGATGTTGGAGGAGCTCCCTGACAATGTGAAAAACAGCTGTCATATGAACCTTTCTGGCATGCAGTGCTCTGCTCATGATGTTTACCCAAATCTGATGGAGTTATAGGCTTGTTTAAGATAACGTTGAAATGTCGATAGATGTTTGTACTTATTTTTCTACTGTCGGGTATTGAAGCTAAACCAAGCTTATGTTTTTGTGTGTGAGAGGCAGTGAAGGAATGCAGTTAGAACGAATAAAGGGCGTGTCTCAAAAGTTACTGTGTAATAGCAGAGCTTTTGTTTTGAACACTTTCTCCTATAATAGTGATGTATAGAAGTCAATATAAGACTGTTGTAGACCAAACAGTCCTGATCATGTTTCTGTAACTAAGTGTAAAGTTTATATGTAAAGCTGGGTTATCTCACAGCTTCAGCATTGTGTGATAGTTTTCTTGACTTGATTTTGAAGAAGAGGAGTTTTCTGTCAAAAGAAAGGACTTTCAAGGAGGCTCGTTTATGCAAGGCAGTTATTGGAGATCATTTGAATGCATATGCATTGCCATCTACTGTATGAATTGTGTTATTACATCATTGATTATTACTGTTGACAATTTAGCTTCAGTAATAAAATGTGTGGCTGATCTGATCTTTTGTTAAATCCTCTTCCCTTTAAGTTTGTTAGAAACTGTATAGATATTTGTTAGAAACTGTATAGATATTTGTTAGAAACTGTATAGATAGTTTTCAATAGATATTAAGCAAACAAATACAGCTTTTTTAATTTACATTTTTTATGTTTAATCGAATTCTGTTTAAAAGCTTGTTTGTTTATATATTCTTCTATATAGTCTTTTTCAGTGTTCAGTGTGGGTGTCTGCGTGTGGTCTTAAAGAGGAAGCTTGTTCGCTTTCGCTCTCTCGCTCTCTCTCTCAGTATTGGTCATCATATAGGAAGAGTCATTTTGGCATCACTGTGTGCTCACGATTACAGGAAGAGAGAATTACTGCACAAAGATGTAGAGAGTATTAGAACGTTTCATATATGAGAAGTGAGAAAAGATTTTAAGTTATTCGATTAGGCTGACTTGGTAGAAAAATCTGCTTAAAAGAAATATGGCTTATCACATCTTTCCTGACTGCTGTTGGTGGCTTTGGGTAAGCATACTTTTTTACTTGTACAACTAATCCCAACAAATAAAACTGTTTTCAAGAGATGGGTATAGACAGAAAAGTGAAGAACCTATGCTTAGATTTCTGAATGACTAACTTCTAATCTGCTAACTTGTTACAAGTTTGACTTTTGGCTGTAACACTGAGAATCTAATAAATGTGTTTTAGTCTTTTAGTGAGTTTACTGGTGAAGTTGTTTCTTCCTCTGAGATATGAGTATTGTTCTGTTTCGATATTTTTCACATGACTAAGGTGAGCCCACTGCATAAGCTTCCTGTTGTGAAAATATTTGCTTTTATTTTCCTGTAAAATAAATCTGATTATTTGGTTCTTATATTTTAACTGCTCAGGGGAAGATGCCCTTTTTAAAGCCGATGTATTACACGCAGTTTCTGCCAATCTCATATTAATCTTGAGGACCTATAGGGTAGAATTGCATACTTCGTATCTTCGAAGAGTTTTTAGTTTTATCACATTTTTAAAAGATAGGGCTGTACGATTATTTCCGAAAACAGGCGACCTCCTGAATGCGTGGGGGGGGGGAGCTAAATCACAAGCACACAATACATCATCTCATTGTCCCTGAATAACTGTTGATGCATCTATAAGTTCATGTTGTGTACCTTATGCACATACACGCCAATTTGCCAACAGAACACAGATATAGGAGTCAGTTTTAATTACCGCGTATGCTTTATGACTGGCATCTTTTAGCACTGGGACGGCTCCATCTATCAGTTTCAAACGATCTCCATATCCAGGGATTCATCCAACGTTTATGTAACATTCCTCACCAAATAGCAGTGAATAAACAAAAATAGCTGAATTTTTCGAACGCATTGCACTCTCTCTCTCTCTCTCTCTCTCTCTCTCTCTCTCTCTCTCTCTCTCTCTCTCTTGCTCCAGCTGGTTTACATGTGCACATGCTTCTTCTCCTGGTCTCATTGGTTGATGCGTGGGCGTGGTCTTTCTTCTCGCTCTGGCGGGGTGACGCGTGGATGTTCTTTTCCAGGGGAATATTCCAGAAAGGGAATAAGAAATACTTGAACACTTCTTCTTCTGAGATTTCTGTTATGGTGTCAGAAATTTGTCATTAGGGCGAATTAGGTTGATAGAACACTTTTTGCCATTCTTCTCAATGTCAACCTGTATTAACCCTACTTTTTGCTTGCATTGTGATAATACATAGGTTTCTGATTACATTACAGGGTTTTTATCTCCATAGAGACCAAACAAAACTGTTTAAGCAGTTTTAGAAGTTCCATATTTGGGGGGGATCTATGGTATTAGTTTTGTGTACTTATCCTATCTCAAAAGAGTGCTTTGTACCATCGCGTACATTGTTCTGTATAAAAGAACCACACCATGCTATAGTTAACCTATTTTATGTGTCCGGTATTGTGTTTGTAAACAGATTGTGTCATCATTTCCTAAAACAAAATTACCATGAAAGAATAGGTTTTAAGCAAAGAAATCTGTTTCTTTAAGACCGCTTTTGCTGTGTCAGAAGAGCAGTGAGCAAACACTATCAGTCAAAATATCAAGCCCATGTCACTGGCACTATGTCATCATACGATTGGTTGGTCTTCAACTTACTATTGTTTAAATGCTCACACAACCTGATCAATCATAAACTAAGCTGTCTGCTTGTGTTGTACTATCTTCCCAGTGTTAATGTCATAATTTATGCGAGAGAGGGTGAGGTGTTGTAACAGAGAGGAAGTAGTGTTAGTCAGTCTTCGGGTATAGACCATGTATGGTTTTAAGTAGAATTACCTTTTACCTTGATGAAGCCGGTTTGATGAGATATGATACAGTACAGTAATAACTGTGATTGTAATTATTTATATATATTAACCCCTGCAATTTGTTGGAACTGTATGTTAGATAGCATTAAGGTTTGCTGCACTGCATTGATAATACAACACGGCAAACACACAACACACTATCTGAAAAGGGAATTTTTTTAAGTTCATTAATAAAAAATCTTATTTGGTCTCATTCCAGGACAAATTACAGTTTGTGTCAAAGCTTAGTAACACTGGCTTTCCAGAACCCTGGACAGGGTTTAGATTAAGCCAGCAGTAGGCTTTTTAGGATATTAGGAAGATTTTACAAACATGCCCTTCAAACAAACATTACTGGTGTTCATATTGAGGCAAAACAATTGAGAAAGTTCTAACATTCATTTTAGTAACGCACTAGCCTTAAACTCTGTACTGGGAACCAACTCATTGTTTTTATAGCTAACTACTTTCATACTGTATCTATGCGACATTTCCTGTTGGGGTCAGCGTGATCAAAGATAATAGAATTTAAAGTGATAGTTCACCCCCTCAAAAAACAACATTTACTCAACTTCAGATTGTACCAAACCAGTATAAGTTTCCTCGTTCTGCTGAACACAAAAGAAGATATTTGGAAGAATGTCAGTAACCGATCAGATCTCGCCCCCGATTGACTGCCATAGTAGAGATAACTATGGGGAAAGGGAGTTGCTCGGTTACTGACATTCTTCCAAATATCTTCCTTCGTGTTTAGCAGAACAATCCAAGGGTGAGTACAGGATGACAGAATTTCATTTTTGGGTGAAATATAACTTTAACAAGATGCACCACTTCTATAACTATGTGAAGGAGGGGATCGGAACGCACAATGTGATCGCTCTAGTGATGGAAGACCTGCTTTTCAGTAAAAAGAGCCATCGGTAACTGATGAAGACATTTTCTTGGCCTGGGGTTTCATGAGACACCTACCAAACTGTGTGCTTGTGGAATAGCTGAAGCGACCTCAAAAAGGTGTTTTAAGCGCAATTTGAGCTTAAAGATCAAATAATTGTTCAGTTGACATAAGGTCTAATGTTTGATTGGAAATATGTTGTTTAGATATTATATTAATAATACAATCATTTATATTGTTAATATTGTTTCAGTTCTCCAGCTGGCTTTACTGTCAGACAGATGAACGTGTCATGAATCATGACTAGTAATTTCATATGCTGATGTGATGAGAGTTTAATATATATGGTCACGTCATCATTTGATCACTCGCCCTAGAATTGCACTTAGTCAACATTTGGATGTAAACCAGATTTTTGAAGTGTTAGATTTTGTTGTATCTTTCTTCTGAATTGTTTGCTCTCATGCTGGTGTTTTGTGATAGGATGTGCGTTTGTGTGTGTTTTGTTCGTCACAAAGGACAGTAGACTCGACATAACCATTCCTTTATGTCTATAAAGGGAACAAAAAACAATTTACCATTGATTGGCTTTTGACGTTTATGAGACACTCTTGACTTGATGTTCCTTAATCTAATTTTAAAGTGATTTGTGTCGTGTACCAGCTGTACCTCTGAAACTGGAGCTTTTAGTTTGTCTTTTAGGTAGAAAGCTGATATTGTCAGTTGAAAGTCAGGCATACAGTCGAGTGAGTCTGAAAGTCTGAAACCACATACACTTATTTAGCATTTTTCTAATTTAATAAAAAAGTTTGTTATTGTTATGAGCATTCAAATTTGACAAAGTTTAAGTGAAAATTTCAAATTTGCGTTTGGTATGTTTTTATCATTTTTGGTTTGGTCCCTATTAGGGACTTCTTAAGTTAATGCAAAACCAGACGGTTCGTGTTATAGACCAATAAATCGTGCCAAAACATTTGGAGGTTTTTATTAGCATCATCTAACAATACATTTTTAAAATTGGCGGATTATTTTTCGTTCAGCTTCTCATTAGCATTTTGTTTTTAAAAAAGCCTACACGCATGTAAAGCCAGCAGTTGACACATATTACAATGACCACAGTTAAATGGGTCATGTGAGGTAGATGAGACACAAATATTGTAAGTACAGATTATACATTTAAATTCCTTTATATTTCGCCAATACTTAGCCACATTTAGCTGGATGTCATGTGGACACCATTTCATGGTTTCAAGTCTGTTTTAATACTACTTACTCATGCTACTTAGTAGCCATGTAATAGACAATAATTGTTCATTTAGTTTCACCAATTTCCTGCATGTCTCTCAATTACTGTAATTGTGTTTGTTTTATATAGGACACCGTGGATTTTTTTTATATCTGTGTCGGCCATTAAAAACAATATGGGTCGACCAATAAGAATTCAAAAGAGCATCTTGTATCCTTCAAAAGAAGGGAAATCAAATGTTTTTTACAGAAAGGTTAATGTGATAGTTTGGCTTATTTGAGTGGTAACCTGGAAGTTTTAACAATTCTTTGTTTTGACTTTTTCAGACTCTAAACATTAACCTGTTTAAATTCCAGGTTTTTAATTTGATCACAGCTGGCATAGTGATGATATTAAAAACCTGACAATGACTTTGTATTTTAGATGGCTGTAATAGAGCAGTGGTCTATGATATATTAGTCTTATAAAAGTATGGCTCAGAAATTTGTGTTAGTTCAAGAATTTTCTCCAGTAATATATTACAGTGTAATGCAGTCTCATTCCAGCAGGAGGTGATACACACCTTAACCGAATCAGTCATATAAATTTGCTCCAACAAATGATTGATTACTACACAAATCATTTTAAGAAGTAAAAAATACATAACCTATCACCGTGTACATAAGGTTTAATTGTTGCATATTAACAGCAATGGATAAAAATAATCTGAACTGCTCAGTGTAAAGAGAGGATATGGAAAACACGAGGAAGGACAAGAGAGCAAGGTTTGGTCGGTCTTCAGTGATGTTTGCATGGCAGAGCTGTCCATTTGCAAAACAAACTCACTCATGGTACCATGTGATGCACTAGTTTTTTAAACTCTTCAGGAAGACGTGTCTAAAGCCTGTTTGTCATGTAGTGGTTGTTTCATTTAATCTCATTGACCATTTGTTTCTGTCATTCCTTATTGTATCCTGTCATCAACACTTCTGCACTCGGAAGCAAAATGAGCTGCTGACAACATTACATAACCAATGCACCTCTCTCTCTCTCTCTCTCTCTCTCTCTCTCTCCCTCTCACTCACTCGTCTGTAAGCTGGAACAGTAGCAGGGAACACTGCAATGCATATATCTTCCTCCCTCTCTCTCTCTCTCTCTCACTCATATCACTGGCTTCCCTCACCCCTCCCCTCTCACTCTCTCCCTGCTCTCGTTTTCTCCTCCCTTGTTTTCTCCTTGAGCAGTCCTGAGCACAGTGGGACAACGGCAGGAAAGCTGACACATTTCTGTTCTACCTGCCAGTATCTGCAGGAACAAACGGTAGGAAACAGTGGAACCAGAAAAAGAGACGACCTCAAAATTTCATTTGGACTTCTCTAAAGATGTTCAGAAACCAAATGGATACTTTGCGCTTGTAACTTCAATGTTGGATGGATACACCTTCCACCTGGATCTGTGTGTTCCAGAAACTCCCGCATCTGACCCTGGGTTGGGTGTTGTCAGTGTTTCCTGAACTGACAGGTGGATGGCGTTTTCAGGCTGTGCGTCAAAGCTTTTTGGACTGCGTGAGCTGCAGTTGCCTGCCGGATCTGAGACGTGCGTGTGTTTGTGACAGCTCTGATTCATGAGTTGACTAGCGTTTGTTTGAGGATGTGAGCCCGCTAACAGATCCACTCAGAAAACAAACATTCATGTTGGAGTTTGCTGCTAATTTACAACCTTCTGGAGTGACGCAGCCAGTTATTTCTCGACTAAATGTGAATGAAATTGCTGTTCGTTCATTGATGCAAGGAAAAGATCCAGATACGCGCACACGTCAACAGTGAGGAACAGGAAGTGGATTTTGAAAATTTGACCCATGTCGAGGTGAATGACGTTATGTAGGCAAATTAACTTTTATGACATCGTTCCTCTGTTCTATGTTAGAGGATGTAATTGTTGGTTCTTGTATGGTTTTGTTTTTTGATGTTGAGGCATGAGCCATCACAGAACTGCTTTGGACAACTCTCTATGACCTCTTGGAAAACCTGGTGTATTGGATTTCCACTCTATCTATGATATCTCAGGTCTCGGAAAACTGTAGAACAATGACCTATGCGCGCCTAGTAGGGAAGCCCCATGTAATTTTAATGAATCACATTGAGCTGCTCAATCAGTAAATGTTCGTGTGTGTCTGTACGTTACATCTTACAGTCATAGGTGTCAAGTTGAGGTACGCCACCTGAGCCGCTGTAAATGGACTGTAAATTCTCCTCAAGCATGGTGGGAAGTTTATTTGCGGATGCTGCTTTGCCTAGTGCTGCAGTGCAGAAACTATCTGTCCTGTCCTTGTTCTGAAAACAAGTACTGATGCTTTTGTCCCAGGACAGAGCTGTGGTCAAGGTCTTCTTTGCTATAAACTTTCCTTAAATAGATTGTTGTGCATACACAACCATGGAGATTAAATTGAAATGTGCTTTGAAATTGACTTTTTTGACAAGCTACTTCCCTGAAGGTGGAGTTTGAATTGGTTCAATCAAGTGACCTTAAAGACTCAGACTTTTTTAGGGGTCTCCAGCTAAACAGACCCCATTGAAAGAGTTTGCGTGGACATTGCAAGACTGTAAACCTGAATACACGGCAAGATTAGGATGGAGTATCTGGGCGACAAGTTGTCGGGAGCCCACTCCCAAATGTCGGGCTGGATGGGAAACGTGCGCCGTTCCATTCAAGGTGCCATCAACGTGGTGTCAAGCAGTGTGGAGAGGAGAACTACTGGAACTAGCGGCGGAGAAGAAGGAGGTGGCAGCTTTAAAAGGGGCGCCTCTTTACGCAGCCTTGCCAATCGCAGCCGGGAATCCTTCCGCAGGTTCAGTCTGCGCAGCCAACAGAACTTGTCCATGCGGAGACGAACGACCTCATTGGCTTCACCAAGCACTCCATCCTCTGTAAGAGAATCTAATTACAATCTCTACATAAACTAACATGGTCTTTCAAACAGCCACATCATCCACCGCAAATACACAGTAGTACGTGTACCGGTATTTTTTACTTGGCATGTCATCTTAGAAATGCAAGGCTTGTGGCGGGATGCTTTAAAAAATAGGATGAGACACAATACAGTAGCCAATGATTTATACACTGGGGATTGTGCATAATGCTAGCAATTGTGTTACAAAAGCGGTACTTTGACTGAAGCGTAGTGCTTTATAGGGGATGAGTTTAGAGACGCAACATCTCCGAGAGTTTTGCAATGTAATGACCGTCTATATCTGCTAAAGCTGTCAGCATGACGGCTAACCCTGCTTTGGGAAGTAATTATTATATTTCTTATAGAAAAAACTCACATCTCACCCACTTTCCAGTCAGTTGTAGAAACCTGTGTATTCATTGCTGAAAAAACATCTTCTAGCCTTGTAAATGTTAGTTGGTTTACATCCTACAAGTGCCCTCAATCCCTCTTAAAAAAGTCCCTCAGGTTGGGGGATATGCTAAGACCAGCAAATCAACCTAGGCTGGTTTAAAGTCCCAGGGAAATAAAAAAATAACAGGGCCTATTTTTCCATGAAATATTGCAGAGTTTATGTAAATAATTTATTAATATGGGTCATTCTCTTTTATGTGCCCTCATAAACTTAAGTTATAATCTGTAAATTAACTTCTGTCCTGTAATGACAGAAGTCAAGTCTTGTAAGTCTGTTTTGTAAGTCAAGTCTTAACAATCTATCTTAAATGACGTTTGTTGGACTGTGTAGTAGAGTAGGCGGGGCGAGACCGTGGTTCGAGGCCGGTAAGTAATTGTTAATTAGCGCCAGTGGTGCGCGCAACGGCCTCGCATCAAGTAGGAGATTGGGAGCATATAAAGAAACAATGGCGACCGGACCGTCGAAGAGAGAGGACCGAGCCCGAACTTGTGTTACGTTGGTATTTATGTTTATGTTATGTGATTTGTGTTGTTCGCCGGCGGTCGGCCGTGAGGGGCCGCCGGCTGTTATTATTTATATTAAACCACCACTGGCGCTAATTAACAATTACTTACCGGCCTCGAATCACGGTCTCGCCCCGCCTACTCTACTACAGACTGCTTGGCCGAAACGTCCGTGAATCCCTCCCCTTCAACTGTTAGTCTGCTACCAGTTCCACTTCAAAGTGCAATGGCTTTTTTTATGCATCCAATCAGATTGCAGAGAATGACGAAAACCACGCCCACTATTTCTCTCATTCAAAATTCCATTTCACTCGGAAATGCGTCAAAATACAGAAGTAAAAAACTCAACTTCTGGTTCACGGGGACTTTAACGTGTCGTTAAGATTATTGTTTCTGGATTATCAAGTCAAGTTTCCAGTGTGAAGCCCCAGTAACCGTAAACTCTTATAGACCTTGTATTCTGGTATATTTATGTTGGTGACTTGACCTTCAGCAGTAGTGGGAGAGAAGCGTCTACATTAGATGCACAGTGACCCTAGAAGAAAAGTGTAGAAACAGCTAGCTCAGCATGACTGACACATTGATCTACTGCTTAGGGAGTGTTTCATGCTCAATGAATGCATGCATACAGCAAGAGGTAATGTTGACTGGCAGGATAAAGGTTATGAGAATACGCCATCTTCGTTGCTGTTCTTGGACATTTACATCTATGTTTTCTGAGGATGCTTTCTAAAACGGACAGCTACCAAAATATACTAGAAAGAACCAGAAAAATATCATTTTTTTGTCTTCAAAATAAAACAAAGAGGACATAAAGTCCAAAAACACATTAGAAAAGTAGTGAAGATAATACATGCATAACACTCTTATGAAGCTGTTTAAAAGCACTGTATTAAAACAGGCTAACATTTAACTGTTTAGCTGTGGTTACATTTTATTAAAACAGCTTCTACTAGGAAAGTCCTGCTTGTCTGGTTTTTCGGAAGAAAGTCATCAAGGTTTTAAAGGGATAGTTCACCCAAAAGGACAATTCTGTCATCATTCACTCACCAAGAATTTGTTCCAAACCTGTATACATTTATTTTTTCTAATAAACACAAAGGAGGATATTTGGAAGAATGTCAGATCCCATCCCCCATTTATTGCCATAGTGGGGATGAGATATGTTACTGTTTAGCAAAACAAAGGAATGTTTACAGGCTAGGAACAACATTCTTTAAAAATATGAGGATTTGTCAACTTTTTGTGCTGTCCCTTTAAGACCAAAGAAAACAGTCATCTGTATGTGTTGTCTTTCGAGTCATGCTTCCACATATATTTTAGGTTCATTGTTGTATGTATGTGCGAGCCAAGGGCAAGGGGTGTTGTCCAGTGCGTCTTTAACAAAACAACAAGTCATTTCAAAAGCGAGAAGCTGTTGTTAAATAAAATGAGGGAACGTTATTTGGCAGGTTTCAAACTTGATACTGACTGATATCTGAATTTTATTAATGTCACTTCTCATAATCCTCATTCATTCAGCTCTGTCAGTCAATGGCTTCTCCTCCATTACTCACTCTGAATGTGGTAAATCTATAAAACATCTTTACTTTGGCTCACTGTTTCACTGGAACAGGACGCGGTTGAAAACAGGTACATATTCATTGTAACAGAATTAGCTATAATGGGTCGTTTCCTTTGTCCTTCGGCTGTCGGCACTCTCATGGTGACAGACACAGGCAGAGTGGAAACACGAACAAGCTTTAACATGAAGACTTTACTGGGATAGTATGAACTTGCCTCTGGGTTTAGAGAATTGTGTTTTACTGATGAAATAAGAAATAACTAGGAAGCAAACTGATGCTTGTCACAACAAATGCTTTACTGTTTAGACAACTTAAATCTTGTTCATTCATGCAGTGCAATTGAGTTTTTGTTAGTTGCATGTTTAGACTGATCTCATTCGGTATACAGTACACAAAGTCAATAATACAAATCTTTTAAAGTTCAACAAGACCTTTGAAAAAAAGTGAATTCAATATCTTGGTTGGAGAACATTTAAGTCATTTTTATAGTGTACAACACTTCAGATACAACAGCCCTTGCACAACACATGTCCTCTAAAAACAACACATTGGATTTTGATTTATAGTCATGTCAGATGTATATTATATGAGGGAGGGGGAACACTACCCTAATTTAAATTCTGTTATCATTTACCTTTTGTCATCTCAAACCTTTAGGACTTTCTTTCTTCCGCAGAACACAAAAGAAGATTTTTTGAAGAAAGTTGGTAACAGAACACATAGGCCCCCATTTACTTCTAATGTATCTATTGTATGGACACAAAACCACTTCTAGTGAATGGGGGACAGTTAACAACATTCTTCAAAATATCTTCTTTTGTGTTCTGTGGAAGAAACTCAAGCTGGTTTGAAATGACAAGAGGGTGAGTGATAGATGATAGAATTTTCATTTTTGGATGAACTACCACTTTAAGTAATTTATGTGACCTCTAGGTTGTATGGATATTGGGTTATGTTATTAAATATTACTGATAAAAATATTACTTGGCAAGCTAAGTTTCCCATTATTGTGTGACACGAGAAAATCATAACGGAATGCTTAAAATATCAGAAAAGTATCTAATGCTCATCATTTGCTCTTGATGTTTGCGATGCTATTGAACATTTTATTGCACTGACTGGATTCTCATGACATCGGTTTCTTTTTTTTGTGGGGGATTTTAAGCTGTCACACTGATTTTCTACATGGTGGCTCTGTGACATGTTGTGTAGGCTTGGTGTTCTCATATTTAAAGTGCTTTCTGTCTTTTTAGCTTTACTGTGTCTTACACGGCTCCTTCGCAACACAGGCGCGCAGTTGTTAATGTTTGATGTTCCCTGAGGAGAAGGTTGCCACGCCTTTGGTGGAATGTGTTCGTGAGAATGTCAGATGAAAATGTACGTCTGCGCGCAGCCTCACACACATGCGTATAAATCGTGGAAATAATGATAGGAACAAGATTTGATTGCGTAGTGACACAAGAAGGTTACAGTTCTGGAGATGAAACTGATGGGGACACAAACACATCTTTTGGCTGCTGGTGTTTAAGTCACAGCTTGTCTTTTTCTCATCTTTTCTTTCCATCCGTTCATTGTTCCTTTGCTTCCCCTTATGCACTTTTCCTGTGTTCACATTCACACACACTCACACACAGATTTTGTTATTCTTACTCTGAAAGGTTCAGATAAGCGTGTTCTTATCCAGGGTATTGCCCTTTAAATAAGATATTGTTATTTTTAGGGCCTACACCCTTACATTGTCAATATGACCCTTCAGGCAACTGCAACTCATTTTAACCTTAAGCTCCACTCCCTGTATGTGTGTGTTATGTGTGGTTGGCAGGTACAGAACATAACTTTCCAGGTTCAGTTCAAAGGTATGTCTTCATTTGAAAACGCAATGCTGTTAATAAAAAGTGTACAGATAAACCTACCATAAGTAAATTTGAATTGTCTACATAACCAGAACCCAAACTACTTATAACCAACCACACCCATTTTATGGTGTTTAAAAAAAGGTGTATGCAAAGATGTGCAAAAAATAAATATTCTCCTCATAGTCGATGCAAATGACTTTGCGCTGAAATGCATGCTTAGGTTAATCAGACACCAGCTGTATGTGATATTCCTCATGGCTTTTCTGGTCCAGTGATTAGCATAAACAGCTTTAACTTCACACTTAAGGGAGCTAAAGGGAAAGTTAATTATAATTGGTGTTAAATGAATCATTTATTTCTTTCATAATTTTCCTTTTTTATAACAATATACTGTATTATAATAATATTCCTTCCTTTCTTTATTAAAAGATAATATCTATAGTAGTTATACTTTGTCCCAAGACATATCAGATATTTGAAGGTAGTGATTGTTTTTGCTAAATTGCGAAATTATCTGATTTTTGTAGCTCCAACATTTTAGGACCTACATATATATGGGGGCAATCGTGGCCTAATGGTTAGAGAGTCGGACTCGTGACCAGAAGGTTGCCGGTTCGATCGTCAGGGCCGGCAGGTAACGATTGCGGTGCCCTTGAGCAAGGCACCTAACCCCTACACGCTCCCCGGGCGCTGCACTGATAGCTGCCCACTGCTCCGGGTGTACGTGTGTTCACCACTTGCTGTGCGTATGTTCACTAGTCACTGGATGGGTTAAAAGCAGAGGTCACATTTCGGGTATGGGTCACCATATCTGACAAATAGGTCACTTTCACTTCACTTCACTTTCATATATGTCTATTTAATAAAAAACTTAATTCCACTTAATATCAATCAAACTGCAGTTGGTTTGTTTTGAATAATTAACAATAACTCCAAAAATACATTTAACTAAAACAAATACATTTAGAATTTTTGTTAAGAGTTATGTTTTTGCAAATAGACTCCTCATATACTCATACAGGGCTGTAAAATACTGTACAGTATAGTGTCGCAAATGTTGCGAAAAATCGGTCTAAGCTACGAATAAATGTAATAGTGTAGCACGAGTGCTATTCAGTTTGACAGGTGCATTAGACAGAGCCGCTTGTTTGTGTGAAGGGTGTTTGTCGTTGTGCTTGTTCGTGTGTGAGGTTAACTAATGGTACACCATTACTTATTTTCGTTTTGCGATTAAAACTTGTTTTCCGTTTGCATTGTCCATTGATCTAGAGCCCTATGATCTGCATGATGTGAGAAAACATGGAAGGAATCACAAAATTCTATTATTAAAATATGTCCTCTGCTTGTTCTGAGTGTCTATGAGTGAATTAGTAGGACACTTTAATATGGTACAAGTGTGACACTCCTGAATTTGTCTGTATCTAATTATACAAGGACATGAACTTCATCCACAGTCGTTCTAACTTTATTTTACGAGCATTTTTCTTTTTGTGTGAAGCTACTGTCAAACAAACTGAAGCTCTAGCGTCTTCGCGACCATCTGCCAAAATAAAAGTCTGTTTCATTTGATGACAAAATAATGAACTTGTAGTAAATGTATAAACTGTAGTAAACACTATAGTATAGTTTAATATTTACTATAGTATACAGCATTTTTATGGAGAAATGTATTTTCTACTAAATAGTAGAGCATTAAAAGGACAAATTAAAAATTGCATGGCCCTAATTTATCCATTTTTATACTGTGAATCTCCATTTTCAGTTACCTTTCTATTTATGTGATGACCTGCACTTGTGCAAAAAAAGTTAACCAACAGCCCTGTACTTGTATATGAAGAAAATAGGTTATATCTGAGATGGAGTTCCATGAACATTTTACATTTTAATGTCAAAAAGTAACCCCATTTATCTTAAGTTAACCCACCATTATTATTTCTTTGTACAACCTTACTCGTATAGAAACATACAGGTAGCAAATTTCAGTTCAAAATGTAATATGCACTATGGCAATACAATATGTACAACAGCAATCCATTGGATCTGCCTAGACGATAATTCAGTTGATCAATACCGATTTAAATGCCGAAACGAGAGTGTCTGTTTCAATGTATTGTCAGATGTATGTCCTGTTGCACTGAAGTGTGTCTTTCAATGTTGTCTGTTGCCTGTTACTCTTCCTGTCAGGAAAAGCAGAGCTGATGAATGACATCCTGTGCTGTGTTCTCTAATGCAAACAACCATAACACACACTCTCCTCTACACTTAGTCGCACCCACACACACTGTCACTCTTACCTTAATGCTCAGGTCGATACGCATCATCTTTAACTCACACACGCTGTGTTTCAAACGTACGGAGTTGCCAACTGCCTAAATAGGCTCCCTACAAAGGTAGCATCAGAGTCATTACTGCTCCATAGAAATAGCACTCATCATGATTAAACTTGTGTGAGTTTAATCAAAGATATTAATATTAACAAGATGCCTTTGAAATGAATGGGGACGAACGTTACGCTCAATTGGCCGCCCTGGTGAAGCTTTGCACATGTCTAGTATGTAATACCGTAACTACACCGGACGCGACCGACGTGACACGACAAAAGACATTAGAATCGCATTAGAACCCATTATAATTAGCCTTCGGTGTAGACACTGTGTTAAGCAACATGAAAAATGTTATAAAATCAATTTGATCATAGAAAACAAATGTTATGGTACATTTTACATCATTTTTAAATGTTGTTTTTAAATATGTAATTTAATTTGGACTTTAGCAGTTGATTGTAGAAATGTCAGTATTCCCCATTCACTCTTGTTTGATTTATGTAATAACTGCCTGGAGGTGCGTTGCAAACATGGCCGCCGAGTAGCACGACTTTGCTAAACGGACTTTTGTTTAATGTTAGTATGTTGCTAAGCTAACAGTGTGACTCCAATAAGCATACAAATGCAATATCGGGTCAAATAGGTCATATTTTGGATTATAACATTTCAGTTTTGAATACAAGAAATCAGATTTTCTCCACCATCTTGTTTGATACACAGTACCCTCTGTAGGCTCCTCATTAAAAGCAACACGGTCGAATGAACACCAGTTCAACCAGTGTTTTTCTATGAGGTCATCGCAGTACTTTCATGAGATCTCTCTCTCTGTCGTCTTCCTGTTCTGTTTTTCCTGGTCATTCTTTTTTCTTCTGGTCACACCGGCAGCTTCTGGTTTACCTCCAAGTCAACTGTTTATTACTTATTTCATGCCTCATATAACAAACATTATTCTCCCCCTGGAGAAATGTCAGCAGCTGCCCAGTTATCCAACCGTTGCATTACCTACAGTAATGCTGATATCAGCGGACTGGTGTTTTCAGGGCAGTTTATAACAGGTTATTGAACTGATTCAGGGTGTGCGTTTGAGTCGTGGGTTTGTACTGCATGTGATCTGCTTTTCTGGTCTTTTCACAACGACAAACATGTCTATGAAAATATGGTTTTATGCTCCTCTGGGCAGACTGAGTCTCTAAACTCAATGATTGGCTAATGTCCAGGTCTGATACTGTGATGTCACACCCAAAGGGAGAGGCTGAGTGAATGACACAGTTGTTCTGTGAGTTTAGCAGCTCCTCCTGGTGGCAGTTCTGCATTATGAATCGACTGCAACTTTTAAACATATTATCTAAAATCTTAATGAAATATTTGCCTTTTTTGTGGTAGGTTTGTTTAAAAGCTGTGGCAGAAAGCACACATTTACCCATGTTTCTAGCACCTTCCACAGATTTGTGACTTGTATGTAAGATTTTGTATGACTTTTCCATTGGGTGCAGAAGGAGCTATCAGTTGTCAAAGCTTAGTCATTGGGATTCACTTTTACTCTCAACCAAAAAAATTTTTTTTAAAACAAATTACATACTAGGCTGTCATTGGATGCTAAATGATAGATATTACAGTGGTGCATCTTGCAGAATATTAGCATTTAGTCACACCTCAGCTTATTAAGGATATGAAATGAACGTGAATGCTTTTGGTACTTTAATAGACAATGTTTGTTTTTTCATGTCCACAGGAGCTGGTAAAACGCTGTGTGGGACAAGAACAAGAGGAGAATAAAGACACAGACAATCTAGTGCAGGAGACAGACAGCCAGTACGGCACATGGGAGACGGGCCTTCGGACAGATGAAAGGTGAGCACACACACACACCGTCTTCAGCAGTTAGTGGAGGTGAAAAGACACAGTCAGCAGGTGTCAGGTTCTTGTACAGTGAGAAAGATGAAATCTGAGATCTCATTTGCCGATTTTCTGTAGATTTATAGTCATATCCTTCAATTACTTCTGTCGTCTGTGTTTAGTTGTGTTAATCAGAAAGCGAGAAATTTTGCTCACTTAAGGATAAAATAAATGACCAACAATACAGTGGATTTAGAAAAAATGTTAAAATGCAGTCATATTGGGGAATTTGCTTGAATGAAGAGCTCATTTCGAGGAATTCAGCTGCTCAGGCCTAAAATACAAAGTTGCATATAATAAAGATAAAATAATATATCACAATAATAAACATGCCCAGTTAGAGAAAATTAAGGCCCTTAAAAAGTATTGAAGTCTTAAATGCCACTTTCCAAGTTATTACATTTTTATCATCTTTTCATATTTGTCCAAAAAGGTCATATGTTAAAGTTTTACATAGACATTGTGTAGTTGAATAGTGGGAGGTCCATTTACACCCGGTTGTTAAACAACATCGTTGACTAATGGGGAAATGCAGGTTTTCATGCAAATGGTTGTAGGATAAAGAGTTGGAACCATGGCTGAGGGACGTCTCGGGTAATAACCTAGAGGTGTACTGCTCTGTGTGTCGGAAGGCGATAAGCGTAGCCTTGTTTCTCTTTCTAATAAACCTTGCATTGAGTTAGTCATTCTCTGAGGCTTCGTTCCCACCCTTCTGAATTATATTGCATTAGTAAGGAGTTATTACAAACTAAGACTGTTTAGTTGTGCTATCTCAAAATCAGTATATAGTAAACGTAAAATAAAGGGGCGGTTTCCCTGACAGGGATTATCTGAAACCAGGACTAGGCCTTAGTTCGATTAGAAAATCTAAGTAGTTTAACAAACATACCTTACAAAAAACATTACTTGTGTGCCGTTTTGAGAAAACACAAAGGCACTGATGTAATTTAAGATATGTCATAACAAGTTGTTTGAGGTTTGGACAGCTCTGACTTTTATTTTAGTCTAGGACTATTCTATTTCCTGTCTGGGAAACCTCCCCAAAATGTATGGAAAGAGATTTGAAAAGTATTCGATTTAGCTCCATGATTTCTGTATAAACCCTGTCCCTGATCATGCACACTTCCAAATACAGTGAATTATAAGAAATAATACGATTTGCACCTTTTTTCCACCAGCCAGTTCAAATTTACAACACCTGCATACTTGTGTTCTCTGTTTTAGGGACTGGATTAAAATGCTGCTGGCTTTGAATATACAGTAATGAAACAGACATTACAAGAGAGTGACTCATAATAAAATCCTATTAATCATAATTAAAGGCCAATATTATAGTTGTATATACTAATGTATATATTATAATTTTTATCAGGACTAAAACTTAATGGTTTCTTAATACATTTTTATTCACTTATAATTCTTTTATATTTACATATTTGAAAAAAATGTTTTTAAGTTGAGCATGAACAAATATACATTATATACACAGCGCCAACAACATCAACATTTCAGACACTGTTTGCAACTCGAATAGAATATATTGAAATCTGTAACTGAGTTTTGTCACTTGTTCCAATGATCATTTTGTGGCTAATACATCTGTAAAGCTGACTTGGGCTTGTTCGGAAGGTTTTGTTATTGTACTGACAAATGCATTACAGATTTAGAGTAGATGAAATGAGATTAAATCACTAGGTGGAAAGGTTTTTTATCGTGATGTTAATATGACCTTTGGACAAGTACAGGTAAGATTGTGTTGGCAGGAAGACGGCTTGTTATGGTTGGAAAACTCCACCACCATGTGGCCACAATGCGGTCTGCAGTGAATGCTTCTGTATACCAGTTAAAGGATTAGTTCCCCCAGCAATGAAAATTCAGTCATCCTTAACCAACCCGTATGGTTTCTTTCTTTCGTGGAACACAAGTGGAGAACTTTTGTTGATGCCTCTTATTTTTTTAACCTCTCACTTTGTGGTGCATGAAGGTCAGAAAGTCATGTTGGTTTTTATTATAGTGGTAAATGATCCTTTTTGTTCTCCTCAGCCTTACTCCAGCTACACCTTCACCCGAAAGCAACCTCACCCCATCGCCACGGAAACCCAGCCCACCCCACACGTCAGAACAGAGTCTTCTCATCGACACAACAGACGGCTCTGCCACCTCTCCCCACAGACAGACTGAGCTCCCATTTCCAGAGGTCAGTCTTAAAGGGACAGTTCACCCAAAAATTCTGTCATCATTTAGTCACCCTAGATTAAACCAGTGGGGACTGATGCTTTCTTATAGTTTGAAAGTTTCGACGTAAACAAGCAAGCTTTATGTCTCTATCCGCACAGACACCCACAATACTGTTAGACAACAGTGCACAACGTGCCAAGGCTCAGTTGAGAAGTAAGAGCACTCGCCGAGCCCCTCCCTCTCGAGCTGCCCGGCACAGCGCCGTGTTATCACAAGTACCTGAAGCAGGAGCAGGTGGCGATGAATGGCGCTACAGAGATACAACAGGTATTCAACAAGTTTTGGCATCTAAACACCTGTGTTCATACATTCCTACAAGTGCTTCTCATCCCATAAGCTTTGCTTTTAGCAGATGATGGCTCGTAACTCAACCATAATTGTCTCTTATGTGTAGCGTAAGTGAGGTCGATACAATCCTCAACACTCACTCTTAGTCTCTCTGTCTGTCTGTAGAGGATAAGACTGACTCTTCTAAACCGGAGGAGGAGTCAGACTCCGAAGAGCAGACCAAGGGACTGAAGTCCCGTACATCTTCCAGCTCTTCGCAACCGCAGAGAGTGGCGCTCTTCCCAGGAATGGACCCTTCTGCCCTGATGGTGAGAGAGCTTTCTAGACAGTGTGAATGAATTAGCATTGTTCATTCATTTTAGATATCCAACATAAATGTCTGAACAATCATGAAGTGTCACCAGTTTTACCCTCATGTCTCTCCTATGCTTTCTTCTCTCTCCGTTTCATTGGCGGTTGTTTAAAGTGCACTAGCTTGTTTGGAGAGCATGCAAACCTGAAATTTGGTCAGCCAGATTTTAAGCAGGTTTTCAAACAGGTTTAATATCTGTTATCTGTCGCAGCGTTTGAAGCTTGTTGAAGCATGTCTCACAAGGGTGCTGTAAAACTAGGATGTCAGGTGTGTGACAGGATACGTTATGGAATGATATTCCGGACATTATTAAAATGGAATTGCAAATTGTATTTGCAATTGCGTTTTCAATTTGTGGATGCATAAAATGTGACATAATCCAAACGCAATTGCAAATCGCGCATTCAGTTTGCATTTTCGTTTAAGCAAACGCACACTGACTGCCAAATTTCAAATGGAAAAGCAAAGTCCGTTTGCAACTGTGTTTCCCATATCTTACGAGTTTTGACCCCGTCATTTTTAAATGGTAATTTCAATTACCACGTCTGTTTTTTCACTTTCTCAGCGTCACGTGTGTAGCCAGCCAAAACTCAAATGGAATCGCAATTCCCTTAGTATTTCCATTTCCGATGCCTTACACGGAAACCTGTCAATCAGTGTCAAGGGTGGGATTATGCTATGCGGCGTGTTTGTGTTGGCAATTTGCAATTCCATTTTAATAATGTCCGGAATATCATTCCATAATACGTGGCCTAGTCACCATGAAATGGAAGTTGCAAATGACTTTTTTTTATATCGTGGCGTAGCGCCGAGTGAAGCAGCTTCTGACGTTAGAAAAAAGGAGGGCGGGGCCTAATTTTGCCCTTCCCGTTTTGATTGGTTTGTTGATAGTTGGACCTGGAGGCGAAGGCTAAAAATACCTGACCATTGGGGAGTATAGACCTCCTTTTTTGTTGCTTACATCATGTGGTGAAGAGTTGTTGTTATTGAGAGAGGGAGAGGACTTTTATGTTTTTAACTTTTGATTAAAAGTGCAAATGAATTAGAAAATAATAATAATGGTGTTTGCTGATAAATCATTTATGATAATCACGTGAACACTGTGTAAAACGCTTTTTAAAACACAACATTTTCCTGTTTGATATCATGGTGACTAATAAAACATCAGAGAGGACAGTTTCATGTGACCTTGGATTTAAAAACTCCATATGGTTGTTTTAAATGAGTTTGTTTGTTGTTACAGGCCCAACTAAAGAAGAGAGAGTCAGACAATCAGACAGACGGACCCTCACCCTTACAGCTCTCACGCTCACCTAAGTCTCCATTCATGCCTAGAGCCGCCCGTGTGCTGCCTCCTGCTGGTGGCAAAGAGAATGGGTGAGTGCGCTCCAAGAGACCCAATGCCCCCTACACATCGACTTAAAATCTCTGGTGATCTAATCACATTTTTTTCTACTTTTATTTTTTCGAAATTTTAAACATTATGCTTATGGCTTGGTAGAATTCTTTTTTGTGTTTTATTGACATGCCTGGAGTTATTAATCACAAATGAATTCACAAATGGTCACAGGAATAAACAGTTATGCATCTCGGCTCATCGTCCACGATCAAATGTTAACACCTGGGTAAATGGGGTCGAAATGTTTTCGGTATATCATTTAGCACTGTGCTTCGATTCACAATTATTGTTGCATCTAAAGATTTTATCTCTATATTTCTCCTCAGAGAGGAGTCTTCACCTCAGTGGCTGAAGGAATTGAAGACTAAGAAACGTTTGAGTCAATATGAAAACGATAATACAGCCTGAACAGACAGGTAAAGCATCTTGCGTCAGTATGCCAAACTAAAACATATTTTATTTTGTGCTGTATATTAAAACAGACTGTTTCTGACTTCAGTGTACTTCTCATTTAATGCTTTAATAACACAAAGCATATATATGTGTTGTTCCTTACCATCTCAGGATGCCTTATAACTGCAGTATCTGTAGCTGTAAATCATGAAAGAAGCCTTAACTTTTGACCGAGAGCTGACGGGAATTCTGCTGCTGACTACGACATCATTTTGTTTTCGTTTGTTTTACTATCCTGTCGTGTACACGTGCATGGTGCCTTTCTTAAAGATTTCTGGCGGATAAAAGGGCAAAGCAGAGATCTGTGTTTGAAAGCGTGTCTGTGTTTCTGTTGTAAGTCCTTTGTCATACGAGAGAACTATTTTATTTCAAAGAGCCACTTTATCTACTAGTGAGCAAGAGATCACGATTAAAGTGGAACTGACATTTCCATCAGGATTTATTCCACCTGTGGGACCACGCGCATCTACAGTAACCAGAAGTGCTTCATATTACTGGAGTATGGACCGGTTATTTTGTTAATATTAGAAGAGCTTTCATATTCTTTGTGTTATTTTTAACATTTTCATTCAGTTGATGGGTATAGGCATCAGTTGCACAAGCATCTCCATAGACATCATGATTTTCTTTAACTAATCAACGAATCAATGCGGCGCTACCTGACTGTATAGAAAATGTATTTAGTTAAGGCAGATATTAATGTAATCACGAAATGTTATATTTGTATTAATGAAAGAGGAAAATGGTTTGTGTGACTCAGTGAAGAGTTCTTTGTGTAAGAAGCAAGCGGAGTGCTTGTATGTGTGTATTAGTGAATGCAGGAGCGAAAGAGTTTGAAGCTTTGTTTGGTTGGGTCACTGAATGCATTTAGTTGATCATTTGTTTGCACATCTCCACTCCGAATATCCCAGATTTACCAAACAAGTAGATTTGATTCATTAAAATCATGTTTATCACTTTTAGCATTCCATTTCTCATTTGAAAAAAATTGCAATTCAAGCACATGTACAATCAACCATTCCCTTTATTTCCACAATGTTTAACTTTAATACCTGCTTTAAGGATGGGCCTAAATTGCAAGTTAAAATGTCTCGTAGACCAATCATCCGTCTTAATATGTATTCGATACAAAGGGAAAAATGTTTCAATTTTATCCTAACTGTAAGGTCATATAGCTTGAGCTTAATATTTTTTTATACTAGTTTGCTTAAGCAGAATTTGAAATTTAAATGTACTGTAAGCATAGTTCACGTTACATTGCACATTTGTTGTATTTTTGAAAAACACAGGGCCATGGTGTCTACCCCACCTAAAGAGCTGAGTTTCAACAAGCACTTTTCACCTGTTAAAGAACAGAACTGTTTTGTGGTCACTGACGAGTAGTCACTCTTAAGCATGAGTTGTCACCCTTGATGTCTATATTGTGATGTCTGTATGCTGAAGGTATGCGAGTAATATGTCTTACTTTATGTTTTTAGTTTCCTTTTTCTGTTTTCTGCTTCTTTTCTTTGCGTACAGTTGTTATAGTCTGTTTAAGGGTAATTTGTCCTTTTTATTTTGAATATGATTGTAAAGATGTTTATTGCACTGTTGTAATGCCAGTGTTCAGAACTGTAAATTCATAATAAAATTTACTATGAATTGACTGTTTTTTTTGGAATCTAAAAAAACATTCTAAAAATGTATGGGTTATATAATTATTGTAGGCTATATATATAGATGTACATTATAGAGCCTATAAAATTTAAATATATGAAGAGTTTGGTTCCAAAATGATATAACTTTATAAAATAATACATGTAAAAAATCATGGTTTTAATATGTTAACATGTTTTGTGTTATTTTTTTATTATGGCTCAAATTTAAAAAGAACAACAACTGCAGTTTGATTGATATTAATTGGACTGCACAATAAAAAAATATGAGTTTATTTTTATTTATCTCATTTTGAAACGAAACTCTTCATATACACAGTGCTGCTCATATGTTTACACACACCTTGCAAAATCTGGAGAAACCTGACATTTTTGGGGCAAAAAAGGATTTTTGAAAAATGAAGGTTTATTTTGTATTTAGTCTTGCCCTGAGCAAGTTATTTCACACATACAGTTCCTGCTGGAGATGAGGAAGATATCCAGAAATGCTGAAAAAGCAAAGATTGTGGAGGACCTGGGTGATTGTTGACCTGAGAGATCATTGGACAGTCTAATGACTCATGACAAACAAGAACCTCTTAAACAACTATGACTAATCATAAAACTGGACTATTTTGCGAAATTCTGTTATTTTTCTTTAGTGTGAACTTAATGTGAACATTTCTATAGTGAAATAATTTGATTTTCAAAGTTCCTCTTTTCTTCCAAAAGATTCAGCTTTTTCCAGATTCGGCAAGGGGTCTGTAAACTTTTGAGACTGTATATTTATATATATATATATTATAGGCCATGTATACTTTTTATCTGTAAAAAGGGTACATTTTGTGCAATTTATCGGAGCAAACACAACCATTACTGCAAACTGAATGAATTTAAAGTAATGCAAGAATTGCTGCAGATGACCAATTTTACGATAGATTTCATTTATTATAGTATTTATTGTCATATTAATGAAGAGTGTTCTAAGTGCATGTGAGAGAAAGAATAGCTGCACGTGATCCCCAGACTTACTCATTTTTCTGACTTGAAATCGGAGTAACAGTGAAGAGTAAGTGTGAAAATGAATACTGTATGACGAAGACAAATGTATTATACAAGGACTATTCAACAAAACCTAAACGGATGTTAAAAATGTTATGAACCAAAGAATTTCTGAAAGTTCGTGCTATGGAGGAGGAAAGTCATGTCGACAGCGATTTATCGTCTGGTGAGATTAAACAGCAGATCTGCACACAAGCATCAAACGAAAACGACGACGACAAATGTAACGTTAAAAAGGCTATAACGTGTTAATCTGTGCGAATAATATGCATCTTGAAATAATGTTACTTTACAGTATTTTAAGACAAATTACTTTCAAGATTGTTTTTAAGTTCCAAATATAGCCTATAGTTCTTATTTTACTCGAGACATAAATAATTTTGCATGTTTTATTCGTGGCTACTGAGATATTCATATACATGTTCAGATAGTTTGGCTTTTTAGTTACAACACAGAAGTAAATACTAAGCAGTAACATTTTATTCCAAAGTTTTTCAACATTTCCTGGTGTTCTAAACAAGGGGTTTCAAAGATTTTCATGCCATGGACCCCAAATGTATGAGGAACCTTTTTCGAGGTACCCCCTATGTAAAATGCGTGTATTTTTTTCAAAATAAATAAGCACTTATGCTGTGAGACAAATAGTATAGGTGAACATATTGTTGGTAGAAATGAAACTGTATAAATCTTCAGTAGAACTTTACAATTTTTGTTTTAAAAACAAATTCAGTTTGAAAACCCTTGTTTTAAAATATATATATTAAAGACTATGTGACTCTTACTGTAGATGTCAATTTATTTTGTTAGTAGCCTCACTCTGTATTGAAAACAATTCTGTGCTCTCCAACTTCATTTTTATGGTCTTGTTGGATGTATTTTTGCTATTGGCTCAATCGTTTGTGATTAAGCTCTGTTGAGTAACAGTCATGAAATTAATTTAATAAGTTGGACTCCAAAAGTGTTTGGAAGTCACTTTGCTTTCAATTGCAACATTTGATTGAAGCAACAATGTGTGAAAATATAACAGGACATTAACATCCCACCATAATCTTACAGGTGATGTGCACAATACCTCAGAGTTAAAGATTTTACAATAAAGCAGCCGGCGAGAGCTCATCTGGAAACACAATCCTGGGCAAACAAGAGTTCACTGTTAAAACCGCTCAGTGTGTTAAAAGATGTGGAGAAGTAGAAGGAAGGAGGGTTACTGAAGCTCCAGGCTGGTGGGGAAATTACCTCATCAAGGACACACCAGCGCTACATGCAGAAGAAATTGTCCTCAATTTGTCTCTGTGTCCTCCATGACCTCATGCAGTGCTGATAGTTATGCGTCTGGACTCAGAAATTGACCAAAAAGCAATTGAGGAGCGTGCTGTTCAATTTATGGCTGTGCATATTTGGAATCACTGTATATTGCTGTTTACCCATGGTGACAGTCTGCAGGACACACGTTTTGAGGAGTATATTAACAACAAAGCACAGGCTCTTGAATGGGTCCAAAAATGGCATGTTTTCGACATTAATACTAAAAAAGATAACAAACAGGTAATAGAGCTTCTTCAGAAAATTGATAACATGGTGGCAGAAAACAATGGCCGACATTTTGCGATGGATTGTGCAGTTTTACTTGAAATAAAATCGAAGAGAAAAGCAGAAGAGGAAAGGGTTAAAGAACGACTTATGGCAGTCGAAAAAGAGGAGCAGGACTTATTACCTCATGCAGGTAAGACACATGGTAAAAACACAAATTGACTGTGGTCTCATAACAGTATTGGTTTACCAGACTGTAGTTTTACAGTATTTTGCTGTTAAATTTTACAGCTTTTCACAAATTTCTGAACTATTGTAAAAAAAGTCAAATTACATTGTAATCGCACACTGTACACTCTAAAAATGGCTGTAAAAAAATGCAACTTCCTAAATTCTAGCAGCTGGGACGCTAGAAAAAAAAACACAAAATAAAGACAATGTAAAGTAAAAAGACATGGTCAATTTGACACAAAATGAATAATTTTACCGCATTCTAATAAATATGTGTAAAAGCCCAGCCCGCTCTCACGAATTGCGTATAAATAACAGGCGCTGTGCAATATCGAGTAATACGTACGCCAAAGTTCGATTTTGCGTGCATACAATACGGCTATTTTTGCGTGCATATGATACGCAAATTTAGCGTGTGTGCATATTAAAGAGCAATTTGTCTCATTAACCGGTCCCCTAAACCTAATGTTAGCGTGCGTGCATATTATGACCTCTACCCAAGCCCTTAAAACTAACAGTATTATTTAAATTATTTCAGCGTTTCCTCTTCATGTACGTTTAAAATGGCTGCTCTCCTCCCAGGTGCGTGCAAACTCGAACTTTGTGCACGCAAAATCAAACTTTGTCGTACGTATTACACGATAATCCAACAGCGTGTTATTTATAGGCAATTGATGAGACCGGGATGATAAGCCTGTAAAATAAATCAGTTAAATTCCATACAACTACATTTTTTTTCAGTGCAGTGTGGTATTAGTGGTAAAATCTGTGGTAATATATCAATGAATCTGTCAAAAAACACACAGGTCCTCATTTACAAAATGTTGTGTAGGGAAATACAATCCTTTGTAGAGAGGCGTTTGATCTTCGCTGAAGTTATCAGGGTCTGGGGAAGCAGGGAGAAGTCTTTAGAAGGAAGGTGACAGTCGTGGTGGGCTCCAGGCTGGTGGAAAAACTATCTCCTGGAGGATTCCCCTGAACTTTACAAACAAGAGTTTGTGTTAAGCGTGTCACTGTGTCCACCAGGACCGCATGCTCTACTCTTGGTCATATGAGTGGATGGCTCTTTCACTCCAAACAATAGAATAGCTATTAAGCAACACCTTGAACTTCTCACAGAGAGAGTCTGGAAGTACACAAAGGTATTGTTTACTTATGGAGACTGGCTTGGAGACACTAGAGTTGAGCAGCACATCGAAAGCAAGGGGGCAGCACTGGGAAGTTTACTTGGAGATTGTGGCAATCGATATCATGTTCTAAATAATACAGATTGGAGTAATGCTTCTCAGGTGACCGAGCTACTGGAAAAGATCGAGAAGATGGTGTGCAGAAACGGTGGCCTTCATTATGAGTTTGATCGAGAGTTTCTGCAAAAGATGCAAGAGAAAAAGAGAAGAACTCAAGAATGTGCAAAGCAACGAATCACGAAGCTGAAAAACAAGAGGGAAACTGAACCTTGGACAGGTGAGATGAATCATCTTGGAAATGCTGTACAGTCGTACAATAATACGATGAAAACTGTTTTTATGCCATTTATATGATTACTTTTCATGCCATTTTAGGTTTTCTTCCAAAGTTGAGAATTGTACTGTTGGGCCCTAGGTTTTCTGGAAAGAGTTCTACAGCAAATACAATTTTAGGCAATGAGGAGTGGGTTGCTATAGTAGGTGTACAGGGGGTGACACGAAGAGCAGCAAGAAGACTTGTGACTGTGATATAAAGTTATGGATGGCAGAAAACGATGGCTGAATGGATTAAATGTGAAATTTAACACTAAAAGTGTTAAATCATGTTCTGAAAAGCCTTTTGCTGTGCTTCTGGTCATAAAAACAGACACCTCCTTCACTGAAGACAAGAAATCTGAAGTTGAAGAATACATGACAATTATGGGTGATATAGTTTTATTTACTTGCGGTGACTGGCTGGGTGACACAAACATTGAGCAGCACATTGAAAGTGAAGGTGTGGCTCTACAGTGGCTTTTAGAGGCATGTGGAAACAGGTATCATGTATTCAACAACATGATACAAGATGATGAAACTCAGATCTTGGGGTTGATGAAGAAAATAGAGCAGATGTTATCCGAGGGTGGTACATTATCTGATGTTTACATCCAGGACAAGCAAAGTATTCATCATCCACCAACAAGTAAGAAAATACACATTTTACTACGTTTTCATTTTTTATATTATGTAAGTTTAAGTTTAATTGTTTATCTTTTAGAGTGGGTGCATATGACAGATCTTTATCTGGCTCAGACTATGAGTCACTTCATGGATCCAGTCAGAGTGGATCAATGATCTTATCACTGACCTCTGGGATTGGCTAACTGAGAGAGCGACGGCTCAGAGCTTTCTACAGTATAAGAGCAAAGCAGAAGGGGACACATGCAGTGTATCATCAAAATCAAGTAAAAGGAAATCTCTGGATGAACAAGACTGAGTTGATAGATTCTGTCATTAAAACCCGGCGTGTAGCTGTAAGGACAGAATGAAGTGGCCCACAGGAGAACAATTGAATGACTCAATATTCATTATTTTTCTAAACTAAACGATAAAATTCTAATTGTAAAACAGTTCTGATCCTTGATTCTGATTGGTTGTGACGTGTTCTTAGCGTGTTCATACAGCTGACCTCACACTCTACTGTTGAGGTCCCCTAGCAATCATGTGTGTTACATCACTCTCTGTGAGGTTGTTTGTTAAATGTTGATGCAGCTAAAATGTTTAGGTTGTCTTAATAACACCTTTCTTATCTTTTATTGTAAATAGAAACGTTACCTTAGTAATTGTTAGAAAGCTAAAGGAATTTATAGGCCTGAGAACAACAAGCTCAAAACTTGATAGTTCTGCTAACTTAAAATTGCACGGCTTTATGTTGCTGCATCTGTGTTGCTTGGCAACCACTTTGTTGTTGTAGCAACCAAAGGTTATTGGGGGTTGCTTAATTGCTCAATGCTATTGCTTTGTGTTTGAATTAGTATTTTACAAAATGTTAAAATGATTTATATTGAAATTGTATCATAATTTACGCATCTTTTTAATCTGTGAAAGAGAACTTAATTGTCAACTTTTATAACGCACAAGCCAGTTTAGTTTTTGGTTCCTATTACTTACATTTACATTTATGCATTAATTTGAAGCTTTTATCCAAAGCGACTTACTTTAAAATGTATAATACATTTGTTTCGGAGTATGTACAACCCCCTGTGATCGAACCCATTACCTTGGCATTGCTAGTGCCATGCTCTTACCACTGAGCCACAGGAAAAAGAAATCTTCTTGTTTTACAACATAAATTTCACAATCATTGAAATTTCTAAATTGTTGTGTGCTTTAAAAAAATATTGCTATGTTCAAGGTTGCAAAGTAACTCAAAATGTTAATCACAGAACTTTATTTCAGTTTCTTTTTATAGTTTTATGTTCGAATTTAAAGAATGGTGATCCTCTTTAAAAAAATTGAAAATTCAATTTTATAGGATGTGGGTGTTATTTTATTTTATGTGTTATATATTGTGGTTAAAGATTGTGATTCGTCTTATCATACTTTACCTCTAAAAACAGCTTGTTTTGTTTCTGTTACGATAAGGTCATGAGTGTACTGCAACCCAGTCCAACTAGTTTTCAAACTGATTAAAAGATGTGTTTTTTCAGTACTTCCTCATTGTCATTTACTTTGAGAGAAAATGGTGAAAAGTTTTTGAAATATGTAAATGTAACATATATTCTTCCTAAAATATTTTTCTGTTCACTGAGTTATGCATGAGTCAGTTTGAAATAACACTTTAATTAGAAAAAATGTTAAATAATAATCATTGATAAAAATTGATTTCATAAAATTCAAGCCGGTTACAAACTATAAAACCTTAAATAAAACTCATAGTCAACCATGACGCAAAATCAGTTTTTTTTACTCTGCAGTGGAAAATGGAATCATTGACACAACTGAAAGAGGGTTGAAAGATCAGCATTCAAAGGAGAAGAAGACAGAAAGAGCGTCCGAAGCTGGGGGTGAAGAGATGTGCTGGTCGCTTAGTTAGAGGGGGGAAAAGCTCCCCTTTGGTGCCATTGCATGTCACGAATGCGCCTCACTGACTGAATCTGAGGCAGCACAGCCCCGAACTCAGAACACTCCTTATACTCTCCTTTCTCAAACAAGTACTGATAGCCTCTGTATCCCGGGTACTGATAACCCACCCAGCTGTTAAGAAGACAAGCACGAGAAGATGAAGAAACATGCTTTCTAAACAGAAAGCCGATGTCTGCATTAAATATCAGAATACCGTGAAGTATTTCGATTTTGGTTTACTCACGTGCCAATCTGCACACGGACTGAGGAAACTTTCTCATGGTATCCATGAGCGTGAAAGCTGGGGACATCATCATCTATGATCTCAATCTTCTTCCCAGCGAAGCTAGGGTTCTCGTACAGCACGATGTTGTGTTCCTGGCTGTCCTGCAAGGATACAGTGATGATTTGAGGTGTTATGTTCATGAAATTAAAACAAAATCATATTCAGTTCGTAAAACGATTTGACTAAGATCGCCTAAATCTTAACGCAATAAAGGTGGGCGTACCTGTCTGTGTATATACTTTTGAACCTGATGTTCCATATACGGCAATAGGCGTTAGATTTCCGTGCAGTATTCGATCAATCACTACGCACTAGTGAACTGGCCAATCATAGCACACCTCGCTTTTCAGAGCAATGAGCTTTGTTAAATATCAGCGTGTTTCAGATAGGCGGAGTTAGGAGGAGATACAAACATGCACGGTATGTGGAAAATACAGCGTTTTCAAACAATAATATTTGTTTTAGATGCGTCAAATGACCCCTTTAAAATAACATCTTATCAACATTGTTTGTTCTTTCTAAACATTCTTGTAAAGATTAAAAATTCTCACATTGTTATTTTCAGAACGTAATGGGAACGTTAGCAAAACATTTTCCAAACATGTTTTTCTAAGCTGGTCGATATAGCCATCAAATTTCCAGCACACATGATAACTCCTCGTTGAAACTAGTAACTTTGTATTGGCACCTAATGTATTATGGCTCCTGTATGACATATCAATTGTTGGTCCCTAACTCTATGTAAATCGCTTTGGATAAAAGCGTCTGCTAAATGACTAAATGTAAAATGTAAATGTGCCTCATGAGTCTGGTCGAGAGAATGCCTAAATAAACTAGGCATTTTTTAAAGGAAGCTAGCTTTGATGTGTTTAACATTTAGACATTGTTACCGTACATAATTCTTAAATTTCTCTTTGTGTTATTTTATAGTATGTTATAGTATATTATACTTTAGGGTTACACTGTTGTTGGGTTTGACCTAACCATTGGTTGAAACAACCAAGCATTGTTGAGAGAAGTGCAAAGTTTTACTGTTAGTGTATATATAACCTGCAATTCAAAGTTCTATAGTAAAGTCTTAAAGTTACCACTTTAACGGGCCGGAAGGCGAAGATGCAGTCACTGCGTCTGCTGTTGGTCCAGGCATCCCAGCGAGGATACTCACCCTTCTCGAACACATACTGCTCCCCCTTACAGCCGGGCTGCTCATATCCCACCCACCTGCATACAAATTTAGCCATGATTCACTGCACTATAGTCTCTGTAAACTACTATCGCCATTTTCTTATACCATATATTTTCAGACACATTCAAACAAACACTCACGGTCCACACAGAACGAGTATTGAGCCCACTTTCGCCACTCCCGCCTCCTGGAGGTTGTTACAGGGCCCAGTCAGCTCATGACAGCGGCCTTGGAAGTTCTCCTGTTCGTAGATTTGCAACTGTGGAGGGTGAGGGAGAAGAAAACAGTATTAGATAGGAATGACAGATGAGGCATACTGCCACGGATCGTGTGAGCATGTGTTTGTACCTTGAATGCGCTGGTCGCTGGTTGCTTTTGTTTGGTTGCAGAGATCTGGTGATCAGTTGCCATAGTGAACCAGGATGGGTGTGATGAGCTTTGTTGAAAGAAATGACATCAAAAACATGGATGATGAAGAAAGGAATCATTATTTGTGTCAATTAAATTATATACAATTTAATGTTTAAAAACAAGACTGTAGAGTTGTTTCTCATTCGTAATGCCATTATAAAAAGCAGCAGTAATATGTAGTGTTCTCTTACCAGCTCTGTGGTGCCAGTTGCTGTGGGGTGGCATCAGAGGCTCAATATATATTGCATGCTCAGGGGCGGAAACACTGCCAAAACATTTCTATGAACTGAATGCATTCATAGGCCGGTCCCAATAGGCTGATCGGCTGGCACTGGGAGGGCAGTAGAAATACCAGCCAAACACACACACATCATTTTCCTCTCTATTCGACCCTCCCTGTTTTTTTGATGCCCCACAAAGTTATTTCATTAGTTGTCAGTTTCGCCCAGCCTCGCTTTGTTATATATCCCATGATTCAGCACAACCTGTGCCAAGAGTCCAGCACCTACAACAAGTGCAACAGACTCTGGATTTCCAACGAAACGAGCGAAACACAGATGAATATTGGCACCTAGTGAAAATACGTGAATGATTTCCTGTGAGGTTCAGTTTCAAATGCCATTTTTAAACTTGCTTTGGGAGTTGAGTTTGTCTTTTTTTTATATACTCTTAGCATTTACTTTACCTTCAGTAAATGAAATGTCTGAAATCATTCAAAAACATAAATCTTGGACCCTCTTCCTATTGCTCATTTAAAGGATACTCTTTCTTTTGTCCTCTTTCATCACAGATATTATTAAAACTTTCCTTATCACCGGAATTGTTCCTTATCTTCTCTAAACAGCTGTTGCAACTTCAATTTTCAAGAAACTTCAGATCCCACCACTAGGGGTGTCATCTTCAGCTTTTCAAACCATTTTGATATAAAAGTCATTTTAATTACAGGTATATGTCATGTCCATGGATCAATCGTCAATTAACAATTTGAATAATTTTTCATTAATTACACTTCAAGCACTGATCTACTTTTATATCAGGGGACATTTCTAATTAATTTGATACAAAAATCCAACAAATATCTTTTATCTTGCAAAAATGACATACTATATAATGTAAGTTGCTGTTTTTGTGCTGTCTGAAGCTTCTGTATATATGTCTTATAGATATTTGTCCAAAATAATCATTAAATTATGAGAAAGGTGTTTTAAAAAATATTTTTCTCATGCATCTACATTAAATCATCCGATTTGTGTATGTCCGAGAAATTAGTGTCATCCGTGTTACTCCCAATAAAACCCCCTATAAATCAGCAATGGTTTGTTACCAAATCACATATCCAACATCACATGATGTAATTTCAGTTTGGGGGGGATTTGAAGACAGTGCGGTAAGTCATAACTTCTACTCTTCAATATTTTATCCATAATTTTGTCTTCACATAGAGTAGATTAATTGACCGTCAACTCAGTTGTGTTACCAGCATGTTCTGTTCACATGTTGTTTTTCTAAATATGTAGAGAAAGAATATATAAAAAGATACAGTGAGGGAAATAATTATTTGATCCCCTGCTGATTTTGTAAGTTTGCCTACTTACAAAGACATGAAGGGTCTATATTTTTTATTGTAGGTTAATTTTAACAGATAGAGACAGAAAATGTTATATAAAGGTTATAAATTGATTTGCATTTCATTGAGTGAAATAAGTATTTAATCCCCTACCAGCTAACAAGAATTCTGGCTCCACAGATTGCTTATGTGCCTATATGGACCACTGATTAGTCCTTTCGCTTTAAGAAAGTACTCATAAGTCAGCTTGTTATGTATATAAAAGATGCCTGCCAACAGAATCAGTATCTTCCATTTCATGGTCCAGACCAAATAGGTTTTAAAGGATGTCAGGGACAAGATTGTAGACCTGCACAATCTTTGAATAGGCTACAGACAAAAGCTTGGTGAGAAGGAGACAACTGTTGGTGCCATTATTTGGAAATAGAAGAAATTCTAAAGAACTATCAATTGTTCTTGGAGCTCCCTGCAAGATTTCCCCAATGGAGTAAAGATGATCATGAGAAAGGTTAAAGATCAGCCCAGAACTACACAGAAGAAGCTTGTTAATGATTTCAAGACGGTTGATTTTCAATCGTTCATGTAGAATAAGATTTACATATAATATTTACATTTATATAAAGAATTTAGATTTAACTTTTGCATTTAACATTTAGATTTAACATTTAAATTTTACATTATAATTCAGAATTTGTATTTAGATAAAACATTTAAATGTATCTGTAATATTTTATATAGTATTTAATAAACATTATGCAATTTTTATTATTTATATTATTTATGTAAATCTAGTGAAATGTATGTAGTTGCGTAGGTAAATACGAAGAAATTTGACAGGTTTTTGGTACTCATTTCACTTTACAAACGGTGTCCCATAGATAGGATTATTGCTAATCGATAGCCAGCCAAGTTAATTGATTGCTGTGATTGGTAAAATAAAAGCTAGCAGAGTTATTTATCTGCAGGTGCTCTTCCCGAACTTTGTTAATAAAACATCATGTTTGAAGGGTAAGTTCAATCAATCCTTTCTAAGATTACCCAGAAATAACACACACTTACAGCAACAACATAAAGACATTATCAATTTGTCAATGGATCACAGAGTTCACAAGTCATCATGGAAATGGCGCGCAAGTTTTTGACTGTGAAAAAGAACAGCTCACATTATTTTATTTAAAGATTATTTTATTTTAAAAGGTTACAAATTAGCATAAAAGTAGTTGTGAATGCTGGGTGGGATTGGAAATCACAATAATACTGTACAATTATAATATTATACCTAATCATAGTTTTCATGGTACTAGTGACTTCTTCGAGATCACAGTTTCTACAGGTGCAAACTTTCCTACTTTGTGGTTGCCCATTCACAGTTTATACATATAATATTTACATTTATATAAAGAATTTAGATTTAACTTTTGCATTTAACATTTAGATTTAACATTTAAATGTAACATTATTATTCAGGATTTATATTTAGATAAAAAAATGTAATTTATCTTTAATATTTTATATAGTATGTAATAAACATAATGCAATTTTTTTTATTTATATTATTTATGTAAATCTAGTGATATGTATGTAGTTGCGTAGGTAAATATGACGAAATTTGACAGGTTTTTGATTCTCATTTCATTTTACAAACGGAGTCCCATAGATAGGATGATTGCTAATCGATAGCCAGCCGAGTTAATTGATTGCTGTGATTGGTAATTAAAATAAAATCACAATAATACTGTACAATTATAATATTATACCTAATCATAGTTTTCATAGTACTAGTTACTTCTTCCAGATCACAGTTTCTACAGGTGCAAATTTTCCTACTTTGGTTCCCCATTCACAGTTGTTGTTAATTCAATGTGGTTTATGTGGCCGCTGAGCCGTGACCAAGCATTGTTTTAGTGTCCACTACTGTACTTTCCACTACTGTCCTGCTGATCCGATGATGGCGTTGTGTCAGATGTGCGTGGGTGTGGTATCAATAGAGTACTTACTATATGTATGAAGACTGTTGCACATTAACTCTAGACTCTCTAGAAAGAACATTTAAAGCTGACACAAGCTGATAGAACATCACCTAATGTGCATGGGCTGGTTTTGGTCTGATGTTTACCGAGGTGGTAGATGAGAGGAAAACAGTATGGACGCTCTAGCTTGAGAGTTCTCCGAAAAGGATGGTAAGGATGTAAAACAAAAAATATGGAGCGAAACCTAGTAACACATGTAAAATACGGTAAATGCTGATTCTGCAAACATTTAAATACAAGGAAATTGCTGTCAATAAAAATATTTTACTATACCAACGACTGCTACACCTAATACTATAAATGTTCAAACTAAATGATGTTTTATTAGAAACGTTGGAAGCAGCACGTGCACATAACTAACCCTAGTGGCTTGCTATGATCAATCTCCCCAATCAGATAATTAAACCGGGTTGTTTCCTGTAACCAATCTCACCAATCATTCTTTTAGCTCTGAAATAAGCCCCCTACACAGAGACAAGACGCCCTACCCTCATTCTCTCTAAAATTTCTCAGCATCCCTCCTACGCCCCAACTCCACACTATCAGCCCGTTTTTACCACAGTAATTGTTCAGGGCCCTCTCCCAGGACTAGGGGCAGGCGCTCCGGGTTCTGAGGAACTACCAAGCTCGGAGCCCTCTCCCCGGTACAGCACGCCGAATACGAATACAATCCGTCCCTTATCATCCGTACTTATTATCTGTGAGGCGAACTCGTGAACCTTTACAGTGTGCCATATGACAAACTTTACTGACAGGTAATGCAGCAGCCGTGTAAATCATGACCAGCCACCAGCTTTAAATAACTAATCCAAGAACTCTAGTAACTGCTCATTAGATGTGAACTGATGAATTTAAGAAATTGTATTATGTTTCCCGTACCTCTCAGTGAACTTGTAGACATTGATCAGCTTTTGCTGCCAACGCTTACTTTTGTGCATTGGAAGCATCTCTTTAATCATCGTCACCCTCACTTCTCCTATAGGCTTACGTGCCTCCTCCGAAGATTCGGTGAGCTTCATCTCTGCCTCGTCTCTGTAAGGAGGAACAATCTCTCCGTAAACCAACTCAGCTCTCTAACAATAATGTATCTGATCAGTGTTTCTTACTAGAAGATTCTTAAAATCTTACTGCAAGGAAACAATTGATGACTTGGCAGTTTCATCCTGCACCATTTAGAAATGTGGGGCTGGAAAGACGAAATAAATGGTGAACCAAAGCCTTCACTCTATTCTGAAGACCATTCTCTGTCACATCCTAAGATCACATTATCATCAAAATAGAGTAATCACACATGTATGAAGACTTTTGTGATGATTAAAACACTCTAGCTAGGCTCTTTTGCTTTAGCATCAGCAAGTCTATGAGGTCTGCTTTAGTATTTTATGAGCATGAGCAAAAATATAACAAAGTTTCTAACAAGTAGCCTTTCAATGCCATTCATCCCAAAACTGATTTTAAATCTTCCCAATTTAAACATGGTTCTTTATGAAATGCTAGTAACATTATTAATATCCTTATCTTTAAACATATACTGTACAATGTGCAATGTAAGTCGCTATGGATAAAAGCATCTGCCAAGTGCATAAATGTAAGACGTTAAGATTTATAATATGTCCTGGTATATATCCAGGCTAATGACTGACCGATAAAAAATATTTATTACTGCTGCATTTTCGTTGACTTCAGTACAGTTACAGACTGTAAAAGTGTGCATTTATTTAGATGCTCGGTGTCTGTAGGTCTTTATGCGACGCCTCTTTGAGAGAAGCAGCTCTCGCGGTGCGAGTTCAAAGCGCGTGTGGCGCAAAACAATGATATTAGAGGACAAAGCGTCAATACGTCATCAGCGTAGCCTATGTCAAAAACAGATTGGTCCACACGTCTCGCGCTCAACTTTATGAATAAACACTTGTTAGCCAATTTTCAAATATTGCCTTAATTTTATAGTAGAAAGGCGAGTTTTCAATATGATACTATAATCAATATATTACAATTAAAAATACTTGCATTTAATTTAAAGATTAAGTTTAGAGGGCATACCGCCACCTAATGGCTTGTGTTAAGACTCTTCAGATTTTGGTTACGCTTGCCATGTGTCAATCCATTTAAACTCGATATCGTTGGGCAAACCAGAAGTAAAACATCAACACACACCATCACGTTTTTCTGCACGTCTGACATCCAATGGGACAAAGTTGGAAAATGGCAGGAGTGGGGGAGGACTACGGTGTTATTTTCCTCCAGCAACAGATGGTTTTATAGGTTGTAGTGACACACAGAAACACAGTCGGTGATGATGAGACCACAGCTCTGCCAACATCAAAAGCGCCGATCATCTCAGTTATTTTAAAACGGTATTTTTTTAGAGACTTATAGTCTGGTGAACTTTTGATCATTTTTCGTTTATTTTATAATTTATGTCTATGATCAAGTCGCTTTTAATAATGTCCATGTGCATTTGGAGAGCAGTCTCGCAGCTCATGAAGACCCGTTTCAACACGAACAGAAATCTTTCCGCTTAACTTTGTTACCAAGAAAAATATCTTGAGGGAAAAGTATTGTTTGGACAGCTCGGGCACAGGACACAAGCCCTAATGATGTTAATGTTCGTGCTCTTCTATGGTGTCTTATCCATACGAGCTGGCGATGGTTTTCCAAATTACAAATTTGACTACATGGATGAAGACCTCGCTACGTTCGACTATTATAAAGGTGCGGATGAGTTTGACGAGCGGAACGGGACGGAGGTTTGCGAGGCGTGCGTGCCGGACCTGTGTCCGCTCGCGCGGGGCTGTAGAGCGGGGCTGGTGAAGGACAGCTGCGGCTGCTGCTATGAGTGCGGGAATCTAGAGGGACAGGCATGTGACCTCGGCCAGAGGAACGTCTATTATGGGCTGTGTGGAGAAAATTTGGAGTGCCAGCTGGAGAGGTCTGAAGGAGTCGACGGAGAGGACCAAGAACCCCAGTGTGTGTGTTTGTCTCACAAGATTCTATGCGGGTCGGACGGACAAACATACACGAATCTCTGCAAGTTTAAAGAAGCGACTTTTTTAAACCCAGGACTCAAAACGACCGAAGGGCCATGCAAGACAGGTATTAATAATTATAACTAATAGCTTATAATAAAATAATAGTCAAAACACACTCATTCAAACACTTTCTGTCTCTCTCTCTCTCTCTCTCTCTCTCTCTCTCTCTCTTTCATTCTTTCTGTACATCTTTGTTTGTTTGTTTGCTTCTGGCTGTCTGCCTGTTTTTTCTTGCTTTCTCTCTGTCCATCTTTCTTTGGTGCTTCCTTTCTGTCTGTCTATCCTTCTTTAATTTATTTCTGCATGTCTGTCTTTCACTTTTTCTGCCTTTCTCTCTTTCATTTTTTTCTGCCTTTCTCTCTTTGTTTCTTTCTTTCCATCTGTCTTTCTGTCTTTCTATCTATCTGGGAATCTTTCTTTCTTTCGTTCTGCCTCTCTCTCTCTCTCTCTCTCTCTCTCTCTCTCTCTCTGTCTTTCGTTCTTTCTGTACATCTTTGCTTGTTTCTTTCATGCCGTCTGCCTGTTTTTATTGCTTTCGCTCTGTCCATCTTTCTTTTGTGCTTCCTTTCTGTCCATCTTTCTTTCTCTCTTTCATTTTTTTCGACCTGTCTGTCTTTCACTTTTTCTGCTTTTCTCTCTTTCATTTTTTTTGCCTGTGTCTCTTTGTTTCTTGCTTTCCGTCTGTCTGTGTTTATTTCTTTCTTTCGTTCTGCCTGTCTTTTTTGCCTTGTCTCTCGCTATGTTTTCCTGCTAGTCCCCGTCATCAAGGTACCACCACATAATCTGGTGAATGTAACGGGAAGCAGTGTTGCATTTCTATGCGAGGTGTTTGCATTTCCCATGGCATTGGTGGAATGGAGGAAAGATGGAAAAGAGGTCGTCTTACCTGGCGATGATCCCCACATATCAATTCAGGTACAGAACTTTCAACTGCAAGTGCTTTGTGTGAAACTGAAACGGGGTAATAAAAGGTCTTGATTTATGTCAGATGATCTTTTGAAGGTGTTTACGGTTCAGAGATTCAGCGTACACCGGACATTCCAGGGTATATGTCTCAATTAACATGCCAACGGCTCAGCAGTTACTTATGGACCTCAGCCTGGCTGAGCCAACAGGAAATGTTGTTTTTTCCAGTAGCCACCTCTTCTTTTTATTTCCCAATTTGTCCCGCAGTCACGAGGTGGTCCTCAGAAGTATGAGCTCTCTAGCTGGCTGCAGATTGAAGTGGCCAGTCAGATGGATTCTGGCACATACAGGTGCATCGCTCGAAATGCGCTTGGCCAAGTTTCAGCCACAGCTATTTTAGGGGTGTTGCCACCAGGTACAACATATACCACGAGCTCCAATACTACTTGTGGTTTCATTAGCTTTTTATAATCTCTTTCCCCCTTTCTTTTGCTTAGATGAGATGTCTGCTTATTTGGAACAAAACAAGAATGCAGCGAGGGACTATGACCAATCACAGGACTACGAGAGGGATTATTACTAAACCTTGGATGCAAACACCCTCAAGCATACATTCTTACTGAGTGAGACATTCAATTTAAAACTTGGCGAAAAGACAATCAGGACACGATTGTATATAAGCCTGTAAAGAACAAAAAAAAACATCCCCTACGGAATTTATGGAACATCTGGGCAGTGAAACATGCAGACGGATGGCGAGGAAGAGCTCGAGTGAATTCCCAACGGTACGGGCCTCTGAGACGGATGAAAAACACAGAAAAGAGACGCCTGGAGGAGTGAGTAGGTCACTTCAGGAGCTAGATGGCTCAGTTTAGAAAAGAGAATCAATGTCTCTTTTGTTCTCCCAGTGCTGTTCTTCAAAGCCTTCGTGACCAGCTGGATAACAAAACACACAAAGTGAAGAGACATGAGAAACCGAAGAGTGAATTTTGAGCACCTTCCAAGTCTTCTCAAAAGTGTGACGCCTTTGCACAACCAAATCTAGAGGGGCATCACAGTTCTGAGTCGACCTTTTTCTCTTCAAAGCAGAATGCTTTGTATCAGCCTTTGGGTTTATATACAGTATGTTCTCACATATGGCATCTCTTTAACCAGAGTTCCCTTTGAGCGTTTATGTTAGACTTGGGTGAGCCACTCCACAGATGGCTTTAATACATCTTTATGATCTCCTGGTTAAAAGCAGCCATCCTATTTCAATGTTTACGTGCTTAAAACTCACACTTAGAGGTCTTTCTTCATTTAAAAACCATACGGCCGCTTATTGATACAACAAACATCTTGACTTGTAATTTCACCTCTGTTTAGTGAGGGGAGACCTGTAGTTAACAGGAAGGCTGTGGATAACGCAGCTTTTTAATCTGTCTGCTCTCCTCCGGCCTTCCCTTTCATAATGTTCTCTGGTTTCTTCAACTTCTTCATAACGGTTACAGCAATTGCATGTAATGGTAGGTTAGATTGCTACCACATTATTTAAACAGTGTAAAATGTTTACGTTTTGACACTTTGTTGTTTACAACATACAAGGCCTCTAATTTTAGGATCTGTGAAACCTTTGATGTTTTGCATACCTGTATTTTACTGCATAGAGAGTTACTCAGATTCATGTACTATAGCATTCTTTTCAAAAACATTATTTGGGTAATAAACCAAATGTAACAACAAATGGTTGCAGAGTCCATTTGCGCGACTTTATCTCGACATCAGCTGTTAAAGCAATTAGACTGAGGTCAGAAATCCTTCCACACTGCGAGCTCCCGGGGACATACGCCTGTTTCCTTTCGCTTTAAACAAGCAAACACTCAGAAGCTACTGGTGCTGAAACAGATTTTGTCTGATGTGTCAAATATAAGATTTAAGGATTACAATAACAGCGCTCATTCAGAAAATGCATATCTAGTTTCCCCCAAAAAAGTAGATTGTTTTATTTTCACAGGAGTCAGTTTTCTTCCCATTTCAGTTTCCCCTCAGTTTCTATGGAAACCTGGGGAAATAGTCAGGGATTGAATGAAAATCCAGAGCCAGAAGCGAGGGGCTTCCCATCTCTGCCCAAGTATCCGCCAATATCCGGTGTCGTGAAAAGACATTACTGGCACAAAGATGGGAGACCAAAAAAGTCGGCGGCCTGAATTCTTTCAGACTGAAAACCATGTGTGTATCCAGAGTTTCAGCAATAATTCTGAGAAATGCAGTAGACCACAATCTTGATGCCTCTTTATGTTTGAAATCAAAAGAATTAAAGGGAAAGTTCCCCTAAAATGAAAATTCTGTCATCTTTTACACTTACTTGAGTTGTTCAAAATCTGTATTAATTTCTTTGTTCTGTTGAACACAAAAGAAGATATTTTGAAGAATGTAGGAAAGCAAACAGTTCAGGGGCTATTTGCATTCTTACAAGTTTTTTTTATGTGTTGATCATAACAAAGACATGTATTCAGGTTTGGAACAACTCGAGGGTGAGTTAATGAAGACAGTATTTTTATTTTGGGGGGGAACTGTCCCTTAAATATCTAAACAATCTCAGCTTTAGAATTCAGAAATTAGACATAATTAATATTGCATATAAGAATTTATAGTCCGTTTAATATTTGACCTGTGGTTCTTTCTCCTTTATCGCCAATGTGTGCTTTCACTGTGTGTGTGTGCGTCTATGTCAATGTGTGTATGTATGTTTGCATATTGTGTGTGTGGAGCATTTGTATGTCTGTCTTTGTTGTTTTTACCTTTTTCTTGTTTTTACAGGTATATGCCTTTAGTTGTTTTACTTGTATTCAATGTGTCTCATGTACAGCTGCTTTGTAACAATGAAAATTGTAAAAAGCGCTATATAAATAAAGTTGAGCTGAGTTGAGTTGAGTTTGTCCTTGTTGGTAAATCAAAGTTTCCCATATAAAATGTATAAAAACAAAAAACATTTTCCCTATTGGTCTCTATCAATGAGCAAAATCACTACAAGCCAAACCATGCTGAAACCATGACAGCCATTTAGAAATGCCCCTGCGATCTCCCACAGTCTGATTTAAATAGAGACAAACATTCCCAGACGCGCTGGTTATAAACAAGTCAATCTCAAGCTTGTGTTTTCTTTACAATTTTGAGCAAAATGAGATCCATGTGCTCTAAAATCATTGCTCTTGTAATTGGATTTATTGCGATCAGTTCAGTGAAATGAGAGAACAACATGAAGAGTAATTTTTAAAGAATGTGGAAGAATAACAGACAAAGAAGGAATGCGAAGAAGACAATAAAAAGGAAAAAAGAAGTCAGATGAACTTATAAACCAAACATAAATCATTCAAGTCATTGGAGGTTTGCATATTAAAGAGTAATCCGATTGTTCTAAAGGTTTGCTCAGTGGAGCAAAACAACAATGACTAATCTCACTGGCTTTGAATAATAATATAATATATGATATATATGTCTCCATGTATGTAGTCGGACAAGACCACTTACTACCATGGTTTTTGAACAATTTTCACATACTTCAACAATGTGACAGGATTAATGTTTTTAATTTAGTTTTTTGTTTTTAATTTTTTAATTTAGCCATAATTTAACACCACAGCTGAATTGTTTTAATTGTTGACTGATCTTGTGCAGTATCTGTTTTAAGACACTAGAGGGCAGTGAGAGGACACACCATGAATTTTAAACCGTGTTCGTATACATTGCAGTTTTTTATGCTTTAAGGTAAGAATTACTATTAAAGTTGCGACGCAAAGCTCACACATACTGTAAAGCATGTTGAATGGCTTACTTTTAGGCACGTTGACATTTGGGGAAGCAGTAAACCTCTAATGCGGTGTGGTTTACCTGCATGAATGAGTCCTCAAATCGTAAAACTTGAAAACGAAAGTTTTGCTGTTCTTCTGATACTACATTCACGATTCTTGCCTTAACGACGCAACGGGTAAAAATGTCCCGCAAACCTACAGTGAGCAAAGAAGTCGAATCATGCAAATTTTGAGTCTATCATGTTTAAGAATTCACGTTTCCAGATATCGCGAGATGGAGCTGACGACGTTCCAATTATTAGGTTACACGATGTACATGTAAAATGTATTTTGTGCAAATGTAAAATGTGTTGAAATGTTTCTTGAATATTTTATTGGTGCAGACTCAAGATTTTTATTTGTAAAATGTTTGTATTTGCTTTTTATCACTTATATTTGGATGATTAAGTCCACTTTCTATTAACACATTTTAGCACAATATTAACATTTTAATAAAATAACTTTTAATGTAACTTTTTCATATAAATACAATATTCTCATATTTATAACAATTGCTCTGGAGAAAAAAACTTTAAAGGTCCCATTCCCAGCGATCCCATTTTTAAACCTTTAGTTAGTGTGTAATGTTGCTTTAGAGCATAAATAGTACCTGCAAAATGGTAAAGCTCAAAGTTCAGTGCCAAGCGAGATATTGTATTTAAAAGAATTCGCTTTTCTACTACAGAGAACAGCTGGAATCGGCTAATAGCCACCTACTTCCCGGGTACATGATGTCACTATTCCGAGTGCTTTTAATAACCTCCTGTCCAAAGGAATACTTCAAAAAAGGGGCGAGATCCTCCTCAGAGAAGAAGAAGAGCCGCTAGAGTAGTGCTTGGTTATCAGACATTGTAAACATTTGACTGAGCTACACGCTTGATTACTTTCACTTTCATCACAGTCCTACACCTGGTAATAAGAATTCAGCTACACATAAGACAACCCACGCTCATATAAAAGCTTTCATGAATTTAACATCGGCTGCGAAAGCTGTTCTGTGTAATACACTGATATTGTGTGTACCCATAGCCAACCTCGAAAACACTTCTAAGAAACGTCCTTTGAAATCCTGCTTGCAAATGCTTCCCATTTAATCTGCTTGTTTTATTATCCAACTCTGGTCCAATATAAAGGCAAAACTAACACTTCTGTTATTAGTGTTAATTAATATAACCGCTCTGACGCAAATCAGTACGGTGTCTTTTCCCTCCCCCTTAACCGATGAAGTGAAGTTGACGTCATTGTTACTGTTTATTGCTTAAAGCCAAAGTTTATGTATACACATGCACTGAGAGGGGGACCGACCAATCACAACAGCCTGAGAAGTGGAAGCTCGCTGGTATGGTATGGGTGGGACATCTTCACACACACTCTAAGCGGGGAACCAATCACAAAAGACCTGGTCAGCTTGACCAATCAGAGCATTTCAGAAGGTGTGACTTTATGTATACCGGTAGAAATCCAGTAATTTTGTTAGAAGAGTGACAGCAGTGAACAAAAGACTTGAAATATGTACAATTGAAAGCGTTTTTTGAACTTAGAAACATGACATCCATTGTTAAACACTCAAAAAACGAAATCAAAGCCTCTAAAACAGCAAAAGAATGGCTCCTTTAAAACACATTATTACAGTAGAGGGATAAAGAAGACCTGACATAACCAAAAGAAACAGGATTTGATGTTGTGTCTACTTAATTTAACAGGCTTTTACGTGATCAACCAAAAGTAGTCTAAACAAATTGTGATGTTCGAATCACTGAACAGACATTCACATTTAAAAGAACAATTAAAACGAGAAATCCTGCCACACCGAATCAACATTTTTGCGCTTGCTAAGTATGTCTCATTGGGCAATAAAGTTCTACACACAGTTGTGACTTGTGGTCATAATGCCACTTGAAAACTTGGAATAAATACAGGAAATAAGTCACGAGTGGTTACGTGCAAAGACTGTTTTGAGTATTTGTGCAGGCCCAGTGTAAAGGCAACTTTTGAGCAGACATGCAAAGAAATGTGGCTGGCTAAAAAAACTATATTTTATAGTTTTTATATTTGTATGACTGTGGAGAACTAAATAGTAACTTTTCTGATGAAGAATAACTTGTTGTGGTATTGGTTTGACATGCCGCACAGCATGATGAAGGCAGAGGCCAGATTGAGCGAAAGGTAGCCTTCAGGTTGCTGGCTTTGAATCACTGCAGTTATAAACTGATATACTTGAATTCACATCAGATAGTTTTTTTTAAAGAAAGTACCCACACTGGTCATCAGTATTTGTTGTGTTTTAGCTGATGGAACCTCCAGTTTTCAGGTCTAGCTGAATTGGCAAGACTTTCATCTATAAACGTGTGTAAAACCGAACACAGATGGAAGGTTTAGGCTGATGTTTTCTGAAGGTTTTATTAATTAGATTATACTACAAATGCAAACTAAAGTGTTGTGAAGCAGACAGACGCTGAGCTGTAACAATCATGTGACAAAGTTTTTGTTTGTGTGCGCGTGCGTGTGAGAATAAGTGATGGAAACTTGACACATCATCGAAAAGGAAGTTAGCAATTGACCACAGAGTCAGAAAAAATGCTGCAGTCAGATCTTAAAATAGCTATAATGTGACAAATATAAATCAGTGATGATCTTATATTTGCATCAAATGTCTATTTTGTATTTTAATATACAATTACAATTTGTTAACAACAACTCACAACGATCACCGTTGTTAGTTGTTTGGCTTCTAAAAATAACACGAAGAACCAGGGAATCCTCATCTCCCCTTAAAAAAAGATAACTTTCTAAATGAGCATTTCTGTACTGTATTGGTCTTGGATGTTTGATCACCGGTTTCTTCACCGTTTTTTTGAAGTAAGTTAAAACACAGTGTTGTTCCCATATGGGTACATCAAAACATTTATGATCTTGAGTAATCATTGTGGCTGAAAGAGAACAGCATGTACACACACACACTTTTGCAGAGTTCTGCAAAAAAAAGTGTGAACTCTCTGGGCTACAGGAAGTACAAATGGCGGAACTTGGAGAGCTTGTGTTGTCGTCACAAGCACATTCAGCAGAAGTACTATGATACACTAGATGCAACAGTCTCTTGGAGTCGATTCGGAGAACTACAGTGAAATGGAGGGGGACATTCGGAAACGGGGTTTACTGTATTTACAGCAGCAGAGGTTCGGGAAGGTAAGACAGTACATGCTTTACTCGCCAAGTGGCTTCAGGATACGTTAACTTCAAGATTTGTTGAAATCATGTTTATTGTTTGAGAATTGCTTTTCGGTTACTTTGCATACAAAAGGCAGTGCTATAACCAGAGGGTTAAAATCTATGGTCTCACTGTATTATGCAGACACTACATTACATTAATAATCAGAAAGAAATGAAATCCATGAACACTAGTTTTATCAATGTGTAGACGTGCTAAGACTTATGTGAAAGTCACAAATTGTACTTTTGCAAAACACTGCTACTGTGTTTTCTGTGGAGTATAATTTTGAGCTACTTTATCAAATTGCAGAACAAATCATATTGCAGACATATAGATGGAATAAATAAGTTAAAAAACATAAAGGAATTGAAACTAAAACAAGAGCCAGGCATGAAAGTTGTAAATATGTATTACACCGCTTGGGAAAATATTAAATTGTTATCTGTCGCATTTGCATAAACATTCAGAACTGAAGCATTACCGGTGACTGATAATGTGTATGTGTGTGTATTTAATGTGCCTTTTATTGCAATTCACTCTCATAATATTAAGAAATGCATTGTAAACTGGTGTTGAGCTTGTTAAGCACGGCCTAAATATTTCAATTAGCAGGTTTCACTGCTAAATTTGTGCCACATGTTTGTTGGCAAATACTGTATTTGTGGACCATTTACTATAGGAGAAAGATGCATGCATCATATAAACTCGATTGCTGTGTCATGAACTATAAATGTGATCCGGATATGTTCATATTCTCACCTAAGAATTTTTGCCTCATTTTGATTAATGCCACTGATAATATTGTCGCTTCCGCTATATGGTAGAGCAGCAGATCAGTGGTTCTTAAACTTTTCATATCCCACCTTTAATAAAATTAGTTGTTCCAAGTACCACCAAATGAAAATCACATGAATAAACACTCAAATTCATAGTAGAGCTGTGAATCTTTGACCTTACACTTTGACCTCCAACCAGCTGTTTTCAAACTGATGAACATCTTTTCTCCATTTCAAGTTAGTTAGCAGTAATTGTGGACACAAAAAACTTTTCTGTAGTGCACTGTAAACTGGGCCCTGTAAATGACCCTTATGGGAGAATTATTAAGTTTGTGGGGACTTGCAGAAGGACTACAAACTTATAATAAAGACGAACAATATGAAAAGAATAGTTAACACAGAAGATAAATGAATTTACGTCAACCTAAACATCAATAGAATGTTCATTAATTTAACCTTGAGTAGATGCAGATGCGTGTTAAAAAAGCACTTTACCGCAATAACAACAGCTTTCCACAGTGGTTCAAGTACAGAAATACACAGAAGAGAGGGAGAATGAGGAACTCACAAGATGATAAACAAACAATATTTCATACAACTATTAAATGCACATAGTGTGACATGTATTCCCTATTTAACAATCATGTATTAAACATTTGAAATTGTATTTTAAAGACTCAATGTAAATTAATATAAAGAGTTTATAATTTTCTGTAGTGTCACGTACCACCAGGGTCTCTTCAAATACCACTAGTACCCCAGTTTGAGAACCACTGCAGTAGAGAATTAGCCCGTTGGCATAATTTAGCGGACTTATGGACTGCTGGAGTCCATTAAAATGAGCTAATGTTAGCAATAGAATCAAGACTGTCTCATTGCAAAACCACAAAAAGTGTACATATTGAACAGGGCTGTCAAAAGCCATGCATTTTACCAGAATTGTGTGAATTTAATGGCTGAGAGAAATTGGTATATTTCACCAAAAACATTTGTCGGAAAGTCAGTAATCAAACAGATCTCATCACCCCTTGAGTCCATTGACCATAGTATTTATTTTCTTTACTATGACAGTGAATGGGGGACGAGATCTGTTTGGTTACTGACATTCTTCCAAATATCTTCTTATGTGTTTAGCAGAACAAAGAAATAAGTTTGGAACAACCTGAGAGTGAATAAATTATCATTTTTGGTTGAACTATCCCTTTAAATGGCCCAAGTACATGCTATATTAACATATGCTATATAAAAATGATTTGAAACAGGATGGCAGTAATCGAAAGCCGAGAGCCGAAGTTAAACTACTTTTGCTCTCACTACAACTTTTAAAACCGTTGTTTAAAATTCAAGAACAAACTGTTAAAAGTGCCTTTATAACTGCGGAGAACACACACTCTGGGTATTTTTGCCACTTCACATATCCCTTTTGACCACTTCCCATTTTAAGGTCAGAGGAAAGCTAACCATTTGACTGACAACACTGACCTTAAAACATTACTTAGTTGTGCCTTTTACATTCAGTAAACTATAACATCAATAACAATATTGCTGGAATTGACATGTTTTCCTCTAAACCTTTGTAACAGTCCAGCAAACTTCTTTCTCCCATACATCTTGTTTGTCTCCCTTTCAGAAATGGCGAAAGGTCTGGTCCGTGCTGTACAGAGAAAGCTCTTGCTCCATCTCACGTCTCGAGTTCTTCGAGTTTAAAGATGGAACTGGGAACACCATTGAAAGAGCAAACCGCAAGCAGGAAAACAAAAAGGTGAGGATTAATGCAACAAATAGGGCTGCTCTGATTTCCACTGCGTTGTGAACGTGAGAATGAGGACGCTGTACCTTGTCATTCCTTGATCTGTCAAGGCACACGAACAATCACACTCGGCAGGGGTCCGGCACAAATGGGAGGCTATGTGTGAGATGTTCACAAAATTTTTGCAGCAAGTGTTATTTCATTTGTTCCCAATGCAGCTATGAATAATTATTTGTTTGTATGATTGAAAGAAAAGAGCCCCCAAAAAAGGAACAGGCAAACGAAACATTATCACAGAAAACGTCACATTCAGAAATACATTTGTGCAGATTAGGATCAGTTCTGTAAAAAACATTCTCACATGTCAACCCACACAAATTACAAATCTGGATAAGTTTGAAGCGTGTTCAAAGCAGATAGTACCTGTGGTGGATGTTTATAAAACCCATTCACTTCATCAAAATGTTTGAACGCTTTATTACATAAACACAGAGTATATGGGATGTGTGAATTTAAGCATTTGATGGCTGACTGTTGACATTTGAATCCACATGAGTAGCGGAACACCAAACATTTATGAAACAATAATTCTTGAGTGTTATGTCATTGCAGGTGATAAAGTTAAACGACTGCATTCGAGTGTCAGATGCTGATGTGGAAGGCTGTCCAAGGGATTGCGGTCCGTTTTTGGTGGAGACGACAGAAAAGACGTTTATTTTTGCTGTCGAGACAGCTGAACTGGAGGATTGGATGAAGAAACTGTGTGAAATCGCTTTTCCGGTAATTAACACTGAGGGAATGTTTCTGTTAAATATACTGTGCAATGACTTTGAGGGAGGTCAATTCCTATTGGAAAATTGTTCACGTTGAGCTTGATCTGCTGCAGGACAAGTTGTTTTTGGCATGGCTATCATGGATAGACAAACATAATCATCTATATTAGAAATATGCGTATAATTTTGGGACCGTTCTTATGTGCTGTTCCGTCCAACAAAATGCTAAGGAAAATCGATAAAAATGAATACAAATACATTTTATAGTAACGTATGAGCTTATTGGTCAACCTCTCTGTGAAAACCAGGCAAAGGTCTTAAAGGGACAGTTCAACCATGAATATTCACTAGTTGTTCCAAATCTGTATACATTTCTTTGTTTGGTTAAACGCAGAGAAAGATATTTGGACGAATGCTCGTAACGAAACACTTCTTGGACCCTGCTGACTACCATAGTAGGAAAAATGACAATTGTAGTCAAAAGTGCCCCTGAACTGACTGCTGTCCTACATTCTTCAAAATATCTTCTATTTTGTTCAACAACAAATTTTTGGAAGTCAATGGGGTCCAAGAACTGTTTTCTTTCTCTGTGTTCATCCAAACAAATACATGTATACTGGTTTAGAACAATTCAAAGGCTAGTAAATGATGACAGGATTTAAATTTTGAGGGTAAACTATCCTTTAATGTAATTCTGAGATAACAAACATCAAAGTTTGATTTCAGCCATACATTTTACTACTAATATTCAATCATTGACATGGCCTTACTCTGTTAATATGAAAGATTAATTAAAATTAAGGTTATATTTTTACAGAATGTTCTTTGCTGATTTTATGTAGAAACCCGGGTGACATTTAGAAAGTGATGACATTTTTGTGGTCACAAGATATATTTTACCTTTAAGGTTTTAACTTCATCCCAAAATTTGCATGCTGCATATAACTATACAAAGCCACAAATGTTTCTTCTTTGAACACTCATGGCCTAACATGTTTTCTGTAACATTGCAACAGTCTATAGCGCTTTCGTTCAAGTTTCCAGGTCATTTGCTAATCGCAGCAACATCACGTTTGTACTCTAAAACTGTGATGAGTATGATGTTATTTTACTTCTGTCTTTTTCCAGACACACTGAAAAAAATATACTTTAAACTAACTTAAATAAATTACAGTGGTTCCACACAACAGAAATATGTTATGTCTACTCAAATACTTAATGCATGATGAACTGAACTTTGTAAATTTAATAAGAGATAACATGTTTCCATTATGTGGAACCACTGTCCATAACTGAATTATGTTAGTTAAAGGTCAGATTTTTAAATAATAATAAGTAATAACAATGTTGTGTTAACTTGATATATTTAAGTTAATTAAACAAGCATCAAATATTATTTTGATTGACTTGATTGAAACATGTTCATTTAAAATGTAAACATTTAGTGAAGCCAAAGCATTACTGTTTTTGGTCCGTTTAACAAAATGCAATTGTGTTTGAAAATAAAACCTAATACAATGGTGTTAAAACAAAATAAATTGTTTAAATAAAGTGAACAGTATCGTAAAATCCTTTTTGTGTCAACCTCATACTAAAATTTTCCCTTACAAACATGAGGTTAAGGATTTGAATTACAGCGACTTTCCACCATTTCTTGTCACATCAGCAGCCGTACAATGTCTCTTGAGGCTGATCAGTAGCCTTCAAGGATTTGTGCTTTGATGCTGTGACACACTGGTTGTGAGCATTCTCATCCTGTTCTTGTTAATGTGAGCAGAGAATAGCTTTTATTTCAAATGACTTTTGTCAGAAATGTTTACTGCACAGCATATATAGAAAAGCAGTCTGTGGGGAAGTGTTTCTGTCCGATGGTTGTAATGGTGTTTTTCCGTTGTGGGTGACAGCAATAATTTAAATAAAGGAAGTAAACAAGCTATCAAAATTGATGCTAGTGATGTATGTAACATCTCATCGGGCAGTCGCAACTGGCAGAACCTCGGTCTTGCTCAGCCCTGGCGATGAGTCAAAGTAAATTCATTGTGACATTACATGAGGTAGAAGAAGATCCAGTTAGTGACCCCACTGTTTTAGTGTGGTGCTTTGCGATCTGTATTGTCCAATTTATCCCTGCGGCCAATGCAAAATGAATATTTATGTGACAGCAGAACACTCAGGTGTAAGAAATACAGAGTTATTTTGGAATAGCTTTATTTCAACCTGTCGTAGAACATGCGTTTTGTTCGCCTCTGTACTGAAAGGATGACAGTGAACAGCTAATTGACAACAGGATGCATTTCCAAAAAAAGCTTAGCCCTACTTTCGATTTTCATTCTGTTGAGAAGAACTTTGTGGATCTTTTAACTCCATTAGTCTAACCGATAAAACGGGACATGTAAACATTTAACCTTATGAAACTACTGTTCCAGGTAAAACAACATTGTTGCTCACCGCAGTAGTATGGGGCATTTGCAAATCGCTCAACTGTTATGACAAAATAATGTATTAAAGGGATAGTTCCCCAAAAAACGGAAAATTCTGTCACCATTCAGGGACGATTCACATTTTGTGTCTTTTGCGCTCGCAAGTAATTTTTTCAAAATGTAGACATTCTGCAGGCGGACGCAAATAGGTGCGGCGCACACATTTTTGTAGAATACACATCGAAATGGAATAAGTTCAACTTTTCAGAGTGCTCGCGTTTTCCACGCCGTATTAGATGCAAAATGTGAATCCCTCACTTTCTGGGGTACTATAGACCAGGGATGTTCACAAGTCTTTTAGCTAGAGTCCGAGTCAAGTCTGGAGTCTTTATCGCTAGAGTCTGAGTCAAGTCCGAAGTCTTTATCGCTAGAGTACAAGCCAAGTCTGGAGTCTTTATCGCTAGACTCCGAGTCAAGTCTGGAGTCTTTCAGCTAGAGTCCGAGTAAAGGCCGGAGTCTTTATCGCTAGAGTCCGAGACAAGTCCGGGGTCTTTGAGCTAGAGTCCGAGTCAAGTCTGGAGTCTTTGAGCTAGAGTCCGAGTCAAGTCTGGAGTCTTTGAGCTAGAGTCCGAGTCAAGTCTGGAGTCTTTGAGCTAGAGTCCGAGTCAAGTCTGGAGTCTTTGAGCTAGAGTCCGAGTCAAGTCTGGAATCTTTATCGCTAGAGTCCGAGTCAAGTCTGGAGTCTTTCAGATAGAGTCCGAGTCAAGTCATTTCATGCCTTATTGAAAAAATTCTCATACTCAAAATTATTATTTGCAAAGTTGTTTAATATAGAAAACATATGATGTTTGGAAAAACCAGGGAGAGACACAGTCGCTAAGTGAGACGCAGGATGACGCCAGTCACGCTTTATCAGAAAATATTCCAGTTCATTTAAGTCAGCATAAAATTGTACTATACATGCTGATTAACGTTACATAAATCAGAAATACGGGACAAACTGCAAGCATAATTATTTTTTTATCTCTCATACAACTCACTAAGAGTCTTTAATTATTTTCCCACATTCTTTGCATTTAGTCCATCTTCCCGAAGTTCCTGATTCTTACACATTAATAAAATCGAATGTGAGAAGTGCCGCCATGTTGCATGTTCCTGAATGTTACGCGGAATACGCAGGGAAACATCCGACATGAAATTCTATGATAAAAGTTCTATTTACCGATGAACACATTTTTTCCTAATGAAATCAGGAAGTCAAGAATTTTCCTTTTTTGGAGAACTATCTATTTAAAGAAACGGCTCTTTGGAAAATAAAAAGTAATCCTCATGCCATCTGAAGTAAAAATTATTTCCTTTCTCTTTTCTTTCATACTTTACATTTTTGGTAGAGAACTATTAATTTGCCTACTTAATGTTTGTTACTTTGCATTTGTGTAAAAATTGAAGGCAAGTAAATTCAAGTATGGCAGCACATCAAATCTCAATAGTTCACGCATTTTTTGACTAGTTTTCATATTTGTGTTATATTAACTAACTTTCTAAACATATTGTTCTGCTTCACAAGATATTTATTAACCTACCGGAGTCATATCAATGAGTTTTATAATGTATGTATGTGCTTTTTGGAGGTTTTTGTCCAACCTGAGCTCTGGCATCACATTGTTGTTGTAAGGCAAAAATTACCAAAACAAAATCATCCAGATACCCATTCTGGGTGTTTTAAGATTCATGACTCAAAAGTCAAACGATCTCAACTCTAAGTGTAATATTTCATTGTAAATAGATTTTTAACCAGTTTTTCATAAATCAGGGAAAAATTATGCATCCATAATTGCATACAACAATTCAGGGTCTGTCATTTCTGACAGTGGTCTTATTGTTTTTTATTTTGTCCAGTTGTTCCTGTAAGATTAAGTAAGTTTGAATTGTTAAGTATTGATTATAAAATTTACAGATTCTGTTCTGTGTTGTATTCATTTGAAACGAGAAAACATAATCGCAACCCGTGCCTTGAACTTACTGCAGGTGTAATTGTGAATGTTTTTCTGTTTTTACAAAACTGCAGTGTCTTTGTTATGTTACAGATGAGCTGGTCAGAGAAGGGAGCAGTAAGAGGAAACAGTTTGCAAGCTGAATCTGATGATGTTACGATGGCAGACAACACCCTTTACTGCAGCAGAGAAACTGGTAAGACACAAAATTGAAAATTCCAAATGTGAATACATCAGTCATAAAAGAAGCATGTTGAACCGCCTGGTTGGTGTTTATCCTGTAAAAGGTCAAAGAGACTTCTAAATGTGCAAGCTTCTCTTCCAATACACACAGACAGAACCAACATGGAGATACATTAAGAGCTCAGTTACTGCTTTTTTGACTTGCTTGGCACTTGTGGTGCTTCTACTGCTGAGAATGTAGAACAAACTTCTTCATTTTGCAACTACGTAGTGGAAATTTGTGGCGTATCTTTCTGTTCTTGTGGTGGAAAAATGTCACACAAGTGTCCACCAATCTGCATAGATGCGCAACATCCTGCTGTTCTTCAAGATAATTTATTAATCACTCTGACCTTCATATCAAAAATCTCTTATTTTATAAAAACACTTGCAGTTATGTGAGACTTTAAAAGAGAAATTTGGGATCTTATCAAAATTCAACGTTTCTTTTCAAGTACCTTAACGGTTAGGCATGGGATAAATCAGCGGAATTCGGACGAATGACCTCAACGGTTAAGCCACCTCATTGCACAGTTTTTTAGTGCCCAAACCTGAATCTTATTCACTAACCGTCCTGTTGTGGTTTAAAAAGACACTGCTTCTTTCTATGTAAATCAGAATTATAGATTCACATTAGCATAGCATGAAATTATGTAAATTAAGTTCTTATGATCTACATTTTCTTGTCATGATCAAATGATGGAGAGCAGTGTTATAGCTGGACATATGCATTGACGAGTGCTTTCTTGCATTTTAAAGAGCCAGATCGGGTTTTTGTAGAAAGGAACACAAAAAAGAATAATGCCTATAAAATGGTAAAGACCAAAGTTTTCAGCAGGCACTATGGCTAATGCACACATATACAGGAATTACACAAATACTATATATATATATATATATGTGTGTGTATGTTTGTTTGACGATGTGTAATTATGTTACTATATATACTCACATTCAAAAATAGCATTGAAATGATCTCATTACACTAGTTAATTTATTGCTGTCTACAAAAGATAGAGCCATATTTCTGTGTCAGCTCTTGGGTTCCGTTTTTTTCTGTTTCCTCTCTGAAGCATGGCGGGATTGGGGAGTTTCAGGTTTAGAAAGTTTATCAAATTCATCTGTTTCAATTCAAATGTCGGAAGACCTTGTTCTGTCACGCGACAGCAGATCCAACATGATGCACAGTCAATTACATGTTCAGAAAGAGAATGAACACATCTGTATTTGGTTTTAAATGTTAATGGCCGTCTTTAGTGTAATATGATTTCAAAAGAAACACAAAGTTTTCAAAATGACTCATGATGCATTCAAGGCACAATCATTTTGGTCTCACAGTATGTGTATTTATTTATTTATTTATTTATATGTACTTAATATATGTAGAACATGATTCAAATGAAGTGCTCATTCTTACATAATATAATGGGTATAATGGGTTCTAACGCGTTTTTTTTTTCTCCCATCGCACCGTGTATATTTCTTATCAGCATGTTTGTTTTCTGTTTCTAACACATGATCTTTGCAGTGCTAATGGTCTAACAACTAAGTTACAGAAACATCTCTTTCTTCCAAGTATATTTTGAATCATTGAACCACTATGCTATTCTATTGATAATCCAATAACTTTCAATGTAGTAAAATAGAAATATGATGGAACAAGTGCAATTACAGGTAAAAATAACTTAAACCTCTCAATGAGCTATTGTATCTGAGTTTAAACAAAATAGGCTAAACATTAGAGGCATTATCGTACAAAACGGCGCGGCGCAAGTGTTTTTGCGTTTTTCAGTTCAGACGCAGTTCTCATTTTTCCGCGCTGTGCCACATTGTTTAAATAGCAAATGCATTTGCGCCCATTTGTGTGCCCATGGTCTAAAAAAGAGGCGTGTTCACCTGGATTGATGGAGCGTTGCTATTTTGAAGAACTGAAATTAGACCGTGCCGTAGACCAACTCAAACCTGGTCTACAGTCTAAAGTCAATGGCGCAATATGTTTTTGGTTATTTAAAGAGCTCGTTAGTAACATGCGCCCATAGGCGGGTACATTCTGTTTATTAATCACAGAGGGACGCGTAGCAGCTCACAAACATGGCAAATATAAAAAATAAATAGACTACAAGGTATTTCCTCTCTGGAGACGCATCCAGATTTTGCACTTGCAATTTCCGCCGTGTGAATAGGGAACTGGCTCTTAAAGGGAAGGACTCTGAGTGGTTCACTGCACATTTTGCCCAAAACATACCCATGACTCATTAAGAGAATCTTGACAACTCCTTTAGAACAGGCTCCAGGCACGCCAACCGTTTTCCCGTTGTTAAGCTAGCAAAAGTGGATTCGTACTGTGGGTACACAGTACAACAGGAAGAGCCGCTGGAGTAGTGTTTGGTTATCAGATATTGTAAAAATGTGACTGAGCTTCACCCTTAATCGCTTTCGCTTTCATCACACTCCTACAGCTGGTAATAAGAATTCCACTACACACATTCTAAGATAAACAACGGTCAAATAACAGATTCCTTGACTTTAACATCGCCTGTGAAAGCTGTTCTGTGTAATACACTGATATTGTGTGTGTGTGTGTGTGTGTGCGCGCGCATAGCCTACCTCTTAGACAGTTTGATGAAACGTCCTTTGAAGTCCTGCTTGCAAATGTCTCCTGGTAAATCTGCTTGTTTTATTATGCAACTCGTGTTCAATAAATTAAGGCAAAACTGACGCTTCTTTTATTAGTATTAGTTAAGTAATATAACAGCTTTGACGCCATTCGGTCTGGTGTCATTCAGATCTCTAACAAAGAATGACGTTTGCACATGCACTAGCAGACTTCCGTTACAGTTCGATGGATCCGCATGTGTTTAACTGATGAAATTAGATTAGATTAGATTAGATTCAACTTTATTGTCATTTCACATGTACAAGTACAGTGTAACGAAATGTAGTTTAGGTCTAACCAGAAGTGCAATTAGCAAGTGCAGATATACAGTGTGAATAAATACAGAATACAATATTAGGAAAATACTTTACAATGGGCATGTACTATGAAAATACTTTAAAATGGGCATGTACTATAAAAATATGACAATCGGTATGTACTATGAACAATATATACAACAGGCTATATACTGTGAACATTAATGTACAGGAGGTAATGAACAGATAACAATATAGACTATACAATAGTACAAGTGACTTGAGTGTGCATTAGTTACAGACATTAGCTATTAAAGTTACAGTGCAGTAGATGAGTTAATGCGGTTATTAAAGGTACGGTGCAGTACATGAGTTAATGCAGTTATTGAAGTTATGGTGCAATACATGAGTAGATGCAGATATACAGTTACAGTGCAGTAGATGAGTTAGTGCAGTTATTGAAGTTACAATGCAGTAGATGCGTTAATGCGGTTATTAAGGTTACAGTGCAGTAGATGAGTTAATGCCGTTATTGAAGTTATAGTGCAATAGATGAGTAGATGCAGTTAGTTATGCGATAGATGCAGTAATGCAATAGATGAGTTACAGTGCAGTAGGTGAGTTAGTGCAGTTATTGAAGCTACAGTGCAGTAGATGAGTTAATGCAGTTATGAAAGTAGTCCATTAGTGCAAATGAGCATTCAGTGTAATATTCCTGGTGTGCAAGTGAGCAGTATAGAGTGCAAATGATGCTGTATGTGGTAGTGGAATCATTGGAGGGTAGTGGAATCAGTGGGGTGCAGAGTTCAATAATGAAACAGTTCTGGGAAAAAAGCTGTTTCCTAGTCTGCTGGTTCTTGCCCGGAGGCACCTGAAGCGCCTACCGGAAGGCAGGAGAGTCAACAGTCTATGAGCGGGGTGAGAGGAGTACTTGAGAATGCTGCGAGCTCGACGCAGACAGCGTTTCTTCTGGATGTCCTCAATGGAAGGGAGTGTAGTTCCTGTGATGCGCTGGGCTGTTTTCACCACCCGCTGCAGTGCCTTGCGCTCAGCAACAGAACAGTTCCCGTACCAGACTGTGACACAGTTGGTCAGGATGCTCTCTATCGTGCAGCGATAGAAGTTCACCAGGATAGTTGAAGACAGTTGGTTCTTCTTCAGTGTCCTCAGAAAGAAGAGACGCTGGTGAGCCTTCTTGACCAGGCATGAGGTGTTGGTGGTCCAGGACAGGTCCTCCGGAATATGGGTCCCCAGGAACTTAAAACTGGAAACACGTTCAACAGCCATCCCGTTAATGTGGATGGGGTCGTGTGTGCCTCCTTTCGCCTTCCTGAAGTCCATGATGATCTCCTTTGTCTTGGAGGTGTTAAGGAGCAGGTTGTTGTTTGAGCACCATGTGGCCAGGTGCCGTACCTCCTCCCTGTAAGCAGTCTCATTGTTGTTGCTGATGAGACCAATCACTGTTGTATCGTCTGCAAACTTGATGAAGGAGTTAGTTCCATTCACAGGCCTGCAGTCGAGAGTGAAAAGGGAGTAGAGAAAGGGGCTCAGTACGCAGCCCTGTGGTACACCAGTGTTGAGGGTGATGGTGGTGGAGCAGATGTGGCCTAACCTAACAAGCTGAGGCCTGTTCGTCAGGAAATCCATAATCCAATTGCAGGTTGAATTGCTAATGCCTAGGTTTCCAAGGTTGATGATTAGCTTGGAAGGGATGACGGTATTGAATGCAGAGCTGAAGTCTACAAACAGCATGCGTGCATAAGTGTCCTTATTGTCCAGATGTGTGAGCACGGAGTGCAGCGCCATAGACACCGCATCATCTGTGCTCCTATTGCTACGGTAGGCAAATTGGTATGGGTCCAGTGTGGAAGGTAAAGAGTCTTTTAGGTGTGACAGGACCAGCCGCTCAAAGCACATCATAACAATGGGTGTGAGTGCTACAGGGCGGTAGTCGTTCAGGCATGTCGGGCTGGAATGTTTTGGAATGGGCACAATGGAGGTGGATTTGAAACATGCTGGAACCACTGCTTGGGCGAGGGACAGGTTGAAGATATCCGTGAAGACCCCAGCGAGCTCCTCCGCACATGCCCTGAGTACGCGACCAGGGATCCCATCAGGGCCAGCAGCCTTGCGTGCATTTATCCGGCTTAGTGCAGTATGTGCACTATGTGCACCGGCTTTGTGCAGAAATGACGTTGACGCCATTGTTACTGTTTATTGCTAAAAGCCAAAGTGTGTGAATACACGTGCACTGAGAGGGGGACCGACCAATCACAACAGCATGAGAAGCGGAAGCTCGCTGATATGGTATGGGTGGGACATCTTCACACACACTCTAAGCGGGGAACCAATCACAAAAGACCTGGTCAGCTTGACCAATCAGAGCATTTCAGAATGAGGAACTTTACATTTATCGGAAGAATTCCAGTTGTTTTGTTAGAAGAGGGACAGCAGTTAACAATAGACTTGAAATATAAAGCATTTTTTTAATTAGAAACATGAACATCCATTGTTAAACACCCCAAAAACATAATAACAAAAACAGCAAAACAATGGCTCCTTTAATAGAGTGAACTTTACTCCATTGTTTTTAACCATAATTTGAGTTAAAATTATGGAAAAAATCTCGGAATTTTAAAAGCACAAATTATTGAGTGAATTCAACTTAATTTTATCATGTTGAACCTACTTAAACTTGTAAAAAGGATAATTACATAATTATTTTGTGGTAAAACTACATTAATTATTTTTGTTAATGTCACTAACTGAACAGTGGATTTGGAGTTCCCAGCATGCTTTGTACGCGACAACATTAGGAGAGTCATTTTTTTTAAAAGCTATATTTTATGTGCTTTACAATAAAATGAAAGAGAAAGAAAGAAAGTCCATCATGTGACATTTCATGTGCTTTATTCATTTAGGTAATTTTACTTGATTTATTCATAGAGTATTGCATTAAAAATAAGCTTTAAAAAAACTAAAAGGGAACCAAGTGTATAGAGAGATGTATGGCTTAATAATTTGTAATAGCCTTACACCACTAGCATTTGTCGTTAGAAACACATCAAATACTTTCAATTCTTTAAAGCGAGCGTGACACACAGGGTTTCTGTCAATATCATATTAATCTTGAGTACCTATATAGTAGTATGGTATATTTCGTATCTTCGAAGAGTATTTAGTTTGATCACATTTATAAAAGATAGGTACAGCTTTCAATTGTTTCTGAAAACATACGGCCCCTACTGGGGGAGGGGTAGGCTGAACTAAAGCACGTGCTTACCCATTGTCCCCAAAACATGGACATCAGTTTCACTCATCGAATGTCCGGCATCTTTTAGCGCTGGGACGGCTCCATATATCAAGCTAACTCCAAAATCAAGCGTTATATCCACAGTTTATATAACATTCATCGCCAAAATGCAGTGTACAAACAAACACCTGAACTTTGTGAACATATGCTCTCTCTCTCTATCCTGCTTACGAGTGATAGTGACGTCTGCGCATGTTCCTTCTCCTGCTCTCATGCGGCCGTGCTGCCTGCTTTTCCTGGAGAATTGTCCAATAAAGGACAAAGAAAAGTTGTTTTGAAACAGTTTTTATATGTTCGAAAAACAGAAATACTACGTAATACTCCCAACTAGTTTTTTTGACAAGTTGACCAGCTTGAGAAGACAGCACGTTTAACATTGTAAAGAAGGAAAGTAAAGAGCAACTCAGCTGGGGATGGCAAGTCACTATCGATGGGTGTCTCTCGAACCTGCAGCATGGCCACTTGTATTTCTCATTTCCTTTGTAATGTTTTCTTGATGATGGATTTGATGTGTTTCACATGCCTTTCAATAAATCCATTGCTCTTTGGAAAGTCTGGTGAACTTGTGATGTGTTTTATACCCCAGTCATCTATACATTTCCTGAAGGGTTGCCCTGTGTACTGTGGTCCATTGTCTGTCATCAACTCATCTGCACGTCCAAATAAAGACATTTTTTTTGCATCTTTTGTGCAACTGCATGACTGCTTACCGGTGTGGGCATTTCATCAACCAGTGGATATTTAGAATATCTGTCCACGGTAAGTAGGTAATGATGTCCATCAATCTCAAACAGAGCAGGCGCCAGGTATTGCCATTGCTTTGTCGGTACTTCGTGTGAACTGAGAGGTTCTTTTGGTTGTGAATCCTGGTGTTCTGCACAGGTACTGCAAGATCTGCACATTTTCTCAATATCTGCATTTATATTTGTCCAGCATACAATTTCCCATGCCAACCTTCGTGTTTTTTCAATACCTTGGTGTCCCGCATGGAGTAGTGTGGGAATGTCGTCGATCATTGACTCTGGTATAAGTATTTGTCTACCTTTGAAGATATCTCCAGCTTCTATGGCGAGTTCATCTTGAAAAGGCCAATAGCTCCAAAGGTCTGTGGGCAGTTCTTGAAGTTTCTCTGGCCAGCCCTGATGGATGATTTCTTTTAATGCACTGAGCTTTGGGTCATTTGCAGTCTCTGTTCTCAGAGTTTCCTGTTTGCTCGGAGAGAAGTTTACCATAGCAACGGTATAATGCTCATGGTCTTCAAATTCTGTATCCAATCCATCAATGCGTTCCTACGGCTCAATGTCTTCATTGTTTTCAGGGTTTGGCAGTCGGCTGAGGGTGTCTGCGAGAACCTTTTGGTTTCTGGGACGGTACACAATGTTGTAGTTGTATCCACGTGGTTTGATCAGCATTAGCTGTAGCCTGGGTGGGGCAGCATGCAGGGCTTTTGTGCGTATGGTGACAAGTGGCTTGTGGTCAGTCACGACTGTAAATGATTTGCCATTCAAGTATGTGTGATATCGCTGCATTCCATACATGATAGGGAGCATTTCTCTCTCATTTTGCTATATCTTGACTGGCATTCGGTTAATGTCTTTGAACCAAATGCAAGGGGTCTGTTGTCCTGCACCAGAGCTACACCGATGCCTTTTTGCGTAGCATCTACCTCCAGCATGAGGTTGGCTCTTGGGTTAAGTACTTAAGGCAAGCTTCCACAGTCACTGTTGCCTTTAGGTCCTCAAAGTATTTTTGATAGTCATTTTAGTTATGAACACGTTTACTCAGCATCAATTCACATGCAGCATACATACACATACATAATTTCCGGTGCACGCATACATCGTGCTTACGTATTACAACACCACCTTCTGTCCCTGTGTATTTATATACTGTATATGTTTGACGTATCATATTTACTGTTATATATGGAAAACGTGTGTGCTTCGCTTTAGCAAAAGAGAACAAGATTAGATTGCCATCATTTGACGTCACGGATTTTGATGCAAAAAATTCGGCCTCGGAGTAATTTTTTAACAATTTTTCAATTTGAAGTTTTTGAATACTGTGGCATTTACACTGTTTTTTTATTAAAAATGTATAAAGTCAAATGTTAATATATCAAGCCATACCTCTCTCTTTACCCAAGTGTAATATTATTACCATATTTATTTAGCAAATATCAACTCAACTTTATTTATATAGAGCTTTTTACAATTTTCATTTTTAAAAAGCAGCTGTACATGAGACCCATTGACTAAAAGCAAAACTACTAAAGTCATATACCTGTAAAATCAAGAAAATGGTGAAAACATAAAAGACAGACATACAAATGCTCCACACACATAATATGCATACATGCTTACACACATTGACATAGATGCACACATGCAAACACACTCGCACACATGCACAGTGAAAGCACACATTTGAGATAAAAGAGAGAGAACCACAGGTCAAATATTAAATGGACTATAAATTCTTATATGCAATATTGATTATGTCTAACTTCTGAATTCTAAAGCAGCCCCCCCGGCCAGGCAAATAGTGCAAAACAGTATGCAAACGGTGGCGAGGAACCCAAAACTCCAAATGAGAAAAAAAAACCTCAGGAGAACCCAGGCCCAACCAGGGGATTCCAGTTCCCCTGTGGCAAAAGCTGCTGCCTCTGCAACTGCTCAACAGTTCTGGCACAACAAGGCTAAATAAAAATTAAATAAAATTACTAAAAAGGTAAATTATATATTTAAGATTATCATTAACAATCTAATAGCATTTGATACAATCACATATCATTTTTTACAATGTACCCAGTCAGCACCATACATGGCAAAGCACTTTACTTATAAAAAATGTATTCTATAATTTGTAGTATAAACAAATGTAATAACTGAGAAATATGCAGAATAGACACACTGGACCCCACAGTATATTTAAGATGAATTAGTAATTTGCTCAAAATGCACCCTTACGGTTTGAAGAAAGAATTCATTACTTCCTGCAGACAAGACACACCTGGAGGGAAGAACGATAAAGTGTGAGAAAATGTTATGCAAATGAGGTCATGTGGAAAGTAAGGTGGTAAAAAAATGCAAGGTGGGGGGCCAGAACCACAAAGCAGTCGCTGTAATTTGGTGCATTGCCAATGTGTTTTGAATCTGAGTCGACATTAATCTAAATTTTGCTCGCTAACAGGATGTAAATGTGGAAATGCACAGAGACTCTTGTTACAGTTCACACTATATATTTTGTGGCTTCTCTGTTGTTGTGCTGGAGGAAGGAACTGTGTCATTCTTTAATTTGTGGAGTATTTGCCTATGTTTTAACAGCTGCAAACAGAAGCCGGCATTGTCTTTGCGAAGGCACACTTCCTCTCGATGAAGTTTTACTGCGGCTGGTATAGCCACATGTTTCAAACGGAAAAGATATCTCCAAACCACATGGCTGTTTCTTTCTTTGTATCGCTCCCCTTTTTGTTTTATTTTAAAAGATTAAGTTAGTCTGTTGTGGTGCCTAAAACAATAGAATATCGATGATTTTAATGACATACAATGGATAATTTCAAGGGAATTTTTAACTAAAGATATAAAATTCTTTGTTGCATTGACTGCAATGAACATTTTCTGGGTCACACTTTTTTATCAGAATTTTTTTGTATATTACGTAATAAGTCTGAGATTTTAAATTTTGTAGCTTTTTAAAGCTCCACGTCAGCATTAAATGTGTGCAAAGTCATACCCCACACGATTACAGTATTATAAGGCTTATTTTTTGGTTTGAATAGCATTAGAACAGGTGAAGCACCTTAGGAAATATAGGGAATTTGAGCTGTCATGTCTGGCCTCGTATAGAAAATCAGCATGGCAAGCCCCCAAACACCAACCCACTGAAAACCAGCCAAATCTTGCTGGGTCACAGAGTTCACTCTGTAGTACAGCAGCTTCGAATGGGGTTTTGACCTTTCTACACAGAGAACAACTAATGAGATGCTTTCTTTCAGCCGTGTGCGCGCAACCGTGTGCACTTATGGGAAATACCAATTACAATGTGCACAACTTCACTTAAATTGAAATCTGGCGTGAGTCATTGTACATATGCGAGAATGTAAACTCTGATAGATACCATCTGCTCTTAAGAGCTGTTAAAAACAGTATGCTCAGTCTTTGAGGAAAATTTCTTTAAATGAATGGTTCATCCAAAAATGGAAATGCTGTCATTATTTACTCCGATATTTGGATGAATCTGGGAAGGCAAACCGTTCTGGGGCACCATTCACTACCATAGTAGTTTATTTTTTACTGCAGTAGTAAATAGTGCCCAAGAACTGTTTGGTTTAAAACACTCTTCCAGTTATCTTTCATTCTATTTAGAGAAAACAACAACACTTCAGATATCAAACAACTCAGTAAATGATAACAGAATTTTCATTTTTGGGTACACTTATCCTTAAATTATCACAGTTAGTATCATATATTCATTTTTTTTCTTGAGTGAGATTTGTACCAATACATTTGACACTGCAGTACCAATAATGTCTTTTATAATAAAAATGTTCTTTTTATAACAATGATAGATGGCACAAGAGGACATCTAAGCCCACAAGTGTACAGAATGCACTGTTCTATTTTCATTTGAGAACATTTCAGCCCTTCTGTGAATCTGGTTTGTTCATTTCAAACGTTGCTGATCTAGAACTTCTTCTCTCTGTTGTCTTCAGCAATGAAAGACTTCAAGGTAACAGTGAGACGCACAGAGGCTTCTGAGAGATGTGGCCTGAAAAGTTCACTGCTGTTACGGACCGATTTTGATAGCCTTCTTCTGAAAGACCCTAAAACGGGAGAGGTTTTGTATTCCTGGCCCTACAGATTCCTCCGGAGGTTCGGACGAGACAAGGTACGAAGATCTTGAGATTTGCAACCATTCCTTTAATCCCTTATACGGTGTCACAGTTCTACGATTTTGAGATTTTTTCTTTCGCTGCAATAAATCTGTTAAAAAGTTTATGCAAGTATTTTTTATAATTTATGCAACACATTCTAATGTATATTTAGAAACATATTTGCACAGAGACGTCCGTAACTTTGTAAATAACTGTCAGGAATTGTTTTCATAGCAAAATATAAAGTGGCATCTGTTTTACCGTAAATGTAATGTAAGTTCTTGTTCAAATATCCATGAAAAATAAGTAATTCTTGCTTCTCATTTAAAAAAAAACATCCATTTTACAGTATTTTTACGGTAAAATTACACAACTTATATAATGACAGTTAACCAGTAATTGTTTTGATTGCTACTTTTTAAAGAAATTTTGTATTTCAAAATTTATGAATGAATTAAGTATTTTTCACTACTAATTACATTGTTATTAACTCTTGCACAAACAGGCAACATTCTCCTTCGAAGCTGGCCGAAGATGCGATTCAGGCGAGGGCAACTTTGAGTTCGACACAAAGCAGGGAAACTCTATCTTTCAATCCGTGGAAGCTGCCATCAATGTACACAGAGCCACTATACCTCAAAAGCAGGTGTCGGGGGCAGAGCGAGAGCCTGTGCCCTCTCTTCCTAGTGTGAAAGCTCCGTTGGACGACTCCACCTACAGTATGGTGTCCGAACATCAAGTCAGGGAGATGCACAAACAACAACAAAACCCCCAGCCCTCAAAACTTGAAGCCCCGTCAGAAAAACTTCTTACTGGTGTTAAGAGTCTGAACCTGGACTCCAGACCTCCACCACGTAAAAGCCAGGTCAAGAACTTTAGAAGTTGCCCCTTGGTCAACACAGAAGAGGAGACATATTCCCGCGCCATGGCGCCAGCTCCGGATCGGGGCGGTCCAGGGGAGTGGAGAGAGCCGAAGGACAGACGTTCCACATGCTCCAACCCAGAGGATTCTGACTACTCTTTGCCCTTCGACAGCATTGCTAAAAACGTCATGGCGGACATTTTGGCAGCATCTAACCCGCCGCCAACTTTAGTAGAGCCAGGTTCTGAAAACGGAAATAAAAAAGTTGCAGAAAGCACAGAACCGCTATACGATAGTATAGATGAAACTGCTATAAGAACCCGTTACGCGAATAAAAGCCATTCTCGCCCAACCTCTTACAAAAGAGTGGAGCATATCTATGATGAACCCGAGGGTTGTGCTATGACGCAAGGTGGTCCTCCGTCACTCTATGATGAACCAGAGGAGGTCAAAGGTCATGCCTGGAAGATGCTGGGTACGGTCATGGATCCAAGCGGTCACGAGTACCCGTACAACGCTAGTGTGGATGACTATGCCGTTCCAAAACCTCCAAGGAGGGCCTTGCTGCCAGAGAAGGACATTGAGGAGGAAGACAGTTCACCGTATGATAATATCATGGTGAAAGGAATGCAAAAGAATACCTAAAGACTGCTTTATAATATGTTGTGATAACTGAGGAGAAATATGAGGGAGTGAGTGAATGAATAAAATATTTAATCAGATGATGAGAAGAATGGACAATACTGCTTTACTGTTCTCCAACAGCTGTGACCTGAGGCTGAGCTAAAATTCATATGGGCCCATACTATTATTATCTCTACAGAATGGAACAGGAAAAAATACAAATCAAAACACATAATATTAATGTCCCACGGGGTGAATTCACTAAATGGTTAAGTATATTTAAGTCTTAAAAAAAGTATCTTAAGTAAGTAAATCTTTTTATTTGATTTATGATATATATTTTGAGAACATTATACAGTATATGTTTATAAATTGATTACACATCCATACCCTCTATACTGCCTGTCAAGTTTTGAACACTTACTCACTTATGGGCCATACACATCACGCGGATAAGCCCGTGCGGAAAACGCAAGCCATACCGTTCTTCCGAAGTGTTTGGGAGTTTGGGCTCTCCTTGTGTCTGCCGTTGCTAAGCAACCATGGACCACGCCTGCCCATTAGATGAGGGGGTATTTACAAAGGATTCTTAGATTATATGCACTGAAAATACCTTGCAATGACTTTCCCTCTTGATGTTTTTATACTAAAATTATTTGTGTCTTCATCTTGGCTGAGCTTTTCTATTTTGCTCCACAAAAGTTGAAGCTGATTGGTTGGTTGTTGTGACATGACCAGCGTGCTGCATCCTGAAAAGTTTAAACATATTTAAATCTTGATGCGGCGCCCATGTGCCTAGAAAAAGGAGGTGACTGCATCGCTCTCTATTTAAATTAGCTTGCCAAGTGTCTACATTTAAAATAATGAACTTGCACTCACAAAATACCCACAATGTGAACGGCCCCTTATTCAGATTTCTTATTTAGAATTTTTTTAATAATACTCAGCAAAATGTTTAAATAACATTTTATTTTAGGGGATTGTGTTGTAGTTAAAAAAAGAAAAGCTTAAAAAAAGTACATATTTATATAATATTGAATATTAAAACAGCTTCTTAACAGCTTTTTAATCAATATTGAAGGAGTTCCCATTCATTCTGAGCTCTTCTTATGAGTTGCTTTTTCTTCATATTTTTTGTTACATAAAATGTGTAATAATTTTGTAATAAAAATACATATTTGCAAAATACCATTTTGTCTTTGAAACTAATTTCAGACATTTAATCATACACGTGATATAAAACTTGACTGGCAGTTTAATATCACTTTTTTAGGCAATATTATAATTGTCCCAACATATAATTTATTTGATTAGAAAACCAAATTTTTATAAAAAATATTTTAGAAAATGATTACTTGGACCAAATAATAAATAAAAAGCAGTAAATATGAGTCCAGCATAAATGGAAATTCTTTCAATACTTTATAAAAAAGCTTCCCAGTTTGAGACCTCAAAAAGATGGATGATAAAATGAAAAGTATAAGATTCTGCAAAAACCCAGATGCACATACGATTTTTATAGTTCCTTTTGTTTAGTAGGTCACTAAAACAACGTGACAATGACATGTGCATTTCTTTCTTTGTGACGCCCCCACACGTGTCCAAATAGCATCCGGGTGTATCCACCATGACCTTTACTGTCTACAAAGTCATAGCTGATTTGATCTGCTTGTTATAACAGTAATTTGGATTCAATAGCTCACAGGCTGTTCGATAGCTCCACAAGCCCATACTCTCTTGTATTTTATTTGTCCTCATTTCAACAAGACTGTGATGGGAGCTCACAAAGGTAATTAAAGTCCTGCAGATCTCACACACAATGGATGATGGGCATCACTTTATCCTCTGCTCGCTAATTGTGGAGATCCGGGGAGATCCGCAGCACGCCATGGTCTTATTCAGGGCAAACTCTGACTTCCCCTCTCACAGGGTTCCTATTTTGAGGAACACACGAATAATAATAACTTGACTTGCAGAGGAAAACTGGGGCACTGTTGGGATGCTGCCGGGCTTCCTGCCTGCCACGGTTCATAAAACCCACACAGTCTTGACACTTCGAAAAGTCTCTACGTTAAAACACTTGATAGTTCTCATCCATTCAGTTTCTGTTCTGTTATATAGACATTGAAATAATGGATAATCCTCTGTTGTACTACATGTACTTCAATGTGTGCTACATCATTTACTGTATGTAGCCGGCTCGCAGTTGATGGAATTCAGTAAATCTAAAACCTATGTGACCTTCTGGGTGGTTTTGTTTAATTTTTTAAAACTCAAAGAGTGTGATGTATAGATAAACTTTTCAATGCATTGCAAGTTTTTACTTTCAATTACTGACATTAATATTCAATATTACTTGACACAGAGCTTAATAGCCCCTGATCTCCATCCACTTACACTGTATAAAAATTACAATTTGAATATCTTTTAACCTCACAGAAGAAATTGTCATAGTTGCTTGGAATGATAAGGTTGAGTAAATGATGTCAGAATTGTAATTATTTGATATTCTGTTCATGGGCACTTCAAATGCACATCATTACCATCTTTGCAATTAGACCAGATACAGATCAAAACATACTGTACATCAGGGTAATTATAAGTTATCTTTCACCATCAGACTGCAGAGAGTAGTGGACCTTCATACAGTACAATGTCAGTCTCTTGGAACAGATTTTCACCATCGTGCAACTCATCAAATTTGAGTAAACTGGTGTAGACTTCAGACGTCACGCCGTGCAGGCTGATGCACTTATTCCAGCTTTGGGAGACTGGTGTGAGATGAGCTCTTTGCTGAAATGCTGAAAAAGATGAAAGCTCTGCTGACTACAGATTCCATGGCCTAGTTCCCGGTTGAGTAAAATGGGTTCTTAAACACCGGGGGGCACTGTTTCTCCTCAATAGGGAATCTGTGTGATACTGCAGGGTCGGATTGATGGCGCTTGAGAGTGAAAAGCTTGAGGGATGTTGATTTTTTGGATTTTTTTATATATTTCTCTTTTATTGTCGTGCAGAAATCAAATTGAAGAATTCAATGATATGTTTCAAATTATTAATGGAAAAAGTAAACCGAAGCGTGCTCGGTGTGCCCGCTGAATAAATACGAGCACTGTGAGCTTATTTTAGGTGGAAATCATGAACCTCATGCCAAGTTATGTTTCATGCCCACGATTCCTTTGAGCTAAACTTGACAGAAAGTCTGCGTGCACCTAATCTGTGATGATACATACAAGCCTCTTCCTGCCATTACGGTATATTTTTCTTTTTGTCTCGGATACGTATGTGTGATGAGACATTGCAGATACGATAGCTGCAAACAACTTTCATTTAATGGGGGTTGAAGAATAAATGCATAAAATGCACACAAAATGAAAACTTGCTTACCCTCAAGTCGCTCTAAACTCTATGACATTCTTGTGCGGAACAAGTGAATGGTCACCACAGCTGTCCCTGGTCACCATACACTTTAATGGGTAATAAGGTCTGTTGGACATATTGCTAAACATCTCTTTATTAAAAGGAAAGTTCACCCCCCTACCCCCAAAAGAAACACAACAATTGACCCTCATGTGGTTCAAAACCCGTATTTGACTCATTCTTCTGTGACACAAAATAAGATATTTTGAGAAATACCAAAGCGTTGTTTGGCTACCAATATTTAAAAAAAATCTTCTCAGAATCACACAGGTTTGGAATGACATGAGGGCGATTAAATGTTAAAAGAACTTTCATTTTTGGGCGGACTTTCCCCTTTAAGGCAAGAATGTGGATGCATGCTGTTCTGTTTAGGCATATGTAAGTCATTCATCCTCAAGGCCCCCCCAAAAAAACTTTCTTACGTATTTTTGTCTGGTTTTCCTGTACAAATGTCATTTTTTTGTCAAGATGCATTTTCATAATGAGCAAAATGACCTTAGCAAATAAGTCTTGTTTTAAGACAAAAGAAATGTGCAATTTCTGTGAATGTGTGCTGAAAACAAGCACAAAAAAAAAGTGGTAAGAAAAAGGATCTTGAATTTAGTGACTAAGAAAAGGTAAACTTTAATTGAAGTTATTTTTCTTACCCCATTGGCACAAATTCACATTTTTTTAATATATTGCTCATCAAGAAAATGCTTCTAGATTCAAGAATTTTAAGACATTTGTTCTGGAAAACAAAACAAAAGCACAAAGTCGTTTTTTCCAGTGTTGTAAAATCTAGCATATTTCTTCATCTATCTAAGCCCCTCCCCAGAGCTATGCAAAAAATCTAACAGAATTTAAATAAAAACATGATTTTGCACCAGATATGGATGATATAGTTGTTCTGCAGACTATACCAAGGATAAAAATAGCTAACATGTAGGTTGCATGTTCAATCCCGGGTAGCAGTAATGCAGCAGGGACTGTTTACAAACCCGTTCAAAAATTATTGTGCCCTTCAGCAAAACCCATGACCCCAGATTATCCCATGGGCATTGTGCTCACAATTAGTGCACTGTAAGCTGCCCCGGATGATAAGCATCTCTGCCAAAATGGCAAATATGTATCCAGAATAATAAACTGCAGTTGATGCAAACGGAGCTGATCTTGCTTTCTTCACTTGTTTCAACGAACGAACAAACTCTTATTATAATTAGAAAAAATAACATACTTAGCACACATTGTTGAAGTGGATTTTCGAGGAGAGTGCTTTACAGCGCTGATGAACCCACTTTAAAGCAATCGCGTCTGATCAATAAATACATGAGGATGCGCGCCGTTCAATGCCTTGGAGTGGTTAATTGGCTCCAGTGGATCCAATTTACCACTGACACTTTCTAATGATAAGCAGCTACCTGATAGAATAGATCCAACTTAACTGCCGTTTCATATCCAGAAGCAACAGCTTTTAAACACTAATTCATCAACACTGATTACACTAATGACACGATCTAAAGATTTTTGGTCGTCACGACCTTCGATGCATTTAAATATACTTGAGCATGGGACAAAGATTCAGTTTGACTTAACCGAATGTGCGTTCATTTCAAAACCTCAAACGGAAAGCCTAACGCTAATGTTTCTATCAGACTCCAGCGATAGATTCCGATTGGTGCGGTGACATCAAAAAACAGAAAGAATTTCTTTTCCAGCAGCCTGCCACAAAGCAATGCTGCTCTGACAGCTTAATGTATGGCACTCAAAGCCATTTCAACAAAGGCACTTCTAGCCTCTGTGTGGCTGTGCGTCAAGCGGGGTGACAGCAAAGCCTGGGCGGCCGTCACTTTGAAGATGCTACAGGAAGCACTTGCATAATTAAAATAAATAAATAAAAATAAAATTGAACACCTGTTGTTGTGCTGGTTTCGGAATGAGATGTCATACAGGGAGGTTGTCAGTGGATGGATAATATTTGTTGAATTCTATCCTCCCAAATCCTAGTGTCTGCAGAACAAACTTCTTTATGTTTTTGTACAGTTGAACTGTATTTAAACTACACTTGGAAGTTCAAATAAACTAAGTGTACTGGACCATGTGCCAGACTTGGCTATCTGATTTACTGATGTGTGGGGGTGACCGTGACCTTGAATTGCCTCCAAACAAAGTCTACAGAATGTGCGCATTCAATTTTTACTCGCACAAATGTAACCAGATTACAATAGTAACACCTGAAAAATAACACATAAAGGTATTAAACATATTACTTCTTAACTGAAACACTCTGATGTCAATCATTAGGTTTGGATTATTCACATAGTTTCAATTATATTACCTTGAACTAACATTTTGCATGCAGGGGAGGATAACATGTGCAATACATTCAAAACAAGAAATATGTTAAATCTGTGATGATGGCCTTCAATAGACCTTTGGTCAGAAATATCTGATGGCAGAGAATCAATAGATTCCAACATTTTATTTCTGATCCAAATGTAAATTCATGACTGTCTGTGCTAGGATTTGGGAAAGTGGCTAAACTTTCTTTGCCTCTGATGACATGATTTTCAAAAACACTTAAAACTATGAACAGGGTTATAAATCTATTTTGATTATGAAAGCGAAAGGTTAGCTATCAAAAACTTGAATTACAGTAAAAGTACAATTTCAATTCCTCTTATCAATACCCCTATTTCTGGAATGTGCATGTGTTAACTTGTGATCTGTAGTGATGTATAAAGTACCTTAAAGCAATACTTGAGTAAAAGTACAAATATCTTGCCAGGAACTTAGTTTGGTACAAGAGAAAGTAACCTTTTAGAATATGACTTTAAGGAATCTTCCACTTTCAGCCATAAACCAAATGCCTATTTATTGACATACAGTATATGAGGTTGTATTGACAAATGATGAAACCAAAAATCTGTGGTTTAAATTTCGCATCTTGGCTTTATGTCACTATCTGGTTTCTCTTTGCGGTAGGTTTGCATTGTTACAATTTGTTACAACACTTTATAGTGATATTTCAAATCCTCATCCCCCTTTCTGGGTTTATTCTGTGATTACATTGTAATATAAAATTCTGTGTATAACACATTTTTGGCATCTATATTTGACATTAAAACCTATAATTCTGCCGACGCCAGGGTGGGAACCACAGATGTGGGTGACTGTAATACATTCTACCGAACAACAGGTTACCTGTCTTCCAACCTCAGATCATAGTGATTACCCAAGCAGGGCCTTCAAAACATCATGTAAAATCCCAATGCAGTTGAGAATTCAAATATACAGTAAATTAAAGTAAAGTTCATTCAAGGATCTGCCGCTATCAGTAGCTTTTTATTACACCTCATTTTTGACCCCAGACGACATTTACAACCAATATCATCTTCTCTAATTGCACGTCTAGTACCGCTAATACGCAGTTTTAAACCGAGAATGTGCCTTTTGTCTGCTTTCATCTGCTTTTAGGTTGGGAAGTTTTATGCATGAGGCTCCAGGCTTTTAGGAAAAGGCCAAAGAAGCAAAGTGCTCTAGGAGCCTCTTATTATGAGTCTGTGTGAATGTGGACTTTAAGAGGGTTCGCCGCCACAACTCACCCACTCGTAGACCTCTCACAACACGGCAACACGACTCAACACACATTATTGCTCAATATTATGTATGAGCACATGCGCTGACGCACGCACGCCGCGTGCACTGAGCTTTGTGGCCAAAGGCATTGCGCGACTTCTGCAGACAAACAGGTCAGCGGTGTGAGCCACCGGCTGCGTTAGAAATAAAGACGGGAGAAAGCATTGTGCACAGGGCGACGGCCGCAATTCAGTGCCGACGCAGCATGAGGACAATTATCCCCATTTTTCAGCCCACCCTCCCTTTCTCCCCCTCTGCTAAGTCTGTGACTGCCAGCTCGAGCAAGCGCGGGAGGAAGTCGCCAGAGCGGTCCGCGTGACACCTGCACCTATTACCTCACCTCAGTTCAGCTCGGTCACACTAGCGACTCGCAGGGCTATAGTTTGCACCAAGCCCCGTGTATAATACTATCAAGCTGTTTTACCCAACTACTTGTCTAGAAAGGAGAAAGATAAAGAGACAAGTGCTCATATTAAGCTACTCGGGCAAGGATGCGTGCAGTCGAAAGGATAGACAGCTATGTGGAAAAGCAGTGCTTGGGAAATAATAAAAGAGAGAAAGTGAGGAAATATTTTTAAGGAGAAATGAAGGAAAATATATATATTTTACACATCCTTCCTGCTGTGGTTGGTCCTCAAAAACACAGAGCAGGTGACAGTTGACACCTGTTGCCCGTGTGCAGTCGGCTCCCACAGCCAAACCCTACAGCACTGAGATGCCAAATGAAGATTTAACGCTCTTTGACTGAACAGAGGACAAATTAGTGATGCATCTGGATTGATACTGTAAAGCAGGTGCGGAGCTAGGTATTGAAGAGATTTGGGGCTTAGCCCAAATCTTTGGGCATGGTCCCCCAAGGACATTTTTTCTCCATTTGTGGCAACTACGATTTGCGTTGTCTTTTTGAAACCATAGCATAACAAATATTGACAATGACATTTTACTCTTCTCTTACCTAAAAATAGGCAAAATATGTCTCCTGTAAGCCTGTAACTATGAAGTTGGATAAAAGTCGAGTAGATAAGGAATTTGAAATAAACAGTATTCTTAGATCTAATTACCCAATCAGTCGTCTCCGTGATGGAATTCACGCATGGTTTCTGTTAAGCGCCCGGCTGCCGATTGGCTGAAATTTCGGTCTTCTTGAGTCTGAATGGCTGACATTATGCTCGGCCTCTGTAATTTGATTGGCCTGGATTTCTGTAAACCCAGTTTTTTCTCATTTCATTGGTCAACCTTTTGACGTTGATGAGCGCTTGCCACTACCGCTGCTGCAGCTGTACAAAAAAGGGCACAGCAGTCATGAGAACAGCTAGTAACAAGTGGGCAAAAATTATGACTGTTATTATTTCTTTATATCCTAACAGTGGGTCGGCCCACATTGAACAATGAACCGCAGGCAGACCGATAATCTCTGCATCAGTTAACAGTATTCACATCAAGTCACTATAAATAGACACTTTCACATTACTAACGAAGCCGCAGTAATAATGACCAATTTGAAAAGCATGTTAACAGTAAGAAGATTCAGCCTTTTAACTTGCACACATTTAATTTGCCTTTATTTTAATCCCAAGCGGCTGGGGGAGACATGTTGACGGTTTGTGAAGCGAATCGTTTAATATTTCCATAAAACTGAACGTCATTTTTAATAATATTAGCCATAATGTGCAGCCTCTGCACTCAATCGCAATCTTCTTCTTGTTTGGTGGCGGATGGCATACCAGCATCTGGTACGTTTAGCGCCACCTGCAGAAAGGGAGTGTTGAGGCTGTACAGTATGGCTAATATTATTAAAAATGAACTCTTAGAACGGCGGACCCCATATACTCCCATTGTATGAAGCTGAGAGGGCTGCGGATTTACCCAACAATCTTCTGTATGGTTCTTCTCAAGAAAAGATGTCACCTACATCTCGGATGGCCTGAGTGTGAGTAAATAAACTGCAAATTGGAGTTTTTGGCTGAAATATCCCTTTAACACCTAAAGAGCCACAATACAACCTTTCCCTCTCTCTCTCCCTCTCTCTCTCTCTCTCTCTCTCTCTCTCTCCCTACGCTTGTATCTTGAATGCGATCAAAATCATTGACCATGTTTCAAAAAGACGTCGAAAAAGAGACAAATTTTAATATTATTACTTTTTAAAAGACCTGTCATTAGATATGTGATATTATTAATTATTTCGCTGAAGTTATTTTTTCTTAATGTACATTAAGAGACGACTTCAAAATGTCAGATTTTCTGAATTTCATTCTTGGAATTATAATAAATACATTTCTCACCAATCTCAACTTTAGATCTTGAGTTCTGCAATAAAGGTCATATTTATGTTTAAACAACACAAATGTTTTTATGTGTATTTTAGGATCTGAGCATTTTTTACAACTTTCCTGCTTCTTTAATTTTCTCTTACACATTGTTGTTGGGTGACTTTGTCATTCCTAAAGTTTGTTTCTGTTGAAATTCTACAGGCACTGGACTGGATTTGCAACAATACCTGTATAACTGCTGATTCAAGGCAAAACTGGATTGATCTCTTAAGTTTTTTTGTGGCTGTAATTTGTAAAGTGGGACAAAACAATGAAGAGAGAGTCTCTAAGAGTCGCTTAATATTGAGTTCCTTTGTACTGTGAATGGCCCATTGTAATTCTCAACATGAAATTGTGTTATTTAATAGCTATTCTAGTTTTCTCTGTTTAAAATAAAATATAATCATATCGACCCTAAAGATGACGTCTGATTTCTTCAGCATTAACATAAAAACTTTAAAAACCAAAACAGCTTATTTGCCTATATGCAAAGCTGAGATGGGAGGAAAATGTAATTGGTAAGATCCTCACTTTATATGTGCAACTAAATGGAAATTAATGAAACATGCAAGAATATTAGCACATGCTAAGACAAACAACTTAAGACACTTAAAGGCAGGATGTCCGATTTCTCATAGCTGTGGTTGATGTTCAAACCACAAAAACAGACACACCCCTACACCCATATATCGCTTTCGTCAGCGCTCGGCTCGACTTATGTCCACCCTGTGCACTGTGCACCTTACTGCTGATTGGCTACAAGGTTGTTTTGGTACTAGGCCCGACTTTGTCTAAACAAGCGTAATTTGGAAATCGGACAACCCGCCTTTAAGCCTATATTTATATCTCCATCTAAACTCAAACCCACACATCCCAAGCAGCCTTTCCTTATTCTCTTCCATCTGTTTGAGATCATCCCCAGGCTCTTCATATGCAGCCAGACCTTGCCTTGCGTACAGAAAAACCCAAGCCTCACTAGCCAGATACACATCCACCCTGACAGCTAACTGATAACTTCGGACCGTTTCACATATGGTCTTTGGCGAAACCCTTAAACACAGAGCCTATAGTCCCAGTCTTATTTGTCGGACTGGGCCTGATCTTAATCACTGACTTGTTATCCCTCCCCAACAAATGACAGAGAGAAAAAGGCCCAAGACTCCTCATCCCCGTTTCCTGAGAATAATTGAGCCCTGGCTCCTTCCCCCTTGTTTCCAGCAGATTCTCCCTGAGCTGCCCCCGAGGGAAAGCATGCAGGAAATGAAATGATAACATCCATTCGCACCTTAAGAGAAGAGACGCTAGGAGGAGAGGAAGAAGGAAAAACGGGGGAAGGAAATAAAAGAGGAAAAAGGGGAAGTGAAATATAAGGGAAAAGAGAAAGGAGTTTTTTTTTCAAATGAGATATCTTAATTGTCGTCATTGTTTTTCCTAGAAAACTATGAGATTTAATGAGGAATTCAAGATCATTCATTTTCAAATTTTAAACAAAATGCACTGTAAAAACAACTATAGGATTTACTCAATTTTTTTAATTAATTCTGCAAGTTATTGCACACTGTTTTTAAAGTAAAATTTTACTTAAAAGCGGATGTGACAAACACAGTTTTTGACAATCTCATTATAATCTTGAGTATCTATAGAGTAGTGTTGCATACTTCGTATTTTCAAAGAGTCTGTAGTTTGATCACATTTATAAAAGACAAATACGCCTTTACGGTTATTTCTGAAAACAGGCGAGCCCTGAATCCCCAGGGTGAGGGCAACAACACAATCTCACAATAGATCGTCGCATTATCCCTTCATAGCTGTTGATTCACTATAAGTTTGTGTTGTTTGTTGGCCAACAAAACACAGACATATGACTTAGGTTTACTTTTTGCCTGCGGTTCATGACCTATTAGTTTTTAAACGATCTCCAAATCCAGCATTATGTCCAACGTTTATATAACATTCATCGCCGAAATGCAGTGAAAAAACAAACACAGCTGAACTTCGCGAACGCAGTGCTCTCTCTCTCTTGCTCCAGCTTGTTGACACGTGGGCATGCTCTTTTATCTCACCCTTCGGGTTTACGCGTGGGTGTGATTTTTCTGAGAATTGTTCCTGAGAATAGTTTAGGGACTGAGAAAATTTGTTGGGTAAGGGAATATCATGTTTGACAAAAAAAAATCTGAAACCTATACGAACGCAGGGGGAATGTATCGAGCCCTAACTTCATAGGTCCAGCTCGTTTATGACAAGTTGACAATGTCACGCATGAGAAGCCAGCACGTTCAGCATTGTAAAGAAGTCGGAATGCATGTAACATTGTTGTAACCCCTCCCTTAAAAAAAAAAAAACGATGCAGAAATAAACTCTAAAATTAGGTTTAATCCTACTAGTTGTTTTTTTGCAGTTTCATTTTTGGGGGGATTATGGAAATACCAATATTTAAAGTAGAGTCTGAAGCCAGGACTTATTTTACGAAGATTAGAATTTTTTTCTTCCCAGATGTACTCTGTGATTTAATGCTTTGAGGCTTTTAATAATTTGCCTCACTGCTTTTTTAAAAGTGATTTGGCTTATTTGTCTTTGTTAATGTCTGTGGAGATGACCCCTTATGTAATATCATTCAATGTACACTCTTAACAAGCACTTTTGTGTGCAGTTATGCAATGCCAAGATGCACAAAGACACCCCCACATGTGTAATAAACACAAAGCTCTTATTCCCATCCAAATCATTGCATATAATAAGAGACATGATTAGAATGTTATACAGTTTTTTAAAACATAAAAATCGTCCTCATAGGCACACATTATTGTAACATTAAGATAATGTGATGAACTACTGTATACATGTGTTTACTTTGCGAGTACACTGATGTGAACTTGAGGGAAACAGACATCATACATCCACTTAATTTGACCTTGAGGCCAGATGGTTGCAACTCATTACAACAATGGCTCCAAGAAATCAGCTCTGGCATACTTTGTTTTCAGATGAATTCAGTTTACAAGTATTGCTAAGGGTCAGGCTATACATTAACTATGTCAATCACTCATTTCATTTGCATCTATTTTAAGATTAAAGGGCCAGAGTGTATTTGTTTGGAAGATCTATTGACAAAAATGTCTTCAGAGGTGTGTAAAGACCTTACGTATTGAAACGTTCTGTTTTGATAACCTTAGAATGAGCTATTGCTGTCTAATAACACCGAAAGTCGCCTTACATGGAATTCACCATGTTGTTTCTATAGTAGCCCCATACATACAAAGTGCTCTACAGAGCGTGTTTTGTAAATACGTTATCTCTTTCAGCAAGAAGCGAAAAAACAATGACATCTTAGTCCTTTGTCAGCCACCGTAGTGCTTTAAAAAGGAGGGAAGGGGTGGAGTGAGCCATTCGTTGCAAGGGTCTCCCGTGGAAATCGTGAATCCATAGTTAATCCACATTTACATACAGCTCAGCTATCAATAATACATATTAGTCCCATTAAATCCTTATTCCATTCCCCTCACCAGAAAACATCCTCATCTGCTTCTTTGACTCTTAAGACGAACGTTTCCCCAGCAGCCTCACACACTTTTTATGGTTTGAGTGTGAGAAAGTGTGTGCGTGCGTTTGGATAGGTGGCTTTACCATCAACACATCCTCTGTGTTTTGGCAGAGCTCCTGCATTGCTCCTTGTTCATGGCTATTTAAAATTTCAGAAGCCTGTCGCGTTGAGTAACACAGAGCCATGCTGTAATGAGGACATGAGGGAGGTTGTATTGATTTATTCTCTCGCCTATATTGTCAGTCATTGGGGGTACTATATGTGCGTGCAGTAGACGGACCTTAGGCCTGTCGGTAATGCTAAATGTCGTTGCCTGTACCTGTTTGCCTATTAAGCGAATTATGTTATGCAGCTGATGCTGTTGATGTAGTGTTTTAGCCACTTCAGTGGTTGCAAATTGAAGCCGGAGCACCGAAGAGCGTTTATTAAGTAGCTGAGATGGTTTGAGGTGGTGTGAATTTGCATGTTTTTTTATGCACATATACATTTACATTATGTCTATTATGTGTGCTGCAGTATAATGCACAGTGAAAAAATAGTAAAATGATGATCATTAGTTACATTTATAATATTTGATATTATGTTTTTAGAAAATGAATTAATATCAAATAGATACACAGGGACGTTTTTCCATATAGGATATAGAACATAATCTGAATAATTATATTGTGTTCTATAACATTCCATTCATCATATCGGCCTTTTCAAAGATTGAGGTTATCACTAAAAAAGGAATTAACTTTTCCTACATGTACAACATTAATGTTGTTTTGCTTAAAAGTGAATATTGACTTGTTTCTTTGCAGTATCTGGTCTGAAAAAATACAGCGCATGTCTTTGGTTATTTTGACCTATTTCTCCAGTTTTCATTTTCTGGAGAAACAATATTCTCATTCAAAATTCGGCAGAAATATTGCTAGTAGTTCACAGAATGGAACTATATTTGGAATATATACGTATATATTTATATATATATGAACGAGTGTAAACAAGCTACGGAACTGAATTACAAGTAGGTAAAGCCAATTAGATGTTTATGTATGCACACATCAACACATTGTCTTATGTTCAGTTTGTGCAGAATATTAACTCACAGAAGTAGCCTTGGGAATAGACCTGAACTTTTTTTTTTATGTGCTTGCATCTGTGATAGTTTGAAACAGTGGCATCCAGAACAGAACCGTTCCCTGTGCTGGCGCGCAATCTTTTTAAGGAGTTCCTCCCAGCGCAAAACATTCATGAAGAATTCATGCAGAATGATAAAAATGCAAAAAAGAGCCATAATGAATCTTTGACCAGGGCAAGTATGCATCTGAGGGTATAGGTGTCAGTGCTGTATTAAACGTAATGAGTGTATTTCCCCCCATATATGGCTGAGACCCAAGAAATAATGAAATATGTCAAGATTGAGCCTTCCACCATGTGTGTTCGGCACATGAGACCCCTCACATGGATAATATCCTACGATATTTGAGTAATGCACACTGCACAGCGAGACTATATCTATGCTAATCATCTACATTTGACAGAGGGTGCCAAACGAATAAGTTAGGAGGAAGAACGTGAATTATGAATATGCAGTTAACGCAAGGCATGCTTAAATAGGACCAAAGATAAACGAAGCCTTTAGAAAATCTGTTCACAACAAGTGCTGATTCACTAAAGGAATTATGCAAATTAGGTAACAATAAGAACTGGGTTGTGGAAGATGCAGAAGACTTCTGCAATCTAATTTATTTGTTGCTGGGATTTTACTGCATTCCTTCACCACCGTTTTCTAGATACCTAAAAATGCTGAAAGTACAACCGACTACATCGTCCATCAGGATATATGCATCATTATAATGTTCTCCATCATTTGAGCAATTATTGCTGTCATAATTAATAGAAAATATGAACAAACATCGCTCATAAAATTACGTTTACCGCCTGCTTTCCTACAGTGGTAATAGAGCAATGTTAATGGCTCTAAGCAAACGGAGTTAAGTTTGGGGAATTAGGCTTAAAGTTTAATAAGCCTAATTTGCATAGAAATAAAGAACAGAAAGACGACTTCATTTATGCACATAAAAGGCGACTGGGTTGGATTGTGGGTTCATAAATACTTTAAACTGTCATTTTACTATGAGTGATGATGGTTTTGTCAAGAAGGATGGTTTGCCCAAAAAGGAAAGTTCTGTCATCATTTACTCACCCTCAAGTAGTTTCAAACATCTATAAATCGCATGGAACAGTCAGTTGCTAACATTCTTCCAAATATCTTTCTGAGACATCATCTTGCATAAAATATTTTTTCTTGTGGTAGTCATCCTAGTCGATGATGCCCCAGAAATCTCAATTGCTAACATTCTTCCAAATATCTTTACTTGTGTTCATCAGATCCATTTACAGGTTTGGAACATCTTGAAGGTGGGTAAATCATGACGTTTTTTTCTTATTTTTGGGTGAAGTACCCTTTAATGTTTATTAAAGATGCATTTGTATTGTGATTAACATAGCGACAAGAACACAGATGACTTCTAAAGTTTTACGACATCTTTTGACTTCTGAATTATCTTTTACAAGGTCTCTGTCATAAAGTTTTAAGATTTCCACATGACCTAGTGCTAAGCTGTGTTTGGGGAAACTGTAAATTGCGCTGATAGACTTTTAATAGTCTCCTTTTAGGCTGACCCTGAGTTTTAAGTGTTATAGACAAGCTATAAAAACTAATAAACAGAAGTGTGTGATTAATGGGCTCAATAAAAGCTTTGACGCTGAACAGTAAAAGCTGGAACAACACGGGAGATATTTGTGTGATGCAAAGTGGCAAAACAGAAATTAAGCTTTTGAGAATTTGAAACATTAACAGGGTCATGTGGGCATTCTTTTTCACAGGATGGTTTGCAGGTGTTTTTATCTACAGTGGTGTTTTATAAATTACTTAAAGAAAGTGTATTGAATGGGTAACCAGGGGTTAAATGCTTTAGCTTCTTGATCTGGCAAGCTCTAATCTGATTGGCTGACCTTTGATATTTTAATTCATAAAGAAACAAAGTTCTGAATACAAACCACCAGGCTGATAAAATGAGTGTTTTTGATAAGATAACCATTTTACAGAAACCCTCATTGAAATTAATGTTTTAATAATTTCTGTATGGCGTGCATTATTTGAATTCATATTTGACACCCTGTTTTTTTTTGTAACATTCTATTTCAGATAAATAAACTATGCATGGTTTCTTCACTCTTCATATCTAAGTGGGTGGAATAAGCTGCAGAACTTATGTCATCATTCAAAGGTCTGTCTATGAAATACCAAGATTCTGGTTGCTCGAAATAAGCGAGGCATTCGGGTGGAACCTCTCTGCTCCTCTTTGCTCATTCCCCTTCTTTCCCTTCTCCTTGCAAGCCCCTCCCAACACCCCGTTCTTTCCTCAAGATTTTGTCGCTGGCCAGATAATAAACAGCTATCGGAGTTTGAATCATCTGCTGCAAAATTGCCTTTCATAGAAAGCCAAGCCTGGTGGCAGTCCTAGAGAATCCTCTGAGCCTTGCAGCCAGATTTCTTTCCCTCTCTCTCTTTGATAATACTGATTAAACACATCCACTCAGACACAAACAAGTACATAATTACTTAGCTATCAAGATATGCTTGCACGCATACAGAATATTTCATGTGTTTATCTAACATGCACTAGGCTGAATACAAAACATGCAGTTTGAGCTCATCAGAAATGTACATTTGTCAGGGCAAAGTCATGAACATAAATAATACCGATGGCTGTAGAAGCTCGACCTGATTTTGCAAAGTGGTTGATGTCTTCAGGACAACATATTTTGTTGACCTAAGGAAAACATTTTTATAAATAAAACCTAAACCCACACCAAACCATAACTTGCCCATAAGATCATAGGAGGTGAAAAAACAATGCTCTAGAAGCACCTAATCCTGGTTGGAAGATTACATTTAAAATAAACTGTAAAATGATTTCTGAAATCTGATGGGTTGATTCAAATGTTGTTCAAGGGTCAACATGATGCTGTCCTAAGGAGATCATCCACTTGGAAAAAACAGGAGAGCCGTTGTTGCACACACACAGAGACTATGACACATTTTGCAGTGTTACATCGCTCCGGGATAGATTAGAAACATCAACCATTCAGCATACGCTGAGACAAATAGTACAGAGAGGGCCTTAAGACACTATCTATACCGATTTTAAGTCTTCTATCTTCTTCTGTATGTAGCTGCCTGGGTTTTTATTCAAGCCTGGAAATTCTCCAGCTGTTTTGCCGTTGGAGCAAACATTTCTCGGTTTACCTCTCAGACACATTCTGACTAAATATCAACATCTCATTTTACGGCTGTTAACCATAATCGCTGAAAAATTATTTTGTTTTTGGAAATGTTTTGTCCAAATCTCTTGTCCTACTTTAGGCAACATGGCGATTGCAAGAAAGCTAACAATAAAGCTAAGTCCCTAAGGGTCTTCGCGTCAGTTCACGGTTATTTTTAAGTCTCAGGTTCCAGTCCTGGGGGTAATAGGTTGAGTTTCAGCTTGTGTGTGCCTAATTTTGCTTCTTGCCTCTGAGGCAAAACGAATAAAACAGTATTTTCTAGGCCTTATGATCAATCAGGAACTGATTCACAGGGAGTAGCAAGAGGTCAGATATCTGAAAGAGAAAGTTGGAACTCTGAAAGAGTTTGGTGAGAGTTGTTGTACATAGCAATTATTTTCTGGCACCACAGGACTGTGCTCTTTTTCATGGGCTAGCATGCCACACATCATCTCAGTGAAAATCTCTTGTACATGTTGTGGCATGAAATACAGCAGGCTAATGAAAAAACATTATATTGACATGGTGTATATTCAGTAAACAACACCCCAAAAAAAAAGTTTATTGAAGTGTGATATTACTATACTTTTAGAGACAGGACTAAAATGTTGTCACGTTTTCCCTTCTTTGCAGAAGGAGATAATGCATTTATGAGACGCGCTCTGTAGATCATTTTGTCCTTTTAGGGGTACTGTAGAAACAACATGGTGAGTTCCATATAAGGGGACCCATTTAGCTCTTTTAAAGGTAATATCTATTCTATTCTAGATCTATATATACCTCTGAAGACATATTATGTACATTATATTGCATTTCTGTAAATGGGTCCTCCGTAAAATTACTCACAGCACTCATAAAGTCTGAAACCGACTGTAAACACCTTATAATCTTTTTATTGGAAACATTTCAAAGAAGTGTATCGCTTTTCTAGTATGATAATCTACAATATAGATATCGATACAATATAGACATGATCACAAAGCAAAAGAATTCACCATAACAGTCACCATCTATCTCTCTAATATTTCTAATAAGTCTGGATAAGCAGATTCATCTGTGGAAGTGTTTTCTGGAACATCGTCTGTTAAGTAAAATGTAAGTATAAATAAAAAATAAATAAATCTAAAGACATTTTTTGTTAAATAAAAGTCACGTGGCGAAAAGGTTGTGTACTAGTGAGAAAGTGTATGACTTTCTGACAGAAAAATTGCTTGTTGCAGGAATCTTCATTTTATTTTGTATTTTTAGTAGGAATGAGAGTTATTTAATGAAGACAGCCTAAAACAACCTTTACTCAACCAAACCTACAGAGACATCAAAGATGTTAATCAGAGATTTACCACCATTTTTTATTAAGTCGCTAACAGCTGATTTATTTGCAGGTTTTCAGGATGAAAGACATACAGGATCGCCTGTGTCTCTGGCCTTGAAAAAATCATTCAGATGTCTTGTGTTGGCTTCCCTTTAAACATAAACAGTCATTACCTTCTGGAGAGCCTTCATCTCTGTCATTGCCATTTGTGCTTTCTTTGTACTTTTCTGACAAGAAATGGGCTTGAGTTGTTGTTGTCATGGACACACACTCTTTGCTTTTTGTTTTTGTTTTTGAAAGATGTCTTTAAAAGTGCATGTTCAAGGCGTACAGCCACCCACAGATCATTTCAACTTTTAACAAAGAATATGTATGCATACAGACGTTGGTGGTTGTCTTTAGAGACCTGGAAGATGGTTCAAAGTCAAGTTTCAAAAAGATGTACTATCGTGGATGGATAAAGAAATGTTTTTATGCATTACATTTATGAATAACCTGCAAGATGTGGAAATCTTACAGATCATTTTAAAGCACTTATTATAGCCCTTTTTTCTTTTAAGATACAAATCTTAAAAGCATTTGTTTAACATTTCAATTCAGTCCTAAATATTCTTTGAGTTGTATTTTGTTCTAACATTAACATTGTGCTCAAACTAACAGGAAGTTTTTCTGGACCAGTGTTGTTTACATCTTGCAAACATTTTCTCAAAGGAATATCCAGCATCCAGATTCTGGTGCCAACATTACAGAAGTCTAGACGATACTGTTATGAAACATTTCATAACTGAGTGATATTTTAAAATGCCCCTTGGAAGCAGATTTTAATAAAGCCTACTGAAATATAAGTCTGTTTTGTCATGAAAATGCATTATTCTGTGCGCTGAATATATATCAGTGCCTTTCCTTTAATGGACTTATACCGATACTAAAACTTGAGTTTTCAACTCATTATTTGGGCCTATAAACTGATGCATTGCCTTGAAATGGTACACACTTTAAAGTGTTTCCTGCAGGCTACTGAAGTCATTTATCTCTACCCAAAAAAAGAAAACAAAAAAAGCAAAATGTTATTTGATTAAAGTGTGTACACTCTTTGAGCGTTACTCTGCTCCCCGGCCATAAATGAAAAGAGGAAGATATCAGATAGAGGAAACAAAACAGGGGTTTGCCGCTGTTACTTCTCTGACCAGCTTTAAACTTATGTTGAAATAAAATTCCTGACACATACTGATGTAAAAAAGAAATGATTGCCGCGGTGTGGAAAAACAAAACATAAAAGAACAGTGACCCAAAAACGAACAAATAACCAAGCAATTAGGAGAAGATAACACATGTAGGTTAGCAGACTATATTCACTTTATAAGGTCATGCTGAACATGTTGCATGAAATGTTTGTTTTGTTCAATTTTTAATAACAAAACTGTGCAGTTGTACCCATTTCACAAACGGCTAACACTGTACAGTCTTGCAGTAATTGTGTACATACGTGAGCTTTAGTAATACTGTTGAATTGAGTGATACTATTAGCAACAGAAAAGCTAAGTCAGCTAGTACAGTAGCCCAGTATGGGGTTGCCATATCACTGATTTACTGTGATTCTGACACAGAGCTTTCAGTAGGGAATTTCAGGAGTGTTTCTAGTCTAGATTAGATTAGATTCAACTTTATTGTCATTACACATATACAAGTACAGTGTAACGAAATGTAGTTTAGGTTTAACCAGAAGTGCAATTAGCAAGTGCAGATATACAGTGTGAATAAATACAGAATACAATATTAGGGGAATAATATACAAATGTTCTATGACAACATGACAGTCGGTATGTACTATGGACAATATATACAGCAGGCTATATACTGTGAACATTAATGTACAGGTGGTTATGAACAGATAACAATTTAGACTATACAATAGTGCAAGTGACTTAAGTGTGCATTAATTACAGACATTAGCTATTAAAGTTACAGTGCAGTAGATGAGTTAATGCGGTTATTAAAGGTACGGTGCAGTATATGAGTTAAAGCAGTTATTGAAGTTATGGTGCAATAGATGAGTAGATGCCGTTAATAGAGTTACAGTGCAGTAGATGAGTTAGTGCAGTTATTGAAGTTACAGTGCAGTAGATGAGAAGATGCAGTTAATAGAGTTACTGAGTTACTAATACAGTTATTGAAGTTATGGTGCAGTAGATGAGTAGATCCAGTTAATAGAGTTACAGTGCAGTAGATGAGTTAGTGCAGTTATTGAAGTTACAGTGCAGTAGATGAGTTAGTGCAGTTATTGAAGTTACAGTGCAGTAGATGAGGTAATGCAGTTATGAGAGTAGTCCATTAGTGCAAATGAGCATTCAGTATAATATTCCTTGTGTGCTAGTGAGCAGTATAGAGTGCAAATGATGCGGTGTGTGTGTGTGTAAACAGTCCGGTAGAGCAGATACATGAAGAACTGGTGTGTACAGTTCAGTCATGCATGGCAACCCTGTAGTGCAATGTAAAAAATGTAATAGCAGCATTAAAGATAAGTTAAGAGGGTAGTGAAATCAGTGGGGGGCATAGTTCAAAAATGAAACAGCTCTGGGAAAAAAGCTGTTTCCTAGTCTGCTGGTTCTTGTCCGGAGGGACCTGAAGCGCCTACCGGAAGGCAGGAGAGTAAAAAGTCAATGAGCGGGGTGAGAGGAGTACTTGAGAATGCTGCGAGCTCGACGCAGACAGCGTTTCTTCTGGATGTCCTCAATGGAAGGGAGTGTAGTTCCTGTGATGCGCTGGGCTGTTTTCACCACCCGCTGCAGTGCCTTGCGCTCAGCAACAGAACAGTTCCCGTACCAGACTGTGACACAGTTGGTCAGGATGCTCTCTATCGTGCAGCGATAGAAGTTCACCAGGAAAGTTGAAGACAGTTGGTTCTTCTTCAGTGTCTTGGTTCTTCTTCAGTGTCCTCAGAAAGACGAGACGCTGGTGAGCCTTCTTGACCAGGCATGAGGTGTTGGTGGTCCAGGACAGGTTCTCCGAAATATGGGTCCCCAGGAACTTAAAACTGGAAACATGTTCAACAGCCATCCCATTAATGTGGATGGGGTCGTGTGTGCCTCCTTTCGCCTTCCTGAACTCCACGATGATCTCCTTTGTCTTGGAGGTGTTAAGGAGCAGGTTGTTGTTTGAGCACCATGTGGCCAGGTGCTGGACCTCCTCCCTGTAAGCAGTCTCATCGTTGTTGCTGATGAGACCAATCACTGTTGTATCGTCTGCGAACTTGATGAAGGAGTTAGATCCATTCACAGGCCTGCAGTCGAGTGTGAAAAGGGAGTAGAGAAATGGACTCAGTACGCAGCCCTGTGGTACACCAGTGTTGAGGGTGATTGTGGTGGAGCAGATGTTGCCTAACCTAACAAGCTGAGGCCTGTTCGTCAAGAAATCCATAATCCAGTTGCAGGTTGAGTTGTTAATGCCTAGGTTTCCAAGTTTGATGATTAGCTTGGAAGGGAAGATGGTATTGAATGCAGAGATGAAGTCTACAAACAGCATGCGTGCATAAGTGTCCTTTTTGTCCAGATGTGTGAGCACGGAGTGCAGCGCCATAGACACCGCATCATCTGTGCTCCTATTGCTACGGTAGGCAAATTGGTATGGGTCCAGTGTGGAAGGTAAAGAGTCTTTTAGGTGTGGCAGGACCAGCTGCTCGAAGCACTTCATAACAATGGGTGTGAGTGCTACAGGGCGGTAGTCATTCAGGCATGTCGGGCTGGAATTTTTTGGGATGGGCACAATGGAGGTGGATTTAAAATATGCTGGAACCACTGCTTGGGCGAGGGACAGGTTGAAGATGTCCGTGAAGACCCCAGCGAGCTGCTCCGCACATGCCCTGAGTACACGACCAGGGATGCCATCGGGGCCAGCAGCTTTGCGCGCATTTATCCGGCTTAGTGCAGTGAAAACATCTGTGGAATTTAGTGTGATGATTGGGTGGTCAGTAGAAGGTGTGAGCCTGGTGGCTGGTTCCTTATTGTCTCTCTCAAAGCGTGCATAAAAGTCATTAAGCTCGTTCAGGAAGGCGGCATCTGTGGTTATGGGGATGGAGTGGTTGGGTGTACGTTGTGAATGCACAGCTGTTCTGAACAAACAGGCCCGAGATGAGCAGGAAAAACACTATATAAATGCTAAAACTGGAGAGACGCTGAGCCTCGCGATGTTCACTCGCCGCCATCTTGGTCAAGTAAACTGCACATAATGTGTAACAATATGTCCTTTATTGGCTTTTGGCCATATTTTAAGAGGCACTTTGTACACCGACATGCAGGGCCTTTGTAAATGAATGTAACCAGATTTCTTTCTTTTGCTTATTTGAAATTAAAATTTGCTTTAGGAAAGTGAAAAATGTATATTGGGTTAACTTTTATTGCATCATTTGCAAGTCCAAGTGATATTTTTTTTTTGCTGCGTTTATATTAAATAGCTTATCAAAGTGGGTGGTATTCTTTTTAAAAATTCCGGTACCCTCATAATCTTCAAGATCTGAAATGAAATGACTATCCATCTCAAATGACGTAAACTAGAGGGCTTGGCCGAGCATCCGTTAACTCCTTCCCTTCAACTGTCAACCTGCTGTCAGCTTCATTTCATAATCAATACAACAGCTGTTTTTACAAATTCAATCAATTTGGAGTGAAAAACGCATGCCCCGCCCACACTTTTTCTCCTTTGAAATTCCTTTTCACTCGGGAATGTGTCAGCATACAGAAGTTAAAACAATCTCAACTTCTGGTTCACAGGGACTTTAGAGAAAATGTGTTTTCAGAGAGGCTTACAATATAGCAAGCTAGCATTTAGCATAAAATCCCTCCTTTCCTTCAGCTCACTCTTTAAATAATGGCTCCTCCAAAACACAAGAACATGATGATGACGAAAGATTGTGTGAAAGAATTGGCTACACTGTCTCCAAAGCTGCAATCCATAAATTGTGTGTCTTTTTCACCATTTCTCTTTGAAGCATAAAATTGCTGGTTAATTTATGTACTTACCAAACTGTAGTTTCATTTGATTTAAGAGACGTGAAACAACAGTTTAAGCTCCCAAAATTATTTTTTTATTCAAGAAACATTTCCTTACTTCTCTTGATCTCACATTCACGAATCTAAGTTTTGCGGAATTTCCTGCATCCGTTCCCATTCCCCTCAATAAAATAAGAATCATCTCTCAGCTCTTGACAAGCCACTTGCACTGCAACAACAAAACATCAGCTTCCTCTTTCTCTCTCAATCTTTCTTTCTCTCTGTGTCTTTTATCATCCTCTTGCTGATGACATAACATGATTGGGCAACATTAAGTTTGTGTGTGTGGTTTGGGTCGTCTAGGTTTTCTCTGGGTTTGTAGTCTGGGACTGATCCAGAGAAACTTTCTGTTTCACTACACATACATTTGAACAAAATACAACCAACAGAATATGTTATACTGATTTAAATTTTAAAACAATATATAGAAGATGTAATTATACATTTTAGATTATAATAATACTATTAACAAGATAAAACTGAGACCGGAAGTGCTTCTGTGCCAGTGTTTCATCTTGCGAAGTGGTCTATAGACGTATATGCTTTTATAATACTTACTGTACATGATAACAGTAGGGGTGTTAAATAAAAATTAAAAAACTATATTAAATATAAGCTTTATTTGGCAGATCAAGCATCTGAAGTGAACTACAGCTTCGACTGCAGTTACACAAGAACCATCTGTTTCTCTTCTAAAGATAGTTCATTATGACTTTCCAATCTAAAATTGATATGTCCCAGTGAAACAAAACAGAAGATATAAAATAACATCTTACGACAAATGTTTTTATGTAAAACTTTGGTCTTTTTTGTATTCCTCGAGGGCAGAATCGGGTGTGTACCATCCACATGACGAATTCAAAGAGTAATGTGCAATGACAGCAGCCTACAACAAAATTATGCTTTTCCCCCCAAAAATGTCTGAATGTTTCAAATGATCCATTGATAACTACAAAAACGTTTTATACCAACGCTTTTATAAAATTTTGAAAATGTGTATTTTTTTGTTATTTTTTGTGTATATTTCACATGATGTTGATGAAATTTTATTTTAACGTAATTGCAAGCATGCTTTTTGATTCATTTGGAGATAACTTATGGAGAATGATAGAGAAGAGAGTAAGTTCTGAGAGCTCGGAAGGCGAGAGATACAAAACAGTTTTTTAAATAATAATATTTGCTATCAGATGTGCTTAGAAGTGCAGTAGAAGTGCTTGCAAATGTATTGACATTTAAAGGGGTCATTTGGAGCGAAAACGTGTTTTTTGTGTCTTTGGTGTGTTATAAGTTGCCCATGCATGTATCTGACACTTGAAATTGCAAAAATGTAAGTGTCGGAACAAAATATGAATTCTATCTAAAAGCGAATGCTCACTCAAACCTGCCTGAAACGCCTTGTGTAACCACACCGCCACAATTCTATGTCAATTCGTGGTATAAATTTCCTAGGACAGTACATTTGCTTTGGAACCTGATGTTCCAAATATTGTAAGAGGCTTTTCCACATGCTTGCAGTATTTGACCAATCACTACTGGTTAACTGGCCAATCATAGCACACTTCGCTTTTCAGAGCGATGAGCTTTGTAAAAAATCTGTGCGTTTCAGAGAGGCGGGGCAAAGAGGAAATACAAACAAACACGGTACGTGGAAAACACAGCATTTTTTAACCTTAAATCGTATATACACATTACATCTAAAAAAACAATAATATTCATTTTAGCTCCATGTCATATGACCCCTTTTAACGTATTTGTTATTCCATTAGGTATAACAGAAATTGCAGTAACCTACTGTATTTCAATAGTCAGCCCAGTGTTTTTTCCTCACAACAGTACAGAAGTGAGAAGGGAGAGGGAAGGACTTTCAGATCCAATTAGGTCTGTGATACGATGTGGGAGGGCTATCATCCACAGCAACATTGTCCCCACCTCCATAACCGCACTATACACTAAAAGAAGTGCGAGACAGAAAGAGAAGAGCGAGCAGGTTATCAAAAGGAGAGTAATGGATTTGCCGTTGTGTATTTTCTTTGCTCTGCTCTTTTCCCCCCTGCACACACATTAATCTCTGTCATAAATGCTCATTTTGTAGGTGCCTGCTTCTGCTACCCACAGTGCGTGGGAGAAGAAAGAAAGAAAGAGAGATAGAGAGTGCAAGACAGGGGACTCCCAGACTCACCTTCTCATGTGGTACTAAGGGTTATGGCAGACATGAAAGATGGAGCCAGCTTCTGACAAACATTGACTGAAATAAAGTTTCCAGAAACACTGTTTGACGCTTTGGTGAAAGAGAGAGAAAAAAACGTCTTCATATCTCAAGAAACGTTGAAGCTTTTCTCTAGACTTTCATGTCCTATTAAAAAGATCAGTACGGAAGTTGTAGTCATCAAACTGGTGAAGTCCACTAGCCACGTCACTTCTCCTTGTATCCACTTTTTGCAGTTACCGGAAATGTATGTAGAATAATGGAAATTTCGCACACCATCTGGTGTTGATGGTGAATAAATGGCATATAAGCAACATCAACATACGTAGAAAGAAGTGATCAGAAAAAATCAATGATGTTTTGGGTTACACTGTTATCACATTTTTGCTGTATTTAGAATGTCAACATTTTGATGGTGGTACGGAAAGTGCTTCTTGATTCACAACGAACCCATTTGAATTATCTTTAAAATGTACAGCTATAAGGCAATTTGGAAATGCACTTTTCATAAAATGATTAAGAAATATTGTGTTTCAAGAAGAGCAGTGCATTGTCCTTTTCACCCATCACACAAAGGCTATTCTTTAAATAATTTAAATGTCCGACTGAACAAGGGCAAGTAAGGTTGAATATTCAGGAAAGTTTTAGATAGTAAAAGGTCAAATGTTCGAATGTTGTAATAGCACAACTTTCCTACCTGCAAAAAGATATCAGACTTACTGACACGAAACCATCTGCACTTGTCCAGAATTACACTGAAATGGAAAAATGCAATAATGGTCTAAATAATCGCTTCTCATGGAAAGGTAGCTCTGTGCTCCTAAAAGGCCATTTCATAATGAAAGGAAATGTGTAGTGCCGACCCCTTGCTAAAGGTCACAGAAGCGGCGGGTTTCCTTATACATTCATCTTACTCTGAAGATCGGTTTATTAAACCGTGAATTGATCCACCTACAGAATGTGTATCGGTCCCACTGGTAATCTCTACATCATATCCTGTTCTTTCATTTCTTGGATTCCAATTTTTTGCCTCTTGATTCCAGACCAAACTCAGGAGGTGTGTAGTGAGAGCCAGTTGACTATTTATGGTTATATGGGGATGACCAAGTCATACGTTTAAACAATTTATGTTGCATTTATTCATTCGCCACACGCTTTTAAGCGACCAAGAGTGCAGTCTACATTTGATCAGTTTGTGTTTCTTGGGATTCAAAGCCAAGGCTACTTTTTTTTACAGCAAAGCAACTGCCTTTGAGATAAATGTAAATGCTGTTAGAATTTCTCTCAATGTATAGTTTAAACTTGAAGTGAACAAAGCATTTCTTTTAACAGTATAATGACATGCTATCAAAGCACAGCGCACAAGGAGAAAAAAATAATGGGTGACACTCATAAAGTTCTCAGGCAAACTTCTTTCAGACATGAAGTTTGAAGGCTTAGTTCCTGATAAGAGGCAGGGAATAGTTACAGCAGTGAGAGATGATACACAGCGAGTGATAATGGACACTATCTATAAATCATCCTGCGCGAGACAAAAAGGAACAAGGAGACAAAACAAAAAGGATGATTGAGGACCAACGGCGAGACGTTTTGCAAATAGCTCAAAGGGAAACAATCTAGAGAGGATGAAGAGAGCAGAACTAGTGTAATCCACGCCAGTCATCTCAGCCAGTCACGAAACCCATCACTGAGTGATCCGTCTTCAATTTATGAGTGTGACGGTTCATTCAAAGTTGGGAACAAAGGGAGAAGATATTACACGGCGGCTAGTCTGTGCTGCGGGACTGGCAGACGTGTCAACACGTTCTGTGAAAAATTATCCTTATGAAATAAATAATAATAATTTAGTTGCTTATTCTTCTTTAACTTTTCTGTCATGACACAGTTGCACACTGTTGTCTTCAGTTCTTTGAAAATTTAACTTTTTACAGTATTTACTAAAAATGTTACGGTAAGTCACAAAAACATAAACTGCATTAGTCTCTTAACTGTTCTCAACACTTCTTGTAAAACGGCGATAATGGGCAGATAATGGAGAAATTTTCACACTAAGGGTCAAACGAACCTTTATCATTTTTGACCAGATCCTCTTGGATGTTTCGATCTCTCAGAGGCTCTAATGTGATTACGAAACGGCTACTTTTGGGGTCGATATGTGGTTTGCATTATTTGGGTAAAGCCCTAATGTGGTTAGTCGGTTCAGATTCGCTGTGCCATCTGCTGCTGTTGGGTTCCATATGTACACACAAGCTCTGCTCCAAAACCTTGGGAAATGTGTTCCTCTCACTGCAAAGGCTGTTCCAAAAAATAACTTAACCCCAACTTTTAATAAATGCTGATGGTTTTTAAGCAAAAACAGGGAGGAGATGGTGTTTGGGGATCTTCCCATTCAGTTCCAGCTTGTAAACAAGTGGTTACATTACCTCCTTTTTCCATGTTAGCAGGGCTTACTGGCTTTACCGCTATTACTTTATCATGAAAACATAGTTGAAAGATTGGATATAACTTCACGAAGACCTGACTTGTAAGGCATTCTGTCATCAGAGTCTCAGAGCAACATGTGTAATATTTAAGAACCGGGAAGAAAAGTAACACGGGACGAAAGTAACAAAGCGATTTTCTCAGAGCCCTGGCAACATTTGCATTCCAAACTATGACAGCATGTTCAGCACGCAACCCTTGATGAAGCTGCCGAACATCCCCCAATTTCGTCATAATTTTTCATAGTTAGGTCCGGAAAGCAGTTTTCGAGTACAGGAAAAACATTTCTGATCTGATGCTTTTTTTATAATTACGAGTTGTGTTATTCATTTCATGTGTCGCAGTAATGATCAATTTACAGGTTATTTAGGGCTCTAATATATCTTGAAGTTTGACTTGTGAGAGTTTTTTCATTGTATACATTATTAATAAGATATATTATGCTAATATAATTTAAATTTCATATTTTTCATACTGTTAAAATAGTCATTAAATGGATTGACATTGCCAATAAAACATATTTCTAAACAATTCAAAGTTTTTACTCTTTTATTTTAATTATTTTTCCGGCTCTGATAGCTTTTGTTTAGCGTACAGGGCTTTCACATGATGAGCGAACGACTCGAACCCGAAGACTCGAGAGGTGAACTAATCAATTCTCTTTCCGACTCTTATTGCAGTTGTTAAGCGTCTGTTGCGCAATGCGCATGCGCCACTGAACGAATCACTTCCCAATATGACTCGTTCTTCCCGAGTCACATTTAAGATTCGAATCGTTCATGAATGGCCCATCACAAACGCGTAGTACTTCCATGGCAATGGTTTAGCCAAATTATGTTTCCTGAATTCCTCTGTGGTTAGTTTCGTCTTAAACGTCTCAAATCATTCGTCCTGAGACAAAAAAATCCGTCACAGTAAACAGCGCTCACGTTGTGTGTGTATGTTTTCCTAAAATCCACGGATTGCGCACCTGCAGATGTCAGCGGAATAACGTGGATTTAAGCACTTGTCGTTGGCAAGTTATAACGTTACACACACAACGTGAAAGCATAACTAGTAGGCTGTGAATAATTTTTCAGCATAAGCACGAACGATTAGAGACCTTTAAAACGAAACTAACCTGCAGTGTTCACCCCTGTTCATTAGCAAAGCAACCAGCTTAACGCAGCTAAACATTAACGCACATAATGTATTAACATATATACAGCTAAACTCCAAGTGTCCATCTGCACTTATATACAGCAAGTTTAACACTGGCTTTGAATGTTCCATTTAGCCCGTGACTGACTTAGCTCCCTTCGCTATCATATGCTAATGTTATCCTCCTATACATACGGTGCATTTACGTCAATTCAGACTGTTGATAAATATTACTCAAATCGGCAGTTTTGTCTCGTTATGTCGGTCTCGATCCCTCTTGAGGAATAACTTTGAAGCTAATCCTGCTTGTGCTGTCCCAGGTTAAAAAAGTGCTCTAGTTTGAAGTGATTTGCGCAAACAAGCATGTTTTAACTTATGGTTTCTGAGGAATTTCCACTAAAAATGAAATAAATCCACTGCTGTCTCCTCCTAGGTTTGGACTCTGTGCAGCAACTACATTGCATGTTGTTCACAAACTTTAGCCGTTGTGTCATGTACACCGCTGTCGCTTGTAAAAACAACAATGGCGGAGAGGGGTGGGTGGAACTGTGTAGATTAAGGGGTGGTAACATTATAACAAAATCCTCTTTGGACATCACAACCGGAGCGAAATCTGAACGGCTCGTTCCTCACATGCTTGCAGGGAGAAGCACACCAAAACTAACTTACTGGGTTCTTATTTTTCTCGTTTTCTGGGTTGCTAGATGCACCCGGGGCCCGATTATAGCACTTAAACACAGGTTTTCATATGATGTCTCCTTTAACGTGCAGCCTGGAACTCCTTCATTAAATTTGGTGACAAATTCTGGAGGTCCATTGTAAGCATTTCCCAATCCCAAAATGCATGGCAGCAAGTACAGTGAGAAACACATTCCATGCAGGAGGAAAAGAAATGTGACAAGTATGAAGAAAATTTTTTGGTGTAATTACAAAATGACTATTTCCTTATATATATATATGTTATGTGTGCTGTTTATTTGAATCGTCTTCAGAGTATTGCACCACCACCAACTTGTTGACGTCAAACCACTTCAATTACTCTCTTCACTCTCTAACTCTCTCTTTCTTTAATAGTGTCTCTCTCCCACTTCTGACAGCGATTGAGGAAATTAAAGTAGGATGTGATGGTGGTAGAATTATTATTATGGTCTCAATAACTTGAGTTCATTTGCTGTGATCTCGTTCCTCCCTTGATGTGATTTGGAGGGATTGCGTCAGTCTTCGGTGACTAGAGAAGGGTTCTTGTTAGTGACACCAGCAGTTTTCCGAGAAGGGGCTGAACGTCTTATCCTTGATTATTACATTACCTTTTGTCTTGCAGATAAATTGTGAGCACTCAGAATGCAATTCCAGCAAGGCTCATGGCCGGAATAAAAGAACAAAGAAATAAGACCAGATGGTTTAGTCTGGTAAATTATTTATACTATGCTAAGAAGCTGCGACTGGTACTACTGCTCATCGTTCACCAGCGAAGATGTAACAAACCTATGTATGATATTGAAAGCCACAACACATTCAAGTCACAGGATACTGGCTACAAAATATTACCACAAGTGAGGATCAACAAAATATAAATTACTGAATAGATTGCATTAATGTGTGCTTCATTTCTTGTGAGCTTTTTTGTATATTTTAATCAAATTCATATTTTTTGATACACGGCAGTTTCCCATTTTCCCAAGTAGATCAATAAACACCAAAACTTTGTACAGCATTTTGTAGCATACAACTCATTTATGCAGTGTTTAAACTTAAGGTGGTTGTACACCTTCTCATAAAGGCTGTGAGTCATATTACAGTGCATGAGTTCAGCCCGAATTGCATGTTGTAGGGTATTAAAATGACAACTCTTCATTCTAGTTTGTATAGAACAACCAAAACTGCATGTGCAATGCTGCACGACACCAGCATGTTTATTTTTCCTCACTATTCACGACAGTTTCTGTCACTGGAGCAGTCTTCCATGGACAGCTTTCAAACATGGCCAAACAAAGAGAAGCTGTGTGCTGGTGTGTGGAATTAAACGATGAAGAGAAGGTTTGTGGAGCTTTGACAGCAATATTTCAGCCTTAATATTGTATCTTCAAGCGAATACCACGGCAGAGTAATAAAAAATATATACTGGTAAACGCTAGTAGATGCGCTTGTGAATATTTAACTAATAAATCTTTCATTATGGCAATGCGACAGTCAAAACACATCTCATTGGTAGACATCATTAGTTAACACGCTTGTTTATGGAACTCAGAATAGCTAGTTCTGCCTTTTGTTAATGATCACGCAAAACGTAAAAGACCAAAAGATTACTCTCAGGAAACCAACATATAGTCTGCTACTGTTTCTTGTGCATCATCGACAAAAATGAGCAAAATCTGACACAGTGACATCTAAACAGACATTATATGTGTTGATCTGGAGTGGGCATTAAAGGGATAGTTTACCGCAAAGTGAAAATTTTGTCATAATTTACTCAGCCTAAGGTGTGAAACTCCGGTCGGTCCCTAGTTTGTTTTCTCCATTTTGCCCCATCAGGATGTTCTTTCCCAACCCTCCCTAACGAGTCCCTCATTGACATCTGCACCTGTTCATCATCATTGACTGTCAGCTGCACCCCATCATCCTTGTTAACTTGACACTTTGTGTACTCTCCCTTGCCCATTTTGTTTTGTCAAGTCTTGTTGTAAGTTCGTCATATTGTAATATTAATGTATACTAGTTCCATTCCGTTTGTGTCCTTGGATGTTTCCTTATACTATAGTGTCCTGTGGATGTGTTTTTTGCCCGTGTGTGTATTTTGTGCCCTGGATCACTTACCCCTTTTGAATTTACCCTTCGGACTATATTATTTTGTGGATTTACCTTTTTGTTCCAGTTTTCAGTTTCAGATATTAAATACTTTTACCTTCACTCACCACCTGTGGCATCGTTCTTCATCGGTGAACTGTTACAGAAGACCTGACCTAAAACGGCGATGACCACAACATTACGGTTTACTTGGGGCTCAACATCTCTCCAGAGGACAATCTACGTTACCATCTCAGCCAGGATGGAGAGATACGTGGAGGACTTCCTGGAACTCAGCCATCAGGTGAGTTGGGACGATCGCTCACTGAACCCCTGCTTGGTGATGGGGTTGGATGATGGCTGGTGCCCGAGTTTAGGGACAGACCCCTTGGGGAGTGTATCGTATTTGGTGGGTAATGGGATCCGGCCTCAGTGTGAGAGTTAAGCGACCCAGCTCATCTCACCTCGAAGTCCTTCACCAGAGACCGAACCCACAGTAATCCAGGGTTTGCAGAGCACGCTGCCCAGCCGCCCGAGCCCGCTGCCCAGCTCTCGAGCCGGTCCTGTCTGGCCTTCCAGAGTGTCCCATAGCCTTCCCAGAACAGCTTTAACCAATTATTAAAAACATATCAATAAGTTCTTATTCTCCTGCGGATGCGAGTCCCATCTTGAATGACTGCTACGAGAAAAAGAGACAGCTGAGTCTTCGCCACATCGCGTGTGAAAAAACACATCACACAGTTCATTAAAAAGCCCACGGAGAGTCGAAGAAATTAATTGGCTAATCTTTCTTTTTTTGGTAGACAGGAATAAAGCAAGGTAACTATTAACTGTTCTGAGACGTTATGAAATCCTACGCAATTTGTCCTGTATAGGGATTTAGGTTAGATGCGTATAAATGTGCTGCTAGTAATATGGGTTTGTACAAGCACTGCGCCGATTTATGTATATAGCAGGTGCTCAAACCGACAAGTTCGACAACCTCATGTAGGATGTTGGAGGCTTAATTTTCCCAGAACAATTTCTTTAAAGTTTTTAAAAGTAATGCTAAAAGTAGCTTTCCTGTAGCTCAGTGGTAAGGGCATTGCGTCAACAACGCAAGGTTTTGGGTTCGATCCCAGGGGATTGCAAATACCTATGCAAAATGAATAGGGTAAAGCAATGTAAGTCGTTTTGGATAAAAGCGTCTGCCAAATGCCTAAATGTAAATGAAAATGTAATGTTATGCGTTATAGAACTTTATTCTAGATATGCAGAGTCGGGCAAACACACCAGAACATACTATCAAATAAAAGGAGAGGGTGCTCACTGCAGAGGCAAGGGGATGGAGAAAAGCTCTAGCTTTACCACTTTGGGATCGGCTCATCTTTCACGAGAAAGCTCTGTCATGTTAACTTGACGTCATCTGATTTTTTTTTTGCATGAAAACTTCTTTGTAAGCATTTGTGAGGAAAATATTTTCAAAAATTCACTTCCACTGGAAAGCAGAAGCGAAAATGAATAACATTTAACTCTATTTATGATACAGAAATGTTTATGTCAGGCATAAACCACAGTCTTATTGTAATCATCTTTGGGTTGAATATTAATCATCATCGTCATAGCTGAGCCCACAATGTAAACTGCTTGGACTGTTTCAAGATAAAAAATAATACATCCAATAATTTCTACATTGTAATATGTGTTTATTCTTGTAAGATTGTATTTTTTTCATTTCCCTAATTATGAAGACAAATTATTATTGACAAACCATTTTTAATGCATTTAAACTAAATTCAAACATTCTCCTTCGCATCATTTTTGCTCTTTGAGAAAGTATGGTAATATTCCAACATGCCAATCAAATCCATTGGTTGTCTTTCGGTGACATGCATTCTATACATTTTTATTAGTATTTACTTGACAAAACAAATATACATTCATGAGATTACAGATTATCCCAATTCAGGTATATGCGTTTCAAATTATATTATAATTTATTGTAATAATAATGATAATTACTATTATTATGATGACATTCAGCCCATTATTTTTGTGAGGGGTTGAAAGGGACCTGGAGAATGTATAGGGGGGCGCTGGCCCAAAAAAGGTAGAGAACCACTGACATAGTTTATTATGCATTAATGCAATAATGTTGCCAAACCAGAGGAAGTCCAGAGGATTCCAGCATTCCTAGATACATCATTTGTGTAGCTGTGGAGCAGAGGTGGAGATTATTATAATTATGGATGACCTGCATGCGGACACTGTTTATGAGTGATTGGAATTCATTAACATAAACACATTTCACCATCAAATCTGACGTTTACGTAGTTTTTGTGAATCCGTAGGAGAGTTTTCGGGAAGATCTGCTTTGTGTGCAAATGACTTGAAATTTATATTCTATATTTACGAATGTATATCGTGAATGAGGACCATTGATTTTAGTTGGGTTAACATAACTGCTAATGTGCAATCACATGTTAGTAGTGATATTTTGTATTTGCTACCTCATGGTTCCTGTCAGCACCTGCCATTTTGTTCCATTTTCAACTCGGGCAATCCCATGAATATAAGAAGTGGATTTACTTATGGAAATCTACCAATTACTAGAGACAGAGGTTTAGTCAGGAATCTGAATGTGATGCATTCTGATGGGAACAGCAGCGGGTAGCCTAAATCCCATAATCCTGTGTGTCTAGGGGCATCTGCTCTAATGTGACACACCTGGTGGTTTCTGGATAAAAAGTGATGGGATTAACAAAGTTTTTGATGTTTAAGAAAGATATAAAGGGCACATTTTCTATAACTTTGTTATGAAATAAATTTGTCTTCTATTAATATTTAAGATTTATTAGAGCATCGAGTCATGAACAAAATCTGAAGTTTATTTGTAAGACTTTTTTTACACCAGTTCGTCTTCATAAGCCTTTCCCAATGTTTCCCGATTGTGTTTTAACTGCAAGTCCAATATTGGCACTGTGATGCATGTATTTTTGGACTGTGACATGATTAAAACGTACTTGAAATAGATACATAAATGGTTCAGAAGATCATTAATAAATCTTACGTTATGCTCCCTAGTATATATCTCTTGATCTGTTAAGCAGAATTACATCCCAGCTATAGTCTAGAATCTGTCCTATACCTTTTGTACTTATTTGGCAGGAAAATGTATACTCTTATTATGGTCCACACCTCATATTCCTTTTGCCAATATGTGGTTGAACCAAATTGCTACTTTTATACCTTTAGAAAAACTGACTTGTGATTTATGTTTGAGATCTAATGATTTCTTGCATATTTGGTTTCCTATGGGACTTTCTTGAGAATGTACACTGAATGTCTTTGTTTTATGATTCCTGTGAACTTTGGTGGCACCGCCCTTATTTATTTATCTTAGTAGCGATGGATGATTGCATTGTTTATGATACCATAAGTTAATATTCCTACTGATTTTTGTAAATCTATAAATAAAAGTGATAAAAAAAAAGTTTAAACAGAGCAACATCACAGAGCTTGTTTTGCACAAACCATTATGCCATTTCAAATTTGTATGACTTTGTTTCTTCTGCAGAACACAAAAGAAGATATTTTTATATGACTCTTTAACAATTTCCCCATTAACATCATGTTAAATTGATTTGGTGTAAGAGGAAGTATATCAACACAATCTGGAACCTCCAAGGATTATGGGAAAACAATCACATGTAGAAACGCTTGTTATAAATGTTTACTTTTATTCTAAAGGGAAACCGCAATCTCTTTGCCTCCATTCATGGGGAAATATTACATTCCAACTATAATGTCTTTAATTTGACTTCGGATAAATGCAATCTTGTTCATACTTGAAGCTACAATCATAATTGAAATCTTTGATTTCTGTAAAAGCCATTTTACAATTGGAGATTGCAATCAAAGCATATGTTTGCATGTGCTCATTAACATTAATGGTTTGAAGTGAAGCTGCCTGGAAGGAACATTTCAATTCAATCTCAAAATTTATCACAGGGCACATTACTGCTAATTTACTCACATATTCTGAAACAGAAAGTGCCTTTTCGTTATTTATATTTTTTCTTCCGTTTAGATACTGTAAGTAACTTAAGGAGGTCATATGGCACGAATACGTGTTTTTTTGTCTTTGGTGTGATATAAGTTGCCCATGCATGTATTAGACACGTAAAAAGTGTCGGAAAAAAATGCATTCTATCTAAAAGCGAATGCTCACCCAAACCTGCATGAAATGGGAGCTTTTCTTTAGTTCGGTGGTAAGAGCATTGCGTTGACAACGCAAAGTTGTGGGTTCGATCCCAGGGGATTGCAAATGCCTATGTAAAATGTATAGGATTAAGCAATGGAAGTCGCTTTCGACAAAAGCGTCTGCCAAATGCCTAAATGAAATGAAATGAAATGCCTCGTGTAACCACACCCCCAGAAATATACATCAGTTTGTGGTATGATGTGACTAACACCGCCCAAATGTCTACGCAAGTAAGGTGGCTGTACCTGACATTACAATTGCTTTGGAACCTGATGTTCCAAATATGGTGAGAGGCATTACGTTTCCATCACACGCTTACAGTGTTCGACCAATCACTACACACTGGTTAACTGGCCAATCATAGCACACCTCGCTTTTCAGAGCCATGAGCTTTGTAAATCATCTGCGCGTGTTACAGAGAGGCGGGGAAAAGAGGAGATGCAAACATGAATGGTATGTGGGAAATTCAGGTTTCAAACACTTTTTGAACGTTAAATCGTGTATACACATTGCATTACATCTTAAACAAACAATAATATTGGCTTTAGCTGTGTCATATGACCCCTTTAATCAAAATTACACTTTTAAAAATGAAGATGCAGTAAAAGGTTCTTTGATGCCATAGAAGTCCCTTTGGGTCAAAATGATTTCATACAAAACCTTTTACACCCGAAAAACCTTTTTGTTTCTCAAAAGGTTCTTTGTGGTGAAAGAAGGTTCATCACATTAAGGTAAGAAAGAGTTGGTTCTTTAAAGATCCTTTGACTGATTTGTTCGCTGTGGAACCAAAAACGGTTCCACTCTGGCATCGCTGTGAAGAACCTTTTAAGCACCTTTATTTTTAAGAGAGTAAATAGTAGCTCAACCGTAACTGTGGGAATAAAGCTGCAAATAGAGGCATCTAAAATCTAAACTGTTATATTTTAGAATCTTCAGATTAACCACATTTTAACTAGAATTTAGAAAATCATTCTCTTGGCATTTTATCATGTAGCTTCTTTAGATCTCAACCTGAACCTATTCACACAGTATTGAGAGAAATCTATCTTTTCAGGGCTATTAAAGGCAGGTTTTTCTTCATTTTTTGGTCCAAGTCATCAATTTGAAAATCTACTGAAAGAAATGTGTATTTTGGCACATTATATATTTTCCTACATGAATAATTTTTAACATCAAAGCATACATCTTGAGATTAAAAGATGTTAAAGGATCATTGGACACATATCAGTAAATTTCAGATCTTGGATGCAGCCACTATTTTGTGTTTACAGTAGGTATTTAATAATAAAAAAAGTTTTTTAATATCAATGTTGTCACATTTTTTTCTTCACTCAGTCATGTGCTTGTCAGTTCTTAAATATAATTTTTAAATTCGTTTTTAATACTATTCTTATACCACGCCCAGTCACATACACTCTTAAAGGGACGCAATCCCAGAAAATGCACTTTTAAATATTTATCTAGAAATTGAGTCGCCAGCATGTGTGCAGAAACATGCTGTTATTATACAAATCCATCTATTCTTCTTTTTGCAATCTCCTTTATACCACAACAGAGACACAAAACAGGCTCTTGGGGATCCCGTAACAATCTGATGTCACATTGATTTAGTTCCACCATTCCACTGTCCGCCATTCTCAGGCGAGAGCAAAATTAGAAATTAGCCAGCGACAAAAATATCTAAGAAACAACAAATGTGTGCTGTTGTTGGATGTTAAATGGAAAATAAAATGAGGCCGGGAGGAGACATTTCCGACGGGCCCCTGGTTTGTCCTGCTGCGACCTTGGTGGCCGGAGTTATAAACTATCGAAAGTCCCAGGCGGATTGACAAACCAACATTCAACGGTCCAGAAAGACTTGCAGAACAAGCCAGGACTTGTTGGAAGTCGAGTCGATGCGACCACTAAGTCTGGAGCTAGAGCTCCCGGTAGCCGTAAATGTTGAAAAATTGAAGCTCCGGCACCTAGTGGCCCAGCGCCCGGAAGACCAGGTTAATCAGTACCAGCTGTACGCGATCAAGCTTCATCTCCGGAAGAAGTAAGTATTACACATCGTTTTTAAATCGCCCTTCTTAAATAATGTGTTTAGCCTGTTAGCGGACAGGTATTGTGTCCTAGCATTAGTGGTAAACGCATGTACATGAATAAATACATGTACTCTGATAGCATATGTTGTCATGGTTCCACTATCATGTCATGTTTTATTCTTGTTTTGCTCTGGAGCCATGGCATAGCCTTTAGTTATGTGGTGGGAGAGAGACTGTTGTTAGCACATATGTGTCGGCATACTCTCTCTCTCTCCGGTCTGCGTCATTGTTCCCGCCATCTCGTTCCTCGTCAGTCTTTCCTTAGTGCTTAATCCCCAGCACCTGTTCCTCGTTAATTATCCTGTGTTTGTCACTGTAACAAGGTTCAAGCATGAGGAAGAAAGGAGGCGGGGTCAGCGTGGCTGGGAAAACGTAAACACTCTTTATTACTGCAATACTTCCGGGTTACACGCCCGCTCACTCATACGTTCCACAAACACACTCTTTGTGGTGACGATTCCTTCGGTCTTTCTGGATAATCCTCGATTCCTCGTCTTTCTCCGACAGCCAACACTTGTTTTCCCAGCCTGGTTTCTCTCTCCTCTTCGCTTCCTCCTTCGTGCCTTAAATGCGTCTCCTCACCAATTACTAGACGAGAAGCAGGTGTTTTCACTATAGCGTTGATCTGCTTACTCACCGTCATTCTCCCGACACGCCCCTCTGCCGCAGACCGTGCTTAACCACGCCCCCCTTGCCACAGTCTCCCTTTAAAACATCCTCGTGTTCATTGTCCGGTGCTCGTTCATTGTAGCTGCATGTGTGTTACTGTCTCTGCGCCTCATGCATTGTGAGTTTGAATCGTCTGTTACCCATGCTGTATTCATGTCAATGTTATCCTGTCTCGTCTAGTAAGTCTTTAGTTTATTTTAATGTCAAGAGTTTGTTAGTGTAGTGATTCAGTCAGTCTTCGTTCAGAACTTGTATATCATTTCTTGTTCCTGTTTTACCCCATCGTGGGTCCTTTTTTTATGTTTATTGTTAAGAATAAAGTCTTTTTGTTTACCCCATACCGCTGCCTTCAATTGGGTTCTTCCTTGAGTTTCATGACAATATGTATGCCTGTATCCATGTTTATGTCTGTTACTAGTATGCATGCACATGATTAATCATCAATGGCCAACATTTCATACAGCACATGGTCAGCAAATGTTGTTCTATCTATGTTTTTGTCTTTTCCATTTAATTCGTATTTATGAACAAGGCATTCAGGTGATTTTTATAGCAGTTTGTGTATGCTTTTGGTTGGAAAGGGGATTACAGACGAAATAGCTCTTTCTGACGTATTGCTTGTCTTTGATGTCATCCAAAGCACATGTGTAAGCCCTCTACCTCCTATTTTGCATACGGGGAGGGCAGCGAAAGCTAATTTGCATTTAAAGAGACACACACAAAAAACAGCACGTTTTCCATTGCAGCCACAAATGGTCATGTTCAACATCTTGTAATGAAAGACATGTGGTGTATTTTGAGCTGAAACTTGAAAGACACATTCTCTGGATACCTCTGACTATTTTGACATTGCAGAAAACACCTGGGATTGCAGCCCTTTAAAAAAAAATGCTTCAAAATGTTCTTCGATGCAATAGAAGAATCTGTTGGTTCCATAAAGAATATTTAACACCAGAAAATCTTTGTTTCACGAGAGGTTCTTTGTGGAGAAAAATTGTTCTTTAGATTATTACAACTAAGAGATGGTTCTTCAAAGAACCTCTGACTGAATGGTTATTTGTGGAACCAAAAATGGTTCTTCTATGGCATCGCTGCGAAAAACCTTCTAAAGACCTTTATTTTTAAGAGTGTACATTCACGTGAGCTCTCTCATTGGAATGAATAATAAATGAAATAGTGCGGATGTGAATAATAATAAAAGTGATGATACATTACAAAAACATAATAAACAGAATGTTTTTTTTCTGTCATTTATGAATTTGTTGGCTGTTAGATGAACCCATATCCTGAACTCTGCGAGACCTTCAACGGAATGGGTAAATGAGAGGAAGCTTTCTATAAATCTTGAATACAAATCTAGAGAGGAGAGGGCTGAAGAGGGTAAGGAGAACAGTTAAGGAAGCGAATGGAAGGGCATCAGAAGAGAGGAAATCGTTCAGTCTGTTCTTCAAAATCGAAACCATTATATTTTATTATGTGACGGAGGATCGTTTAACGTTGCTTATAAGTCTTGACTCAGCCTTTGATATGGAAATGTATAATTCAAGCATGCTTGGCACAAAAGAGCTTTTAAATCCAATACAATCATGTCAGAAGTAATGTGACACGGTCCAGTATGATAATAATTTAGTTGCAAATAGTTTTCATTCAGAATATATTACTTGATCTGACATCTAGCTGACTTGACATTCACATGAGGGGAAATATATATCTTTCATTTTATAGGGTTTCTCTTTGAGATGGGCAAGACGAGAAATAAGAGAAAGCTCACAGTACAAGGGACAAGAAATGAAGTGCCACACAATAGAGCATGTATACTGTTCACGTCTGCAAAACAATTAGTGTTTTTTCTGGGGATTTTTCATGTTGAGAAAACAACACTTAGTTGCTCTGTAATTGCTTAAAAGCCCCATGTTGTTTTCCACCCATAGTTCATAAATGAATCATTCTTTTCAGGTCTCAACTCTCATAGTAGAAAGAGTCACTTTACAGGTTTTGAATGACATGAGCACCTAATTTTATTTTCCTCCGAAAAACAAAATTAATGTTAATGATGATAGGACAAAGTGACAACATATAAAATATTTAGCACAACCAATACCAAATAACAAACATTATTTTTATAAATGTGCATTTTTCTGTGCAGAATATGTGCAGCAGTTAGAAAACGGAACCATGGGGTTGATTTCAATTACATGTAAACTGGGCACGGAAAACATGTCATTGGATGGTCAGCAGGTGGACACGCATATGCATGGTAATTCAGCTATGGTTAGTGTGAAATTGAGAAGGTCTGTGAAGCAGATTTATTTCTATCATAGGACGACCCACTGAGAGCTAGATATCAGTGTGTCAAATAACATATGATCAACATTCTCTGGCATCACAGGGAATTGTATCTTTTTGAAGGTTTTTCAAAGTTTCCTAGCGAAGTGTGTTGCTGTGAATTTAAGGGACTAGGAATATGGTACACAAAGATGCAAATGATGCAAAAAATAGATAAAAGAAAAATAAATAGGTAAAATATTAAGCAAAGACAAGGCAAAGGAATCTTGACACTATAATACAAATGAAGGGATGCAAACCCTCTAAACACCACCTCCTCAAAAATGAGTTTAAAGGGATACCCCAAAATAAAAATTCTAAAAATTTCAAACCAGAATGACTTTCTTTTCCCAGCAGAACACAAAAGAAACTATTTTAAAGAATGTTGGTAACTGGCCCCCAATCACTTGCATTTGTTGTGTGTCCATATAATAGAATTTGTTGTGTTGTCTGGTTACCTACGAAATATCACACTCGGCCTGAATTTTTTTTATTTCTGAAAGTAAATGTAGGAGCCTGATAAAAAATGCTCATTTAAATGAAAAACTGTCTAACGGATTAAGTGGGTTTTGCTATTCAAATACACATTTAAAACATGTTCCAGAAAAAAGAGCAAATTAGCTTGTTTAAATCAGGTGTTTTAAAAAAACTCAGGAAGACATGTGCAGGTAAATAAAACTGTGCTTTAAAAAAGTTTTGGGCCTTTGTCTAAGGAAATATTAAAATGGACAAAGCATATTTCTTATCTGATGGATTATACTGCTTTCTAAGGCGCAGCAATTATTTACAGCTTGTTTTTTCTTGCTTTGTTTACCATTAATATAACATGACCATCCTTTCCTTAATTTAAAGTTTCTTAAAGATCTTACTGCTGAAAACTTTGGACAATGTCTTAGCTACATATCCACTGCATTGTACAGTATATATTTCCATTTCCACATGGCACTGTAAACAAAATTGTGTGTTGTTATGTTTTTAGGTCATGTTATCGTTATTGTAAATGTCTCATAACCCCTTCAACGTTTACCAAAAATCTGTAAGAATATCAGACACCAGAATAAATCATAACATTTCACGTCATCCAATAAAGTCCTCCAGTGACGGTCTCAGCTGATCCTTCGGCTCCCAGGCATCCTGTGCCATCTCTTAATTTAACACAGATGGATTCGCCCCGCGCTAACGTCTCGCTTGAAGAGTCTGGCTGTCTGCTCTTCGTATAATTGTTTTATCTGGTCAGCGGCATCTGGAAACTTTTGTATTCCAAAAACTGCCGCCCACCATCATGGAAATGCCAAGGCTTCTCAAAATTGTCAAGCATGACAAAAATTGTCTTTTAATCTGCTCGACTGTGAAGGAAGAGTTTCCTTCAGGCAATGAGAACGCCTGGGAGTTTTCGATCGCAAAAGAGTTTGTTGTTTCTTAAGTGGATTGAGTAGGGATGGCAATACCTATTATTTTCCTTCTCGAGTAGCCTACAAAGCTGATACCAATATTAGTGCTTTTATTAAATGTTTTTGCATTTTCTAGAATAAAAAAACAATCAAGTAATGTTTATACTTATAATATAAAATTCCAAATGAATTGACACAAAACCATTCTAATAATAGTAAATGTGGTTTTATAGTCATTTAGTGAGAAATAACCCCAGACAATATTTCTGAGTGAGTGATGCTTGTGACTGCTGTGTTTAAACCACACAGGATCGATATTTTGAGTAACGATTGATCTTCTCTATACAACATCAGTATCAGAAACATCAATGCTTCCCTATAGGATTGAGACAAATAGTTTATTATTCGACTCATTCTGTAATAAGTTGGAGTGTTTTTTGTTGTTTCTTGAGCTAAATATACGCAAGTGACACCCATCACAAATATTTTAGGAATCTTCAAGAAACAAAGATGCACTTCTCTTAACATTATAGCCTTAGAGAAAAAAACGATATCTTACAAACTGAGAAAATAAAAAACATTGTTAGTTGGACTTAGATGTAGCTTTTAAAGTAGAAACGTGCATCCAAGTACTATGTTTTTGAGACATTTTCTAACCGAACAACATGTGTAATCAAATTTAAAGCCACACGACATCACATTATTTACTGCGTGATCTTATATACATTTGTCCGCAGTGCAGACTATAATAGATTGTTATAGATGGGAAGACATGTTTCCTGTTTGTTACCAATAAGGGTTTAGAAAACCGGCCGGGAGAAAAGGTATTTGTTCAGTTCACAGAAAAACCAATTCAGCTTGTTGTTATTGCATTTTGGTAGCTCAGACGTTTTTTCTAAGCAGTGTTCCTTTCATAGGGGTCTGGAATACTCAACAATGGAGCGGATGAGTCTGTATGTGAAAACATTAATAAGCATGGACTTTAGCATCATGCCCAGTGTAACCAGTAAAAAAAACGTACTGACTGAATTGTACTGACTGAATGTTTGTTTGTTATTGCGTGCATACAGTATAATCTGACTTCATGGGCAAAAGACTATTAGGGTTGTTTAGCTATACAATTCTGTTTACTTCCTGTTATTGTTTGTTTACTCGACTTCCTGCGAAGAAGCACACAGACTCCAGCTCGGGATCAGACTCGTGGGCCGAACCAAATTCATCGTTTTTATTTAACACTTATTAAAATATTGATATTATTAGGCCGTGTTCACACTTGACTTCTTTTTTGAAGCTGCTATTGTCTGTTTTACATTATCATCCTATGGAGTGAACCTTGTTTTCTAAATAGACCTTGCACTTTTTATGCCAGTGCCAGCGTCTTTTTCTGTCTTTAGAGGTTGGAAAAATTTCAACGTTTCTGATAAAACACTCTACGTCAAGCTTCTTTTTTTACAGCTAACCATTGACAGGGACCAGTTGTTTCCAAAACAACATGCGAGGAACGTGATTGGTCGAGAAGGCCCAAGCTCGAAAAAATAAAAATGGCGCTGAACAAGGTTGTTTTTTAACAACCTTTTCAGGGAAAGTAGTCACAAGCTGTTTTGATACAAATTGTAACCGAATGAAAACCAGACCTCAGAGGTCTATCAAAAATATGAATTGCTTTTATTTTTCACTTGCATGCGAAAATAGGATCACATTGGATAAAGGTTGATTATCTATGAAAAGGAAGGCAGATTTCATTTAGCCTCTTGCGCCTTTTTTCTGATGCTTTTTATATGGAAGTAAATCACATCGTGATGCTTGAATACCAATTTTGATTGGTCAGTTTTATCATAAGAAGAAGCCATATCATATCGTCAACATCTGATGCCGGGTTGGTCAAGGTGTTCACAGATAAAAAAAAAATCACATTTTGTGTCTTTTCCTGAGATGGGGGTCGCAAAGTCAGCGGCATGTTTCCCATTATTTAAAACCATTTACATTCGCTATCTAACAGCAGGCAATTATTTTGACATGAATGAAATCACTTTCCAAAAGACAACAGTGGCAATCTATTCACTGCCATCATTTATGACCGTTTTGTGCGTGCATCTTCATCACGAGGCTTTCATACGGAAATGAAGGATGGCAAAGCTAATTTCAAGAGGAAAAAAAGGAACACCTTGCTGCCAAGGCAACCACTTTCCATTCTGCCTGTCCTCAACGTTTCACTCAGGTAGCACCTTAATACTCGTGACACAAGATCAGTCCTGGGAACTCCACGTTTAAGGGAAACGTTTTGACGAGAGTGAGAAAGCACAAGGCGAGGTGGAATTTAAAAACAGGTTCCTGGAGAGTGTGTCGGCACTGATTGAAATATAGGTTCAAGCTCACATCTGTTAAAGAAAGACGGACACATGGCAGCCCATCCATCCGCATACTTCAGTTCCTGGGCAAGAGACTTTCTTTTACAAAGGCCGACCTCCAGGTAAATGCACCGCCGCTTCTTTCTACATATACAGTAAAATGCATCTTAAGACAAAATTCAGTCTTTATCTCTTCTTTTCATGTGCTTATAATACGCTGGTCCCCATTGACTTCCATTGGTTTTGTGCCCATTCAGTAGAATAAAATAGGGACCAATGGTTTTTGTTTAACATACTTCAAAATATCTTCTTTAGGGTTTGCTTTAGAAATAAACCATAACAGGTTTGAAATGACTAAGAGGGTCAGTAAATGATGACAGAACATTTTGTTTTGGGGTGAACTGTCCCTTTAAACTAGTAAAGGTTGTGTAACTTATCTGTAACATATAGTGCATGGTTCAATTTTCATTCACATTTAGTTAATAAATTAATTTGAATTACCCTCGAGACATTTCAAACCTGTATGACTTTCTTTCTTCTGCAGAACACAAAAGAAGATATTTTAAAGAATGTAGGCAACAAAACGACATCGGTCTCCATTGACTTCGAATGCATGGACACAAACCACTTAGACACTCCTCAAAATATCTTCTTTTGAGTTCCAGAAGAAAGAGCCATTTACAGTACATGTTTTAAACAACATGAGGGTGAATAAATGATGACATATTTTTATTTTTGGGTAAACTGTACTTTGTGGGTAAACTGTCCCTTTAAGTATAGATGTTAAAAGCAGACCAAACTTAATCTAAGACAAAAATTTAATTTTTTGCACATGTATTCATTTTTACAATATGTTTATATTTCTGTACCTGTTTTCTTCTCCAGATGGAAACTAGTAAACTATATAACTAATAGTATTTAAACAATTTGTACTGTATCAACACACTAATCCCTTACTTAAAAAGAGATTTCTGTGATTCTTCATGGCACATGGAGTAAATCAGATGCCTCCTTTCACCCACCATTTACCCAGTGTCACCACAAAGTGTCCCACACACACAAAACATCCACATGATTTCTCTCAACATCACCTGCAGCATAAAAAATGGTGCATCACTGTTGTGATTGTGGTTATTCTTGACTGCTCCATCCACGATGAAACAAAACCAGCGTGTTTTTCTAGCACCGAGGCTCACAGCCAGATCTCAGCATTGAAATGGGATAATTTTCTGCACCATCCGAGCAATTCAGCCTGTTTGCATGCCAGTGTAGAGATGACGGATCGTCGACCGGCCCCATCACCGGAACCACTCTCATGAAAAAAGCGATGACAAACCGCCTCAAACATTGGCTTATAAATATCATATTTCATCCCTTTCAACATTCAGGCACCAGTCTCCTCTCATATAAACAACATCAAACTCGATTTGCTGCCTTTTCTAACTCTTACTAATGCAATCGGATATTTTGGCCTTATTTAATTTTCAGGGAAAGTAAATCTCCAGACTCTTCAAATGGCCAAGTTCATGTATCTTTGTCTCATTTCACAACAATTATCTCATTGCTTGATCCTGGGAGGGCCTTTTCAACAGTTATGTCATTGCTTTGCAGAAAAGACTCGACCAGCTTGAATTGGTGGCTTGGTTAAGTGCTGGTGGACTAGATTTAGTGCCACGCTTTTGAATCTGGTGGACCAGCATTTTAAATCTTGCTGGTTGAACTTATTTAAGGAAAAGTTCACCAATGCTCTAAAAACATGGGCCAATGTTGAGTCAAAAATTGACAACCCAAACCATTGGGTTGTAAATTAATCTATGCTGGTATTTCCAACCTAAAATGCTTTTTACAGCGCTAAATAAAAATTCCTTTGTCATTTTCACTCTCATTTCATTGAAAACCTGCATGACTTTCTTCCGTGGAACACAAAAAAATATTTTATGAGAAATGTCTCAGTGGGTTTTATGTTTAAACAATGGGAGTCAATTGGGTCCGACGTCTTTTGGTTACCAACATTCTTCAAAATATCTTCTTTTGTGTTCTACAGATTAATGAAAGTTTAGCATCACATTAGAGTGAATAAATTATTTTTGGTTGAACTATTTAAGAAGTCAGGTGGCCACCACACCAGCATCCACAATCCATATCTTTAGTTTTTTGTAGGATTAACGGTCAATAGTTGTTTTGCTAAGATTAATAATAATAGCAAGAAGAAACAAGTATCAGTACAAAACATTTTGCAGGTGTCAGTCTCTCTCTCTCTCTCTCTCTCTCTCTCAAAAAAGTCCCAATAACATTCGAGCTAGAAGAAGATTCTATGCATGGATACGGTTTTATAATCAATGCTCTGCTGAATTAAATTAGCTTAAATGGCCAATTGCATTGAGACAACAGGCAGGTTTCCCTGGACTGTAACAAGGTGACAGCAGTCCAATTTGATTAAGGTTGACATTTGATTGATGCATGTTTTGCCGATAAGCCTCCCAAAGCTACTTGTCCTGCCAAATAAAACTAACAAGAGTTATTCTTGTCTCCTTTTTTTATGACAAGTATGCATTTATGTAGAAAAAAATCTCCTTGAGATTCAAGGCTATAGTTAAAAGTGTGGCGGCAGTACCTTTATTATAATGGTATCCACGTAGAGATTGACATGTAGGCATTACTGGGAGGAGTTAACAATGTTTTGGTCAAATGAAACTTTGCCATCAAAACTTCAATGTCTGTGTTTGTCATGATCACAGTGAACTTCAAAGGTCAAAGCACAATGTTCCTAAGCTCTCTGATTCCCTTTAAAGACTAAATATCAATTTGTAATTTACCACCAGAGAACAGAATTAAATGTCTGTCACGGTACTAAAGGTATCTTTACATGCCATTTAAACTCTGAAAGGCAGCAATCAGAGGGGAATGGTACGCCTGCATGAGACAAATTGGTTTGTTTTGTTCGCTGGTGCTCTTGCTGAGCCCTGCTTAGAATCCAAATAGCACCTGGATCATACTCTGATAAAACACAAATCTCACTAGGATAAAAAGTTAACTTTATATTTGTGATGTGATTTAATGCAGCGGTTAAAACTTTAAGCAGATGGCTTAATAAGATTTAGAGTTTGGACATACTATATGTGACCTTCCCTTTAAAAACCGGTTGAAAGTCTTACAATCCAAGTATGAGAAAAGTTTGATTTTAACCATTAATTTAACTACGATCTTTGACATGGTCTCATTCAGTCATTAGTAAAGAAATGAAAGGTTATATTTTCATAGAATATTCCTATCATATGTGGGATGATTGGGTAAATCACAAAAAAAAATAGTTAAATAATATTTTTTAGTACTGTATGTGTTGTACATAAAGACATAAAGCTATGATGTTTAGAAAATTGAGTCCTACATAAGTTACATTATTCTATTATATCCACTGACTACACATTCACATTTCACATTTAGGCATTTGGCAGACGCTTTGATCCAAAGCGACTTACATTGCTTTATCTTATACATAGGTATTTGCAATCCCCTGGGATCGAACCCACAACCTTACATTGTTAACGCAATGCTCTTACCACTGAGCTACAGGAAAGCTCATGTACTGTATATTTTTAATGTGTAAATATTTAAGTATAGACCATCTGTAAACCTAAAGGAAGCCATTCATAATTCTTATAATGGGCGACTCTAAGTCCCCAAAGCCCCTAGAAGATGTGGTTTGTGGGATGTTAAAGGGACAGTTCACCCAAAAGTTGTTCTGTCATCATTTACTCTCATTCGAGTGGTCCAAATCTGTATACATTTCTCTGATGAACTCAAAGAAAGATATTTGGATATCAGTTATTAAGATATCAGTTATTGGCCACCACTGACTAGTAGAAAAAATGACAATGGTAGTCAAAGTGCCCCAGAACTTTTGCTTTTCTACATTCTTCAAAATAGAGAAGAAAATTACACAGATTTGGAACAACTTGATGGTGAGTAAATGAAGAGAGAATATTTATTTTTTGGGTGAACAGTTCTTTTCTAAACATCGATGTCTATAATACCCATATTTATAGACATTCAATCTGCCCACACAGCCACCACATCCTGTCTGTTGATAATATGCCACAATCCTTTTTGTTTTGGGTTGATGGGATAATAAAAACAGTTATCTCAAGTAGTTATTTAAACAATTAAATTATGTATTTAATTAAGTAAATTCACCATGAAATAAGCAGTATTCACTAAATATTTGGTTATCTTTAAAGCTAACTTGACATCAGAATTGCATCCAAGAAATCCATTTGACTAATTAATTAATAAAATTTTCTTGAACTTGCTTCACAACAAAATAAAACAAAATGAGTCTCCGGCTATATTTCAGTCTATATCCTCAGATTTAAGTACCTCACAGTAATTCATGTGCTACAGTGAGCGCAATTAAACTGTCAACAATAGCTCTTTGAAAACTTCTGAGTGCAGCGAATTTTGACAGAAAAAGAATGATCTGCCATTTCTAGTTTATGCAAATGGTTGCCATCAAGTAAATGGTTGCAAAGAGCAGGCCCATGTTTTGACCACCAACGCTGCGCTGTTCAGTATCGCAGTCTGAAGAGCTTTTCTGTCATCGACTTGATGGACTAAGTGGATTGGAAAAGGTGGCCCATCAAGTTAAAATGTCTCTCAGCAGGCATGATTTGGTAGTTTACCTGGCGCTCTGATGGCTCATTCTTTTTTAAGGCCACGGTGGTTCAAGATCGTCTTTGATTCGAGCGTGTGTGAACGGGTTCACATTATAATGTGGATTAAAAGCCCTCTGCACAATTACAAACAAGTCTCTTTTTGTCAGTCACATATTCTCATCACCCTCTTCCTTCGTTTTATTTAATCCTGAGTTTATTTAATCCCGTATAGAGAGTCATTTGGGCTCCAGAGACAAAGCTATGTGTTAAAGTGCAGCACTTTGAATCCTCCTTGAGGATTAATTAATGTGTGACCACGGTAAAATTGGAACCGCTTATCTGCCGCTGAAATAAAGTGTTCGCAATAGGGGCCTTGTAATGTGCCTCCATAACTGCCAGAGCGAATTTCCCAAAATGCTTTTCAAACAGTGGATGGTGGGGGGCATATGAAACCTCTTGATGAATGCACATGAATGACTCATTGGAACTTGTCATCGACGATAATGGAATGAAGAGATTACAGTTGTGATTTTGCATAAGCGCCCCTCACTTATGGACCAGCATTAGTTTTGGCTGTGATTCAAAGTGTTGAGATTTGGGTTTGCAGGATAAACAGGAAGGACCGTAAGAGAGATGAAATGCGTTGAATTCATGTGGGGTGCCTACCAACAAAAATTGCACAAATTTCACTCAAATGGAAATACTGTTTCCATGATTCAATGACACATCAGGTTTGACAAATAGAAGTTAGAGGTTTTGTTGAATGTCTGTTTAACAGTTATCTTGAGAATGATAGACAACATATGAAACAATTTTTTTAAGTCCACGATGCTCTATGAGAGATGGCGTTTGTTTACTGTGTCATAACTCTTGAGAACAGCTGTGAGTGAATTGCTCTGGACCTTACTAATGTCAACATATCGCTCTATGTTCTATCATACATTACACCTTGTGTCATTCTATTACTTATCTTGGCAAGAGTGCATGAGTGGATAACACACTGTAAAAAAGGTACATGCCAGCTAAAAAAAGCTGGTAAAATGGCCTAAGATTGTAGTTTTTGGGGTGTGTAGTGGTTCCTGGAGAAGTGGGTAAACTGTAAATTTATGCCAATATTTTTCAAGCGGACCGGCAAAGGTTGAACGCCTTTGTGTCATAATGTAGCCAGGTTTCCACCCTGTTTTTAAGTATCGTATCAGAAATGAGTGATGGTAATAGAAAAGGTGCAGATTCTACAATCAATCTTGGCCTACAGGCAATATGAAGAGACAACCAGCTCAGTACGCAGGATTTTAGAAATACCAAAATGTCCCAAAAAATTTGACTTTCTTGATCTATTTTTGTGCATTTAAAGACTTATAGAGATAGCAATAACAAACGATCTGCCTTTTTATGATTATCAGCATCAGTAAAAGAGTAAACTCATGGTCAATATTTTTATACAAATATTATACAATCTATGTTTCTTGAAAGAGCATTTGGGTTTGAAATGACATAAAGGTAAACGAGAGATATCAGAATGTCCAGTGTTGCATGAACTATCCCTTTAACTTTTTGAGTAATAACAGACATCAAATCAGAAAAGTTGTAGACATTTGTATTTTTTTATTTAAAACAGGTAAAATTGAAAGAATATAGAAACGGAATTACAGAACGAGAATTCATTTATAAGTTATATTTGAAAACATTATAGCTGTTTTAACCACTACCTACACACACCTGAGTAAGCCATGTGCTTTAGCATGAACTAGTGAAGGTCTGGTCATGCTTTTGTCTTGACATTACCTGAAACGTGTAAATGGTTTTGGCGTTATGTAGTTTACCTGACTGGATTTTACATTCGGTCATTCACCATGTTGACGTGTGTCAAGCGCGCCTACAGAAAACGACAATACGGGAGCACAAACACCTGAGAGCTGTGGAAAGAGGAAGAATGCGCCACAGTCAGCGTTTTGCACGGGTTTTTAGAGGCGACATGTGAACTACCCTGACATATCTATGATAAAACATATAGTATATATTTAAACTGACCTCGAGCTGGGCTTCTGTCAAATGCAAATCCCGCCCTCTTTCATTTGATCAGACAGTACTGCTCGGCTTCCTTCATTTGATTGGCCATCTAAATTAGATTGATGAGCACTTGTAGAACGCTGAGGTAGATCATATCTGAGATCAATCACAGGCGTTTTCTACAATACTGGCACCAGTTCATTTAGTTTGTCCTTTTATTCACAGACTTTTATAACACACTGTGAAAAAAATACAGAGGGTATACGCCGTATACCAGTGCATTCCCTGCACTACACAAGTGGGTTTACACTACCGACTGATGAAGAGGTGGGTATACGGCGTACACCCGCATATACCCCCGACTACAACACACTGTAAAATATTTGCAAAATGTTATCCCTACAAAGATAAATAAGTAACTTGAACATAGCATTTTTAGTTAAAGGAGTCAAATGATTGTTTGGCATATACTGAACAAAATTAGACCAAACATGTTTCTTACAAAGATTGTTTTGTTGACTAGACTTAGTTTCTCAAATCTTTGGCCAAAATGCTTCAGAAACTTTGCCCAACTTACAAACCATTCTGAACAAGCAATATTGCAAGAGTTTGAAAGTTCCCAAGATGCATTGCAGCATGTTCAATTCTGTGTTTCTTATTTGTTTTTCTTTTAATAATTAGTGTTATAGTTCTTGCTGGCTTAATTTCTGCTTTAATATCGTTGTTAATGTTTGTTATCTGTTGAGTTTAGAGTTCTTTTAATGAATGATGTTTTTTGAACACTACCATGGTTTAGATTTGTGTGTTTAATGTTGACGTGTAAGTGCATGACACAATGACAAATCTGATACATAAACACTCAACACAAACTGTTTAAACAGTTAATTGATCAAAGTTTGGGTCTGTTCGAGGCAGAAAACATTTAAGATTGTAATAAATGACAAATACATTAATTTGTATTTAACTTTACTTAAAGAGTGGATTATTTCATTTTGCTAATTTAACATATTTCATCCACATAACAGAAAAATATTAATTGCCTGAACAACAGTAATTGGTGTGACAATATCTTAAGAAAAATAAAACAATCAGCATTACATAAACAAACAAATTTAAGTTGGCTAAACAAAGTATCATTACTTTGAAGAATTAAATAATATGCGTTTTTTATAGTGCATTGTGTATCCTACTCTCTTAAATTTAACAAGTTTAGGAACATTAGAGATGCAGTATTTCATTTACAGATTCTTATTCAGATTCTCTAAGTTGAACCACCAAGCATAGCAGGTTGAATACGAATATATTCACTTCAAATAGGCCTACACTGAAAAATGGTCCTGCGGTTCAGTCCCATTTGCACAGCATGCACTGGGGTATAAATAATTACGGTTGTTTGTCCGTTTGCCAGTTTTTCTTTACACTGTTGTTTGTAATTTATGTTAAGTACCGTGATGTCAAAATGTGTTTGCTTTTGAAAGTGATCGGTTTGGTGACAAGTACGAGGTCCGCATGTAATGTTTTTTCATGATATTTCATGTGTGCAACTATATTTTAACATTAATTAATGTAAAAAAACGATTTCACCCTAGCAGCAAGATGCATTGATCTGTTTGAGAAGAATGGGAATAACAGGGCATTAATACAGAAAAAGCCTTTAAAGGTTACTCCAATATAACAAACAACTGAAACTTTTAAATATGTACTACAAAGAAAATATTCTGCCAGTTCAACCCGGCTTCACACCGAATCATGTGTTACACAAGCTGGTCCACTGCAGAATGTGTAAGTGTCACGATTTGCGTCCTCTAGGCATGAAAATGACACATATGTATGAAGGTTGAGTACCAACAGATAATTTCCTCGATGCCATCAACAGTAACGTTAACAACACCATATATTACATTAAATTGGGATGTAAGGATTTTTTATTTCATCAAACATTGTATTTTGTGTATGTTTACTATTTCGTACTCACAATTAAGACGTATGTGAGCACATAACCCGACCCCACCCCTAAACCCAAGAGTTTGTATTTATACAATATAAAACACAACACATAACAGGCAGATATGCTATTTATTTTTAAAAGTGTAATTATTCCAAGTTTTCCGAGGCAAAAGAATTGACTCAACAGCGATCCCCTTCTACACCTGCAATAAAACTCTGATCCGGACCAGCTGCGCACATTGGCAGATTTGTATTTTTTATTTAAGTCACTGTAGACAGTGAAATGGCCTCATGCATCATTTGTTTGCGTCATTACATTAGCTTACGTTATGATCGTGTAACAAGCAAACCTTGAGCATGATCATCTGTGATTAAAACCTACCCACACAACGATATCGCACGGCTTTAGAAGACTCAGAATGCAACACAACCTGTTTGCAATGGTTTTATACTGTTTTTAGTACGCGTTGGCAATAAATACCCGTGTCTGACTTCTATTTCCGTGTCGAGCGTTTTATATGGTTGGAATGTGGGTCTAGGTTTAAGGTGGGGTTAGTTGCTCTAAAATATCTATAAAAGCACAAACATATTTATCTAGCAGACCAATGTGTGTATTACTGGGTTGGCCAGTTGTGTATAAAATATGATTATAAGATTAAGAAGAGAACACTGGCTGATCTTCAGTCAGTGGTCGACTTCAAGCTCTTGCATGTAGAATGCGCTCATCAGGTGGCTTAACATTTCATGTTCAGTCATTTACTTAAACAAAAATAAATACACAAAAAAACCTTGTTCAAACTTCACTTTTAAGTTCTATGGACACCTCTTTTTTAAACAGAGCATGCAACAGCAGTCCCCTACAGAAGATGCAACCTCAGGAAGGTGGCTTTACCGGCCATCTTTTGCCAAACAAACTCTGGAGAATACAATCAAGCATTGTGTACAACAAGAAGCTTTTTATCATCCTACAGGAATTGGCTGTTCCATTTAAAAGCGTGTCTGTTTTCAAAAAGAAAGGCTCAGGAGGTCATCCGAAATCTTACTTCTGACCCAGAACCTGTCACGGCTTTCTTTCAGCGGCATGGACAGGAGGCTTTGGGAAAACATTGTTTGCGTGTTTGTTCAGAACAGAGGCTTAAGATTCATCTTGAAGGCAAGAGGTTCATGTATTCTCTCTTCGCGCGTGTGTGTGTGTGTCTATGTGTGTGTGTATTTTTGTGAAAGCCGTGCTGGGCTCTCAGCAGTTCTGGGATTGCTTCCATTTGGAAATGAGGTGCTTCTTAACGTTTCATTAGCCATGCATGGAGGGGGTGCTTTCATTTGACTTCCTGTTTCAACCCTTCTTTAATTCAAGGCTATTCTAATATTTGTCTGATGGTGAATAACTTCCCTTGAAACACAGGACTAATCAGGCATGTCAGTGTGCAGTGAAATTCGCTTTCAATCTATTTGTACCAGGCAGGATATTAGCAATGTGAGACAATCAAGGCTTCGTGGGAGCCAGGCTCGAATGAATGGATCGGCTTTATGCGCGGCTGCTGTTTTTGTTCCTATTGATTATGTTATTAGCGTTGGTATCCAATAAGCGACTCCAAGTTCATGTAGTAAACAAATAAAAGATCTCATTAGTCATGCAGTGAGGGATTTGATCCAGACACTTTAATGTCAGACAATTTTTCCGGCTGCAACGTTGGAATACGATAATGTTTCTGCAACTCGACAAGCACGTTAACACTGCACAGCATTGATCTGTGTCAGTGGTTGTGAAGTCTGGGCCGCGAGATCCATGTTCCTGCCGAGTTTAGCCCCAACTCTGATAAAACACCTGAAGCTAATCAGCTTCTTTAGGAACAGATGCGTTCAACTTAATGTGGCGCTGCGCAAATCAATCGGCGTTTGACATTAAAACACGATTCAAGTCCAGAATACTCTGTATGCATCTGAATCACTCTTGCGGTACTTTAATGTGATACGCCAAGCTATTTGCGCATTCCCGCTGCAGTTGATCCTGAAGATGCTGATTAGCTTGTTCAGGTGTGTTTCATCAAAGTTGGGGTTAAACTTAGGAAAATGGATCTCGCGGGCCTGTCTTGAGAACCACTGATCTCTATGCTAGAAAGTTTTTTGCAGTCAAACCAGCAGCTCGTTGAAACGGTTTCTGTCAAACAAACAAACTGTTTTAGATATAAGATATGCAGCATGACAAACTGCATATTCATCAGCCGTAGTCTGCTTTGGAAACAGGTGGTGGAGTTGCATAAGCAGTGTTTGTGTGCCGTGTGTATTTTATGTATTAGTAAGTCTCCATCGAACCCAAGGCTAATTCTACACCGTGCAAAATCTCTCTGGGTTTTCGTGATTTTAGACGTTGCCCCCCTTCCTGGACTCAGACCCCACCGGGGATTGTTGTGATAAAATAAAAATCCATCATACTTGCATGCGTCCAATACAAATCAATTCACCTTCTCGCGGTCTATCAGCATGCTCCCCCAAGGCTGCTCAAAATTCTTCCTTTGATCTTTTTTTTCCAGAACACAGTCATTTTTTTGAGCATTGAAAGCCTGTTCAAGTGTCCACACCATGCTTGGCTTGTTGCCTTTCTATTTTGTGTCCTCCTTTGCTTTTGTCTCACCTTCTAAAAAGCCTGTCAAATACATCCATCACATCGTGGCCGAAATCCACGTCACAGCTTCATCCGACTCTCTTTCTGCATTGCGGAGGGGGGTTGAATCGCGAGTGAGGGGGAAACTGACTGCGAATGTTGAGAACTAAAGGGATTTGGTGGAGAAAAAGAAAAGACACTGGGATGGGGAGTAAAAACCGGACCCGCGGGGGTCTGTGTGTGGTGACAGCTTCATTCCCAGGACTCGAGCTGTACTTGCAGGGGAAAATATCCCATCGCGAGCCAACCTCTTTGCCCTGAAACTCTACTCTGTTCTCCCAAGATAAAGGATGGTTCTCGTGGTATTATTCACTCTTTGAAAAGAAAGGAGGGCTCATAAAAGGACTTCTGTTTAAAAATCGGCATAAAAGAAGCTATGTCTTAAAAATGAAATTATCATGAATTTTACAATGTATGTAGTGCACGGTGACAAATATCAAAGCCAGGCCAAAACATTGTCGAGAACAGCAGAGAATAGTCTGCAAAACATCACACGATTGTTCATGAAAAGGAAGTGGGTCTGGTTGACTGGTTCTCAAGGGTCCTGTCTTCATGTATAGATTTTTAGCACCTTTCTGCTTTTTGCGGCCAACAGTGTGGATTAAAAAAAATCTTGTGAGGTATCTGCAAACATTTTCAAACCGCATTCAGCAATACTGCTCTGAACAGCACAAATCTTAAAATGCTGTTTGAACTACTGTACTTCTGCAGAGAAAGGGATTTCATGCATGAGGACAGAAATGAAAACTCAGCGGAGCATTTACTGTTGCATTGTGAATAATGTGCTCTATTATTCTTGCCGTAGGTTTCCTTAAGCACATATAATGCTCAGATTGCTTGTTTATTTTGAAGCCACACTTAAAAACCTGTGATTTCATTGCATCAGGTGCGAGCCAAGTGACAACTGCAAACGAAAGCTGTTAGACGAAAATCTTTACTTCTCTTTTTTTCTGAATCAACTGGTTCAATGTCATTTTAGTGGATGAATGTTGTGAATTTCACCATTTACAAAAAAATATTTGTTTAAATGTTGTATCTGTCGAACTTACATAACGAAAAGTTATGTTTTATATCTTAGAATGAGCCATTTCTATCAACATACACTGTGGGTCTTCTTGCAGGGATTCACCATGTTGTTTCTACAGTAGCCCTATACGGACAAGATGTTCTACTTTCGCATTTCGTGAATAAGTTATATCCTTTGCCAAAGAAGCAAAAACATAACAACATCTTTGCTCTTTGTCAGCCACGGTACTGCTTCGAAAGGGAGGGGTGGAGTGAGCCATTGGTTGGAATACGCGACCTCACCACTAGATAGGGATGGGAATTGATAAGAATTTAACGATTCCGATTCCATTATCGACATTGCTTATCGATCCGATTCCTTATCGATTCTCTTATCGATTCTCATTGGGTGAGGGAATAAGTACAAATTTGTTTGTTTGTATTAACTCGCTTTAATATCTGATTAGAACACAGCACATACTCAGAGTATACACAAATTATGTGTAGCAACCTCAGAACAAACCTAAAAGTAGGCTACAAAGTAAAGTCCAGGGACCTATAGAATTTTTCACATTCATCATTGGTCCAGACAAAAAAATAAAATAAAACTGCCATTTAAGTGCCATTAAAGTGCCATAAAAACTAAAAACACAGACTAAACAGTCAAGGAAGAGCTTGTGGCTTTGGGAATATTCTAACTGAAACAAAATTCAACTCAACTGACATACAAAATAAAAAGAAGTCTTCTTTAAAGAAGATTGATTGACAATGACAATGGAGATTATTATTCATATAGTAAAAGTTTACACAATGAAATTAGATTAGATTAGATTAGATTCAACTTTATTGTCATTACACATATACAAGTACAGTGTAACGAAATGTAGTTTAGGTCTAACCAGAAGTGCAATTAGCAAGTGCAGATATACAGTGTGAATAAATACAGAATACAATATTAGGAAAATACTATACAAATGTTGTATGAAAATATGACAGTCGGTATGTACTATGAACAATATATACAGAAGGCTATATACTGTGAACATTAATGTACAGGTGGTTATGAACAGATAACAATATAGACAATACAATAGTGCAAGTGACTTGAGTGTGCATTAGTTACAGACATTAGCTATTAAAGTTACAGTGCAGTAGATGAGTTAATGCAGTTGTTGAAGTTATAGTGCAATACATGAGTAGATGCAGATAATACAGTTACAGTGTATTAGATGAGTTAGTGCAGTTATTGAAGTTACAGTGCAGTATATGCGTTAATGCGGTTATTAAGGTTACAGTGCAGTAGATGAGTTAATGCAGTTATTGAAGTTACAGTGCAATAGATGAGTAGATGCAGTTAGTTATGCAATAAATGCAATAGATGAGTTACAGTGCAGTAGATGAGTTAATTCAGTTATGGAAGTTGTTTATTAGTGCAAATGAGCATTCAGTGTAATATTCCTGGTGTGCAAGTGAGCAGTATAGAGTGGAAATGATGCTATGTGTGTGTAAACAGTCCGGTAGAGCAGATAACATGAAGTACTGGTGTGTACAGTTCAGTCATGGATGCAGCCCTGTTATGCAATGTAAACAATGTAGTAGCAGCATTAAAGTAAAAGTTATGAGGGTTAGTGGAATCAGTGGGGAGCAGAGTTCAATAATGAAACAGCTCTGGGAAAAAAGCTGTTTCCTAGTCTGCTGGTTCTTGTCCGGAGGCACCTGAAGCGCCTACCGGAAGGCAGGAGAGTAAACAGTCTATGAGCGGGGTGAGAGGAGTCCTTGAGAATGCTGCGAGCTCGACGCAGACAGCGTTTCCCCTGGATGTCCTCAATGGAAGGGAGTGTAGTCCCTGTGATGCGCTGGGCTGTTTTCACCACCCGCTGCAGTGCCTTGCGCTCAGCAACAGAACAGTTCCCGTACCAGACTGTGACACAGTTGGTCAGGATGCTCTCTATCGTGCAGCGATAGAAGTTCACCAGGATAGTTGAAGAAAGTTGGTTCTTCTTCAGTGTCCTCAGAAAGAAGAGACGCTGGTGAGCCTTCTTGACCAGGCATGAGGTGTTGGTGGTCCAGGACAGGTCCTCCGAAATATGGGTCCCCAGGAACTTAAAACTGGAAACACGTTCAACAGCCATCCCGTTAATGTGGATGGGGTCGTGTGTGCCTCCTTTCGCCTTCCTGAAGTCCACGATGATCTCCTTTGTCTTGGAGGTGTTAAGGAGCAGGTTGTTGTCTGAGCACCATGTGGCCAGGTGCCGTACCTCCTCCCTGTAAGCAGTCTCATCGTTGTTGCTGATGAGACCAATCACTGTTGTATCGTCTGCGAACTTGATGAAGGAGTTAGATCCATTCACAGGCCTGCAGTCGAGTGTGAAAAGGGAGTAGAGAAAGGGGCTCAGTACGCAGCCCTGTGGTACACCAGTGTTGAGGGTGATGGTGGTGGAGCAGATGTGGCCTAACCTAACAAGCTGAGGCCTGTTCGTCAAGAAATCCATAATCCAGTTGCAGGTTGAATTGTTAATGCCTAGGTTTCCAAGTTTGATGATTAGCTTGGAAGGGATGACGGTATTGAATGCAGAGCTGAAGTCTACAAACAGCATGCGTGCATAAGTGTCCTTATTATCCAGATGTGTGAGCACGGAGTGCAGCGCCATTGACACTGCATCATCTACGCTCCTATTGCTGCGGTAGGCAAATTGGTATGGGTCCAGTGTGGATGGTAGAGAGTCTTTTAGGTGTGACAAGACCAGCCGCTCGAAGCACTTCATAACAATGGGTGTGAGTGCTACAGGGCGGTAGTCGTTCAGGCATGTAGGGCTGGAATGTTTTGGAATGGGAACAATGGAGGTGGATTTGAAACATGCTGGAACAACTGCTTGGGCGAGGGACAGGTTGAAGATATCCGTGAAGACCCCAGCGAGCTGCTCCGCACATGCCCGGAGTACGCGACCAGGGATGCCATCAGGGCCAGCAGCCTTACGTGCGTTTATCCGGCTTAGTGCAGTGTAAACATCTGTGGAGTTAAGTGTGATGATTGGGTGGTCAGTAAAAGGTGTGAGCCTGGTGGCGGGTTCCTTATTGTCTCTCTCAAAGCGTGCATAAAAGTCATTAAGCTCGTTCAGAAAGGCAGCATCTGTGGCTATGGGGATGGAGTGGTTGGGTTTGTAGTCACTAATGGCCTGGATGCCCTGCCACATGCGTCGAGGGTCAGAGTTGGTAAAATGCTCCTCTAGCTTCAACTTGTAGCAGTGCTTGGCCTTTCTGATGCCCCTCTTCAGATTTGCCCTGGAAGTACTATAGGCCTGTGCATCACCTGATCTGAAGGCGGTGTTGCGTGCTTTCAACAGGAGGCGCACTTCCTTGTTCATCCATGGCTTCTGATTAGGGTATATGGTGATCTGCTTCTGAGTTGTGACACTATCAATGGTGGTATTGATGTAGTCCAATACAGAAGAGGTGTAGCTGTCTATGTCCGTGTGAGAGCCACTGGTTGCCTGAGAAGCAAACATACTCCAGTCTGTGTGTAGAAACCTTTCCTGGAGTGTGAAGTCTGCCCCCGCAGGCCACACCTTGATGGTCTTCACTGATGGCTTCACACGATTAATGAGAGGTGAGTACTTGGGGGTGAGGAACAAAGAAAGGTGATCAGATTGACCCAGGTGGGGGAGGGGGGTCGCGGTGTAAGCTTCAGCCATGTTTGTGTAGACATGATCCAAAGTTTTGTTTCCTCTTGTGTGGCAGGAAACATGCTGATGAAATTTAGGGAGCACTGTCTTTAAGTTAGAGTGATTAAAATCTCCCGCAACAATAAATGCAGCCTCCGGGTGAGCAGTCTGTTGTTTACTGATGGCTGCATGAAGTTCTTTCATAGCAAGCTTGGCATCAGCATCCGGTGGAATATAAGCTGCCGTTATAATGGTGGAAGTGAATTCCCGTGGCAGATAAAACGGTCTACATTTAACCATGAGAAACTCAAGGTTAGCCGAGCAGTGTCTCCCGACAATAACAGAGTTCGTGCACCAAGCTTTATTGACATAAATGCACAGTCCACCTCCTCTTGTCTTACCGGATTCCTCTGCCGTTCTATCCGCCCGGTGTGTGTTGTAGCCCGCTAACTCAATAGCGTTGTCCGGTATGCCGCTGTGTAGCCATGTTTCCGTGAAGATTATGACATTGCAGTTTAAAAGTCTTTTGTTGTTGATGATGCGGAGTCGAATCTCATCCATTTTGTTCACTAATGATCGTACATTAGCAAGGAAAATGCTGGGTAAAGAGAGCCGGTGTGGTGTTAGCTTTAGCTTAGCTCTTAGCCCTCCGCGCGTTCCCCGCCTTTGTTTACGATCTCGACGCCGCCGACGAGCACTTCCGCCCGGCCGTGTGGGGTGCGTAGCATCGGATGTTTTGATGATCTCAGGGACGAGTTGAATGTTGCTGATATAACTTCCGGGAATGCGCAAACCGATATCCAAAAGCTCCTGCCGGGTGTACGATGTGAAGGCACAACTGTTCTGTACGAACAGGCCCGAGATGAGCAACAAAAACACTATATAATTGCTAAAACTGGAGAGACGCTGAGCCTCGCGATGTTCACGCGCCGCCATCTTGGTCTAATGGCACTCACATTAACTAAATAGAGAAGTTACCTTCGGCATTAATAGCAGATGATGTCTCGTTAGCTCCGCTGCTACTTGGCTCACTTGTTGTTGCTGTGTCGCTAAATAGTAGTGTATCAAAAACGCGACAGTCCTGCAAATGAATTGCGTGCTGTGTGGCCAAATGTTTCTGCATATTGGAGGTAGTTCCTCCCTTTGCCAAAATTAAACTTTTACTGTTGTTGCAAATGACCGCATTGGCGTCTTTTCTAGTGAAATATAACCACGCTTTAGATCGCTTCTGCCTCGATGACATGTTTGCTGCGTAACCAAAACAACGCAGCGCGTGTGTCGTTATGATGATGACACATTTGCAACAAGCGGAACCGATAAGCGGAATCGTTAAGCAGGTACGCTAACGTTTCCGAGGAATCGATTCACTGGGCACCGGTTCTAAAGAAGAACCGGTTCTCGGTTCCCATCCCTACCACTAGATGCCGCTAAATGTCATACACTGGACCTTTAATGCACAATGAACTAACATGAATAATTCTATTGCCCTCAACGAACATGAACAACGATTATAATGCTGACAAACTATATCAATCTTGGTTGATTTATGTTCATTCTAAAGTATTACATTTTAGTGTATAGAAAGCCCTATAGAGCAATCCCTCTAAACACCCTCTCACATTATGCACTCATGTACTGTTGGACGTCAGCAATGATATGATGATATTCATGGTGATGAAAACATCTGAGGCTCCAGACCAGCTTTCAGATTCTCATGTGCCCTGACTGCCCTAAGGAGCCCTGAAGCTGTACTGAACTCCACCATCAGCATTATACAGATACCATCAGCATTCTGGAGAAAGAAAGATTTGAGGCATAGAAACCGAAAGAAAATACAAAAGCTCGAAGGTTTTTAGATGATAAACATAAATTTAAGTTAAAAATAAATGCTTCTAAAAGAATGCCATCATTGCTTTCCTTCAAATATGTCCTTGACCTTGTTGGAAAATGACAGGATGGAGATATTACGTTTCATCTGGCGTCTTTCTGTATTTTGCACCGTAGGTTCAATGAAATAGAAATGGCTCATGAACATGAAAAGCTACTTCAGTTCACTTTCCAAACAACCTTATCCTCCAACTTGAATAAAATAGTTTTCCATCTCTTTATTTCCCTAAAGGTCTAATTGTTCTGTGTTTTTCGCTCTATGGTGCTTTAGATGCTGCCACATTTCTTATAGATTAAACTTATAGATTCATCTTCTCATGTGCAGTCTCTTGATGTAATGTGATCAGATCAGATCTCTGTTTGTGTTATACCGCATTGTTTTTTCCAAAATCTTACATGATTATTAATGTCAAAAAGAAATGTTTGGAAAACTATTTGGATTTTTATATCCCGACACCCTTAAGCATCATTTGGTGAAGAATCTACATAAACTGTTGCATAAAATTTTACAGATATTTCTAAATATTTGTTTTAACAGTGTAACTGCTAACACATGTTTCAGAGGAAGAGTTCATTACACTAGACAGTTATTAAAAAATATATTTATTCTACAGTCAGTAAGGTTTTGATGCCGTAGCTGCACACCAGTCATTTCAGGGGACACTTCGGCATCATCCTGTACACTCTTAAATATAAAGGTGCTTCATTATGCCATAAAAGAACGTTTTTTGTTTGAATGGTTCCACAAAGAACGTTTAATATACAAAGAATCATTCGGTTTCGGAAAAGGTTCTTTTCGGAAAAATAAATAAAATATAAAATAATAAAATAAAGGTTCTTCTATGGCATCGCTGTAAAAGGAGTGTACATACTCAATCTATCTGCAAAAATATGCATTAAAAAGTTTAAATCTTCATCATGATCAAAAAATATAAATAAAAACAACTGACAAAGATTTTCGTAATCAAAACATTAAAAAGGATAAAGTTCTCGTACAAAAAAGATAGAATTACAGGACTAAACGGCAAATTGACAAATTGGATGTAAAATAACATGAAACATAAGTAACCTTAAAAAAATCTGACTGCCCAGCTGTGGGAATAATACTTTTGTTGCAGGGATTTTTTTAAGAGTATGTCAAAGTCCTAATTTATAAATATAACAATATGCTCAGGCGCGGACGTGGACAGACATTTGATACAAAAGGAGAGTTGTTTTTTATTGGTTTCCCTGATATCAACAACAAAAAAACATTCATTCCTATCAGTGAATATATATTTTATTTTTGGAATATGTATAATGTGTGTGTGTGTTTTAAAATGATATATCCTTCTGCTTTGTCCATGTATATTTTCCAATATGGCAAATATGTGCAAACTTGTCATTCTATGTTACTCTTAAAAAGTGAGCACAATTTTACTTCATAATCCGTCTTAGAAATGCGTACAGGCTGCCTACATAAAACAGCAGCACTGATGGAGGTTGACATGCTCTTATGGCATTGGTATGCAGCAGTTGCACTGTTGAGAAACCCCACAGGAAATAGAGCAGCCACCAAACAAGCCCCAGATTCTCTGAACTCCCACTGTCAAGGTACCAATCTAACTCAATTTTATCACTCTCTCAAAGTGCTACCCAGCCCCGCATGTCTGACGGTGTCCTCCTCGAGTCTCTTTTTCTTTCCCTTCAACAAATTGTGTTTCTGATCATGCTGTGTTCTTATGTTTGCTCTCACAACAAAGGGATCAGGCAACAGGATCTGACAGAGAGAAAAAAGGGCAGCGGACGGCGCAATTACACGACCCTTGATGCTGGAGACTGACCTTAAAAAGGCCCGTAAAGAGCCAAACTGCACAATGTCACAGTGCAATGATCCAAAATGCTTTGGATCGAAAACTTAACTACATTAATGTTAACAAATGGAACTTTAAATGTAGTGTTAGCATTTCAGTAAAATACAACATGAGCAATACCAAATGTTTCCCTGGTAAAAAGTTACATCGGAAATATTGTTTTACAAAACACAAACCAAATAAAGTTGGAAAATTTGATTTTTGAAGTTGGATTTAATAGACTAAAAACATCATGTTTATAATACGAATATAAAACCAGACCAGCTTGTGTTTCATTTAAGGGCAACATGTTATTTGGGCTCAAAATAAGATCATTTGTTTATTTAAACAAGAGATTTAAAAACCTCTTCAATAAAAACGAAATACAACCATACCACATTATAGTATTTGTGGAATCTTATTTGGTCACTTTTCATCTCTTTCTTTAACTTTTGCAACTTCTATTACCTTTTTATGTTATACTTAACTATGAAAAATAGATGGAAAAGGCAATTTTCAAACTGCAGTATGAAATGTTTTCACAACCTTTGAATTGCTTAACATTTCATTCGATATATTTGTAGTTGTGCACCATAGTTTGAGGTAGTTACCCGAAAATGGTCCTATTCTCAGAAAACAGTGCAAATTATTTTTTCTGTCAGGGGACAAACCTGCTCAATATCTCTCAGACAAATTGTGAATCTTGACATCGATACGGTCATCACACCTGACTGAATTCCAGCAGTCTGAGGGGCATAACAGGAAATTGTTGTTTTCTGCCTACGACAACCTAAGAGTTTACAGCAAATTGTTTGGCCGATATCATCCCCCAGATGTACATTCACCTTATCTACAATCCTGAGTGTTTATTTAGTCATTTATCACGAGGGAATGCACACAACACACACCAGCTGGTCTTTAAAATCCATCATTCACACCGTATTTCTACAGTATTAAACAGTTAAAGAAACTGTGACAGTAACAGTGCACACTATGCTTAAATCTTAGTTTTAATAACATTTAATACAGATCTTTTAAACCTGTTAACTGTCAGAGCCCTTTTTGAGGCTACACGTAAAAATGCATATTGGAACTAAAATGGTGGTAACTCATGAATTCTTTGGAAAACAGACTTAGGGTTGGTTTCGTTTGAAAAAAGAAAAGTAGCTGATTATTTCAAAAACACACACTCACAGAAAATTAAAGGTATGTTGTTAGGTTTATTGTAAAAATAAATAAAAAAGTTAGTTTTTCTTTGATTAAAACATACATAAAAAAATATGTGTCGCAAAAGGATAACAAACAATCTTAGCACACTCTTTATAAATAAGAATCAATTACTCTCCCTACATAAATTATTAAAAAAACACCATATGTATTCTAGAGTCTTAGACCTTTCCATTAATATATACAGCTTGTCATGATTCGATTAGCAATTACATACACAATATGGAGGCAAACTTAGGTGTCCCGTATACGGAACGGGTGACAGTTAACAGGCTACAGCGAAAGTTCACCAAAAAATAAAAATTCTGTCATTATTTGTTCACGCTCATGCCATTTCAAACCCATGTGAATTTCTTTCTTCTGCAGAACAGGAAAAAAAGATATTTTAAAGAAAGTCATGCAGGTTTGAAATGGCAAGGGAATGATGACAGAATTTTCATTTTTGCCTGAACTATCACTTTAAAACTAATGTTCCCCTACACACTATGTTAAAGTTTCCATATTAATTAATCTTTATAGCACAGTGTATCTAATATAAAATCACTGTACCAGGCCAGACAGCCCCAGAGCTGAGATTGCGTAACGTAGGGCCCGTGTCAAAAGATTTCTTCCGACTCAGTCAACAAAGGGCCCTCCTGAAGCATAAACTCTAACACTGACCCATCTCAGCCCGGCATTTCTTCTCCCTCACTCTTTCCCCCAGATATGCACGTCTGATGAAATTATATAGCAAGAAAACAAAGAAACCAAAGCATTCTGGCCTCATGTCACCTGAACCTGAAGGTCATGTTTGATTGATGTTTGGTTGTTTTGCAGGAACCGTGGGATGGACGCTGTACCCAGAGCTACTTGTATTCTGTTTTTTCTTTATGTTCTTTGTGTTGTCGTCCGTCCCTCCTAAAATCATAAGGAATTCAAATGTAAAATAGTATCACCAACTGGGCTCAGATTTCTGAAGATACCCTTTACAATCTACATTTCTCATTATATTCTTTTCAAAATGTAAATTGCAAATTGACTGTGTATTTATAAGACATTTTTGAAGAATGACAGAAAGCTTAGACTACAGCGAAACATAACTAAGAATTTTTTTAAGCCACATGAGCTTTGAAAGAACAACATCTGAGTTGAAAGAGAGACAGCCATTACGTGATGGATCACTTAGAATTCAGCAGTACGTGTCACATAAAAGACTGTCAGGTATGCCCAGGACTTGATGACTTTTGAAGCACAAACCGCTCTTGATATCATCTTGGCACCAGCAGTAGGTTTGGTTTTCAATGTACTCAGAAAGAATAGAACTTATTCACAAAAATTCTCATATTGAGTCATTAGATTCTAATCCAAACTTGCATCTGACAGGAGAGGCTTGCAATGGAAAATAGAGAAACTGCATGTGGTTTGTGAAACTAAACTCAGAACAAGGATTTAGCTAAACAACTTGATGCACATTCATCTGTGTGTCAGTGTACAAAACAATATTGATGCAGGAACAAAAACACACTGAAAGAAAAGAGAGAAAAATACATTAAAGTCTACCAACACAACAACCATGTTATCTTTTTTCTCATTCTGCCATTGAATATGTTCCAGTCCCGAATTGTGTTTGGTTTAGGCCTTGGTACTCCAGTTTATGCATGTTATGAGTAAAACACATAGTTTGTTGTGCAGCTGTCGAATGGCTTCCAAGTCAAAGAAATTTAGATTAAATCATTTGTCCCCAAGCGACAACAGACTTCATCTTTGCAAAACGTTTTTTTAACCGGTGGGATGCCAAATTCTGCACTTCTGGACTTTTGTGGGTATTTCACAAGATTATTCAAAGGGGTATTTGAGGTTTTGAGTGAGACAGCTGTTTTGTTTTGCTGATATTTATCACCTGAACACTTTAAGCTATAAAAATGAATCTAAAAATACTTTACAGATGTTGACTTTATCCCAATTACAAGCAATACTGAACAAATACATGGTTAGTATTTTTGTGAAAATGTCCTGAAATGAACATGAAAAAATGAATTATCTTGAATCAATGCGAATAATACATTTTAAAAATATTTCAAGTGGATCCCATAGACCCAAACCTTGGTTAAATCTGAACGATTCTTGTAAGAAAATATGGGAAACACTTTCCTTGAAGAATGTGTGTATATTGCATTATAAGTTATAAATCATTGTAATGCACCTTTGAATGCATTGTAATGTCTTATAAATAATAGTTATTATAACACTAAAAACACTCTTTGTTACACTACACATTTTAAAAAATTTTTCTTTACAACTGCATATAATGCATTTCAACACACACTATGAAGAACTTTAATACATTTTACCCTTTAAAAACTCTTTAAAATGCTTTGTACATACATGCTTCAAAGATAGTGTTACCAAAATATGTTTGCTGTATAAGCTTCGAAAATGTCAGTTTCGGACTAAGTACAAAGTCTTCAAAAAGACTTCAAAGGCTTATATAGTCTGGTATTTGACTGCACACTTTCAGCTTTGACAGAGATCTATAATTACAAAGCAGGTCAGATGGTTTTAATTAAGCATGAGTTGATGTTCCCGGCTCGTGTAATCCGTGTCTGATTAAGTTGTACTTGAGGGACAGTAGCAGGAACGAGATCCTCGCTTGTTATTCGAGCTCAGACTTCTTGTCCTTTTACAAGCCGCGACCCTGGAGCAAACACAGCGGGAGCTTATTAAATGTTTTAAACCTCACAGCCTGGCTTTAGACCCACACAGACAGACTCTCCCAAAACAAAGTCTTGATGCTCTTAGGATTTTTTACACATCTTTCAGTCTGGGTTAAGCTGAGTTAAAGTCCAGTTAACCTCTGTGAAGTGCTGTTTGCTTTGCTTCTAATGGTGAGGAGACATTTTTGGCGCAAGGCTGACGCTCATACTGTGAGGGTAGATGTGATCTAACGCTGGATAAGTGAATCTCAGCCTCGCTCAGAGGATTAGCTCGAGCCATTTCTTTCATATGAACCATATGCATTATAGTTGCACAGAGCCAGAGAGCCCAGAAGCTTATTGTAAAAGAACTGGGATGGACAATTTCATATTTCTCAGTTGCTGTCCTCTAAAATGTTGGCTGAAGCATTCTCTACTATATTAGCAATTGAGGGATGATATCCCTTCCTTGCCCGTGAGTGAGTCTTGATCTTTGCTTTGCCTTGTGGATGATTGTTTTGACGAGACCGCTGGGGAGAATCGATATGGTCCATTGGCGAGCGGAGATGAGGGGGGGGATTGAAGTGGTCATGCTGTGGAAACAGATCAGGTATCAACTGTACAGTACGTCATCATTTGCTCCAGAACATTCTGCAGGTGTGAAGAAATGCTTCTGTTACTTTTCTGTCTGATGTCTTCTGAGGTTAGGCCTGTTCTCACTCTCTCACACTCCCGCAATGCACACCTTTCTGAAACTTGAGCTTGAGATGATGCCACGGGTTCTGTGCAAACTAGGCGTTGGTGTACTGTATGTTGAAATTATGCGGAAATTTACCTTTTTTGCAGAATGCATGTAAAGTCACTTCCAGTCAAAAGTGATGTTCAATCTTGGTCATGTAACATCCCTGCTCTTTATTTAAATATATTAGTAAAGAAGCATTATATTCATGTTGCAAGTTGTATTTGGGGTATAACTGAAGCTCAGCTTTGAGAAGAATTTAAGAAGCAAAGTTTATCAAGACATAGGCCAGCGGATTGACTACAAAGCATTACTACATGAGAGGATCATAAAAATATTAATAACATGTACACTTGTAGTCAACGTTTGTATCTTTTTCCACAAGCTTTTTGGATTTATGCGTTTTTTATATACGGTAACATTATAGTGCATATTTCCTGATATGCTTAATTTTTGGCCAAATAATTAACAGTTAAGTGTTTTTACAATTTTGCAGCACAGGCTACATGTCGCAAGTATAATAAAGTAAATACTGTACAAATATACAACCGACATCACTTCTGGCCACTACTAGTATTTTTTGTATTTTATTTTCTATTTACTAAAACAGTAAAACACTTTTTTTTAAACAGAGTTATCTGCTATTGCAAAAAAAACTCTTCATTAATTCACTAGTTAACAACTCGTGTTTTACCAGAGGACCAGCGAGATTCATACATTTTTGTTCACTTTTATGATGTTTTACATTGTTATCAATCCAATTAATTGCCTTTCAATGGTCTATGAAAGTATGTGTGCAAAACGTCTCCGGTTACTTTCTTAACCTCGGTTCCCTGAGAAGCGGGAACGAGACATTGCGGAGAACCGCATATGAAACTCCTCCCCTTTTTCACTTTTCCTGAAGTCTTATAGGATAACGCCAGTAAAAAAACTGGCCAATTGACGCAAGAATGCAACAGTATACAAATACTGACGAATCCAGACAGTATAAATACAGTGCATGTGACGACAATCCTCAGAATATACGAAATAACGCCTGCACGGTGATAAGCGGCGAACGCGGCGATCTACGCAATGTCTCGTTCCCGCTTCTCAGGGAACCGAAGTTATGAAAGTATCCGGAGACGTTCCCTTTCGAGAGCGGTCACTCCGACATTGCGGAGAACCGCATATGGAACGGTAGTACAATCCCGCCGTGAGAGCTTGCAAAATGAGCCAGAAAAACTGGGTTAAAACACACAAGCATGGGAAGCATACAATTTTAACCATTCGCGAGGTAGCCCTAAGTGTCAACAGCTGATTGGCTTAAATCGGCCAATGAACTGCTAAATCACTGAACAGGCCAATGAACTGTTAGATCGGGCTCCTGGCAAATTTGCATATCCAAACCCAACAAATGCAGCGGGCTGCGCTGAAACAGGGCAGACACCACAACAGTAAGAGCCAGCACGGATTCCCGGGCGGATATAACAGAGATCATAAAAGTACACCAAGCACAGCGTAAACAGAAACGCGGCAACAACTGTGTGACATAAGCGGTTATAAGGTAGAAGATAAAGAGTGATCAGCACTCACCGAGAGGACCTGAGACGACAAAGAGGACACATCCAATCTGTAGAACCTGGCGAAAGTGTTCTGCGAAAACCAGCCAGCCGCACAGCATATGTCCTGAATAGATGTGCCCTTAGACCAGGCCCACGAAGAGGCGATAGCCCTAGTCGAATGAGCTCTGATACCGAAGGGGCAGTTCTGTCCCTGACTCTCATACGCTAAGGTAATAGCGTCCACCACCCAGTGAGAGAGCCTCTGCTTTGATACAGCCCGACCTTTAGTTCCTCCACCATAACAGACGAAGAGCTGTTCAGACTGCCGAAAGCCGGCCGTGCGATCAATGTAAGCCCGTAAAACCCTTACCGGGCAGACCGCTCTCTGAGCGTTAGCATTCTGCGAGTCTGACGACTCGGAAAACAAAGCGGGCAAAGAAATGACCTGTGCTCTAAATGGGGTAGACATAGACTTTGGCACATAACCCGATTTCGGCCAGAGAGTGACATTGCAGTCGCCTGTTCCAAAACGAATGAAATCAGCGCCGACTGAGAGCGCTTGTAGATCCCCTATGCGCTTAGCCGAAGCAATGGCAAGAAGGAGAACGGTTTTTAGAGTGAGCTCTCTTATGGAAGCCGCGTACAAAGGCTCGAATGGGGGAGAAGAAAGAGCCTTCAACACCAGCGCTAAGTCCCAAGGCGGCACCGAAGGGGATCGCGGGGGAAAAAGTCTCCTCGCTCCTCTGAGGAATCTGACCACCAGCATGTGCCTACCAATCGATTGTCCATCAACCGGGGAACGAAACGAGGCGATAGCAGCCACATAAACCTTCACTGTTGACGGGAGTCCGCCGTTGTCCAGCCTGTGCTGCAGGAAGCATAAAATATCAGACACGGGGCAAGACATCGGGTCGATATTGTTACTACTGCACCATTTAACAAACACCCCCCATTTGAGAGCGTATAAACGCCTGGTGGAAGGCGCACGACACTCCGAAATAGTGTCAAGTACACGCTGAGGAAGTGCATTTAAAACCCCCGAAGAGGCCAGGCATGAAGGCTGCACAGCTGCGGGCTGGGGTGAAATATCGTGCCGTTCGCTTGGGACAACAGGTCTCTCCTGAGGGGAATCCGCCACGACGGTGCCGTTAACAATTCGCTCAGGTCCGGAAACCACGGTTGATTCGGCCAAAACGGAGCGACGAGGATCACCGTCGCCGTCTCCTCTCTGATTTTGCACAGCACCAGGGGCAAAATCTTCACCGGAGGAAACGCGTAAAGCCGAACGTCCGGCCAAAGCACCGTCAGAGCGTCGCTCCCCATGGGGGAGTGGGTCAGCGAGAAATACAGCGGGCAGTGCGCGTTCTCGCTCGTCGCGAATAGATCCACTTCTGCCTTCCCAAAGTGCTCCCAAATTGACCGCACTGAGTCGGGATGAAGCCTACATTTCCCGTGCGGAAGACCCTCCCTCAAAAGCATGTCCGCTCCGCAGTTCAGACGACCGGGGATATGCGCTGCCCTGACAGAGTGTAGATGCCGGTCTGCCCACAGTAGGAGACTCGCAGCCTCTTTGAAAAGAGTTCTGGAGTTGACCCCTCCCTGGCGATTTATGTACGAAACCACGGACATGTTGTCGGTGCGAATCAGGACATGTTTCTTCTCCAGCCTCGACTGGAAAGTATGGAGAGCTAGAGACACCGCCTTCAGCTCCAAACAATTTATATGCCATTTTCTCATTGACTGTGTCCAAAGGCCGGATGCCGGCATGCCCTCGCACACCGTGCCCCATCCGGAGGACGACGCATCCGTCGTAACGACTATGCGTCTCGTAACCAGCCCCAGGGGAACTCCCCGACTGAACATGCTCGGGTCGCGCCACGGGCTCAGGGCACTGAGGCAACTGAGTGTAACCGGGACTCGCACTCGATCCGAGGACCATGCTCTCCAAGGAACCCGAGCCTTCAGCCAAAACTGTAGCGGTCGCATGTGCAGAAGACCCAGGTGGCAGACCGCCGAGGCTGACGCCATGAGACCCAAAAGCCGCTGAAACTCCCTCAGGGGAACAGACCGACCCGGCCTGAGCAAATGTAGAGCTGAAGAGATGGACTCCGTCCGCTCTAGAGAGAGGCGAGCGCGCATCTCCACTGAGTCGAAACATACCACCAGATACGTTATAGACTGACTCGGAGTGAGCTTGCTCTTCTGCATGTTCACGCGCAGCCCCAGGGATGTCAAGTGACGAAAGAGCATCTGCGTATGACCGGATAGCGCCTCCATTGAATGGGCTAAAATCAACCAATCGTCCAGATAATTCAGAATGCGCAAACCGCTCGCTCTGAGAGGGGAAAGCGCCGCGTCCACGCACTTCGAAAATGTGCGCGGAGCTAATGCCAGTCAGAACGGGAATACAGTAAATTGGTACGCTGAACCCGCGAACGCGAATCGCAGGAACTTTCGGTGGCGCTTGGCTATCTGAACATGAAAATACGCATCCTTCAGATCCACGGATGCAAACCAGTCCCGGGACGCACTTGTGCCAGGATCTGTTTTAGAGTTGTCATTCTGAACGCTCGCTTGTGAAGGGCTCGGTTGACGGGTCTCAAGTCCAGAATCAGACGCAGACCATCATCTCTCTTGGGCACTACAAAATACCGGCTGTAAAACCCGCTTTCTCGCTCGTTCGGAGGGACGCGCTCGATCGCTCCTTTCGCGAGCAGGCTTCAAATTTCCTGTCTCAACACAGGCGCATTTTGCGCTGACATAAGCGACGGAACCACACCGCTGAAGCGGGGAGGTCTGCGTCTGAACTGCAGGGTGTACCCGTGTTCTACCACGTTTAGTAGCCAATGAGAAATGCCCGGAATGGCTTTCCACGCGTCCAGAAACAGACATAATGGCCGAATCTCTTCGGGTGTTACTGTCAGCGGACCGTTTAGGGAAGCACGCTGGTGCAGCGAGGCTAATAGCACTGGCGGGGAAATGGCTCCTGCGTGAGACTCCAGCCGTCTCTCGCCCACGGGAAAGACCGTGGATGAGGGAAGGCTGGTTATAGCCGGGATTAACTGCGGCTTCGCGCTGCACCGTGGCAGGGCAAGGAACGCAGTATTGGCTGGGTGAGGGGGAAAGAGCTCCTTTTGTGAACAGGTATGTGTTTTTATTGCATTTACACAAACATTTACAACATTGCAATGCTCGCCCGCAACCGCGGGGGAGAACTGATGCAAACAGCGGCATTTGGGGGACACCGGAACGCTCACAAACTCTCTCCTCCTCTTTATAGGTCCGTCAGGACGACGGCTTGGCAGACGATGACGCTCCGCCGTCGTGGCGCGGCGGTCCTCTCTTCGGCCCGTACTTCTTCTTAGGTGGGCCCGACCACTGTTTTGGCCGGGCATCCGGCTCACGACCTCGAGAAGCCGGAGCGGATACAGCGTGCTGTTTGGCCGGTCTCTGCGTGGAGTGCGGTGCGGATGAAGAACGGGCTCTCGGAGACGGTTGATAAGAGCGTCGCGGGAGCACGTGACTCATGGCCTTGGCGCGCTTTTGCGCCTCCCCGAAGCGCTCTACCACCGACTCCACGACGTCACCAAAGAGGCCGGAGGGAGTGATCGGTGCGTTGAGAAGAGACTTACGATCAGCGTCTTTTAGGTCTGCCAACGTAAGCCACAGATGACGGTGGAGGACGACCATAAATCCCATGGATCGGCAGATAGCTTGTGCGGTCCGCTTCGTCGCCATCAGAGTGAAGTCGGTCGCTGCCCTCAGATCCCTCGTGGCGTCCGCCTCCAGGCTGCCGCTATCCAGCGACTGAAGGATCTTAGCCTGGAACACCTGCAGCACCGCCATTGCGTGCAAAGCGGAAGCGGCTTCCCCGGCGGATGCGTAAGCCTTACCGGTGAGATGGGCGGTAAACCTGCATGGCTTCGACGGCAGGCCTGGGTCCGAGCCCAGCGAGGTGGTGGAAGGGCACAAATGAGCGGCGAGGGTCTCCTCTACGGGTGGCATGCGCATGTAACCGTGGGCCTCCGCTCCGACCACGTGGGCGAACATGGACTGTGTAGCAGCGTGAACGCACGCCGACTGAGGAGCAGACCACGATTTCACCACGTGCTCGTGGACATCTGGAAAAAATGGCTCACTCCTCTTTGATGTGGCCTGACGGCGGCCCGCCTGAAGGTACCACGAGTCGAGCTTACTTTTCGCCGGCTCCTCAGGTGAACTCCAGGTGATGTTGAGCTCGCTGACGGCCTTCTCGAGGACCCTTATGAACTCCTCATGGAGGTCCGGGGTGCTCTCTATGTCGGGGCGATCCCGCTCCGATCCTGCCCAGTCCTTGTCCGAAGCTGAGATGGACATGGAGTCATCGTCCACCTCAGCGCCGAAGGAAACGGCGCCCGCGACGGAAGGCGGGGGACGAAGACTCTCGTCGACGTAGAGGACTGGGCAATGGGGTGACGGCAGAGGACGGCGGCCTGGAGCCGTGTCGTCGCCGCTCCCCCTTGGAATGGGTAGACTCACCAGCGACTCGTTGGTGGCAGTGAGCCTCGACCCTATTGTTCCACGAGCGATGTTCCTGCGAGTTCTCAAGACACGCGCCGGCAGGTCCGCACAGTGCGCGCAATCGGACTCGCGGAATGCAGCCTCTGCATGAGCCAGGCCCAGGCAGGAAATGCAGTGCTCGTGCGTATCCTGCGGGTCAATGGGACCCGCGCAAAGACAACAGTACGAAGCCATCGGATGCGGTGAAAGAAGTATCCAGTTGCGTCTTCAACGATGGCAGTGTGAAAAAGAAGATTCTGAGGATTGTCGTTACATGCAATGTATTTATACTGTCTGGATTCGTCAGTATTTGCATACTGTTGCATTCTTGCGACAATTGGCCAGTTTTTTTACTGGCGTTATCCTATAAGACTTCAGGAAAAGTGAAAAAGGGGAGGAGTTTCATATGCGGTTCTCCGCTATGTTGAAGTGACTGCTCTCGAAAGGGAACCTCAGCGTTACAGTGCCAGTGAACCGGAAGTTGCGATCGTTTTTACTTCCGTATTCTGACACGTTTCCGACGGAAAAGGAATTTCAAAGGAGAGAAATAGTGGGAGTTGCTTACGTTTTTCACCTCTTATTGATTGGATGTCTAGAAACAGCTGGTGCATTAATTTTGAAAGGAGGCTGGTTGCAGACTGACAGGTAAAGGCGAGGAGTTAACGGATGCTCTGGCCAAGCCGTCTAATATACATCATTTGAGATGGATAGTCATTTTTGGGCGGGAGTGCATTTTCAGATCTTAATTGAAGATTAGGAAGATGACCCACATTGATAAGCTATTTACTATAGTATGTCATGAAATGCCATATTTCATTTTTAATTTCACCAGGACTTTAAAAAGGAACAATAATTACAGAAAAGAAAATTACAGAAAAAACAAGAAAGAAAGGTTTAATTAAGCCTACATGCAAATGCAATAACGAAAATAGGAAAAAATAATATATTCAGTCAATGAGGCAGCGCTCGAGTTCCATCTGTTTCATATAAATTCAGTGATGATAAAACGAAACCTTCCTGTAAGTTATCAGCAGGATGGAATGGTTTTATATGTGTTAAACATGACCATAGACACCGAAACCAAATAAATTCTATCATCTCCAAACTTTTCTTTAAGGCTTAGGCTACGGTATGAAATGAGATGTTTTGATTAAAGAGACATTTTAGTTAGAATATTTTGATTAACTCGTCCAGCAGAAAAAAACTGCAGCTTATTCCCCATTATTTAAATCTCCAGTAATCCATCATTCTGTTACATTTCACCCTTAGTAACGTCCCTGTCTCCGTGAAATGCAGTTAAGATGACAGCAGATCTGGTTTTGTTTAAGTGATTTCATGTTAATGCCTTGTTACCAAATTTAGTCTAAAACGTTTTAAAAACGATAACCTTGTTATTTTTTGTAATAAACAGCAAATTTATACGAAAAAATCCTTCTAACCAGTGGGCTCAGAGTGACCCGAGCTTGATTTCCGTCTTGTAAATCTTTTTCTGAACCCGCTCCCCTATTTGTGTCCAAGCCTCGGCACTATACTGTCACAATTAAAGGTGTATTTTAATTATGTTTTTTTAACTAAAAAAAAACGTTTGATGGAAAATATAGAGACATCAGGATAACAGTGTTGAATTCACAAGTTCGCCTTGCACTTCAGATATGAGAAGGATATTATGCGTATTTTGGTTTACTGTCCCGGGGAGAAGGCTCGGAGCTCTGTAGTTACTACGAACTTGGAGCGCCTGCCCCTTGTCTGGGGAGAGGGCCCCAGGTCTGGTGTGTGCCCGGTCTCAGGTCGTTGCCACTTCTAAACCAGAAGGTGATGAGCTGTGCGTGAGGAGACGGGTGGAGAAGGAGTGCTAAAAGACACTAGAGATGGTGAAGGTAAGGGGGCTTGTCTATTTGTAAGGGTTATCTCCGGGGCTGATAGGATGATTGGTAAAATTGGTTATGTTAAACCAGCCGGTTTGGTTATCTGATTGTGTGTTTAGTAATGGAAAGCCATCCGGGTTCATTATCTGATTGGAGAGATTGGTCATGGCAAACCAGCCGGGTTAACTATCTGCACATGCTCCTCCTGAACTTTGTTATTATAACATAATTTAAACATAATTGTGTGTGTATGTATGAGGTAGTGTCATACAAAGGTTAGTTTGTGCAACACACAGTGCACTTAGTCACTTTAATGTGATATCTTTTACACACTTAATTTAAGCTGAACAGAGCAGCGGAATCCTTGTGGTGTTGTTTGTTGGTAGTGTACTTGTGCATGATGATGTTGATCATCATGGTCATTACCCTTGGGTTACTCAGACCCTACGTGAACTTGGTGTCACTGGAATGCACTCCTATGCTCAGAATCCATTGAAAGACCAAGAGAGGTGAAAAGATTTAAGCCCAAGCGAGTTGTCCAACTGGCGTTAGATGACTTGCTATTAATAGATCGACATTAACGATAACAGTAGTATCCATTTCTAAAAAGAGAAAAAAGCAGCATTATTGCATGAAACAATCTTGAACCTTTTTTTTTCGGATTCACATTCACTACAAAAGACCCCCATCTCAGTTTAAACAACCAAACATGACAAAAAAACTCTTATCAGCCTTGTAGTGTGTTAAAATATTATTTCGGCCATGAAGCCGATACCGTGTTTGTTCAGCCAATGAGAATCAGCGCAGTCCGATTACATCAACAGCATCGTTCAATATGTAAATAACCCCCAGCAGGTTTCTAAGCACACTAAACAGGTTCATGTACAGAGTGAGGACACAAGAGCATTAAAACCACCTCCTCCAAACATGCTTGTGGAGGGGCTGAATGGAACGAAAACACATTCAAGGCAATGTTTACCGAAATGTGTTCAGACGGGATAAACAGTATCTCTGGCATTGGATTACAGAGGAATGTCCCTGGGCTAAATCTCACTCTAAACTTATTCCTGTTTCCCATTTCTTCCTACAAACTGAATTCTGTTTAGAAGTAAACGTGGTTTGTGAGTGTCGTGCGTGCGGCAATGTTGGGAAGTCCAAGAATCTGTATTGTGCATTTGATGATGTATGTATGTGATCACAGATGAGTAAATGGTTGCACAACATGTACGAGAAAGAGAGAGAGAGTGGGAGAGAGAGAGAGAGAGAGAGAGAGAGAGATAGGGGGTATGTAGTGTATAAAAACAATATATTATGACAAGGACAAGTTAACAGGAATTAATGGTTCCTCATTAAGCACGCAAGGAAAGAAAGACGCATTGCCTTTTCTTCTCATTTTTTCTGTTCACTCTGTTTATTTTGTCTCAGTTGCCAAGGAACCACCGAACTCATTTGTTAATACAATGATTGCAAAAACATGAACCTATGAAACTATGAACCAAACTCTGTCTCCAATCAAAGTCAGAATTTCTTTCGGAAACAACTTAAATCTAAACATAATCAAACCTATGATTGTTTTCTTTGGAAAATATTTACAATAGCCTACTATCATGGCTTATCCATTGCAATGAAAACCCAAGAGTTGCAAATGCAAACATTCTTGATGTTTTTCATAGCATACATTGTTTCTCTTTTTGTAAACCCCATTGCTGACAATTTTAGATGATGTTAGGTGTTGTTATTATAAGTGGTTTTGAAACTGTGAGTGAGTCATTTATTATGGATTATTGTCCACCACCGGGCCCGTATTCATGAAAAATCCTAGCGCAAAGAGTTGCTCCTAGTGACACATTTCTTAAAGATTTTTTTTTAATATGGGCGTTTCCCCTTAAAATAACAGAAAAGATCCTAGTAAAGAAAAAAATAAATCATAAAGTATATTAACACTTAAAAGAGCTTTTAAGATCAAAAAGTTTAGGAATTGCGAGGAGGACGTTTAAGAGACTAAAGAGTTTCTTTAGCAGCAGAGAAAATGGACAAAAAGCACAAAAAGTGAGAAGGACTGTGTTGCAATGCAAGACAATTTACATATTACTTTCAAGGATAATCTGATTTTTTTATTGTTTTTTGTGAGCTCAACTTTAGTTTTTCTTGATTTTTGTTTTCTTGTTCAGCTGCTTTGATGCAAAATGTTAAAGCGCAATAATACATTTAATTGAAAGACAGTGAGTTAATAAGACACAATACATAAGATCGTGAAGGGGTCATGTTTGTGACCGATCTCCGAGACAGTGCAGAAATTCCATAGCTCCAGAAATAGAAGAAATCATATTAACATATTTGGCAACTGGAGAAATTCAACTATGCAGCAGAGATGATTTGGTTCTGTCACAACGGTCACAATCTGATCACACAAACAATGACAGCATTCACAAAAACTTACTGTGTCACTGTCACTGTTCATTTTATATTAAATACGTTGATATTAACAGCATGGAAAACTATATTTATATACACACGCACACACATATATATAGTGCATTTGTGCTCGTGAGTATGGTAAAATTGAAATTAAAACTAATGACCCCATACTTAACAGTGGCCTTTCTTCCTTCTTGACCAGCCAACCAATCACAGTCTTCAAAAGACTGTGTCACACATAGCAATGGGACCAGCCCCGCCTCCTCACTCAGATACAAGTTTTTGCCTTTTTAGCTAAGACTCAAATTACAATAGGGTTGTATTTGTTAACATCAGTAAATGCATTAACATGAACTAACAATGAACAATATAGTTTTTCAACATTTACCAATCCTTGGTCATTTTATATAATCTCAATACAATTATTTTATGTTTGTTTATGGTCCAATAGTGTTAACATTGATTTAAAAAATGTGTAGGCAAATGCTGAAATTAACATGAACTAAGGAATATTGTTGTGGGAATATTGTTAGTTCATGTTAGCTAATGTATTAACTTACACCAAATACAACCTTATATACCAATATCTGAAACCAATAATATAACATTAAAATGTTGTTGCGTTATCTATTACTCAAATTGGTCAAGCTTCTAAAATCACATTCATCCCTCATTAAAGTTTAACGCCACCAATGAGTTAATAAATGTCTTCTAAAGTTAAACAACACGACTGTGAGACAAAATACTGCTAAAACATAGAAAACTTAAAATCTTTCTTGTTCTTGTTTGTCTTGTCACAAAACATGACAACTAGACATGATACATGTAATAACACAATATAATCAAGTATAATGTATAGAAAAAAATGAAAACAAAAGCCCGGTCCTTGCTCGTTAGTTGGCCCATAAGAAAATTTAATTACTTTTCTCTTTTGATTCTTTTGCCTTTTAATTATTAAAGTGCCTGTCAGTGCTTCATTTTATAATCATGCTGAAAACTTCCCCTGTGGCACCATTAAATGAAAGAGGAAAAAAGCAAAAGAGCTGTGTTTAGTTTTCAAATGCACGCACCTCCCCATTAGTCTATGTAATACATTTGCTTCTCAATTTAACGAAGACCATAATTAGCCAGTTACATAATTCAAGATGAACAAAAAGTGTAATTGTTTAAATATGCATAAGCAAAACCGAAATTAGCTCTTAGTATCTAAAAGGTTTTAAAACTGCCTAGAAATGCCCTCTAAATACAGCTATGTACCTCACCTGTCATTCAGAGTATTGCATGGCCATCCCTCAGAAAGAGGCTTTAAACTTTAAAGTTTGTTTCCTGAGCAAAGTACCCATCATAAATTATTAGGTCCATTCTGTGGATGTTTTCCCATTATTTCTTACAACCTGAAATGATTGCAGATGTGTAAAAAAGGATCGTCCTATAATGCATTTTATTGGTATCACTTGATATTACAGTCACATCCAAATTGATCCACAAAAAGTATGAAATCCTTACTGCTTTGTAAATGATCCGTTGTTATAAACACGACAGAGACAGCTTCACACATCTTTTAGGAAAAAAGGATTTCTGGGTACTGATGCGTTAACTTACATCCCTGCATTATCATTGCGTCAAATGCCTAAAATTAGAATCAAGATCAGCAAACCACATGCTGAACTATTTAGAACATCATTAGAAAGTAACTTGGATCACATTGCTTTACACGAACATCAAAAGCCACTGGTCTGGCGTAATCTTAGAAATTGAGGTAATGCTCAGACCAAAGGAGCTCTCTAGGGTCCTCAGTACATACACTGTTGATGGCATTGGGTCTTTAAATATCATTCCAAGCAATCTATAGTCAATCACTCTCTTGCACAAAACATCAAGAATTTGAAATCACTGCTATTCCATCCAGGGCTGTTCATCACACCATGCTGTAGCCGGTGTGTTGACCGAAAGTATCTAAATGAACTCTCAGACTACCTCAGGAAAACATCAAAGGATTTTCAGGGAAGGGTTGCCTCCATGTCAATGAGCATGAGTTAACAATTCTCAAGTAATAACTTTGCAGTGCATCTAAGGTCAGAGAAGCCTCTGTTCTCAAGAAAAAAAACATGAAAGCATGACAGAGGTTTGCCAGACAACATCGTCAACATAATCAGAAGATTAGGATATCTGGAACCATACTCACTGCGGACATGACATACAAATAGAGAAACACAAGAAATCATGGTCAATCATGGTTAAAAGCAAACACTGACGTGGGTTTTCATTTCAGTCATAAAGTATATTTGTGGAAGTGGGGCTGCATTCTTGCCGCAGGGCCTGGTCGACCATTATGGAGTCAACCATTGTACCAATGAGAAATTGAGGCGAATGTGGGGTTGGTCTGAAGTTGAATTATAAATACACCCTTCAGCAAGAAAATGACCACTGACCAACAACAAATTATCGCTGTACAAGGTAAAGAAATGCCTAAAAGGATGTGATTTATTGAAGCTTTATATGTAAAAAATTCATGTTCATTTTTATCACCGATGTTGCCGGTGGTATAAACTCCCAGTCAAGCTACATAAAGTTATGATAATAGTCTTTCATGGTTAAAAATCTTTATCCAATAAGAGGAGATTGGCAAAAACAGATACATTTTTATTATCATAAATGTATTATCAAATGTTTTATAATTTTATTTCATAAATCAAGTTAGTTAGCTGTCTTTTTCCGTTAATATTACTTATTTAAAACAAATACATTTTGACTGATATTACTTGGAAAGCACAAATTAAATCATGATTTTAATGTGTATAAAAAAAGTTTAAAAAAAAATTGCAATGTCAAATATGCTGAAAAGCCCACAATTATTTATGGAGTGCACTTATTTTCATACCACAGTACAGGACAGTGATGTGCTGTATAGAGACACATAAAAGCTAAATCCGGACAGTTTTTCACTGAAAAATAACCAAACCATTAAAAAGGTTTGAGGGGCGTAAACATTAAACGATTTCTTATTGTCCTCCTCAGAGCTCACAGTAACAGTGTATATCTTATTTCCTGCTTTCATGTTTCCTCTTGACATTTTCAGGATTCCAATTTAAAAATTGCAAATAAATAACGCAAGTGAATTTACTGATGTTCAAACATTAAAGCACAACTGATGGAAACTTCCGTCAATGACACTAATGATGATGGAATTGTAGTAATTAAATTTCTTCAAGACATTTGATGTTTTAATGAATTTGGGAGAGGACGTGTCATGGGATATTCGTATTTAATTTGATAAAAAGAAAGGAATTTGAAGAGACTTCATTGTTCAAGGTCTGTATGTGTCCCCAAATGCAGGTTTTGCATGGTATGTAGACAATTTTGAATTGCAGTCTATGTTATTTCAATAACATATAACACTTTAAAAAACTGTAATTGTAATCAGTTTTTTTCTACAGATTTTAAACATATTTTTGGAAATACGGTAAAAAAACGCAGATATTTTTTGTTTAAAAAGAAGAACAGGGGAAAAGTTTATTTCACTGGGTAAACCCGTAATTTACAGTTTATTTCTGGAGCCCAAGCCGCGGCCAGCTGCTAAAAAAATTATCTGCAGTGTAAACCGCGGATATAGAGTCAGTTTACTGTCCTGTAAATATGGTTCAGTCTATAGTAATTAATCATTTGATGGATCTAGTGTTGAGATAAACAGCAGGAGCGGATGCAGCACCATTAGGGGTCTGGAAGATAATCATTAAAGGATAGTTCACCTCAAAATTACAATTCTGTCATCATTTATTCACTCTCATGTCATTTAAAACCTGTACGACTTTTCTTCCATGAAACAGAAAAGAAGATATTTGGAGAAATGTCTCAGTGGTTTGTGGAAGTCAACGGGGACCAATGTTGTTTGGTTACCAACATGCCTCAAAATATCTTCTTTTGTGTTCTATAGAAGAAAGAAAGTCCTAAAGGTTTTGAAAAACATGAGGGTGACTAAATGATTATCTATCTGTGATGTAAGGGCACCTTGTACATTTCACCTCTGTTAAGTACATACAAATATCTCCATTTAGTTAAGCTGCAATGGATTTTTGGTTTCCTGGAACAAGCAAAGAGCCCACATTTCCAGTACACTCCCATTAATCTGTTTTGGGAATTTCCTCTTTCAGAGAGGGTTTATTGGTTAATGGGAGCAATGTTTTTTGTTCGACAGAACATTTTCACCTGTGACTTTCACCTTGTGTGGCATTGGTAAAATGAAATGATCGTTGTGAAACCTTCCCCTGTGATGGTCAGAGTGCGCATGAACTCCTCATTCATGTGTTTAATTGACAATGTTGAGCCGTATACGCTCTTGAGATTCCACAGTGATTTAATATGATCAATAGTGTCAAAAAGGATAAAGGGAAATCCAATGAAATGGTCATTACTTTTATCTCATTATTAAATCCTTCTCGCCTCATCATTAGTCATTTGAGCTCATGCAAAGAGGCGTCCTGCCTTAATGAAAGCTTGGAAATCTCTCTCTCTTTCTCTCTTTCTTTCTGAAACTAACTAAAAAAAGATACAGACAGAAAAAAACTGAAGGTTTATTTCCCCATCTGTGTGTGTGTACGTTACGCTGAAGAGCTATTTAAATATCTTCTGTAAGTTTTGAATGTCTTGAGGACAGACGATGTTTCAAAAATAAATGGATAACAGATGGCCAGTAATACACTCTTTCATTATCTTTGAAATGCTAATAAACTGTTCGAGTCTATGTCATTTGCACATATTGTTTGTCCACCTGTAGGTAATGTGAAATGTGAATAAACATGAATAAGTGCTGAATAAATAGGTTGTTAGAACTGTTTGGTTACTTTGAAATTCAGTTACAATGAATGTGCTTGAGATCTTAATGAATATATATATATATTTAATAAGAACTGTTTAATATTCCCTTTGCAGCGAACAGTGTGATTAATGTCCTTGGATGCTCTTTATGGAATTGTCAATCATAATGTCAAACAGATGCTGATTGATATAATCAGATAATCTGATGAGAGGTGTCTGGACACTTGTGCGATCTAAATAGCACCTCTGCAGATTCCCTATCTGAAGTGACAGAAGTTTTGAAAGAATCTATTTTTGGTCACACTTTATTTTAAAGGGCTGCAATCCAAGAAAATGCACTTTTAAATGTTTATCTACCAGAAATTGAGTCACCAGCGTGTGTGCAGAAACACACTGTAATTGCACAAATCCATCTATTCTTCTTTTTGTAATTTCCTTTAAACCACAGCAGTGACACAAAACAGGCTGTTGGGGATCCCCTAACAATCTTATGTCACATTGATTTACGCCTGCCTATGACCGCTCTCAGACTCCGCCTTAGTTCCACCATCAGCCAGAGACATGCTGTCCGCCATTTTCAGGCAAGAGCAGACGTAGCCACTAGCCAGCGACAAAAATGTCTAAGAAACAACAAATGTGTGCTCTTGTTGGATGTAAATTGGAACATAAAAGGAGACCAGGAGGAGACCTTTCTGGCGTGCCCGGGTCCGTCCCGCTACGACCTTTGCGGCCGGAGTTATAAACTATCTAAAGTCCCAAGCAGGATGCCGTGGAACTCTGTGTCCGGAGAAGAAGCACTTTTTCGGATCGACAAACCAGCATTCACCGGTCCGTATCTCCGGTCTGGAAGGACTTAGAGAACGAGCCAGGACTTCTGTGGAAGTCGAGTCGATGCGGCCCCTAAGTCTGGAGCTAGAGCTCCCGGTAGCTGAAAAGGTTGAAAAATCGAAGCTCCGGTACCCTGTGGCCCAGCGCCCGGAAGACCAGGCTCCTAGTTCTTCCCGCCATATTGCTTGTCGTGATGTCATCCAAAGCACATGTGTAAGCCCTCTACCTCCTTTTTTTCTTATGGGCAGGGGAGCAGAAGCTCATTTGCATTTAAAGAGACACACACAAAAAAAGCGTGTTTTCCGTTGCAGCAACAAATAGTCATTTTCAACATCTTGTAATGAAAGACATGTATTGTATTTTGAGCTGAAACTTGAAAGACATATTCTGGGGATACCTCTGAAAACACGTGGGATTGCGGCCCTCTGCGGTCCAATTATCGGTATTACTAAACCCTTAACCACGACTTTTGCCTCAGTAAACTACTAATTTGTTGCTTATTTATAGTTAGTAAGGTAGTTGTTTAGGTATTAGGTAAGTAGAATATGGTCAGGTTGAATATGTACTTTATAAGTACTAATAAACAGCCAATATGCTAAAGATAGACATCTAATAAGCAACTGGTTAATACTGAGAATTGGTAGTAACTTTATAGTCCAAAACTGTACGGAGTGAAGGTGACTTTTAAATCTACAAAAGTTTTTGTAAGCAGCTGGCTCTGACATAAAACAGCAAGGCTTTGCTATTGCCTCATTGAGCAGTTGCAGTTAAAGTTATGTTGAGAGATGTGTCTACAGTGAGACATAGATAGCCTGAATAAATATTAATCAAGCTGGTCAAGTGATAGTTCTACCAAAAATGAAAATTCTGTCATGAATTACTCTGTTGTTGTTCAAAACCTGAATTAATTTCTTCAAAGAAATCTTCTCTTGTGTTTAACAGAACAAAAAACAAAAACAAAAAAAAGAGTATTTTTTCCTACTATGGTAGTCAATGCGGTCCAAGAATAGTTTGGTTAAACCCATTCTTCCGAATATATTTCTCTGTGTTAATCAGAACAAAGATATTTAAACAGATTTAGGAACAAGTCGAAAGTGAGTAAATGATGATTTGGGTAAACTATTATTGATGCTGATTTATAATAAACAGCTTATTTTGTGTGCTTTTTTGTCTGCTAAATAAGACCAAGAACAGTGAAGGCACACATAAAGTTCACCCAAAACTAAATAATTGGTCATCATTTATTCACCCTCATGCTGTTCAAAACCTCTATATGTAGAACACCCGAGACAATATTTTGAGAAATGTCTCAAAAATGGTGTGGTGTCCATACAATAAAAAGTTAATATAGTGAAATGTTGTCTGGGCAGCGTTCATCAAAATATCTTCTTTATCATTCTTCACTAGCGAGTCAGGGAGTCAGGTTTGGAATGACATGAGGGTGAGTGAAAGATGAAAGAATTTTCACATCCTCGCCTCACTCCTCACCTCTTAAACTTAAGGTGAGAACTGTTCTTCTGAGTCACATCAGCTCATGTTCAGAGAGGGGGCTGAGCTCTGCAAATCCCAGCATCACCCATCCCCTTCACCCTCTCTCCAAAACCCCTCCCTCCACTCACGTGTCAGCAAACCAGAAGTCAACAAACGCAAAAAAAACCTTATCCAGTCACAGAATGTCTGATTCCTCTAGTGAAGAATTGCTTAAAGCACCTCAAATATAGTTTATGATGCTTTTATCCTACGTTCATTGCCACATCAGTAAAACATAAAACATCTATTATTATTTTTAATGCATCCTTCTCAGTTTTAATGGTAAGATTTTGAACAAGCTCCAAAATGTTATACATAATTGATAAACTAAAGATGCAGCCCTTGTAAAAATTGTCAAACTCTTTTGAAACGGCCTGTTACATGCACTCCGTTCCTCTCGAGCAATCATTCATGGCCCGGATCCATAGTGTCAGATGTTCACACATTGTCTTTGTGTTGGCCAGCACTGTCCTTCAAATCGATGCCTTGCTGACAGTTTAATGGCGCTCCAGCATGTACAGTCTCAATGATGATCTAGTGTTTCACAATGAAATCTGATTATGTTGACCGCGAGTGTATGCGTTAATGCCTTCACCTTATCATAAGTGCTGGTCACAAGCTGCCCATCCTTTCACCATCCATTAGAGCTTTCTCTGAGAGGACCGGCAGATGCCACGGTGGTCGTGTTATTACACAGTTTTGAATAAAATTGATTTGAACTGAGCTGGGGATGATTTGTGGGAAATGCAGTATACTTTCTGCACTAATGCGTGTAATCCAGGACCGAGAATCGATCTACAGTGACAATGCAAATTGTTGCCTCTTCTCAGAGGATTTTGTCATAGCGATATTTGGCTTGAACAGTTTCGGAAGTCCGTAATTAAAGCAGCTCTGAAAGGATAGAGGTGTCAACATTTGCCGCTAAAATGTATTTCGACAAGCTCTAAACACTTTACATCTTTGTTTTATCTAAATAAAAGAGGGCACTTGAGAGCCATTAGGTTTGCACGAGAGGTGAAATCAACCCGTGTTTGGAATTGAAAGCATTGAGAGAAAACCGAACTGCATAGCAAACTACACACCGACTGCACTGAGAGAGAAGAGAAAAACAGAGTATGATATACACGGAGTACTCAGGGGATACTATGCCCTGTGGCTCTTTTCTGTTTCTCATCATTTCTGTGAAATCAAGACCAGAGAAGGTTTGTTATGATAGAATCATTCAAAAGACTCAGGCATGTCTCATCTCACAGCTCAGCATCAAATAATAAAGAGAGAATATTAGCACTTTCAAATAACAAGGTTAACCTTTAAGTTTAACCCATTTGGAAAAACTCAAATGTTAGCCGAAAGCTGTGCTTTGTTGACTTGGTAGAAGAACAAGATTTTGAATTGAGCTTTCTTTAGAGATTTGCACTGGGGACAAATATTTGACTTAAAAAATGTTTGTTTTACTTTTTTAAATCAAGCAAAAACAAATATGTGTTATTATAACTATTATCATGATTATTGTTATTATTAGTTTATATGGGGATGACTAAAAACCACTGAAACGTATGCAACAATATTTAAATGCTTTGCTTATTTCACTTGCACAGCAAAAGATTTACATTCTATGTTAAAACAATATGTGCATTGGTTCACCAACTTGGTTATTAGATGGTCTATGTTTATTACCAGGAACCATGTAAAAAATCTGCATAACAACCTAGATGACCTGTGGGTTTCTTTTTGTCGATCACCTTGGGCCAGCTGATGACCAGTTTGGATTAGTTGATAAAGACTTTCAAGGAAGGAACTTACAACTTCATACATCTGAAAAGTATCTTGCATGCCAAGACTTGCGCAACAACTCAGCAAGTCAATGTAAAACATAGAAGTATAGTCGATGGATCAGTGCTTACCTCATGTTATGACTCAAGGTTGAGCTGCATATCGCCAAGGGTGTGCACACTACTCGGTCTAGTACAAGAGCAGCAATGAGGAATAGAGCAAAACACTAGCCTGAAAAACCCTGAAAAAACACTAAAAAGTACTAAAACCACCACAAGCCCTTCCTCCAATTTGTTTGTTGGACAAACTCTTATATGAGAACTGAGATTTCCGGATTTTAACTACAGGCAAGGAGGAGAATCTAATTATTGATCCACAGTCTGTGAAATAGTTGTGTAAAGGAAATATTATTATTACCAGAAGAAAATATTATTACTCAGAAGTTGCTCTTTAGCTCAGGAGATTTGATGGAGTCCTCAGTTGTGTTTTAAGTATCAACTCAGTACTTAGAAATGTATTTTCTTTATAGAATTAAGATAATTAAACTAGAAACAAATAAGACAATTAAAAAACAAAAATATAAATAATCTGGATTTGAGTTTATATTCAAATTTTCGATAATATTGACTTTTGATTGAACACAATCAGTTCAGTTTAAAGCTCAGTTCGTGACATCTTCTGAAACTGCAATGGAGACGTTTGTCTGGCTCATTTTCTCAGGAGAAATATACAGCCATGGAAAAAACATTTCTAAATTATACATGTATAGATATGTTTTAAGGTAAAAAGACCATGGTTTCGTTTTTGTTTTCATTCTACTAACAAGATTTCTCCCAAATGTCAAATAAAAATATTTCTGTTTGTATCAATGAACACTCAAGAAACAGGTAAGCATAACAGAAATAAAAATTCAGATCTAGAATACTGCAAAGAAAACAACTATATATATTCACTTTAAAGCAATTGAACAGTGATATTTGTAGGTACACTCTTAAAAATAAAAATGCTTAAAAAGGTTCTTCACAGCGATGCCATAGAAGAACCAATTTTGTTTTCACAGACAACTATTCAGTGTCATGGATGTGGGTGGTGAGGACATAGACAGAGGTCCCAGACGCAGACAGCGGGTAAGGGTTAACAAGACATTTAATAAAATATAAATACAAAACAAACACCCACGAAGGGGTAACATAACATAACAAAACAAGGCAACAGGAACAAGGACTGACTAGACTAGACAAGACTAATAATAATAACACTAGACATTTAACCACAATAAACTAGACAACACAGGAACTCACCACAGATGACACAAACAATGATCCAGCACAAGACAAGAGACACGAAGTTAATATATAAGGAGATAAATCAAGAGGGGACAGGTGCAGGGCATTAACTAATTAACAACCAATAATGAGATGAAAGGGCGGGAACAGAGACAAGACTTGGAGAGAGCACGTGGAATGCCAACGGGGACAGAAATGCCTCTCTCCACATAAAACATTAGATTCTATCATGATCCTGCCACTAGATCAAGAGAAACATGCAACAAGATGGGACAGAATCATGACAATTCATTCCAAGGTTCTTTAAAGAACCATCTCTTTCTTGCCTTTTCCTAATCTGAAGAACTTTTTTTTCCCGCAGAAAAAGCCTCTTGTGAAACAGAATGGTTCTCTGGATGTTAAAGGTTCTTTATGGAACCATTTAGACGAAAAGGTTCAAACATTTTTATGTGATTTTATGTGATCACAGTGATTTTTATCAAAGTTTTCATGTGTCTTGTCATGCTGTCAGTAGTCTTTCACATTGCTGTTGAACGACTTTATGTCACTCCTGAGGTTTGATTTTGTTGAAATTCAATAGACACTGGATTGGAATGACCACAATACATCTAGCTGATTGAATGAAAATTTGGAACGGTCTCTTCATGAGCTGTATGAGGCACAGGAGACATAAGCAATTGCTCTTCATTTAATCTCACTGATGTCTTAGAGAAATAATTGAGATATTAAAGAGATCTCATCTGTGACTTTCCTTTCTTGGATATGTTTTCATCAATATGAATAAAGAAGAGAAACTCCTGTCTAATGCATAAAAAGTGAGTTGCTTTGGTCTTGTAGTATATGCTTAGCATAAATGGGGAACACTACAGAACTTCAGGAGGAACTTTTGGAGATGGAGATTTAACACAAGCGTGATACAACACTACTTATTGGTGAAAATGTATCTTGTTGCTCAGCTAAAGCAGCAATTATCACGGTATTGAAACCAGACTTTGTTGGCTAAAATGTTTTAAATTTGATTTATCTATCTGGACGAAATCTATTTGTTTTGTTGACATCCAAAACCCATTAGCCTGCCTTCCAACAAAAACAACCAATAACACAACAGACTTTTCCATTTTTCCGCCTTTCCAAGCCCAGCATTAAGTGACAAGGGAATTTGTTTTGGCGCATTAAATGTTTATCCATTCCATTAGACCTTTCGGGAGTGGCAAACATATGCCCCATCACAGCTACGGGTGATTGCCTGTGCTTTTGATGCGGAAGATACCCTCTGCCTTATGTGCATTCACTTTTCTTTTTATCCTAGGTGTTCCTCTCTCTCTCTATTTTTCTCATCTGCTCACTCCCCCTTTGTCCTTATTTTACTTTTCTCTCTCTCTGATGAGTAGAAAATTACCTAAGATTCTTCAGGTTCCTCCGCTTCCACAATTTGGAGGCTTGGGGGTTGAAAGAGAGAGAAGGAAAGGAAGGTGCGAGACGAGAATTCATACGTTAGATCACAAGATCTGCCTGATAAACGTTAGAAGACACGTCATTTATCAAGAGCCACGCGGGGGAATGGAGACTCTTTAACTACTATGGGAGGAAACAGATACTTTTTCCACAAGGGCAGATAAAGAAGAGAAGAGGAAAAAACTGCCAATCAGTTGAGCAAATTAGCTGCAGAAAATGTCTGGAGGAAAAGAAGTACAAGTAATGCGATGGCGGTGTTACAATGTCACACTGGTTCATTGTCTGAGCTTGAAGCCAGGCATATTATCATGCATGGAGTTTGTATAATTGTCCACTTTCTGACAAGGTTACAGTCTTAGTGACTGAAGTGGTAGACTTGAAGGCTGTACTGACTTTGTGGCTTGGTTAGATTGGAGAAGAAAACATTCGTGGTGGGAAGGATAATGAGGAAGGTACAGTATGTGAACAGAGCTACTCTATATATGGTGCTGATGAGGCAGTTCATAGGGTAGACAGGGGCAGGTGTCACTTTTTCCTGTTAAAATTTCTCAGGGTAGATTTATTATTTTTGTAGGCACTGTAAACTTTAGCCGCAAATAAACAGAAAAAAATATAGCACGAAACAATAGCATACCCAAACGTTTTCATTCTTATGTATAAGTTAACAGGATATAAGCTGTAGGCTAATATGCTAAAAAAATAGGTAATTGCACAGTTATTTGGCAAAAAACTAGTACTAAGTAAAAAAAATACAAGCTGTAACATACAAAACAATTTAAACAAACTACGTTTGATCAACAAGTATAGTTATTGTTATATACTTTAGATTAATAGCTTTGAAAAGAGTATGAATTAACATCGAAAGCCAAACTAACATATACGGATAGATCAAATACAGTTGTTCTGAACATACAGTTCAACATTCATGATAGTTGAAGAAGATTCTTGCTTGAATTTATGAAATTGTATTTAATTTATTTCAGTATATTGTAAATGTTTTGGATTTATTTAATTGTATTGTGTAGTCGAATTCCTTTTGTGTGTAAACTTCTTATTTTTCTTCTAATGTTTAAACATGATGACACTGAAAATCCAGAGTAAAGAATTCGCAAATATCAGTTTTAAGGAGATTTCTAAATCAAATTATAAAACCCTTTTCTGGAAAAATACATTTATTTTTGTATCTGGACATTTGATTCATAAGCATACAGTTATTGAGATTTTAGCCCCGTGACAACTAGCCCCAGTCTTTCCTACACTTTTTTTTTAAGCGGCCAGCAACTGTTTTAAATTATATTCCTTTGAAGTAAACTGTGCTTTCAAAAAAGTCATGAGTCATGAGGGATTGTCGCTTCCATAACAATATGCAAGGAAGGTGATCGGTCGACCAGTATCAAGTTCGAAAAAATAAAATGACGGCTGAAACGCCGGTTGGAGCATAGTGTTGTATAAATTAAAGATTTACTTTAATTAATTTTCACTTTTGATTGCACTTCTATCAAAATTAGTATTGTATTTTATTATAATAAATATGTGATTGGTTATTGCAAAGACACTCTCTGTTCAGAATTTCGCTATGCTGCCAAAGAAGCCAGTCCGAATCTGTTTCTCTGAGCTGTAAAAAAAACCATCCTTGGCTGCTATTTGTAACCACACTATGCTAGCTTTATCTTTATAAAAAAGCACCCCTTGTCAATTTTTCCGTGTCAGAAAAGACGGCAAATGTGAACACACCCTAAGACGGCAAAACAATTGTCTTTTTGATTCATGTCTTCTATCAATGCCAAAATCGCGAGAAATAGAGCAGCGTGAAGTCAGGAAGTTCGAACGACAAACGACAAATTCTCATCACTGATGAGTTCCTCATTATATAAACATTAGTTCTTGTACTTTGTTAATCAGTGCAGCTGTCAGCGAGGCCAAGAAATGATAAAGCTCTTTATTCTATTGAGTTGAGCCTGTGCCGCGAACATTCAGATCAATGACTGGGTCGATGAGAGGCCTCTTTTGAGTACAGCAGATGCAATGATGTGCAATCATGAAGCATTTGATATTTCAGTAGTTAAAAATCAATACCTTTGTGTAATGGGCTATTTGGAGGTACTGTAAAAAGTATGATAAGCAAAGAAAATGTCCATCAAAGATTCTGATGGATGTGATGTGTTTTGCACTGAGCTCACGCGAAAAGTCCCCCGGTGCTTTTTTTTAAGAATGGCTTTTGGTGAGTAAATATGTTGCGCAGGAATGCTAAAACACAGCAGATGCAAACACAAGGAGCATCAGGTGTGTTTCTCTGAATGTTTGTTTTATTTTTATACAACGGTGAGAGCAGATAAGAAAGTAAAAGGATTTAGTTTTAATGGAAATCAAAGGTATCCCCGGAAATCTCAGTTGGTAAACATTCTTCCAAATATCTTTGTGGTAAGCAGAACAGAGACATTTATACATGTTCGGATCAGTTTGAGGTTGAGTGATTCATAAAATAATTTTCATTTTTGGGGAACTATCCCTTTAGTTTTTCAGTCATGGACTTCAGATTGATTTTAATGCACAGAATATTTCCAACCATGACAAAACAGTTAATCCAAAACTTGATTAGTAGGTTCGGATTTGTTTTATTTGGGTTGGAGCTAAAATTTCTGGACAGAAAGTAGGCATGGGAGTAGGCCTAAAGACACCTCTATACGCTATGATAGGTCCTGTGACAAATGGGTTCGGGAAAGCTATGCTTAAAAAAACATTATTATTTCTCAGTTTCAGCGTTGGCAATGATTGCCTGTATAGCAATGCCGTATATTATAACATACTCATATAAGTCATATTTGAGACATGGAAACTGCAGAAATACTTCAATGAAAAATAGAGAGACATTTTGGAGAGTATAATAAGCTTGAACGCTTTCTCTATACTGCTGTTAATGTTTGAATTACTTGCCCAGTGGCACATATTTGTCAGAAAATTGAATCCATTGTTGTACATTTTGTATTTTTAATGTAATGAAGGAAGAGGGAAAATGTTAGGAACATATGGCCTGAAGATGCTGCGACTTGCATAAATCAATTTCGCAGAATATTTTCCCTTAACGTCAGTTGGATGCACATAAAAAGCATATCCACAAAAATAAATATTTTTGAAGAGATGAAGGAAAACATTTACTGTCACTCTCAATGTGCTGAATGGAAAACACAGACAAAACAAAAAGAACGAAAAAATAAACATTAGCATAGATATCTCATCTTCTCTTTTTTTAGCTTGTTTTCACTTGCACTGTAGAATATTTTACCTGAGGGTTTTGGAGTCATGATGTTAATTCACTGTGTTGTTTTTTATTATATGTTTTCGTGTGTTTCACCCGGTTACTGAATATAAACCTCATGAATTGAACGCTTGCATGGCACTAAATAAAACCGAATACAGAATTAGATCCATTTGTTAGACTTTCCATGTTATTGGACTGAATTTAAAAGGATGGCAAAATTTGGTCAACATTAACTCATGCATATGTCATTCCAACCCGCATGACTTTCCGTGAAAATATGAGTGCTGCACTTTGTCATTTAATACAATTGTGGACTATGTTTGTCATTAGTAACCTCCCTCTTTCGAGCATCTTGAATATTCTGAAAGATACAATAACTGCTTTCGTGGAAAATCATGAAAATTCTGTCATCATTCCGTCACAAACATTCTTCGAAATATATTTTGTGTTCTGTGGAAAAAGAAAGTCGTAAAGGTTGGAAACGCAAGAGGCCGAGTAAATGAATAGAACAAATAGAGACAGAAATTGCTCTTTTGGGTTAACTATCCCCCCTAAATAGATTCTTGGCTGTACCATCAGTCTGGATGAACCCGAGCCTTTTAGCAGTGAACATTACATGAGCTTCTGCTGCAGAAGACTACAGTAATGATACTTCATCTAAACTGTGTGGAATGACAACTAGTGCCCCAGTGCAAGACAATACAATGACAAAATGATGATCATTCACAGAGAGCTACAAAAAATTCTCCAGATAGCTGAGCTCTGTTCGGATTTGTTAGCCTGTAGTCTCTCCATAGCCAGGTCATATGGCTCTCACATAATGGGGCCTAATTGCAAGCAATTACAGGGTCCATTATAGAAATAATGGTCACAATTTATCATCGTCACAGACAGAGTCGAAAAGGGGAGTTTTATATGCTTAAAATGTTAGATTTCCCAGTCTTTTAGGAGCTGCTTTGAAAGAAAAGATCTACCAGAGCCATTCATTAATGTGTTAATTTTGACATCATTGGATTTATATTCTCAATGCTCTTCAAATAGCAAGTTTCTGCTTTCTGAAGCTGCTGACGCTATAATGGTAGTGGGGCTCGACTAAATGTGAGACAAGGGTGTGAGACAATAACTGTTTGGGATTTTCATAGCTTTTGTCATGGGTTTTTAATTATCTCTGGTTGAGAATTTGAACGGCCAAATATACAATTACAACATTCACAATGTCCCAAAAAATCTACAGAATCAGTAGCACCATTCTGGTAATCATCGGTTGATCAGAGAATTTTCACACTTTGCACACACAAAGACATTTTGTAGTAAATCTCCTGAAGCCGTTTTTAGGATGCTTCCAACACGGAAGGTGATTCCAGGTTTTATTAACCTTGTGAGGACTTTTGAAGACCCCCATACACATGCACGCATGCTCACATGCACACACACACACTGTGTTGTCCTCCGTCATTGGGAAAATTTCTATAGAACACGTAATTAGCCAGAGCTCTGCGAAGTCCATTGATTTGTCTTTTGTTGTGATAAATTATCTCTCACACTTCGCTCCATGTGACAAACAGAACATTGAAAGTCAATAGGAGCCCAGGGGCAAATATTCCCCCTTTGCTGCCCTGATACACTCATGTTTGCCTATGTGTGTGAGGAACGTGTGTGACAAACTCTGATAATATCTCTGTCATAATCACAGTCCTCCAGTTGATCTGTTTTGTCAAGTGTTGTCATGTATTAATTTACTGACTTGATGGATCTTGCTGCAAATGTTGGGTTCTGGGGGTGTGGGAATGGATTATAAACCTGGGATGACATAGTGAGGTATGAGCATTGCTTATCTTAATAAAAAAAGCAAAAACGTGCATGTGGACTAAGGGGGGGTAGTATTGATTTTTGTTTCATATGACCACGATATAGAATTCTAAAACATACAGTGTATTCAAAATAATATCACAACCCAGAATGGAACAATGGTGATGTATCCTACGTAGCTCTCCTCAACATTAAATTTACTATGAAATGGCACTTTTCTTTCTTCACGCACATTCAAAACAAACGTTCACATACAATTTTTGAATGAGGGTGTATGTAATTATACATGTTGGAAAACCAGTGCGTTACACAGGACTTTCAAAAAATGTTTTTTTTACTTTTTCTTGTAGAATTGTCTAAAAATTCTTGAATCAAGATGCATGTTCATGATTAGCAAAATAAGAAAATAAGTCTTGTTTTTAGTTAAAAATATGAAATTTCAGTGAAAAAATCTCCCTATGGAGTAAGAAAAATAATCTTGAATTAATGTTTGCCTGTTTTTTGTCACTCAATTCAACATAAGCTGATTTTTTTGCTCATCAAGGAACTGCTTCTTGATTCAAGAATGTTTAGACATTTTTACTGGAAAACAACAAAAAAGACTAAGTAAGAAGTCATTTTTTGCAGTGAGTGTGTTGGTTAACCACACTGTGTTGAAACCAAATGTCCCTGTGATAGTAATATCAGTAACTTTTTACCTTATGGGGACATTTTTGATCCCCATGAGGAAATAATTCAAACTTAATTATGTTTATATGTAAAAATGCAGATTTCCGTGTTGGTTAGGTTTAGGGGTGAGGTTAGCGGATAGAATATGCAGTTTGTATACTGCAAAAAGTTCAGCAAATGTAATTTTAATGGTCATTTTCATGTTTTTGAAATAAAAAAAGTCAAATGTCTAAAGAACAGGGAACAGTTTTTACTCAATTTTGGGACGTTAACAAACCAGTATAGGTGCTTTTCAACCATCCAATCGGAGAAAGGAACTGGAAATCGCCCACTTGATTTTTGCAGATCAATCAAAGAAATCAATAAAAAACGCCCAAGTAATTGCCAAAATGTCTTTTCATTGAAACAAGGAAACCAAGCGTCTGTGTGTGTGTGTGTGTGTGTGTGTGTGTGTGTGTGTGTGTGTGAAGGGGTTTCAGAAGTGCGTTCACTATCACTCAGATCACGCAGCACCTAAGATCATCAATCAAAGAGCTGTAGATTCTGATTTATTAATAGCTTATCAGAGTTACATAGAGCCATGGGAGGTGAAGGGGCTGTTGCCTCTTTCTGCAAAGAGAGAGAGGCTTTGATCATCTGCCTGATATGAGAAGACACAACACAAAGACAAGCTGATCTTAGATCAGGTCGGACTGCCTGGGATGACAGGCACAGGGGACAGTTTGCCCACCCGCCGCTGATGTCACATTACATCTGTACGACACCGTTGATATGAAAGAAACCATTATAACATTTAGATGTGGAGAAACTCACTGTCAAACGAGAGAGAAGTGATGGTGAGTGGCAAAAAGGATATGATGATGAATTATGGATTTAACATGATACAGGCCTGCTTGGATGTACATCAACATGTATATTTCAGTACTTGAGGGGTGGTTCACCGAATGAAAATTATTTGATCATCTACTCACCCTGAGGCATGCATATTTTATGTATGGTTTGTATTCAGCTTCATAAATACATAGATGCTGTACTTCACATGTGTGTCATGTGCATCGTCTGAGTGGCAGGAAATATTAACAGTGAACAACAACTTTTTTCAGACTTTTAATGCCATGCAGATGATAATTGATTGAGACATATCTGCATTTCTTCAAAAATTTGCTATTTTTAGAGCTAATAAACATTACTGCAATACAAAGGAAAAAGCAAAAATGCCAAACTTGAAACTGAATAAAAAGAAGTTATTTTGTTTTTAACCGAACGATGGCGGTTCCCACTCACTTTTATTGCATGGACACAAAAAAACAGTGCAAATCAATGGGTGCCGACCGTGTTCGGTTCCCAACATTCTTTAAAGCGGCCCTAACACACATCACATTTCTATCTCCAAATCCAACGTTACATCCACAGTTTATATAACATTCATCACCCAAATGTAGTGAAACAAACACCTGAACTTCGCGAACATATGCTCTCTCTCTCTCCTGCTCACAAGTGAAAGTGACGTCAGCACATGCTCCTTCTCCTGCTCTCCATGCTGCTGCTTGTTTTTCTGGGAGAATAGTCCAATAAGAGTCTCAGAATAATTGTTACAAAACAGTTTTACATGTTCGAAAAAAACTTTCAGAAACCTGTACGATCGCTGGGGTAGTGTATCGAGCACAGATATGCTACATAATAAGCCCAACTCGTTTTTGACAAGTTGACCATGTTAAGCATGAAAAAACAGCATGTTTATCATTGTAAAGAAGTCAGAATAGATGAAAAATCGTTGCAGCACCCCTTTAAAATATCTTCATACGGGTGGGTTAATACAGGTGGGTTAATAAATGATGACACAATTTTCCTTTTTGTGTGAACTATCCCTTTAATAACTATGTATAATACTGATATTTAACTGAATTAAAATTCTCCAGATGTACACGTAAGAAGAAATCAAACCGCTAAGAGGTAAAAAGGATGAAGATTGTAGATAACTTAAAGGGGGTTTTAACGCTGTGTCATGCATTCTGACTTCTTTACAAGGTCTTCTCATGCATAACATGGTCAGCTTTTAAAATAACTAACTTGACGAATAACGTAATATTTCTGTGCTCGATACACTCCCCCAAGGCTCGTATAGGTTTCGGAAAGTTTTTTTCGAACATGTAAAACCGTTACTCAACAACTTTTCATACAAACTATACTCAAACGCATTGCCATTACATCCAGGAAATAAGTCAGTAAATTTGAGTAAAATAGTTTGTAAAATCACTTAAAACTTCACTTATCCCGTGCGAATACACTACATGAAATACAGATGTGGGGAGGTCATTTATAAATCTGAAAAATGAGCGCGTACGTGCATAATGTAAACAACACAAACTTATAGACTTATAGTGTACCGGAAGTTCAGTTGGGGTCACAAAAGTGTGAAAACGCAGTAAAGTTTGTTTATGTTGTTAAGATGAAACCTTTTATATGTGGATCGAGAAATGTGCATGATTCTATTTTTTGAGAATTGCATGTTGGGAAAAGATCCACCTATAGCATCATTCATGCATCTCATGATCTGCAATAACTCTTTATTCCCACTGCAAGCATGTAAACAGAGACAAAGCAGAAACACACACACATGCACACATAGTAAATGTCAGTTTGTCAGGGAGTATGGCTTTAGCTCCGACCTTCTGCTTGTGCCAGTAATATATATGGCGTTATACACAGCCCCAACCATCTGCTGGCTGCGTCTATTCCCCCCTTAACTTTCTCTCTCCCTCCCTCTCTCTCTTTCATCTGAGCCAACATCTCATCATCTCAGCCAAACAACCTATTTAAAGTGACATGTAATTCAGAGCAAGGATGGCCCGAAAAAATGAAAGCATTCTCTCCCGCACGAGCGACATCATAGCTGTGGAGATGGTCTATCAGGCTCATTTGGGAAGATAGATGACTTTTGTTTACTGTTGAGACTTTTCAGGTAAAATTCCACATGCCCGTGGAGACTGCATTTGCTGAACTGTGTTTTTGGTCAAAGATTATGTTTGTTGGTAATGCGATGGCAAACATAACCCTTCTAAACAATCTCTTAGACATGCAGTTGGAACGTGATCAATGTATCTCAAATGAAATTTAAAATGCCATCCGAATTCCAGGCATTGCACAGGATATGTGTGTCATACTTTACGGTTATGTTCCAAAATCTTTTGAGATGCCAAAACAAAGTATCTTCCAAAACATCAATATTATTATAGTTTTCTTAGGCTAATACTGTTTAAAAAAATTGGCAATTGAAATATATTTTAATATTGGCCTAAATTAGAAAAACTAAATAAACTAATGTTTATAAACTGAAATAAGTTAAGTTGAGGCACTACAATTATTATCTGACAATAAATACAAACCCAACTTAAACCGAAACATACATGTACACTCAAAAAGGATAATCATTTTTTATACAATAATTAATAAATTATATATATATGATATATATATAAAATAAAATAAAGCTGATAAAAATGTTTCGCATACAATAACTTCAAGGCACAAAAATGCCTCAAAAATATTTACCCATAAATATTTTAAGTAATAGTGATGTCTGTATGTCCAAAAGAGACCAGCACGACATGTACTGTAAAAGACCACCCTGCACACAAATGCTGTATGCTGAAACATTAAAAACAATCATCAGCATGACTGAGTGAAAACACAGAGGGTCATTTAAGGTTCATTTGAACAAACAAATAAACCAATAGTTAAATCTAATGCAGCTGCAGAAGATACGGCCGGCTTCATCTAAAGAACAGCTAAAATAAACCAGTCATTAGTCTTAATCTTAAGCAGGGTTATCTAACTCACCAGAACCCCTTGTTTTTCTGATGTTTTCCAGCCTTGAATGGGCATTTTAAATTAAAGCAGGATTAATCTTTTCTCTGGCTGGTATTTCTCATGTTGCTTGCAAATGTCACATAAGACATGTAGCATGCTCAAGATTCAATTTCCTTGTCGTACCTAAGCATTCAATGCTGTTGAGGTAACGCCCATCTACAAGGTCAAATTTGACTGACCTGTGGTTTTAAAGAAGATATTCTTTATCTGTATATTACAATCCTGGTAGATTCTTGTGGAACAGAATTGCAGTTCCACACATTTTCGCATACAAAAATAGTGGGTAATTGTATGTTTTAAAGTGCAAATTGAGACCGTATTGGTTGATGTTTCATAAACATTCACTGCTCTTCAACACCCTGAGCGTAAATGTGGAGCGTTGACCTCAGGTAAATCAGCATCACTGTCGTCATTCCTTCTGTGTATGCTAGGTTGCGGCTTGCTTCAATGTGTTTATAATGTATCCTCGGTTATGGAAAGAAATGGATCCTAAACTCATATTTGGGGTCACTGACAGGGCTACAGCTAGACCTGCATCAGCACAAAGGCCCTGAGCTTATACATCCATTATACAAGTGAGAAAATCTGTATTTCTACAGTATGATTTTGTATTCTTTTCTATTTGCCCTTTTTAACACATTAATTTAGAAAGATATACACTTGATATACTTGTTTACTTTGTGTGTGTGTGTGTGTGTGTGTGTGTGTGTGTGTAGGCCCAAAACATACTATAGTTAATGTGACTGCTTTTGATCGCAAGATAGCAACGAAAATTTTTCACAAAAAATTATATTTGGTAGGTTTCAAATTATTAAAGGGATCCTTTTATGTCCTTCTACAAAGTCTTGAATTTATTTAGAATTGGTTGCTGAATAGTTTATGCTTGATTGTTCATATAACACATTATTTTTATACATTTATATTAAAGTATTTACAGTATAAAATATAACCTTTTATCAGAAACACTTTGGTTGGTTAAGCTGTCTCCATGTGTTGTGTTTGGTCATGACCCTGGTTCTGAAATGACCCACCCATAACCACGGGGTGTTACACAGTATGATTTTGTTTTATGTCATTGATGGACAATTAGGGAATAAAAACTCTTCGGCATGCCGACAATCACAATGAGAGCAGCTCATCCACACCTCAGCCCTTTTTTGGTGCATGCCTTGGGTGGGAATCACTTAAATAAGGAATATTGTGATGTTAGACCTGACAGAAGAAGAGCATTGTAGCTCCAATGATTAGTTTTTATCAGAGAATTTAGAGTGCACTTTGAGCATTGTAACAAAATATTACACTAAATAAAGTTCACTGTAACTAATCCAGTATAAAAAAACGAATTTCCTGGCAGTTGAGGCTCTAGAAATATTCTACAAATTAACAGTTTTTCCTGTAAAATTACACAGTTTTTCTTGTTAATTTGCTGACTTGTCTGTAATTTGACGGCTTTTTATTTTGAAAATAAACTGTAATAAAATGGGGGCTGGGGCGCCAGAAACCTGTAAATGACATGTTTTCCATGTTTTTCTTGTAAATTTTCTTGTGCATCTAAAAGTATGTGAACATTTTGATAATGAAACAGTAAGATATTGTAAAGTTACAGTTTTTTGGACATTATACGTGAAAAATATGTAAAACGTGCAATACAAAGGAATAATAGGAATATGTATATAGATACAGTAAAATATTGGTAATATTTGAAATATACTGTATGTGAGCCAACAGCTTAGTTTTTGCAAGGACTCATTTCTTATAACACATATCTCAGAAGCATTCAAATGTGAAATTAAATTATATACATAAATACAAGTTTTATAATATTACGCAGGCAAAGAATTAGCAAATGAAAATAGATTTGAGTCATTTATCATATATTAAATTTGTAGAATCAGTATACACCACACAATAAATCATTGCTAAAATTTGCAAACATGTAACAGGGTGTTAAGATATAAGGGCAATTCCAGCGTTGTGGACGTGACATAAAAATGACTGTATTATAAAATGCACAATCCTGAAGCAATAATACCCAAAGAATGGAGATGGGATAGCCTCTTCATAGAACATAAAATAGTTATTTTATTTACATTTTCATGTGTCCATTTATGAGGAATACGTAGCATTATTGATGTGACAATCCTGAAAGTGGCACTTTCCTGACTATGAAAAATCATGCACAAAAAAAAAGCTTTACAAATTTGAAGAGAGATCTCACATGAGTATTTGAAACACCATATGATAAAATCTGAGCTTTTACCATGATAAAATCCGCTGGTAAAAACAATTTTTTTTCATGGTAAGGTTGACATTTTCACAGAATTGTCCATATTTGGAGACTTCTGGTGACTAACTCAGTGGAAAATACAGTATCTTTAGATCATGTAAGAAACAATTCCTTTGGTTCATCTCTCAAAGCACAAGCACTTGTGTGAACTTAAAAGGAACCAAATTTAAACATCCACTAAACCTGACTGAAGTAATTGTGAAGATGTCCAGACACAGCTCAGCGTTATTTCTGTATAGATGTCACATTGTTTAAAATGTGGTTATCTATCCAGTAATTTATCTTAAACTGCGAAACAAGTCCTTAAATTCTTTTCGATGCCGCTGTATTTATAGTCCAACTCATTCCTGATTCGCAAATCTGTCATGCATTTTCTATGCCTGAGCACGTCAAACCACTCAAAGCACAGATGTTCTCAGTAGACAATCTCAAACATAAGTGACAACCACCTTAGAATCGAGTCCTTTACGTAATCAGCTAAAACCAGTTTTGGTTCTTCTCAAGGTGTCTAAGTAAAACCATGTGGGTTAGAGATTAACCACACCGACAGGGTCTGGGTTGGGTGGTGAGCGATTGGTCTTTCTTCAGGGGAACTCATGCTTGTCACAAACTATTTGGAGCCCTAGAACAGTACGGATGCCGACTGAACTAAAGGCGCCATGGAAGATATCATTATCTGTCTAGGGAACCACTGAGTGTTTCAGATGGTCTATTCGGTTTATGCCAAGATGTGGATTGAACCAGGGAAGAGGCGTTGAGTCACAGACAGGCTGTGTAAACTCCAGCAGACAGAAGATAGACAGCGAACACCTGGGAAGATGCGATATGTGTAAGAATGTATATGTCAAGTAAGCAAGTTGGCGTTTCCCAGCCTGTCAGATGTTATGACTGCAGCCGGCACAGTTGTGACTCTACTCTTTTCATTAAACACTTACTAAACCACATTTCTATAAATCAGGCAACCTGTAATACGTCTCATTTACATAAAAGTGGGACGTTTCTTTTTACGCAATCAGGTCAAGACTCTCCCATCTCAAGTACCACCCACAGGAGGTAATTTGAAAGAGATGTTTGTGTATATTTGCTGTTGATCCTGACAGCAGTAATTAATCTAATAGGACACTGGACATATATTTAAATGTGCTGCACGAGTGTGTACATTTGTGTCAGTTTTGTATTTCAAAGCCACTTCAGATACCTGGATCTTAGTGTTGGAAAAGTATACTGGATCTCGGTAGACAAACCCAAAAGATAGAAAAGTGTGTTGTGCAAATTGTGTTTGGCATTTGTGAAAAGATATTTTGTGGGAACCAGGAGCTAATGCAGTGTTTGAATAAACAGTGCTGTGTCTAAATAAATGTATTTGAGAATGCATTAATACCTGCATAGCTGATAAACAATGTAAACAATTTTAGCCCTGAAACTGGTATTAAGTGTATTAATGATTGTAAAGATTCAAGGTTTGCCCTGTTCAGTGGATGAAAATGCCACAAATACACAGTCTTAAAATGTCTTATACGGTATATCGACTGAATTTCTGTTGTGGGTTTTAAAGATCAATCCTTCAATGCAGGTAAAACACAAACAACACCTGTGTTCTTGTACAGTTCAATAGTGATTCGCCAAAGGGGAAATGGGATCAGAGTTGCAAGTAGCCCTCTCATAAAATCCTGTCAAATTCTTATAAAATAACATGTCCAATTACATTTCTATAGAATTACCGTTCCAAAAAGTTAACTTTTGGTGTGTTTCAATTCGACTATTTATACTCTGCTCTAAAAGTATGTACTGTTTTAGTTATGGAAAAGTATATACATTTCACAGCATTGTTGCATAGACGACACTGTGACCATGAACTTTCACGAACATCAAATCCCTTCCTTGCATTTATTCATTCATTATTTAATATGTAGCCTGATGTTTACGGTATCCTTACATTTATTAATAGCATTAACAAATGATAAATTCACACTTCAAATTTTTACAGGAAACAGGATCATTCAGGTAATTTAAGAAGATTAATTTCAGCATCCTTTGAATGGGACATACTAATTGTTAAATTACTACAGAATTACTCTTCCAACTTCAAAGTACCTCTGTATATCAACTGCAACCTAACAAATTAATATACTATCTGCACAGACCTTCTGTGATCTCGCTTTTTTATGGCCAACAGACTTTATTTGACTCAAGAAAACATAAGATCAAACACTAATGTTTGTGGCTCTCTGTTTTCGCACCGGCTGTCAGATGAACCGAGTATTCATTTTACACCCTGAGATAACAAGAAGGTCAGAGTCTGTACATTGGAATTCATCAGAGTCCCCCACCAACAGAAGCAGATACGCAGGATCACGGAGGTCCTCTTCGTCCGAGCAAATGCAGCAGCAACTGTGCACCTGACATGACCTTGTCTGTACAGGGTTTGGCCGTGCACAGCTCTGTGGAGGAGGACTGTCTGATAGAGGGCTCGGGGGAAAAAGGATGGGTGACTACTAACACGTTGACAACACAGACTTAGGTTTTACATGAACAAGAAAGAGTTTGGGGTCATTCACTTTAACAAAAAAATGTAATCCCCTCATGATTTACTTACCCTCAAGTTGTATAAATGTCTTTGTTTGGTTGAATGCAAAGAAGGTCATTTGTACAAAAATGTTAGCAACTGTCATTGGATTCTGCATTCTGGGGCATCATTGACCACCATAGTAGGAAAAATAATTGTATATTTTTTGTTCTGTTTGACTCAAAAGATGATATTTTGGAATTTAGGAAAGCAAACCCTTCTCGGGCACCTTTGACTACCATTGTCTTTTTTCCTAATATGGAAGTCAATGATGTGCCAGAAATGTCAGTTCCTACCATTCTTCCAAATATCCTTTTAATGCCCCTGACACATATGTAATAAATACAGTCTCAAATTGTTTATTAAAGAGGAAGTAACGTTAGATCATGAAAATTGCATCTTTTTTTTGCATCGACATTGAATGCATTCTGTTATGTTGCCGTGTTTGAAAGTAAGCAGTCTGCCAAGTTGTACGTCGAAAGGTGAATAAATAACAAAGTCATTGGCTTGTAAAAAAGGGAGTCAACTCTGAATCACGCAAACAAGCCGTGACCTACTCCAAGTCTCTGACTGCCGCGTATCTACGTCTATAGAAATAGTCCCCACCCATGTTTTGCTAGGACTGCTGCGAAAACTTCACTCTCCTCCCCCCCAAAACTAAGTCCATCTTATTTAAACTAACCAAGGGAAGAACTTCTTAAGAAACAATTGTAACAATTAATTGAATGTGTTTGACCAATCACATAAGACTAGACCATCTGACCAATCACATGACACTAGGCTAGCGGATAGGAGGGGATTAGACGGATGAATCATGGAGCGAATCATTTGAGAGTCAGTCAAGAAGTAATGTAAGAATAACTACCTATTATAACAACATAATAGTGTTTTTACACATTCTATGTACATAAACTTGGACACTACATAAACCAAAGTAAGACCTTAAAAATCATATGTTACTTACTCTTTAATGTTCTTATTTAGTAGACCATGATGTAAATGTTTTCATTTATTTATTTAACATATATGTGAATCATATTTGTATTCATTAAATGTTATTATTATTTACTTAATATATTATTTTGTAATGATGTGGACAATGTATGTTTTACATTTCTTTTGGCCTTCCTTAGGGTTTCCCTTTGTGCTTCCTCCTGTCAGGAATTTTATTGTTGTTTTTGTTTGCTAATTGGCACTAATTAACAAAATAAATTTTAAAAATACATATTGTTTAATGGTTAAGGCTATAAATGTTTTCGTTTCTGAGTTTGAAAATGTAATACAATTTACAAAACAGACAGATAATAAGGGAACTGCACAACAGGAATGATTTAGCACTTTGCTGAGAAGAATACAAAGTTATTACCATTCTTTTACACCATTTTTCATTTTGTTATTCACCAAGTCTTATTTTTGCCTCTGTGAAACCATGATTATAAAAGCCTAATCTTTTTCTAACCTCTTTCTTCCAAACCAAAGCTTGCGGGCATATGTTCTTTCTCCTAGTTACACTGGAGCCTGATGATCATGTTAGATCATTTATAGTAGCAAAATACGGTTGAAACCATCTTCACTTGCCAAATCGAATTCCTGTTCTTAAAAAGAACCCGATTGCATTTTGTCATTATGGAATCCCAATGTGATTATACTGCTCTGGTGCAGGACTGGTGAAGAGGACCTGCGTCTGGAGAGAAAAACACTGGTCGGTTTGTGAGATCCGATTATGTGGGTACTTGACAAGAGGTCTCTGAATGACTTTGGCTTGATGACAAGTCTATTGTTAAGACATGAGAAATATAATACGCTCGGGATTAATGGTGTATGTTTACATGCTCTCTATTTTTACAAGCTTTCAAAAGCTTGGGTAGCTTGGAACACAGATTTGGTATCAAACCAAAGGCTTTATCAAAACGTATACACAGATGATTTCTTCCTAGTGCATTGAGTCTCTGCTTGGAAAAAATCTGGCCATTAAGATTATTACATTCATAAACACACTATCGACCACAAATATTGCAAAACAACCAGAAGGTACTTCCTTAAACATCAAAGGACATCTATTTTCCCTCCTGGTGGTGTGTAATCCCTGTGCGAGTCTGTCAGTGTGGTCTAAATTTGGCTCAGTTGCTCACTAGGGCCCAACAGAAGCTCAATGATACCAAATCTGTGGGATTCTTACCATGCTGAAACGAAGGACATCGGTTGAACCAAGGACACAGTTAGCTTGACAGATCAAACACCAGAAGGATGGGAAAGAGACATTAATTAACTTGAAAGCAGATGAAGGATGATGTGGGACCAGATCCAGGAGCAAGCAAGCTTTAGCGTATCCTCACATCTCCAGTATCGGTGAAAAGATTCATGGGTGACAGCTGGACCATCAGTCAGCCTGAAGTGACAAACGCTTTTTGTGTATCGACATTCTTCAAAATATCTTCTTTTGTGTTTTGCTGAAAAAAAGAAAGTCACAGATGTTGGAAATGACATGAGGGTGTGAAAGATGACAGCATTTTCATTTTGGGGTGAAATATCCCTTTAAGGATTGTTATCTTTATTCTTTTGTATAATGCTACAGCTGGAAAAGACACAGGGTATCGGAGTTAATGGGAATGGGAAGATGTGAAATTCAGTTGAAATCTGACAAAAAACTATCAGTTGTCTGTATATTTTAAAATGAAAATCTATAAATTGTGGTGTGTTGCAGTCTATTAAAGATATTGAGAGGGTATTTTAAGGCTAGTTTCTCTACTGTTGAACATATGGATCATGAATGCCAGCAGAGAACAGCTAATGTTTTTTTGCCAAGACGCCGTAACCTTTCCAGTCAGGGGAATCGCAGATGGTGTCACAGAACCACAAATTATACAGTAACTAGAAAGATTTGTGATAAAAATACGACCGAGGTCTTGGAGTACGTTTCTCTTTGAAGAGGGCAACAGGTGCAAAAACAGTGTTTAATACACGCGCACTCTCGCTGGCCATTTTGACTCTGAAAAATTGTATAATGGTGTCAGTTATTTGTGCTTTCAGACTAAACCTTGACAACACATTCCTCTCTTCACTCTCACCTCTTTTATCTTTGTTTACCACCCTTAAATGTCATCGAACGAAGAGGTTGGAATTTAGAAAGCTTTTTGTGAATTGAGGGTATAACCAGTCAACACTCAACGACAGACGGCACTCCTGCTTTTGGACGAGTTTTGGCATGTGGAATCCATGTTATAGTGAGACTCCTGTAATTGGCTACATCCATTGTTTTCGTCACGTGTTCCAGGTCTACCCTCATTACCCTTATTTAGAATGGAAATAAATAAATAAAATATTCAGTCGCCTAAATAAATATGAATGATTACAGATGACAAGCATTCAAGGAATGTGCATGAGGAAAGTGTAGTCAGACTCATTTACTGCACCCAGATGCTAATGATGAGTGGTTTTGACATGATGCGACACTGCGCAGACAGATCGGCTTATGACATCAAAGTAGTGTGATTCGCTCGGAGTACTTTGAGGTCATACAATGATCGGTCTGTATGGTGCCGTCTTAATTCTGTCTTCAAGAAGGAAAAACTGTAATTATGAGTTACAAGCACACGGACAACCAAGCATAGTCATACTTACCAGCGGGGAAACTTGGAATTCTAGGGATGGCTCTAAAATTTAGACAGCTAAGAAGTCAGGAAATGACTTCGAAGGTAGCAGTTGCACATGAAGGCATGTTCGGAAAAAAGTTTCAGACCGGCTTTATATGCATTGAAATGAAATTCTGTAACTAGAGAACAGTTTGGCGATAACCAGTAGAATATTCTAAATGTACAACTACTACTTTCTGACAAAATGCATTTAAAAGTTGTTAAAACAAACCCCAAAATGGATGCTATTTTATTTGTTGAGCTCGACCCAAGCACATTCTCCAGGGATGCACAGGATTGTGGGATATCAAAGGCACTGTAGGATTCATGTACATCACTCAGATGAGAGTATTGCCAATGACTGGAAGTAAAGCAAACATTTGGGTTTTCTTGCGAACGCAGCCTCTAAAGCAGCATTTTTCTGTTTTTGGACTCAGATGATACATGAGTTGCATACGACATCATACAGGGATGATGCCGAGGATGCAAAACTATTTTGAGTTACATTATGTATTTCAATCATTTTTAATATGCAATTGATGGAGCACCTTATGAAAAGTCCATATGACTGAAAAAAGAACAAAAAAATGACAAAGGTTTCCAAGACTTTTGTACCTATCTGGCCACTTCATGTTTGTACAGATGTCTGTGCAAATTGTAGTATCTTTTACACTGAGTCAGCCCATGTCAAAGATTATACATTTTGAGACTTTAGCTTTGATTTCACAGGCATGTTCACATAGCCTATGATCTGTTATAAAGTCCACAATAAAAAAATGTGTTATATTCTCCATAATTTTGTTTGGTTTTCGCTTTTTCGAATTATAGCACTTGAACTCATGTCGTAGTGACGAATACCCAACTCAGAGGTTCTAGTCGGGTCTCCTAGGTTCACTTGCAGACATCATAAGTCGACCTGATGTCTCTGTCCAGAGGCAACACACCCAAGACTTGTTTGAACGCCTAACGTGACCCGCAGAGATTTCAATGTCTTTATTAAATTAGGTCATCTGAAATCATCCCTTTGTACAACTCGTGACTATTTCCACTACACACGCAATCAGAAAACCTCGTTATTCATAACCTAATATAACGCTAGGCACCTCTCCTTTTGTATTGTACAGTGGTAGACGCGATCTATACAACATAGCTGTCCTCTTTTTCAAAGTTGCAATTTATCTTAGGCTATTAAACTTATTAGTTATCCACCGTGGACGCAGTACCGTGAGTCAGATCGCTTGTCCGCGCCGTGATTAACTCATCCATCGCCGGATCATTGAACATGTGGGCTGAGCGTAACGGTGGCACGTGCGCTCGATTTTACAGTCTCTCCTCGGGAGCGCACTGCCTCCGCCAGAGCGCGCATTGAGGAGTCAGAAGTCTGTCCGCATAGCTCTGCCATCTGAAGTTTCTCACTGTCTTTGCTTGGGGATTTAATTTCGAAGATAAACGGGAGAGGGAGTATATTTCCTATAGAGGAACAGTAATAAGCCATACGTTTTAATTCTGTATCATATTGAAATATCACAAAGCATCAGCATTGGGGGAATATGTTTCTTTCCACACGAAACCACGGGTAACGGTTTCTACGGAATCTGGGCTTGAGATCCCCTCCTGAGCGGAAGAGTGAACTTTTCTCTAATAAATGAGGCATTGGATTATTTAGACGCAAAAGAAAAACATGGTGCGACAAACGCTGGATACAGTTTGGGATTTTTAAGGTCAGAGAACGTTTAGACAACAGCGTCGGTATTTTAACAGGACAAAGCAGAATTCGGTTATTTGGAGGAACATATGACAAGAGGAGCGCGCATCTTTAAAGCACACGGATTCCCCATCAGAAAAAGCAAGATGTATATCTATATTTACGGCGTACTGCTCTTTTTAGGTAAGTTTCTTTTTTAATTGCATCCTTAGGGCAAGAGTTGTTGTTTTATCTCAAGTTCAAACGAAAGAGAATTTCATTTCGTTTCATTTAGTGTCATCTTCTGAATGAAAATAACTTTGCGTAATCGTCATGATTTCACGGGGAATCATATTTTGACAGCTCACGTCAAGATAATGTCAAGTTTACCACTGAGCAAAAACCTACATTCTTTATTATTATCTCATATCTGAATCCTATTTCTTATGGAGGATGTTATTCGGAAGCGCGTTGCCTAAACATGGCACGGCGTTTTATTTCCCAAGAAAACATAATGTGCTTATCTGTCCTAACAAAGATATAACAATATGTCTTAAAATATAAAAAATATGAACTTTTACACGACGTCTAATTTTTATCTCATTAGAATCTAATAGGTCTAAATCCGCGTTTAATAGTCGTTGATGAGAAATAAGTCGTCAATGAAGGTGAGAAATATCAAGGTCACTTTGTAGATTTATCTCTGCCAGTTGCACACCTTTGTGCGCACTATAAGACGGAACTTACACTGAATGTTTAAACAGCCTGCGGAACCTATTTACCACATAGTACATTTTGTAATTATACTTTAACTTCCAGTTACTCGCACTGTGCCTTTGTTATTCATTTAACGCCGAACTTCTTTAAGTAATATAGAGCTATCAAAAAACGTTTCACCAATGATTTTTAATTTGTTGCATTGCTTGTAATTTAAGATTGCTCATATTGCTAAAGCAATTTGTTATGATAAGTAATATGTATAACCATATGTAAATCGCTACTTAATATCTTTCCTGATCATCTTTATTTTCACGCACACACTCTTAAGCAACACTTAAAGATCTTAAGATATATTGTAATTCAGCTTCTCTTACAATCTTCTCTCATGAGTGAGGCTCCGGCCAACTATGTCTCGGAATCTTTTATAATGATCATGTAAAAAAGTATGAAGCATAAAAATACTTTGAAAATTATACATTTGAAATGATTGAATTTTGGTTAGTATAGTGATGTATGTCCACCTGTAGGTGTCACTAGTGAGTTGCACCTTTTTTAAAATGACCCAAAGACCAAAAGAACATCTGCATACATGTACAAAAAGATCTCTGTGGATCTTTTTGTACCCCACTCATACACTATTAATGAACGTGTAAAAAGGCTAACAGAACAGAGTAATTTTAAAGCTATAGCCTAATTTAAAAAATGCTGTATAATGGCCACAACAAGAAAACCTATAAATATATTACAGTGTTGTCAAATATTGTGTTGGAGTTATTTAATGAATGATTCAATGCTATAATGACTGAAAGGCATGTATTTTATTCTTGGGCTGCACCCTGAGCTGTCAAGCTGTCTTTGTGAGTCATAAAAATGATTGCACAATCATCTGGGTTTTGCCACTGGTTTTACAGTCACTAAATCGCCCTGCAAAGCTGTAAATGTGAATCACTGTGAGACTACACTGAGGAAATCCAGTCGTTAATATCTTCATAAAATCTTTTGCTACAGATGTGGACCTTTACCTGATTTATGCAAATGATCCTATTAAACATTATTATTTTGCATTAAAAAATCTCATTTTAAGTGAAAGATGTAAACAACACCTGAACTCGCACCTCTCCATCCTCTTTCACAGACGAGCTAGTGTTCTCCATGTCAAGCTCCCCCATTCTCTCCGAGTCTGGGCACCAGGAACCAATGGACTGTTTAAGGGCCAACGAGAACTGTAACCAGGACCAAAAGTGCAGTCAACGCTTCAGGATCATGAGGCAGTGTCTGGCAGGAAAGGACAGGAACACCATGCTAGCCAATAAGGATTGCCAGGTTGCCATGGAGGTGTTGCAGGAGATGGCTCTGTTCGACTGCCGCTGCAAGAGAGGAATGAAGAAGGAAATGCAGTGCTTGCAGAGTTACTGGAGCATCAACATAGGCATGACTGAAGGTAGGAGCTCTTGGGATTATTGATGTATGGTTGTATGCACAGATGCGCTTCATAGATCGCGGAAAAGAGGAAACGTGAAGAGGCAGCAGAGAGGTCCGGGGCTAGTTGTCACACTTTTTATGGCATTTTCACTACGTGTTGACCTATAGTGAGGCATGTTGTCAGCAAAATTTAAAGAGTAGGCCTACATTGACATTTCATGCAGTGTGTAATGTTGAAGTGTTTGAAAGTAAGCAGTCTGCCAAGTTGTAAATCCAAAGGTAAATGAATAACAAAGTTATTGGCTTGGAAAAAAGGGAGTCGACTCTGAATCACGCAAACGAGTCGTCCGTAGTCCGATTCGCGAATTTACATCACTACATACAGTATTGTCCTCGCCTGCTTTTGCTAGGACTGCCCGCGAAAACTTCACTCTTCTCACCCAAACACTGTAGCTCGTGAGCCTGATTCGGGGTAGACCAATCACAGCAGACTAGACCATCTGACCAATCACAGCAGACTAGGCTAGCGGAAAGAACTAGACAGATGAATTGCGTAACAAATCATTTGCGAGAGGGTCAAGAATTAAGGTAAGAATAACTGCCTATTATAATAAATAAATAAATATAATAATAGTGTTTTTACACCTTCTAAACTTGTTGTCTGACACTACATAAACCAAAGTAAGACCTTACAAATCCCTAGTTATGTACTTCATTAAGCATTGAAACAACAATGAAGCATAAAGAGTGACATTCAAAGATATCAAATCATTGTTTTTGCCAATATGTATTGAAAATAAATTGTATGAAAATCACATCTGGCTGCCTTATAATGAAAAATACCATTGTCTTTCAAACACACTTACCTTACAGGATTGACTTCTACCAGAATGCATCCTTAGATGGTTCTTGAGATATATGCCCTTGTGACAACTAGCCCCCATCATTCTTTCATCATAGAGTGCACACAACTACTGTGTTAATATATAATATACACTGCAAATGGGGAACTGTGGGAGAAAAGTAGAGTCCAGTGAAAGTACATGTGTAATGTGAGTGCATTAGCTGGTAGTGCTGTCAGGCCCATAAATGAGTTGAAACTGTCCTTCCGTGCTGTCGTTATTCCTCACCAAAGTAATGTGTAGGAGGAGGGTGAAGACATGGTATTGCGGTGTCATGTTGGCATGAGCTGAATTTATATAACCTGATCAGTTTTGAACAAACACCTCAGTGTGATGTCACCGCACAGCTCATATTCCTCATTCCTGTGGATCAGAGCAGGTGTGAAGCATAGCACAGAATCTAGTTTGTTTGTAATTGACTTAAACCTTTTTTTCTGCTGGAATGTTCTGATTTGTTGACGTGCAGACATTATTTATATGCATGAAAGCATGTTATTTGAACCGTTTTATGTTTTTGTGTGACCATTTTAACATATGTGACCTTGGACTAAAATAAGTAAGTCATAAGTAGCAAAGGTATTTTGTAACAACAGCCAAACAATACATGTATGTGTCAAAAGTAAAAATCATGTTCCATGAAAATAATTTGTAAATTAACTACTGTAAAATTGATGAGAACTTTATTTCTGTCAGTGGATGCAGCATAATCGGGAGAAAAAAGGTCCGGATACACACTTACAAACTTCACTCGCTGCTGCCCGATCTAGGAAGTACCCACTCAAGTTTGGAATCCGTGTAAAGCCTAGAATTTCAGCTTTCGGGTTCATCTACTCACCACAATGTCATTGGAGCGCTAAGCAAAAGAGACCGTTAAAACAAACCTGTTTCTTCTTAGCAATGGTCTGCTATACAGCACCCCTTATTAACAACTTAATCTATTTTCTCAATATTTAGATTTTTTTGCATTCTCAGATTTCAAATATTAAAGTATTTGTCTCTCAAATATTGTCCAATCCTAACAAACCTTAGTCTTGTAATACCAAACTCTGCTACATCACTTTTGACCAGCGTTTTTACTTTCTTGAGAGGCAAGCGCTTGTCTGAAGTTTAAAATCATTGGTGTAGCCATAAGCCAATCACATGGCGTTTGGTTATGACGTATGTTATGCTTATGTTATGCGACGTAAGTCGGCTTAGCTGCCTCAAACTTCCGCCGAAAACAAAACCATCGGGTGAAATACCAGAAGGAAGATGGCTGTGAACGACTTTTGCAGATTTTGTGAATTAAATCTATGCATCCACAGTACAATTACTGCATCTAAACAAATATTTGACAGTAGAGACAAACAAGAAATTATGTGCAGCCAACTGTTAAAGTTAGGATTAGTTATGTTAAACACAGCTCTTCATTCGTTTCGAGTCTGTCGGAAATGCTGCAATTAATTGTAAGATTACAGCATAACATGGCAATATTAAAGGACTGGAAAAGAAAGGTGACACTGACCTGTCAAAAGGGTGCCAGTTCGATCTGACGATTGGTATCAGTTGACAAATTAAACTTTTCCCTAAACCTGCCGGGAGTAGGGCCACATCATCACCTCCATTAAAAAAACCAAACACTCTTCTTATTTGGGCTTCAGTTGGCAAATGTCCGGAATATTCTCCACAACAGAGCGAAAAGCATCCTGTGTCTCCATGTCCGCTGTCGTCTTAGATTTCCCTAAATACAACCTTAAAACGTCACGGCTCTCAGCCCGGCCTCTGTTCGCTGGTTGGACGGCTGGAGCCGGAGATAATCTGGGAGATGCTTTGCTATATCAAACTGGGTACAGAAGTGAACTGAAATTGAGCTGAAGTACGAAGCCGACGTAGTCAGGCTAAACAAACCATACACCAATGCGTATTTATTCTGATTTCGTATGATCTATGAATCTCAATTTCAAAAATTTACCCTTATGACTGGTTTTGTGATCCAGGGTCACGTATGTGCTAATCTTAGTGCCTTATTAGTGCCAAAATTCCCCCTTATTTACTATTCAAAGTTCTTTGGAGCCCCCCTTCCATTTTTACCACAAAGCATACGTCCGCTTGAAAAGTGTGACTGGTGTGGAAATGAGAAATCACTGAGATAATACTGGTTTGTGAATAATTTCGGGTCTGAACAGAGGGGCCATTCAATTCCAGGATGTGTCAGTATGGTGTCAACTCACAGTTCACAGAGCACACATTCACTCTGATGAACGCACACCCTAAGGTCTTAAATGCAAAATGTGACGCCACCAATTGATTTGTTGAATTTGATTACGTCTATTATGAACTGCATTGCAAGAATCTCAACATCTAAGGCCACATCTGTCCTTTATACACTAGTGAACAGTCCATCATTGTAGGTAACATGGCTTCTGTGCCTTGTGGTTTGGGAATATTTTTTATTGTGGTCCTGATCAAGCAAACCGTGTGGAGTCAAACTGATTGATTGACCTATTTTGGAGCGGTACGCTATGCCAACCCCCATGTGAACAGTGCAGAGCTTATTGGCTCTACTCCCTCAACACTGTTAACAAGAGGTTATATATTGTTTATGAGATAAAAGTGCATCCCTTATTGCCTTGTTAGGCACTGTTCTTGCAGACACATCACTGCATCACATTCCAATTCATATTCAACTTCAACTTTTTTCAGCGAATATTTGTGTACAGTATGAAAGAATTATATAATAGTTAACATAATCCAATTTTAGACTTACTGTGTTTATCAGTGGCTTTTTGATGTCAATGAATAATTCCTTAGATAAAGATTATTGTCCCACTTCAGAAATCAAAAGCCGAGCCTTTTCATTACAGTGGCAGCTTTTCTGCTGACTTTCTCATTTTATGGATCTTATTTTTTGCCACGACTTTACAGGCACATTTCCCAGCAGGACATTGCATGAAAACATTCTGAAATATACAGTTAGATGCATCAGAGAGGTGGATACAGTCAAAGTAACCTAAACATAAATGAAACATTGTGCTAAAAATGGTATTTCACATTTGTGTTTATACATCCATCTATCAGTCCAATTATCCTTAAAGGGACAGTTCACCCAAAAATGTAAGTTTTGTCATCATTTAGGCTACTCACCCTCGAGACCTATCATATCTGTAATGTCTTTGATCTGATCAACACAGAGAAAGATATTTGGAAAAATGCTTGTAACCAAACAGCTCTTGGCCACCATTGACAACCATAGTATGAGAAAAATTCTATGGTAGTCGAAAGTGGCCCGGAACTGTTTGCTGTCCTACACTCTTCAAAATATCTTCCGATGGTTCATCAAAACAAAGAAATTTAGTAAGGAAAGTTTCCCATGATGGTGGTCAGTGGAGGCCAATAACTGTTGGTTTACAAGCATTCTTCCAAATATCTTTCTCTGTGTTCATCAGAGCAAAGACATTCATACAAATTTGAAACAACTTGAGGGTGAGGAAATGATGACAGAATTTAAATTTTTGAGTGAACCGTTCCTTTTCGTTGCACCATCTACCTTTGGGGACTGACAGCTGAGTTTATTCAATGGGCTATGTGCATGCGTGACTTCAGCGTTTCACATGAGGAACCCTAGGCAGTTTCCGGCTGGGGAGACTTAAAGCAGAGAGAAATGGAAAAATAGTTTAGCAGTGGTTTAAAGAAGTGCTGTTCTACAGTATTTGAAATGATACTTTCATAAGTTAACATTTCGTCATAATATCAAATATGATAGAACGCTACTTCTATATACAGCTGCTTTGTGCCGCAATGTACAGCATCTCTTAAATTTAACTATTTTCTCCTTTTTTAATCTCTCTCCGTTTTAAGTCTCCCCAACAGGAAACTGCATAGGGTTCCTTCTGTGAAACGAGTAAGTCATGCATGCATAGATCCCATTCTCCACCAATATCACGACAAAAGAAAAACTTATGCTTTATTTATTATGTGTGCAACAGCGTGGTGGGAATGCAATGCAGAGGCATGACCTGAAAGCGAACCAGTGGGTCCTATTCGATTTCATTGAAAGGCTCCAGTGTTTCAAGGCTATGCATCCTCCGTAGGATCAAGGTCTATGTGTGCACTTCAATGGTGTCTGTAAAAGGATACCTGTCGCCATGTCCTGCAAGCTCTATTCCTACATCTCTCTGTAGTTTATCACAAACACCTTGGATTTAAACAAAGGAAAGTAATGTTTTCTTATAGAACTGAGAAAGCCGTTCATCTCAGTGGGCGCAGTATGCCCCAGAAACATGTGATTTGAATTCTGCCATCTTCCATATTTAAGTCAGTCATGCAATATAAATGTCATGTGACTAATCACTCTGGAGCTGCAGAAAATGATGTCATGGCAGCACTGATTTGTTATTGGCATAAAATAGACTGGCAGGAAACAGGGACAAATATTCAAAATACAATTTCATGCTCCTATGGCCTACAAAACAGTCACTGGACAAAATATTTTCTACAACATAAATGCTATTTATGTTGCTTTATAATTAGCTGGTTTTGTTTAAATACTGTATTCAGGGTTATTTTAAATCTGCCTTTATTCTGTTTATGTAATGCTTATGCTCTACAGACTAAACTACAGAAAGACGAACTGTAGGTTCACATTTGTTTGCTTATATAGATGGTTTCAGCGGCAACAACATAAACAAACATTATGTGGCCCAAACTTAACCTCCGGGAGAGCTCCAAGAATCAATAACTCTTAAGTAGTTTTATTTTTGTACATTGAAGATACCATATAATATTTATTCAAATAACAATAATATAAATTAAATATAAAATAGATTGTGAAGTTATAACCAAACAAACATCGGAAGTTAACTGAGGGCCAGCCTGTGTGTCCAATGAAATGTCTATTAGTATTTTGTATTATTATAGTTACAGTTTCCTGTTTATTTATTTAAAAATGTTTGAATTTCTAGTTTGTCATGTTTTTGTTTTGCTTTGGTCATTTGTTACTTTGTAACTTTTTTGAAAATAAACTGCACCTGGGATCTCATCTCCACAACACCTCCAGCAACCCATTTGTTACAAACACACAGCTACTTTTGAATGGCTGTCACTGGAGAAAGATACTTTTGCCCCCAGAATAATGGCCAAACCCTGATCCCTCTTTATAAAGCAATACTAAGTACACTCACAAAACATAGTATTCATTATGTGGTCTTAGAATTCAATGAGATGAACTGAAGTACAGTATGAATACAGTATCAAGAGGAGACAGTATCAAGCGAAGTGGTTGTGCACTTCTGGACACTGGCAGTTTAAATCAGCCAGATACAGTCGCATTTCATTTTGATCCATTGCGCAGTTAACCAGGTTTAACTTACTGGCAGGCTAATTGATTTTGACACAAGCTTCCTCAGTCATCCTACCAAAGACAAACACTTTGTAGTAATTTTACCACGGGGAAAACTGCGAATCATTGAGCAGCAGGAATGTGAAGCTCAGGGATCTGAGTTGATACCTAAAGGCTGAAGGTTTAGTTTTAAGATGCAGATGAAAAGAAGTTGAAGAGAGAACGAGATCACAGTGCTGTTCTCACCAAAGCTTAGATCTTCAGAAACACAGATAGGCCTCCTCTGGGGCTTTGGGAAAAAAACAATACATTACCAAATTATTAAGGCAACAAGGTATGAGAAAATTATTTCTATGGCACTAGAATCACCCTTAAGAAATGCAAAATTATTGTTTTATTTGAAAAAAAACAGCTAGTCCCACCAATGCATAACATCGACTACGTATAAATGCACCCTCATAATGTGATTGTAATTGCAATACTGCGTTTACACTTATAATAACAAGCGAGTTAGCATTATCAAAGTAAAATATGTTTGATTATGCGCATTTATGTGCTTAATCGCATTTATGCTGCTCTGATCAAGGTGCGCATGTGCTTCTGTCACGCATCTTAAAGCAGGCGTAACACAAGGGGTTTCTGTCAATCTCATATTAATCTTGAGTACCTATACAGTAGTATTGCATAATTCGTATCTTAGAAGAGTATTTAGTTTGATCACGTTTATAAAAGATAGATACAGCTTTACAGTTGTTTCCGAAAACATACAGCGCGTGAGGGGGGGGGAGGTGAAGGCTGAACCAAAGCACGTGCACACCCATTGTCAACAAAACACAGACATCAGTTTTACTCACCGCATGTGGTTCATGTCCGGCATCTTTTAAGGCTGGGACGGCTGCATATATAAGTTTCGATATCCAAATCCAGCGTTATATCCACCGTTTACATAACATTCATCACCCAAATGCAGTGAAAAAACAAACACCTGAACTTCGTGAACGTATGCTCTCTCTCTTCTCCTGCTTACAAGTGAAAGTGACATCTGTGCATGCTCCTTCTCCTGCTCTCATGCAGCCGAGCCGCGTGCCTTTCCGGGAGGATTGTTGTAAATGGGACTAAGAAAAGTTATGAGTGAAACAGTTTTATATGTTCGAAAAAAACTTTCCGAAACCTGTACGATCGCTGGAGGAGTGTATCGAGCACAGGAATACTACGTAATACTCCCAACTCGTTTTTTGACAAGTTGACCATGTTAAGCATGAGAAGACAGCACGTTTAACATTGTAAAGAAGTCAGAATGCATGACACACCGTTACAGGGCCACTTTAGGCGCAAGTTCATGGTAAACATGACAGTCAAAATGTTTACAGTCAACACAACTGGCTGTCAGCAGTCTCTGAACCATACCTTCATACAGTAACAAAGCAAAAGCCTACAACACATTTGTGAAGGCATTTTTCATTGTATTTCTATATTCATCACGACGCATAACAACTTACATAACAACTTACACATAATGGTGTTTTGCTTTTGACAAGAATATATTAAAACGATAGCAAGTAACTAACACCTACTGTATCTGAGAGTATCGTCTGTGCTGTGTATTAAAGCAAATAATCTGACTTATAAAACTTCCATGTAAATGGGAGAAAAGAGGTGTTCTCATGTCTTGTAAACATGTTACTGCGATTAAGTCCTTACTCTGATCATTGAAAATAATCGCATTATTGATGTGCATGTAAACATAGTCATTGATTCAGCTGGAATAGATTCTGAAACAAAATGTTGCGTTGTTTAAGGAACACTACAATAATCTTTTGAATACAATAGACTACAATTTCAAATTTCTTCCATGGATGGATGGACAAAATGCTAAAATATTAAAAAAGTGAACACAAAATTAAAAAGGTACTTTATGCATAACTTGATTTAAAATGTTCTGAACATGCCCCAAAGGCTACAATCTATTGCATGAAGAAAATATGTTTCTTTTCACTGACTTCTAGAATTCCATTAGCATGGCTCATTGAGATTTTTATTTTTATCTAATGAAAGTCAACTCGAACGACTTTCATTTAAATGTCTGACCCCATCTTATTCTGGTTCCCATGGATACTCCTGAATCTCTACGTGTGCAATAAATACCCGAGGAGACAATTTCTCATCTTGTAAATGAAATGGCGGTATTCTCTACTGGTCTTCTACAAAATCCGTCGCCAAAGGGGACATCTCATCTCATTCTACATTTTCTGTATGAGATTTATAATCTAGTGCATTTAAAATTTCTATCTGAAAGTGAAAATCGAATGACTTCCACTGTAGGTTCATTGAACTGTGAGCGGGGGTTCTCGGGTACAGTTCAGGAGATGAACAAGTTCATCAAAATTGAGTTGCGGTTAGCATTAAGGTCCTTTAGAACACCTTCAAGGTCAAGGTCGCAACAATCGAAATGTTATGGCTGGAATGGGATCAATTCCTAAAGGGTGTCTGGTTTTCACATAGGTACTTTAGCGTATAGAAGATGTACGGTTTACATGTTGCCGTGTGGCGGTTTCTTCCCTCCTGCCGTAGAGTGGCTCGCTCTCTTAAGCTATGATACCAACAGCAAGCACAAAGAATCTCTCCCAAGCATCTAGCTATTAACTCTATGACCGATAGCAGCAGTCAAAGTCTATTACCTCAGTCATCCACTTTCATAAGGACAGACTGGCCACAGGGAGGCGATAGGACGCCTCACCCCCACCTTCTCGATTTGTCCTCTGCTCTCTCGGTTCTAACCCCTCCGAACCCCCCCAACCACAGCCTACTAAATCATCAACGCTGGCCCTAGGGCAGCTCAATAGCTATACACTGGATAACACAAGAGTTTCGAAAACTGCCAGCCAGGCAGGTGGATGCACGCGCACACTTCTCACATTTTCCCCACAAACATTTTGGTGGGTGTTTGTGCTTACAGCAGAGAAGAAATATGACGACAGGCCTACCAGTTGTATCTCCTTGTGAATCCCTTTTTAATGATTTCCATTACTGTAAGTGGAGATGCAGAGAGACAATGGTGCTAGATGGATGAGCCGCGAGGTGCGCGTTAAAACAGCCAGGCCAAACCGCTGGGACTGGTCTAGAGGGAAATGCTTGGCTGCAGACTGGGGAAATACTGCCTGTTTATGACTCTACAGAACTATGCACCATTGTAGAACCACACAGGTATTATAATAGTGCTTTCAAATATTACCACCAATTGTTATGCGGTGCAACTTTTGAATCAGGAGGCAAATGTTGATATTTTTTTAGGTTTTTCGGGTTTAAATATGGAAGAGCATTTAAATTGTCAGAATGCAAAAGGCACTGAAATATATTGTGTTTATTTTATAGGGATAGTTCACGCAAAATTTAAATTCTTTCATCATTTTTCCTCAAATGTCATGACAAACCTGTATGACCTTCTTTCTTCTGCAGAACACAAAATAAGATGTTTTTGAGGAACGTTGTTAGTCAAACAACAATGGCCTCTATGACTTTCATTATATGGAAAAAAACACATTTCATAAAATATCTTATATATTTTTTGCACCACAGAAGAATTAGAGGCCGTTTACACAAGAATGTTTTCAATAGAAAACAAAAAACATTTTATGCGTTTTGGCTAGGGATGCACGATAATATTGGCACGCAGATATTATCATCTGTAATTGGCTTATAAATTAAACTGGCCCAATATGAAAAATTACGCGTTTCTCAGACTTTTTCCTGCCATTCCGAGCTCCACCTGTCCCCAATCACCCCAACAAAATGGTAATAAACATGGCTGATAAACTTGACGATGTTGAGCTGAAATTGTGATTCCAAATTTCACTTTCGTCACGTGACTCTCGCTGCTCTGTGATGCAGGCTGCGCGTTGTAAACAAATATAAGCTAGGCTAAAACCTCCCAGTGTGCAGATCATACTAGCCTGACTTTATAACTGTGTAGCTCGCACTGCTTAAAAAGAATGCGCTGTTTGCGCAAACCAGATTCGCGTGAGGCGTAATCAGTCAGTACAGAGTCTGCAGGTATTTATGAATGTATGTTATGAGGAAAAAAGCTCATTGTTTAATCCAGATAACTATGTGAAGGCTTTCCGTTTTGCCCATAAATACAACAGTCAACACTACAACACTGATGCTTAGCTACAGCTAAAGCTATTGTCCATTAGAACAAGTGTTTCCTTTGATCGATTCTCAATAAGTCCGTATGGAAAACACTTATCTACTTTTTAAATAGCTGGGTTTTTTTCTTTAAAGGTTTTATTAGACATTAATACTATGTGCTGTTTTATTGCCATCAAATAGTAAAACTCCCTTTACAAACTTCATAGAATTATGTAGAATTAAAAATTTAACAACATTTTTCCAGATACTTACATTTTATTCTAAAATGACTTGAAAAATATCGGCATATCGGCAAAAGTTAAATATCGTGCATCACTAATTTTGGCTGTTGATTTACATGACAACGGCATTTGGGAGACTGAAAACGCACACTTTTGAAATTGGTCTCAAAGTGCAAGTTTTTGAAAACGACAAATGCCAAAAAACGTCAATAAACCTGTTCATTCTAAATACAACTAACTTACAAAAGTGTTTATTGACATTTGCTGAATCAGACCGAAAAAGCCTTAAATCTCAGGTAAATTAATAAATAAATAAGACTTACAAAAGATTACAATAAAAAGTCATAGAAACTACAGTAAATATTTAATATAAGTCCCTTTTGTTGTGATTTCCCTATCTCTCCGTCTTGAAGAAACACTCTTGAGTCTCGGGTTTTGATGCCAGGAAGATAGACTTTATTGCTCAAACAATCAAGACAAGTTTTCCATAAAGAACTGAACTGCCTGGTTGGGGAAATGCCTTTATTGAGGACACATGTCGAACAGAGTTATTCAGGGGCCTTTGGAGTTACCATTTGAAACAGATGTTCTTCGTCACAAACAACACCAAATCCTTACCGTGTACAACAAGAGATATGCTTCCAAAGTTAAATGTAGAATAGAACTATAATGGTAAAATAATTTTTACATGATTCCTTTATATTCTGGATAATAAAATCTTCCTCCCTCTTCAGCATGAATTTAGTACAGGCAGGTTGCTTAAAATCGGTTGACTCTTAGGTCATTCATATTTCAAATCATATCGAGCCCATTTCGATTTAGATGTGATGAAAGTAGAACCTTGTGTAAGGGAAAGTTTCCACCAGTTTAACCCATTCAGACCATATGTAGACCAGTTGCAAACATGATAGGTGGCATTAGCCAAATAAATCAATGTGACTTTTCAGCTGTGTTTCGATATATTTATGTTGGTTAGTGCAGATCTAGTCTCAGGTTCAGACGTCATTCCCACGGACGGTTGGCTGAGCATCTGATGCATAATGCACACTTTACTGGAAACATTTCAGAATTATCGAAGTCATCATCTGATTGGTTGATTTGAAGGAGACGTGCGTGTCGCGTTCTTCAACGGTCTCCCTGGACACAACAGTTGTTTTTACATCGGTTGCAAAAAGAATTTATCACGATCGACTTAACGCTAAATTCTCAAAAGTATGCGAAGTATCGAAGATAAACAATTTTGTTGCTGTTAACCTTTGACACATTCATGAATGTACCCCGGTCTGTTACTGTGGGGACATCTCCATGCCTCTCATCATGAGCACAAAACGAAACGGGATTGGTTGCTTTACCTGTCAGTCATATGGCTTGTTGGGCGGGTCTTGGCCAATGATGTATAAAGGTCTGGCTACGTGAGACAAGTGCTGGACCTGCAACAGAGCCATGCCATTCAACAGCAAAACCTATGGAGTGATTGGTCAATCTAGGCCTATTTAAGCAGTCTAGCTCGGACACCAGCACACCGCCATTCAAAACACGTCAGAAAACACTTATGAACTGTTATGTTGTTTGGGGTTTAACGGCAGCTGAGAAACAAAGTCTCATTAAGGTTCTCTTACAGCGCATCCTCATGCCCTGAAGGGAAAGATGAGGTGGGAGTCTTTCTTGTTTTGCCCGATAAGAATTTGTATTGTAGTTACGCCTTTTGGCACTTTCCATTTCAGAAGATCTGCCTCCTGCTGTTCAATAACCCCACTCTTCTGGAAAGATGTAGTTCGAAGAACAAATGTCGCCACAACACTGGTGAACATGGTTTACAGGCAAATGGGACAAGCAATCATGCCTGGGGGAATATAGACTCACAGGTAGAGGATTGTTTTAGCTCCATTAAACTGGAAATGGATGTGCGCTTAGAGGATGTAATGAAAAAAAAACAATTATTCTGCAATATGCTGAGGACAATTCTTCATTTCACCGTGAAGCCCCAATTTGAGCAAGTGATTTTTCTTCGCAGAACAAAAGTTTAGTAAACAAATGGGAAATCAAGAGTATTTACATGCTGATCTCAAAGAAATATTGAAACCCAACTGAATTATACCTGCTGGCCAGGTATTAATGTTAGCAGGCGGCCTATTCACATTTTTAACATATTTTTGTATTTTTTTGTTTGCGGGGCTTGTTTATGGCAGATACAACAAATCAGCTATGAATTCGTTATTACATATATATTGCGAGGTACATTTGGGAGATAACTTAATTTTTAACACTTGCTGTCAATGATATTAAACGAAACAGAATTATGGGTCTCAAGTGAAACAACTGCCTTCAGTTTTCAAGAAACTGTCATGTACAGACAAATCTGCTCTTTACTCTTTCCAAAAGGAGCTTTTACAATCAATAATGCATTGTGTGTCTAGTTTTGGATTATATCTTGGAGGCACTCTCAATTCTAGATAGTTCTTTTTTCACAGAAGTGCCTTGAAACGCACAGCATCAATAATGTTGATTTAAATACGATCGTAACAGGCTATGATATAAATATCACAAAACAATGGCGGCTGAACCCATACTAGTGTTTTTCTTCATTCATAAACACGAACAAGTTTGAAACTTACCTGAAAATAACCATGATTTACTCACCCTCAAGTTAATTTATAACTGTATAAATTTCTTAGTTTTATTGAACACAAATAATTATATTTTCTCCAATGTGGAAAACCAAACAGCTTTGGGGCACTAATGACTAACGTTGTAGTTATTTATTGTGGTCAATAGTGGCTCAGAACTGGTTTCAAGCATTCATCCAAACATCTTTGTTTTCAGCAGAACAAAGACATTTATTGAGGTTGAGTAAATTATAACAGAAATGTCATTTTTAGGACTATTCTGTTCATAGTGCTGAATAAATATCTATTATAAATATGACACCTTCCTTACAACATACGGGAAAGATGAGAGAATCGACAACAGAAGACATTGAAAACATTTTTCATTTGATTGAAAACCTTACACACAGTTATCATATACCATAAACCAACATTTATTCATTTCGATTTTCTATTACTGCTACATAAAATATTGTAATGCGTTTTATTGCCATAATAAAATTCCATTAATTTGGTATATTGTGTTGTTTTTTTAAAGACAGATCTACAATACAACTGAATACATTTTTATTTATGAGTGCGTTTGGATGTACAATGGACACACTGCAGGTAAACCCAGAGGTCAGACGGATTATTACCCCCAACTGTAAATTAATTTGAGTGGAACAAAATATGACTATAAAATCATGCAGGAGAAGCATCCCCGTGAAATGAAATGAACACATGTCAGCCACACGGAGACTGATTGCTCCTCTGACCCCTCTCACAAATCTCTCATTTGCCTCAATTTAATGCCAATAGAAAAAAGGACAACGGCATTTCAAGTGAATCTATAAAGCTGTGGACAAGTGTATAGACTTGTGCTGCAGGGGTAACTGATAGATCTAAAATGTATAATTCAATGCAATTAAAGAATTGAGTTTGAGAGAAGGAATAGAGATAATGGATAGTAATCTATACCTTGCATTTCATTTTATTACTTTCATAGATGAATTAATACAATCTGGAAATACTTTGGAAATTTCTTAGTACTTTTGGTATGGGCTGGTAAAATGACATTTTATGCTCATAGTCTGGGATACAGAACATCCTGTAAGAAGCAGGTAGAACTTTAATCTCCGAAGGAGGTTGTAAGGAAGCATATACTTATGGTTTAGAACTATTGAGTGCAAAAATATCACAATGGCTATTAAAAATATTTTTTATCATATTTTTTATTTATGTCTTGAGTTCACATACTATGTTTGTTGAAGCAGAAGTGTTGTGGCTCAGTTGTTCCTCAAAGACTTCTCTAATCTTCACTCCTTATTACCATCTTGATTTCCCAAGAGATGTCTTAGCTGAGATGGCAAAGTGTTTTTGGTAATTAATGTAAAGATTTTTGTGACACATTAGGCATCATAGCAACAGTGAGGTTTATTGGGTCGTCTCGCAGGACATTTTTTGATGACTGTGTTAATATAAGCTTCAAAGTTTGATATAAGCAACTAAAAGGAAGTTTTCTCACACCCACTCACCCTCTCTGTCACCAAATTGAATTTAGTGATTATACAAATGGCTTTGATGTCAATATTTTCTTATGTTTCTTTATATATTCATTTCCTATATGTCATACTATATCTACAACTATAGTTGCATTTTATTATTTGCATATCATCCATTTCCAGTCATACTCACAATCACAAAACAGATCTAATTTTTGGAAGCAACACAACAGTACCACAGAGTTAGTAAGGCACGTAAGGTAGCTCATACCTGTGTTTTTTTAATTCTTTTAAACTAATACTGCTAACTTTTTAAATATCCAAAGCGCTTATTACATGGCACTTGATACTCATTGGCTAGTCGCAATATTCGAATGTTATTTCCTAACTCAGCTCAAAAGTAACACATGGGCTGTGCGTCAATCAGTTCCCTTGTTCTGTAGTCAATTATCAAGGAGTTGAACATTTCAAGGTATGTCTCATTCGCAAAATCCATCCAGTGCACTTAAACGTTCGTTTCCTTTAAATTCCCACAATGCACCGCCAAAAAAGAGGGAGCATCGATCCTATGTTCCCCTTCCTCTCACATGACAATTCTTGAAGCCGTGTAACCGAAAACGCACAAGCCATCGCAACCATCTTCATGAAACGCGACATATTTTTTGAAAAGACAAATGCTTATTTAATTTACACCTATTGCTAGACAGGCAGGGAACACAATCTAACAGTTGAATTTAATAATCGACCAAATTTGTGCAATGAAATGTAACATCATGTACTTCAATCAGTATTAAAAAAAATTAATTTAGGAAAATAAGTGAACAGTGTCCCAAAGTGAAGTGAGCCAGGGTCCTTACCGGTGCCCAAACCCGTGAACTCGATATACTGTTTCACGACCATTGTCATCCGGGTGCTGCGAGTCATCTTGTCTGGTGTAGTTTGATCACCCTGTCTGGGTTTATTATGCGATAACAACCACCTGGCATTGTCCCATACATATACATACAGTATATTGAATGAACATTATATATACTCAATTATAATTTTTTGCACACTTAATATGTGTAAATCAATTTTCCTTCTTCAAAGGAAGGTTTTATCAGATTTAGTTGGAAATCTGTGGACAATTTTTCACCAAGCAAACCCATCCACCCACACACATACACAGCTTATTTTAAAGCATGGATCTTTGCAAGAATCCTAACAGGATGTTGCTAAAATAAACTATTGGACGTTGTGGATTAAATCACGACCTGTTTCTGTATCCAATGTCTATTTGGAACAGGATCAAAGACCTCATTCAGTGAGGTTGATACTGAATGACTTGGCCGACACTCAAGCATTTGCTTGCTTTGCTTGAATTACTTTCTTCCTGCTGACCTAATGGAGAATTAACAGGATGGCTGGGGCTTATTAGACTGTTTGTGTCCCAAACATCAACGAGATAAACAAAGGCGTTGGTGACAGCATTAAACAGGCTTGTCTTTATGTTAGGACAGAGCACTGCTATTTTGAGTTAGGGATAACTTCATTCTTATCAGCATAAGGGCTAAATAAGTATCTACTCATATATATGATCTTACAACGTGTAAATATAGGCTACAATCTGGCATCCAGGGTTTGAAGAGGACATGACGTTATATGCAAAACAATCTGGAGGTGTTGCGGAGGTCACATATTTTGAATGTGTTAAGTCATCCTTAACAATTATACAAAAGCAATTACCCAGCATGCATCAGTAGAGCGTACCACATGATTAAGCTGTAGATTGGGAGCTCTGCTGTCTTTACTATTAAAAAATCTGTATTTTACCTAACCAGTCGCGATTTCTTTAAGACTGCAAGGGAAGCTCAGCTTCCCCTATAATTGTCAAAAAATGAATGGTCAAATATATGTACTATTATGTTAACATTTTATTGACTAAAAATGTGTTAAACACGTTCATCTCGAACGTAAACAATTTCGTTCAGAAACAGCTATGTCCAGATTACAGATTATGTCCCGCCCACGGACGCTCAGCGTCTCTGGGATGAATGGAGCAGTGGGCTGGCCCGGACTCCGAGCGTCTGCGTGATGATTGGAGGGTCTGTCGAAAGACTGCATCTCCTTTTGATTGACAGCGATTTTGTTCTATAAAAAGTTGCTGACGCTAAAGCTATTCAATCTCAGTCCCATTGCGGATTTTGCAAGTGTAGTCGAAAGACAAACTGCTGCAACCTATTTCTTGGTATTTGCTTGCCGAAATTGCTTGCCAATTTTCATCTTACATTTCACACAATTATACACCACATTCCTTGTTTCAGTTTAATGTAATTCTCACATTTCCTCTGTCGAGTTTAACATCTTTTTTTTAGATAGTTTGTTCATTTGATTCATTGTGAAATGAGCTTCCCCTCTTTGAAAGACCAGCAGCCGCCACTGCTACTAACTACATGCTAGATTTACCCCACAGCAGTGGTGTAGTGGTCCCAGGAGAAGTGGGTATACTCTCAATTTTTTCCCAGAAAAACGCCCTGTTTAAGGAACAGTGACATGTAAGAGTACTCTATTTAGTTTACCCAAAAATATGTCTGTATTATTTGCTCATTGTCACATAATTTCTGCTGCTTGATCTCAGGGAGGAAGGATTATGAAATTACTAAACCAATACTGGCCCACAGACTAGTGAGAGACAACTATGCATTTTGAGCGAACTGTTCTTTATTCCTGGAATGACACCTATTCTCTCACTTGGCAAGTCAGTAGTTTCTTTTGTGTCTTTGAACAGCTGATTTGCAACAGATAGCGTGGGCCAGAGTGTGCTACTATTATAAAATTAACATGACTTGATCAGGAGCAGTTTGAAGGTATTACTGGTCATGAAAGTAAAATGTACTGGAGGTGACATGGATGCTGTCTTTTGTTTAACTCGCGTGCGAGATAAAAAATAAAATAAAAGTCATGTCACCTCCAGGGCTCCGTAAATGACACGTGATGTAGCTGTAGCTATATCCGTGATTGTTGAGCCCTGACATGTTATTTACATCATTTACAAGGTCCAGCAATAAAAAAAGGGCCCACGCCCACCTACCGTAGATGACGTCTTCATCCGAAGTTGTACCGGCATCTTTGGCTGTTGGCGAAGAGGCAGAATCTCCTTCACTGACAGCATCCTCTCCGACCGGGGTGGGTGGCAGAGCGGGGCGTCGGAGTTGGTATCGGTGTAGCATCGCTTACATAACCTGAGCTGCTGGCAGATGTTGATTAAAGGGGAGGATTACATTTTTGTTTGGATTGCTCGCTTCATCTTACCGGTTCATCACAAAAAGACAACTCATTTCAAGTAAACTTGTAGCAATATTTACCTAAAGTTAACCAATCTAATCAGTCAAGGCAGCCAGTGGAAGTGGGTATAAGCAATGCTGACTGAAAAATAAGTGGGTATACGTCGTATCCCTCCGTATACCCTAGACTACACCAAGCCCCACAGTTAAAGCTTGAGTTCAAATATTCGTTTCTGTGACAACTCTTTCAACAGAACTGCCCGTTCTTGAGCTTACATCCGCTGTTTAACTGCATTCATCGATTATGTGTTTATTTTTCACAGTGAACAGACAGCGTTGAAAAACGTAGAATGTGGAGGAATAATTCTTTATGGTCATGGTCTTCCACTAGACATCCATCAATGCACTTGCTTTCTGTGTGGAGATTTTATATATTAATCTTTTCATGATATCTCGACTTTTTTGTGGCTTACATATCCTGTTGTAAAGCAGCAAAGGGCAAAACAGCTAAATGAAACAAGATCATATTATGGCCCCTACCCTTGTGTCTGAAATAACTGAAGAAATATGGAGGCGTATCAAGGTCAGAATTCACAGAAATTATTTTTTGATTAAAGTGATAGTTCACCCAAAAATGAAAATGTACTCATCCTCATGTTATTACAAAAACGTGTGATTTTCTTTCTTATGAAAGAAGAAAGTTTGAACCGAACAATGGCGCTACCCATTCACTTCTAGTGTACAAACACAAAACCAATGCAAGTCAATGGGTACCGCAGTTGTTTGCTTAGCAACATCCTTCAAAATATTTTCTTGTGTGCTCCGCAGTGGAAAGAAAATTAAACAGGTTTGAAATGACAAGAGAGTAAAGGATTTCAGAATTCTTTTTTTTGAGTGAACTATCCCTTTAAGAAGCAACATTTTTTGTAGCAATGTTGTTAAAACCTACAGTATATTGTCCATTTTTATTAAATAATTAACTTGACATACATTAATTTAACAATAAACAGGTACTAGCCATCAAAATCTACATAAAGTAAAAAATTAGCTGTTATGAAAAATATCATCATACTTGTCACACCAATGGTCAATAAAGAAGCACCACTAACTTCGGTAAACATTATAACGCACTTTAAAGAATTATAGTCTCTCTATAGCAAAAATCCGCTGATATAGACAGCATGTACATTTCATTATATGTTCTGAGATGTTCTGTGGTGATACCGTGAAAGTGTTGAGCGGGTCGCCATCTCACCCCACACTACAGAGAGGCATTGAATGTTCTCCATAGAATGCCATCAGTCAACATGAGTCCGTTCAGCTGTCACCTCACAACTCCAAAGCTGTTCTCCCTGACAAAAATAGACAGACACAAAACGCAGACAAAGAGACAGAACCCAGAAAGCGCGAGAGGGAGAAAGACACAAGGGGAAAAGGAGAGAGACAGACTCCCTGTGGACTCAGGTAATAAGCTGTCTCTTCAAATGACCATCAGAGTTCACTTCACATTGCGATGATTGCAGGTGAGGGAAGAGCCAGTGAAAGATGGAGCTCTTTCTCAGATTGAAATGTCACAAGTAAAGGACGTACGCTCATTTAAATGTTCTGTGCATTTAGTAAGTGCTACTTCAAACGGGTTCACACTGCGCTCTGAATTAAGAAAGTTCAAACATAACCGTTAAATCAAAATACAGAGGAAAACAAAAGACAACGACGCTTACTCCTGCGGTTTCAGAAGCCCTATAGTTATAATTCGGGTACCTGACACGTGTCGGAAAAAACAACATCACTCATCCAAGTCAATTCGGGATGTCTGTTATAGTTAAACTATAGGAGCCTAACTGGACTCTATTTAACTGGAGTTTAATTTAGAAAACACTTTAGAATTTCGAATATATATTAGTAAATGCTTAAATTATCATTTATTATTGTTTGTGTATAATAATTGTTCATTGTTAGCTCATGCATATGTTAACTTGTTTAAAAATACAACCTCATTGTAAAGTGTTAACCTTCTATTCTACTAAAACAACAAAATTTGTGCTTTTGTATTTATCCAGTTGTGTATCTGCTTTTCCATCCTTCCAAATGTCTTCAAATGTTTAAGCAATCTGATCTTACGGGAATTCGTAACTATTCTACGAGTTGGCAAATTCATATAAATTTGTACGATGTGAATCCTACAAAAAGAAAAAGCAACACTGTAGCCCCTCCCCTACCCCACCCCTAAACCTGACATCCCTGGCGCTAAAGCAAATCATACTAAAACGTACAGATAAGATCGTACAAAATTATACGAATTAGACACCTCGTAAAATAGTTATGAATTCCTGTGAGATTGAATCTTTTTTTCTGTTTAGTTCACTCAGATTTTACTGACCCTTAAAAAGATCATAAAGTACTTGAATATAGCTTGTGTACTGTATTTGAGTCATTAGTCACTGATAATCTCTAGTGAGCTGTTAACCGCTCCAACTGAAGTCAATTAGAACTTCACAAGGAGATTAGCCTAAATCAATCATATTATTTAACTCGGTCAACCAATCAATTTAAAGAATGTAGAACAGACATTGTTGGTTTTCAATAAACTCTTATTTATATTTCTTCATACGTTGTGAATCGTACAAAAATGTGTGATTTCTTGAATAAAAACAATTGTGAAACCCAAACACTAGCGTCACTGAAGCAAAAGCAAATAGTTAATAAATGTAAGCATGAGTTCATACGAATTAGCCGAAATTAACCAAACGTCTTAAATAGCAAGGGAACGTTTTTAGTAATCGCCAAAAAAACATGGTATGGGTAAAAATTTATGATTTTTTAATGCAAAAAAATCTTAAACATACTAAGTAAAGATTATGTTCAATGAAGATATTTTGTAAACTTCCTACTGTAAATGTATAAAAACTTTATTTTTGTGAGTGGATGGCCTAATAATTTTAAAGGCGATTTTCTCAATATTTTGCTTTTTTTGCACCCTCAGATTACAGTTTTGTAAACAGTTGTTGTTCCGCCAAATAGTGTCCTATCCTAACAAAGCATATATCAATAGAAAGCTCATTTCTTCAGCATTCAGATGATGTAAAATTCTTACAATTCTGGTTTTGTCGTCCAGAGTCACATATTGTAAAATATTTATGTTTTTGCCATGAGATTGTGTTAAGCTGTCACAAACGTGAGAAATGTTGATCGAATATATACTGTGCAATGTTCAGTTTTGCAAAAAAAAACAATGTCTTGCAGATTCTGTCCAACTGTAGTAACTCCATGGCCTCTGGTCAGCAGATGGACTGATGCTTAAATATGCACTGTTCCATGTTAGTGGTCTGATGCGAATGCGACTTAGGGAGCGTCTGACATACGCCATACTTCATCAAATCTCTACTTGTTCACGGGGTCCGGGCCTATCCCGTCTAACTCAGATACATCAGTGTAGCTCACAGATCCTTTATCCAAAGTGACAGTGGAGTTCACTGTATGATAAAATAAGACTGACACGCCTTAAAAACGCAAATGATCCACACTCCCTAACAGAAATGAGCAGTTGAGTGCAAGGTGTAGGGGTGTAAATCACACAGAGTGATTGTTGAAGCTTGAATATAGAACTACCAAGAAATGAAGGGAGCATTAACGCCACCGTCTTATTTTATTTTTCACTTGCGAAAGATTCACACACTCATTGCTCTACATTTATAGTAGATCACATTTATGCATTTGGCAGATGCTTTTATCCAAATCGTCTTAGTGCATTCAAGCTATACAATTTATAAGCACATGCATTCCCTGGAATCAAACCTATTGGCAGCTCTGCCAGTTGAGCTACAGGAAAGCTTGCATGTTGTAGGCTAGATTTTCATCTCACCAGTGAATATGAATAATAGACAAAAACAAATGTAAAATAAATGCTAATTACATTAAATGTTAACAGTAGCAGATTCTGTTTGCAGTCCAGTGTAAATACTTAAATACATATGCTGTTTTCTTATGGTTTAGTGTAGTGGAAGACAAGCCGACTTACATGTTCAGTATCTTGATGCAGATTTTTATTCATCTCTTTCAGGACTATTTTCACCATTATGTTCGGTGGACAAAGTGTCGTAGCGTCAGGTGCATATGGACCCGTGGGATTGGGGGCCATACAGTACTGTAGAAAATGATAAAATTACTGATCTCAGATTTGGTCTACCTATGGATTATCGAGTCCTAAGAGTGTAAAAATTACACTTTCCCAGCAATAGCGAGTAAGATGCGTGACAAGTAGTTCTGATGCTACATATGAATGCAAGTTCGAATCCATCTATTCCAACTCACTCTTCTACATTTTCACATCACATATCAGATCATACAGGCATTTATTTCCAACAAAATTAAGTAAATGTTTTCTATAATAATAACAAGGTCAGGGGTAGTATGGAGGTCTTTATTGTCCCAAATAGGTGGCATCCATTTAATCCATTAAACACATATAATCATTTGTACTTTATTATTGGGTAATTTACTTTGTTTCCATTGCTGTTTCGAAACGAAATTAAGTTGAATGTATATGGACTCTATGAGGTATGAGTTTGTCAATCTCAATCTTATTGAGGTGGCCAAACAAATGAAGGAAGGGGAGGATTACTGTCCAATCAAATGAAAGAAGGCGGGATTTGCTTTTGACAGAGCCAGTGCGATTTAAGTAGCTAAATGTTTAATATTTGACAGTTGTATTATCATATATATGTAAGGGCCGTTCACAAGTCGCATGTCACAAGTCGCGTGTCACAAGTCGTGTACCGTTCTCAATATATTTAAGTCTGGTGTCTCTTCTTATTGTAAATATACTAGAACAAGTATTGTAACCAGATTTTTTAACATCTCTTTCTTAACATATTATTTCAGGGGACTGCTTAGAGACACTCAAACAAGTAAATATAAATCATTAGGAAGTCATTGCTAACCAGCATATTAAATTCTAATGATTATTTTTTCCTTTTTTAGGCGAAGACTTTTATGAGCCATCTCCTTATGAACCAATGACGCCTCATCGCCAGTCAGATGCATTTCGCCTGGCGTCAATCATCTCAGGTAAAATATATTTTTAGTTTTTAATGCATTATGTATCATGTTTAGAAATGTGTGTCATTTATATGTATATATGCATATGGGTCAATGCTGTATAATAATCACTCATCATGTGCTGCGACCAATAATACTGTACCAATCATTTAATTTAATTAAAATATATAAAATTTTGTGGCTGAAATAAAAATCTCTGATTATGCTTAGGTGAGAGGTATTTTAAAAACATTTATTTCTGTTGTATATATGATTTTCAGGAAAAACTGAGAGAAATGCAAAAAGTTTGTGTTTAACTTTAAATACTAATACTAAGTACTAAATACTCATCTAACTTAACTAAATATGCCTACTAAAGTGTAAACCACATTCTTAATGTTTGAATAACTGTAACAGATGTTATTATTTATTTGTATTTTAAAATTAGCATGTCGAAAAACGTCATTGACCCTTATATATATGTATTGACTATACTGGAATGGATTGGACATGGTTTACTGTATGTCATTTTCTTTAAAGTTGAGTTTTTATGTTAAATCGCGACAGCAATAAATAATACTGTGTTATCTAACAGTGGGACACTACAGACCAGTAAAAAGTTTCTGGATGTCAGTTATAACAACGCTTCCTTATTGCTATATTTTATCAACAGGCATGCAATAATAAAAGAGAAATGAAAATGAATGAGACCTTTTCTCTTCTCCACAAAAAGGAACAAAGAATATGATAATTTCAGTGAAATAAAACCACTTCTAGGTATTTGTCACTTTGGCATGAGTTAAGTTTAATGTTTAATTCACCGACAGCAGTCATTATAGACAGAAGATGACAGAAATATTGCCTCCAATCCATTATCAGACTCTCACAGAGCCTGGAACAGCCAGAATCACTCATTTTTATTCAGATCTGAAAAATAGCCTACAAATTTCATGCACTACAGGAAATAGTGTATTCAACAGGGTTGCCAGATCCATCTTCTTGCCAATTTGTTGTATAATACCATTTTGGTCTTTTCAAAGGCATGCTGTGAGTATAGAAGCGGATGTTTGGAGTATATTTGCTTTTTTCTTTACGTAAAATAAACAGTACAGCAAGGGAATGTGAAAACAGCTTCCATTATATGATAGTGTAAATTCAACAGAAGGTTAGTGCAATATTTGTAAGATTACACCGAGAGGTGAGAACTGCTTTAGTGCATCTTCATATGTATTGCTATATCTTTACATAAGGGAAACGGGAAATACGCAACCACTTTAAATTACTCTTTAATCTAACCAAGAGTGTTTCCCTCAATTTAGCTCCTCTTTATTCCTCAATGAATCTTTTAAAATGCCTGCAAAATAAGGAGCCCTGACTAATATCTCATCGCATCTCACTCGCAGTCACAACCTTCACAGATTGCGATGACACTTCTTGATTTGATGTGACAGCCCAAGTCATTATTCTAGATTCCAGATGTCTGGTCATTTGCTACAGAGAGTGTGAAGAACAAGTGGACCGCAGCACTAATACTGACATATTGAGGGTAAAGCCGGCAGACCCTCACGGCCCAGATCCGCTCCCTGGCGGGAATCTCTCCCGTTCTGGAAGTGGAACAGCCCTGTGTGCCGTATTCGCAGCATTAATTGTGATCCCTTAGCGCTCCGGTTGTCGTCTTACACAAGCCAGTGCTCATCCATCACTGGAACCAACAGTGTGTGTGGCTAACTTTTCATAGCAGTCAGTAATTGGATAGTGATATTAGTGTGTGCTGTAATTAAGTGCAGAAAAAAACTGTTTTATTCACTAAGCACTCATGATCCAGCTTAACGGTTTAAAAAAAGTTTGGGGCATCTTTTGCAACCAGAACAGATCCACTTGATTTGTGCCGTTAATCAATTTACATAATTCCTAAAACAACACGGAAAACATGTAAATAAAATGCATGGTGCGGTACATTATTATTTAATTCCTAAGATAGTATTTAAAAACATGTGGAGACAAAAACGTGCTTTTCATTAAGTCGCAGGAAGGGATTATGTGTTGTATCATAAGGAAGATAATAATTTCAAGGTTTCTGGATGCTGTGTAGAAAACCTGGTCTATAAATTGTGTTAAATTTTGTCATCATTTACTCACTTTCAAGTTGTTTCAAACCTGGATACGTTTTGTTGTTCTGCTGAACACCAAGAGAGATATTTGGAAGAATGTGGGAAACTAAATAGTTCTGGGGCACTATTGACTACCATAGTAGTTTTTTCTTACTATGGGAGTCTATAGTGCCCCAGAACTGTTTGGTTATTGATTTCTAATTGGTTGCTTATTGATGATAGATTTAATTTTGGTGAACTATGACTTTGATGGCCTGATAACCAGATGCTTAAACCAAGCAAACCCTGGCATGAGGTTACTGTTAAGTAATTCAGATGAGTATACTGCACGGCTCCAATAATGTCATGAATTACACAGTTGTCGCGTTCCCTTGCTTAGGCAAAGTAATGAAGTTATGTTCTCACTCGGCACACAGTTTGATAGATATTCATCCAGGTGAGAAATATTTGTGCCTGAAATATGACACAGCTTTTTATGATATGACATAGACTCCTTCATGGGTCATTTCAGGTCCTTCTGAAGACTCTATTAACAGGAGAATCTGCTCTTGTCCTCGTTCACTTTCTTTTTCATTTCTTTTGACAAATCCCTCTAGCCCGGCGAGCAGAAACGCTTTCCAAAAGAATAAGCCATCGTCCTTTTTCATCATTTCAAAAAAATGTAGCGAGTTGAGGAATATAAATGAGATTAAACCTTTCAGGCGCTGTGGTCTTTTCAGGCCATCTGTTCTTTTCTCACCTCTCATTTTTGCGGAATATAAAGTAGGAATCTTGGCATTTATATGAACATTTTGATTGTTGTTTATGGAGAGGGAAAAGTAGTTTAGAGCAGGTAAAATGTTATAGCAGAATGGAGGTGTCGAAGGCAACATGAGGCAACGTTTTTATTTAAAACAGTACTACTGTATAATATATGACTTTTTTTAAGATTTTGCATAGCAGACACTATATGTAGATATATTCTCATATCTAGACTGTTTCAGCGGCAACAACATGAACCAAACGTTATGTTGCCCAAACTTCACTTCAACAAAGAATCAATAACTGTTGAGTAGTTTTAATTTAATTTCTTACAATTAATATACAATAAAATATTACTATGAATTAATATTAATATAAATAAAGTGCTATATTATAACCAAACAATGGTTGGAAGGGCCAGCACGTGCTTCAGATGAAACCGTCTATAAAGTACCATGACATGTGGTGGTACAGTATAAACAATTCTGATAATTCTGCAGGCTGTTGTGTAGAAATTTTATTCTAAACAATGTACAGAATAAATGCACAACGAGTACAATTCCCACCAACCAAACCAAGAAGTTCAGAGGCACTAAATGCCTAGCGGTCAGTATTAGAAACCACTTTTAGCTTGCATAATCAAACCCAAAATGTTTTTTAACTACACGTTTAATTTAATCATTTAATTTTTACCCGTTAAATCCCTTTTGAGAAAGAAAATTCTAGTATAGGAAAAATCTGTAGACTTTCAGAACGAGACATATCAACATCCATTTTTCTAATATCGACTAAAACTGGTCGCCAGATTTAAGTGCCTCCTGATCAAATCGATCGTGCCAATAAAACAGAGTACAGACTGACAGTTTGACCGATGGCATTCTCTTTCATAACCATTCCTCAGCAGACTACGTTGATTTTCTCCTCTCTGCTATAGAGGTCCACTCCTATATTCATGGCAAGCCATTACTGTCACAACAGGCCAAAGAATGAAAGAAGATAATAACAGTGAAAGTAATAAAGGCGCAGGTTTATGAGTTTTCCTCTCATATTCAGAACACGCGGCTCCTCATGCAAACGTGCTCGGAAACCCATAAACATAGACACACGCAAACACACACCCATGTTTGCACAACATGCAAACAGGTAAGAAGGGCAATAAAGGGATAAGATTGACTCTCAGTGTTTTTTTTATTTTATGATAATGTGCTGTAGCTCATGCACAATGGATGACATAAACAAGAAATATTGACATCTGTCATTAAAGTCATATTAGATGAGATGAGTATGCAGTTTACCTATCAAATACCTTAATGTTTGTGAATCATTGTGGCCATAATTTGTATTCTGGGTGTATTTGGGTGTATGCGAGGCTAAACCCTTGGGGGGGGGGGGGTTCTGGGGGTGAAGTGATAGCTACATGCAGTGATGTTCTGAGACAGCATGCAGAGCCAATGATAGCAGTAAGTCCTTCTCACCTGCACTGCAAGCTTTCTATAGATTTCTGACTGCCGGATAAGCCGAATACAAATATTCCTGTAGCTCAGTTGCACACTAGCAGTGCCAGGATCACGTTTTTTCTCAGGGAACGCAGAAACTGATTAAACATATCCCTTAAATTTACTAAAAGTTGCTTTGTATGAAGTGTCTGCCAAATCTCCTGAAAAATAGTTAAATAAAAAGTTTTCAAACATTATTTCATTCTATCATGTTGCCCTTAGACATGCTCAAACTCTAGCATTCACATTTACTCAATGGTGTGCTTGTAAACTGTAAATCCTTTAATGTATTACACTTTGAGGAAATTGTAATCGTAAATGTTGAAACACTCATATCTCACCACGGAAAATTACACTTTATGAGAACATAAAAGTTCTGACAAAGTTGTGCAGAATTGTAAAGATTTTTAAAAAGTTGGAGAGTAAAACACAACCCTCTTTTGGGACCAATTCACTTCATGCTCCTCTTTTGACTCCTCGTTCGCTTTCAATAAATCTTTTCTTCAAAGGAACAAGACTGCTTTAGTCAACACGACTTCTGCTCAAAACATTGCTTTCTTCTCTCTTATTCCAGATTTTTTTCTTTCTTTAGTGCCTCCTATATTACCTGTAAAAGCATTTTAGAAATGTATACTTCACCGCTACCTTTGTGCCTCTTCAAGGGAGAAATGTAAGGTGACTTTGTTTACCATGTGCCATCCCTGTAAAGAAGGAATGATATATAGTTGGCGTCGTACAAACAAATGCGTTATAGCCACTTATTAATAAAGCAACAGCAAGATGATGGCTTTGAATTTTGTGCTGAAGGTTAAGATTTGAGGTGGTTCTTTGGATGAATCCATTTTTCTTATTTTTTATGTAAGAGGTTACATCTTAAAATGAGAAGTTCCTAATCATTTCAGTCATAACAGCGTGACATTTTAAAGTTGACATTGTTTTGTCAAGGGAAAACCTACACTGGATCTTTTATTTAACAAGCAACTTGCAAATGACCCTTTAAGAGTTTTCAAGTCAAGTCATCTATAAGGAGAATGCAGTCTGAGAAGTATTATTATACACAGGTGCCTTACTAGCAATTTCCATTTTCCGGTCATTTGTGTATACCAAACACGTATTTGATCTGTAAGCTGACTAGCTAAATAGCAGCGTGATATGTGACCCTGGACAACAAAACCAGTCTAACGGGTCAATTTTTCTAACGGGTCAACAGATTTTTACATCATCTGAAAGCTGAATAAACACGATGAGTTGTTGTATGAGTTGTTAGAATAGGACAATATCTGACTGAGATACAACACTTTAGAAACTCATGAATCTGAGACTGCAAAAAAATCTAAATATTGAGAAAATTGCCTTTGAAGTTGTTTATCAGGGTGACTGTGACAGGAAATCCACTCACAAATACAAAGTTTTTATATATTTAAGGCAGGAAATTTACAAAATATCTTCATAGAACATGACCTTTACTTTATATCCTTATGTTTTTTGGCATAAAAGAAACCTCGATCATTTTGACCCATCCAATGTATTTTTGTCTTTTCCTAAAAATGTTCCCTTGCTACTTACATTTACATTTACATTTAGTCACTTACCAGACGCTTTTATCCAAAGCGACTTACAAGTTGGGTAAAAAATTGAATCAATTGGGTCAAACATTAGGACAACAAAAAGCATAAGAGCATTAAAAACATGTCTCACAAAGTGTTCAGTGCACAGAGCCAAGTTTAGTGTATCTAAGCTTAAGTAAGCATGCTTCTTTTTTTTTGATAATGTAGAAAAGATATAGAAATCAGAAATGATCAGTCAGGTGCAGACGAAAGAGATGTGTTTTCTGCCGATTCTTAAAGATGGCGACAGAATCTGCTGACCTTTTAGCAGCAGGCAGTCTTGTACTTTTTGTGTCACATATGTGTAATATTATTTTAGAGTGTGTATAGTATCTCTACTACAGAAATGGCAATAAAGAAAACAATAAAAATGCATTACATGTTACATGTATTGAATTTAATTCCAAAGGCCAAAAAAGGGTGAACAAGAGTGGTCATTAAAAATACATTAGACATTCTTTGGCCCAAGAAAATGTACTTACAATATAGGGAAAAATGTAATATTAAAAAAATTGTATGATATGACCCAATCTAATGACCCCTATTTTGTATAACAGATCAAATTCATCTCTCTCTGTCTGTCGCTCCCAAACAAGTGTCATAATAGAAAGAAATGAGGATGAAATGAGTAGAAGGCTTAACATTCTCCTAACAGAGACAGTAAAAGCTGAAGACTTTCTAGCAAGCTCATGCACCACAGAGGAGATAACATCTAAACTGTGACACTACTAATTGCAATCAACAGTCAGTGCCAAGAGCTGTGAATAACCCGGACTGAACCTGCTGTTCCTTTAGCTGCGTTCAACACAGATCTAATCATTATTCACACATTATGGACCTGTGAATGGTCATAATATGAGTATGCTTAGGACTAATTGCACATTAAATAAACCCATGTGCATATTAAACTCCAATTCATCACATAATAGCGGTTATCGGAGAGAAATTTTGACCTTTGAACTATTATCTGGGTACTTTAGAACGTAATTCCTATTTCACCAGCAATTACATGGTACCCTGCAGCATTCTTGCTGAGAAATACATAATAATTATTTTTTGTGTTGACTTTTACTTTTTTATTGTAATGTGGAGGTTTGTGACGTAAAAGTGTGATGAACTGGGCTTGTTATACGTTTTATACTCTTGTATGAGAATCTAATTATGACATTTGTGTGTTTTTTACATTCAAAAACACCAAAATCAATAAGTATATTTTCTAACCCGGGTTTTGAGGCCGGCTTGACAAGTTTGAATGGGCGTTCCACCATGAAGACTTGGAAGTAAACGCCCACTGCTATGATTGGATAGCAGTTTGCGTAGTGAATGTAGTTGGAGCCTTCTGTGAATTTGCTTAGAGACGTGATGTTAATTCACACATTCGCCCTATTTGCACAGGATTAGTATTATCTGGGGACCTCGTGTGATTTATAAATGACCTCCCCACATCTGTATTTCATGTGGCGCATTCGCATGGGATTAATGAAGCCTGTGATTTTACTCTAATTTACTGAATGATTTCCTAGATATGATGGCAAGGCTTTGAGTATAGTTTGTATAGTCTATAGTTGTATGGTGTTTAATGATATCCATACCTGTCAGCATTTGAGCCCCGTGGTCGCGAACCAGACATAAGATCACCCCGATCATCAATCTCAAATGTTACGAGAGTTTCCTTGATAAACAAACAAACAGGAGACTCCAGGTAATTTATGGATGTGACCAGCACCTGAAATAATACCAAAACACTTCAAAACAGCCTCCATTATTTGCAAACGGTGGATAAAACCTTGAAAATAATAAATAAGCCCGCCAAATCACAGAAATTCTGATTCACACGGAACTAATATTTTCACTGGTTGGGGGGGATTTTTACTTTACAAATTACAGACATGGCCGATTCGCACAGGCTTAAGATCACAGACAGTATTCCAAATGACTTGTGGTCCCCGGTTAACACTAATCCCATGCGAATAGGGGCTTAACAAGCGATCTCTGACAAAGCAATAGTGATGCATAGTACAAAAATGTTGAACTCGCATAAGATTTCTGTGCAAATCCTATCGGATCCAATATTGACGGCACAGCACTGCTTTTTAATTTTAGTGTCTCCGCAAATCCATCGCCGACCTCTGGCTTGTTCACAATGGAATCAACGGTAATGTTTACTTACATGAGCTGGTACCTCTTTAAAAGTAAACTCAACCACGCATTACTAATGTACAAATCTGAATGAAGGTTATGCAGCGACTGTGTTCATTCATAGCACGGCACTGACTACTCAATATTTTGGGATCTTTAACGGCATGTTTATTGCTTGCTCAATCTATATGGTTCCTCTCAGCTTCTGTTACTTCACTTCTGTCATGCACGAACCAGTGGGCGGGGCTAGAGAAGTGGACGTTGATACTTTTCTGTGTATGCGGTGTTAAACCTATCAATGTCATCCTAGATAGGTGCAATCCAGAACTTGGCGTTCGCTGGGCCTGGTGGTAATAACAATTGTAATTTCAGTAACAAGAGCGTTTTCAGTTCTGACACTTACATGATTTTCGCTTGAATACGATCACCTCTTATATAACAAAAGCTTGGGTTAAAATTAAGGAAATATAATTAATGGCCCTTTAAATGAGGCTCTGCGTGTCAACCTACAGCGCAGATGTCTTAATGTATCCCATCTGTAGCACTAATTATAGTATATTAAATGTAATATCATACATTATATAAAGATTATAAACCACTTCGGATGATGTAATTGTTGTTTTAACAATGGTGTGTTGTAACCTCCTGACTACACAAACATTTTCAACAAAATTCAAACCAATGAGTATTTACAACCGATTCAAAATGTTAAACAGATATATTTATGATTTAATTTTATCTGTAAGATTGGTAATAATAAATAAATAAAAACTGAAACTGTAAGTTCTTTCTGAACCAGTGTTAACATCTTGTGCAGTGGTCTATAGAAAACAAAAGCAAGCATGGAGGTCCACCCCTAACCCTGCCCCTAATAACATCATTGGGGCTAAAACATACAGAAAAACAAAAGACTTAGAAATAAGATTGTACAAATTCATATAAGTTACTAATTCACTACAATGTAAAAAAACTTCAAAATTTTCTTTAGAGATCATGTTGGTTGTTGTCAGATTGTCATAAGATAAACAATTGTTAAATGTTCTTTTATTTGTAAGTGGCTTTGATAAAAGCATCTGCTAAATGAGTAAGTCTAAATGAAATATGAAAACTAAGAACACACGAAACATCAGCAACCAGTGAACAAACCAAATGAATAAAACATATTTATTTTTTTATTCTACACCCCTTGAACATTCATCCCAAGATGCATCGACCCGCTGTTTGTGTAGCAGCGTAGTCTCAAATGATAAGCCCACAGACCACCCACAATCACTTCACTATCATTCAGATAAATCTTAAAAGCATTTCCTTGGTCTCCGAGCTTTCATCAGATTGGCTGAAATCGAATCTAATTGCCCAGGCTCGAAAAAAAAGAGGTGCTTACAAGTTATACAATAAACTTTTACATAAGGAAGAACTACAGAAATCACAAAAGTTCGGCAGTTTAGTGATAACAATGTCCCTGTTTTTCAGTTTTATTCCGGTTCCATCTTTAAGCAAGCAAATGTTTGTGCATGCAGGCCGCAGTGAGTACAGCATCATCCGTTGACCTCCAGACGTCGCATGCTATTTTAATGTACATTCTCACCAACCAATTTCATACCTCATTTACAACTTCTTCCTACTCTGTGAGACGCAACTAAAATTGCTCTCTCCCAAAAACAAACGCACACTTGGCGAACGAGTCAGGACCCCTGAATCAAATTTAGAAGCACTCTGAAACCACACAGTATTTTTAGATCCGGCCAACCTTTACTAGCAACTCGTCAGATCGTTGCAAATGGCTTTTGTCCCTTTTTTTAAGCAGGGCTATTATTATTATTTGGAAACACATGATTGCACCAATTACGAGATACTTCTGTTGTCTCAATAAAACCTCCTCAAATTCACAAGCATGTGGAGTGCCCGGTGAGGCATTTGATGATGTATGTTTTCAAAGACAGCGAGTATAAGTGTTTCTAGATCTGCCGTTCTAGTCCGTTGGGAACAAAACTTTTTTTAAGCTCGAGGAGTGAAGTTACCAGGAAGGAAAGCAACATTGATTTCACTTGAGCTAAATTGTATCGATTGCATGCAGCGGCCCCTCCTGTATTTAACTGTGATGAAACTTCAGCTCAAATGCAATCTGTGTTTATCTCATGATTAAATATCTCATAAATCCAGCTTATATGCTTCTATCAGTGCTGGAGGTGCCCAGGACCTGTTTTCCATAAAACTTGCAAATCTGACAGTAAAACATCCTTGCTGGCTTTAATGTGTAAGGATTCGTTTGATGTAAACATTTATTAATGCCGTGCGTTATTAATCATTACCGTGTAAGTCTGAGCTGCGACGTGTGTTTCGGAAACCCGGCTAACCCAAACATCAAAAAGTTATTAATATCAATCAGTTTCAAAAGAACTTCAAAGGTGTTCATAAAACCCCCCAAAGTGTTTCCAACTCCTTCACAGCCATAACACAAGGTAATTTGTATGCCTGTTCCCTTTTATTTACATAAATATCATATTCGCGTTCATTTTGAATAAACAGTTCAGACATTTAGATCATTAGCACTTTATTCATAACTAACAAAAACCCGTTCGGAATGAAATTCATCTTCCGTCCCCACAGGGGGTTTGATAAACCATCTGTTCTCAAAGTTATTCCAACACCCGCTGGGTTTTATTAGTTCTTCTATCTTCCTCGCTGGCCCTCTCTCTCCAATCACCAGAAGCATCAAGGCTAGAGGGGTCATTATAGGGCAACATATCGATGCCGACCTTCGAAGACTTTTAGAGGTCCAGTCCTCCCCCTCGGTCTCAAGTTGATACCTCTCTAATGCTCAGGATGCTTTATTCAGTGAAACACTTAAGGTTGTCACGCAGCTGGATATATGTCCTTGTTTTTCATTTTTTCCACTTTTTGGTCTCGAATGTAATTATTGATTGCACTATAAAAACACAGGAGGTTGCAAAAGTGGAAATTTTAAGTAAGTTAATGATGAGGTCCTGAAACACGATCAAGGTGAAGAATGAATGTCCCCCCGAATTACATTTTTAGCAAGTTTTATTGAAATGGTCATTTAGTCATGTTTAAGCATCAAGCTGTTTTCCCGCTGTCAGTGATGGAATTATCACCTTGCGACTTCACAAGGTGATAATTCCATCACTGACAGCGGTAAAACAACTTGATGTTTCTGGATTTGGATCTAAATTCAGAGTGGCACTTTCAATTTCAATGGTTGATACTTGATTGAGATGAGAAGTTGCAGTGAAGTCTAGTTGGGTGCATTGGGGTAAATATGTGTAAATAAGGCATCTAAATGTGTTCTTTTATTAATTACATTTACATTTAGACATTTAGGAGATGCTTTTACCCAAAGCGAATAACAAAGAGTTTAAGGAGCGGTAAGAGATATGTCATGCAGGAGCAACAATGCAATAGATGCTAACACAAAGTTACTGGTTTCAACAAATGCTAGACCACTACCTGTTGAGAGAAAGAGAGGGTTGGTTTTGTTTTTGTCTGTCAGGTATTCACAGAAGAGATGGGTTTTATGTAGTTTTTTGAATGTTGTGAGAGATGTGGTTGACCGGACCGAGTAAAGGAAGAATGTTCCACCAGGAAGGAGTTGTGAATGAGAATGAGCGGGCAATGCGATTTACTAATCGCAATTAAAAAGAGTAAGAACTCAACAAACAGCGTGCGTTTGTGCTTAACCTTGACAACACTTCTTTATGTTCACGAAACATATACATGTAAGACTATAGATCGCATATTTTCAGTGGTTTCATGTTGGTGGTTTCAATAAAATATGCGGCTAATCCAAATCCTTCTGTGTCATAAATGAAGCCCTGGTTTTAAGGTTTCAAGCAGGTTTTGGAGAATATATTCAAATGTATTTTAGTTTCAGAAAGGGTACAGCTAATGTGTCACAGCCATTCTCAGGACCTCTTTCGGAGAAGGGTTAGGATTACATGGAATTATCCACGGCCGCGTTTTATTCAATCCTTACTTAGATTTTCATAATTTACTTTATCACAAAGTTGTAAGAACGGGGGAAAAGGCTGTGAAGGTTTCCAAGTATCTCAGCTGCAGTCAGGAAAAAGGCTTTAATTTAATTGCTTGTTGAAGCATCATCTCTATTCAGGCTTGCCTTCTCAGGTTTTTGAACCGAGTGCATTTTAAAAGGTTTGTGTGGGAAAAAACGCAGTAAAAAGAAATGTAAATCATTGCGGCAGAAATCTTACATCCGCATGTTTAAACTTGGTCAGTCTAATCAAGTTATTTTTCAATAATATAATTCTGTCGATGTCAGACCACCTCATGTCTCTCAAGACTTGTGACATATGGAACACAAAAGAAGATTTTATCAAAATGTCAAATCTGCACAGCAACGAACGTTCACGGTGATCACCAGCTGTCAGCCTCAGTTTGCAATTTCTGCAAGGGTTATTTTAGCAAAATTGTATGTTAGATCCGTTTTTATGGAAGCCCCTGTGCAAAGATGCACTGCTAGAGTATTGTGTATTACAACTTATTATATCTCACTTGTGCCACCAATAAACCCAAGATACCCTTCAAGAAAAAATGAAGTGCAAGATAACGCTAATGCAAAGATAGTAAATGTTCCTATATTTATATATTAACGGTCTACATATTTTTTTTAAAATATTTACTAAAAAATAAATCTGTATATTTGTTATAGACTGCCCATCCAAAAAAAGTCACCACCTGGATTTATCTAAGCCAAATAAGTAAGAGCCTCTCAGTGGATTGGAGGTCTAGGTTCAGCAACGTTATGTGACCAAACAATAAGGTCAGCTGACTACCTGACTCTACTGAATGTCCAGATTATTCCATCAATTGGTTCATTCTTCCCTGATGGCACGGGCATATTCAAAGGTGACAATGCCAGGATTTATCAGAATTAAATTGTGGAAAAGTATTTCAGGGAGCATGAGAGATCATTTCACACATGGATTGGCCATCACAGAGTCCAGACCTTTACCCCATTGAGAATCTTTGGGATGTGCTGGAGAAGACTTTGTGAGTTGTCGGACTTTCCCATCATCAATACAAGATCTTGACAAAAAGTTAACTCTGCAACACTGGACGGGAAAATGGACATTCTGGACATTGCAGAAGCTTATCGAAACGATACCAGGGCAAATGCGTGCCGTAATAAAACCTTTAGGCAGTCCAACGAAATATTAGAGTGTGTGATTTTTTTTCTGGACGGGCAGTGTATGTTGCAGCTTTCTTGGGCTGGTCACTCTTGTTAAATAGATTTTAATATCAATGAGGGTTTTTCACCTGATTAAATAAAGAATAATAGAAAAAATATATATTAATGGAATCACAATAAGTATATTAAAAAATATAAGCACTTTATTCTAATATATTGAAATGTTTTTAATATATTTTTATACAAAATTTACTATGTTATAATAATGGATAAAACAAAACAATTTATTATTATGATATTAAAATAATGATGTTACAAATATTAATTTAATATTAATAACATTTTCCAACATATTATTTTGTGCAGAAAGTGGCTTGTACTTAAACAATTTAAACCAGTTGCATTTTGCAAAGCTTTGATCCAAAGTGACTTTACAGTGCGTTTAAATCCCTATACATTACATCAATTAATTTGTTCCCTTGAAATGAATCCTGTGAAAGGTCATGGTTATGGGCATGCTCTGAGCTACAAACTGAGCTACAAAAACACCATATGGGCAAGTTCTCTCTTTCACAGCCACTCTGTAAAGTTCCTCCATCACACTTATCTTTCCTTTCCTTCTCTCGTAGGCATACATTCTGGCACTGGAAAAGGGCAGCCGCACTGCTCTGATCCCAGCCGCACATGCAACCCCTGCCTGGACGCCACCAAAGCCTGCAACCTGAACGAAAACTGCAAGCGGCAACGCTCCAACTACATCTCCACCTGCAACCGTGCACAGGCGCAGGGGCAGCAGCCCTCGCAGACGCAGCCTCAGTCGCAGGAAAGCTGCAACAGGAAGCGCTGCCACAAGGCCCTGCGTCAGTTCTTCGAGCGCATCGACACGCAGTACAGCTACGGGCTGCTCTTCTGCTCCTGCAAGGACCAGGCCTGTGCCGAGAGGAGACGGCAGACCATCGTGCCCAACTGCTCGTACCAGGACAAGAACAAACCAAACTGCCTTCAGCTGCGCAACAACTGCCGTCTGGACGTACACTGCAGGTGGGTGGATGAATTATTGTTTGAACGCTATGAATTAAGTAGTTCCGAAATAATTTGTTTGTCCATACAAAGCTGGGTTATGAAAAACATTTGAGGTAATTTTATAATGTGCTTTGTAGGGATGCACGATAAATTATCGGCAATATCGGTATCGGCCGATAATAAAGATGTATGCCGATATATTATATCCGATAAATAATTTCCTCTGGTAAAACTTCTTCTGCTGCACGCTGCTTACAGTTAAAATACTGTACAGTAATATCTTTCTGTTGTGAGCATTCATTTATTGCTATTAGCAAAACATTGTTGATGTAGGTACAGTATATAGATAAAGTATTTATAAATGTGTAAATTATAGGAACTAAAGTTTGTTGTTTGAATCAAACTGTTGTCTGAATGCTGTCTGTTTTAAGACCTGTTAGACAGGTGAATTATAAAGAAACATTTTCTGGGTTGCTCTGGACGAACATCTACAATTTGTTTATTAAATGAAAAATATAACAGAACAGTTTTAAGGTTTAAGAATCGTTAACTAGGTACATGATTTTTAGGGGTAAAAAAGAGTACTAATGGTTACCTTGTTTTCTGTATTCAATGTTTTCAAATAAAAGGTGTTGTTCACTTTTTGCCTTTTGGCTCAGTCTTAGGGAATCTTATATTAATATTTAGATACGGTTTATCGGCTATGTATCGGTTCTCGGCTTTGAATGTGAAAGAATTATCGGTTACGTTATCAGCCAACAATGTACACAACCGTGCATCCCTAGTGCTTTATGTGAAAACCATCATTTCAATCTTTATTTGTTGGGACACAAACAGAGCTGAAAGAACTTGTTTTCTTGACTTTCAAACTTTGTGCAAAGTTCTAAGGGGTTCAAACATGCAACCAACAACACAAGACCTGAACTACTATACGATCTGAGATGTATTGGTTTTGATGTTTGTTCACACCTTTCTCTTCAGGTCATTATAGCTTCAAACTCAAAAGCCACTTACATTTAATGCTTTTTTGAAATAAAAGTCTACGCTTTCCCTCTACCATATTCTATTACTGTCTTGAGCCTTTGCCAGGAAAGTAATTGCAGACATTTTAAGAACCTTCCATTAGAATCCGAAGAGTCTTTCTGCTTAATTGACAAGACAGTGTTCAATTAGGCTGAACCGAACATTAGTACATCACTTTTACTGTGTTTCACAGTCAATTTAACAGCCAACCGTTTACTAACACAAGTTTATCCACTGCCACTTACCAGCCAACCATTTCTGGATTACTTAGTAAATGCCTGTCAAGAAATCGGGCCTCTGTCAAATAAGAGATCTTGTACACAGGTTGTATGTTTTTATACACTTAATGGCAAATCGTAAAAGAACACATCGGCGGCTGCAAATACAAACAGCCAAAGCAGAGGACCACAAAAACAATACATATAAACAATAATAATGGTGTTCATTACTAATAAATAAAGTTGGTGCTCATACAGAAACAAGAAAAGCATAATTTACCAAACATAGAGGTTTAATATGTATTACATGCACATTACAGAAGTGGCATCAAACTGTAAGACCGATGCTGAAAAGCATCCAGACACTTAATCCGTGTGAAAGTGCTGGAAGATGGGGGTAGATGAGCTGTTATTCTTTAATTCTCGGCAGCGAAGCAGAAATAGCTACGTGGTGCGAACAGCTGATAGAACGGCGTAATAGTGCTGCTCAAAGACTGTTCATTTGATTTGATACACGTTAATGTCTCTCCCCATCTGAGACAATTTTGTCCTGTTATGCTAACTCGGCCCTTGGTAGTAATGTGCATTTAGCGATGATGCTGTTAAACGCACGGGTTCATTGAGCACATATACATAACCGGATAACCACTGGAGCATTAACGGAGAGAATAAAATGAATGACTGAAAAATCCAAGGACAAACACACAGATTGGACGGCCTGCTTTTATCTGTATGGTTGTGTAAGTCCATAGATGAACGTAAATTCCACTTTAGTTTTGTATGGAGGCATGAGTGTGGAGGGGTTTATAAAGGTGTGCTTATGTGAACCAGAAAATGTGGTCAGAAAGTCATGTATTCCCTCGGCTGACTGCTTCGTGTTGAGAAATAATCGCGACAGGATTTAGTAGTACAGCCAAATGACATATGGATATTAACTGCACTGTGAAATATTGACTCATCATAAAGTACTGTATCTTGAGTACTGTAAAATAAATTAAAGTAAGTAAATTCATTTTCTTCTATCAAATTATTATTTTTATAAATTATTTATTATTATATATACAATAAATTATTATTTAATAAAGTATATACTTTTTACATATTTAACATGTAATGAACAAATAAAAATATAAAAATACATAATACAATACATATTGTATTAGATAATAATACAGGTGTTAACTAGCCATGTCTATAGTACTTTAATTATGATTCGTTTATTAAAAAAAATATTATTATTACATAATAAGCTTAATAAATGTATCATAATTAAAGTACTGTAGACATGGCTAATCATTTAGTTTAACTGTATAATAAATAAGTGAGACAAGTCATTTTCTTCTTTTAAATTATTGTTTGTTTAAATTATGTAATATTATACAAAAAAATATTATTAAATAAAGTTTATATTTAACATATTTAATAAACAAATAATAATATAAAATACATAATCTAATAAATATTGAATTAGAAAAACATATGTGTTTATATAATAATTATTTCATAATAATAATCTGTTTAATAAATTAATCATAATTAAAGTACTGTAGACATGGCAATTCATTGAAACTCTAATGCACACTTTGCTTAATCACATTAAATTCAGAGTGTATTTATGAAAATTCTAAATTTCTACTGTAAAAAAAAGCGAAAACGGCGAAACTAAAAGCCTGAAACATACTGTAAATACCATGTGTTCATGCACACAAATAACCTTACATAAGATTCCTTCCACATTCACTCTTCATTTTTATCAATTCACCCCGAATGACAGATTGCTGTTGGAATGTGCGTTATTAAACACAAATGTCACTCACAGATCAGAGGCAGTTTAATCCACTGCTTCAACAATGAGCCTGCTTCCCCATCCATCCCCCCAAACCCATCCTTCCTCGCCTCGTGCCTGAATTCCATTGCGGTGGAAATTGGCCTTGCATCACCTCTCGTTGGCCGCTGCTGTGAGGGATGGCATTGTCTGAGGAGGTATACATGATGAAGCGAGTAATGAATGACACCGCGGGCTCATACAGTGCTGATCTATTTCAAGCCGCAGTCAGCGACCCCACGGCCTCTCCGATTTTACGCTCTTTGGGTCAATCTTAATAGCCTTATTGAATTGACTGTCATTATCTGCTCCAGTTCAAACGGCGCTGAAGGTCAGAGGCTTCGGGCCTCGGCGGAAGCAGCCGAAATTTATGCACATTAGAAATCGCACAACTTTCGTGTGTGTGTCTATGTTACATAACTATAGGCATTAACAAGGTACTGTAACTAGGAGTAGTTGACTTATCAACTAACTTATGTAAGTGATCCAAACGTTACATCATCATTATGTCCAAGGCTGTGTTAACCCCTCTGGACTATAGTTCCTATCATCCTGTGTGTTTAAGAGTACATCAAAACACTTTGGCTGTATGTGTGGTTTGACAATCTCGGAAGTCTAACACACATGGGGCTCGGTTTGCTCATAACATGCATTATGGACTCAGATTGCTCCGGGTTTATTTTACACAAACATACCCAACAGCTTGTCTTGTAATGTAAGTAAACTCATACAGCAAAGAGATTAATAATTGAAAGTAGCCAGAGTTTGAGCCTGAGGCATGAGAATATACTGAGTCTTATTTTCTCGGAATAAACCATGTTAGTGGAGCTGTGGCTTAGAAGTTCAGGCTCTCGGGTCATTGAGCTGTGGTGCTCGTGTGGGCATCCGAATATTGATAAGTCTATCATCATATACTCACCCTCATGTCTTTGCATACCAGTGCGGCGTTCTTGCTTGTGCAGAAAAAATATAATTTTGAAGAATGTTTGTAACCAAACAACATGGTATTTTGCAAAATATCTTATTTTATATATACAGGTTTTGAATGACACAAGGGTGAATAAATAATGAGGGTGAACTTTCCTTTTAAAGGGGCCTTTCCTCTTATATATATCTGCAAGAAAATAACTTAATTATGCTTAACAAGTATCATGGGAAATCATCAAATTTTGTGAATATAAGCCAATATATTGTCAAAATCATCACCCGGTCTACACACGAAAGTGTTGCAAATCATAATAAACAAAGCTTTATATGCAGCTTTTTGGTTTACATAGCATTAAATATCTCCCGCCTGCCTTTGGGTGTCTTGTGCTTTTAAGCGTGCGGAGCTTTAGTTGACTGCCCGCAACCATGCCTGTCCACGTCAATACGACAAAACAAATTAATCCATTTCAAATGAATGCTTTCAGCACTAATCTGCTGCTTTTTGTTTTACATAATACTTTTTAATAGAATCTAGGCAGAAACACGACTGCATCTTCTTACAAAAACCTTCCTTTTGGATCTGCATCTTGTTCAGTCCTGACGTGTTTAATTTTCTCGAGGTTGAATGAGGCATGACTGCTGATATGATTTGTTTATTATGGCCTGATGTTCGCATAACGCCTCAATGACACTTGTCTTATCTTGTGTGCCTGCAATATTTGATACGTTTTTATTATTAAAGGCATCTGCCACGGAGGCCCATCATAAACATATTGTAATTCTTTCATAAAGCCATTGTTGACTTTTGCTGTGGACTGAATTTTTATATTAGGCAATATGGTATCAAAGGATGACTTTTTCCTACTGGTTACTTATACTGCAATTTTTGCAATTCATTTTACAGTTATTATGCTCAAAAGTAGGATTTTTAAATAGCCAAATGGTCGTAGATTTTAGACTAAATGAGCTGTGAAATGGTCATGGTACATTTTGGTGCATTTAGGTCTTATCTGAGACTCCATGTCTTCATCTTTCTGTCAGGTCAGACCAGAGTATGTCTGTTTTAAAGATGACAGATTTTACAGCTCATACACCCTGCTATCGTGACTATAAGCTTCTAAAGCCTGTCTTTTTTTTTAAACATTTGAACCTCTTTCTCCTTTGATATAATGCTACACCGCCAAAACCGCTGGCAAGCCGTATCACGCCCCAATTTCTGCATCTCTTGTCCTCGGAATATAGACCAGATTTTGAAGTTTAAGCGTATTCCTCCATGCACTTCGGGAGGTAATCTGCCCTGTAGCGGAAGCAATTGCTCGCGTCTTTTTTTCACTGGAACCAATTTCCCCAAATACAGGCAAAAATGCCCAGCGCTGATTTATGGCGGGGGAATGTTGTTTATCTGTTTTGATGGGAACTAGCGGGAGATGGTTCTAACCACACGGGCAGACAGGCCTTGTTCTGAACACGCAACCCCGGCTAATAAAACACAGCCTGACAGGGTAAGTTATCGATCCCTTCACAATAGGTGCAGGCTCAGGGTTCTGCTGGAGAACGATGGATCTGACAAGTTTTCGTGTTGTGTTTTCCAAATGTGGGTATGCTGCCAAATGAGCAGACTGTCCTGCAGCTGAATTTATTTGTTTTTGCATCGCGCATAAGAGAGATAGAGGCATTCCTTAGGAAAAGTAACCATGGTTATACTAAAGTACAATGTAGTAGCAATGTTTTTTGTGGCAGATACCATTTATAAAAGGTCCAGTCCTTGATTCTGATTTGGTCAAAAGCTGAAAAATATCAACGACTACTTCTTTAGCCCCACCCACTTGTACGCGCATGACAGTACTGAAGTGGCGCGAAACCAGATAGAGCGAGCAAGCTATAAACAATCATGCCGTTAAAGGTAGCTAAATATTGTGCCACCCCTGGTTGTGGAAGAATACAGTCGCTGCATAACCTTCCCTTCGGAGTCCGATATTAGTAATGCAGGGTTAAAGTAAATTTTTTAGGATGTTCAAGCTCATGCGGGGAAACATGAAGCATTTGTTCGTTTAATTTCTTTGAGGATTCCTTCATAAACAAGGCAGACATCGACACTGGATTTGTGAAATGACTAAAATTGAAAAGCAGTACAGTGTCATGAATATTGGATCCGATAGGAATGGTGCAGCAATCTGAGAGATACTCGAAAACTGTGAAAACTGTGAATGGTGCTAATGTGTACCCTAACGTTACATCTCTAACCATATTCACAGAAGACTCCAAACTAAGCAAACTGCTATCCATCAAAGCGGTGGGCGTTTACGTATAAAATCTTCAATGCGGCATGCCCATTAAAACCGAGCATTTGCAGAGCTGGCTTCAAAACCCTTGTAGAATATAGCCTATTACTTATTGATTTTGATGTTTTTGAATGTAAAAACCACGCAAACTTCATAAGTAGACCTCATATAACAGTATAATACAATAAACAAGTAGACTTCATGAGACCTTTAAGTTGTTTACTATGGTTACTATGATATGCTACGAAATAGCAGAGCATTTGTGCAGAGCATGGGGGAAGAAGCTTATCATAGTAAGGGACAATTTTTTTCAAGTGGATGTTTAAATTGGATTTAAACATATCTTTTGGCTTTGATGTTTCTGGTGTATGGATTTTCAACCGTTTTATAAAAACAACAAGTTACTCAAGGCTAGTGGCTCATTTCATTAATATTTAATTTAATTTATATTACTATTTTAATGTATAATGATTTTATTAAGTTTGTTGAATGGGTCGTGTAACTTTGTCGCATTTAAGTTTAGCCAAGTAAATGATCTACTGGTAACCCGAAATAATGCTGGCTGGACATACTTTAACTTGCTAATGTAATTTACTTACTTATTAGAAATAATCTGTAGGGATAAAGCCCCTCTATGCGAATGTATACCAGAAGTTAAGTATGGGCCACAAGTGCGCCCATGCGCAGTAACATTTGTGTTGTTGCTTTGAAACTGCTAAAATATAACAACAATAAAGCTCTTTTACCATCATAGTATTTTAAGCATATGTACTATAAATACTATAAATTAAGCGTAGTAAATATTATAACAAACTTACTAAACTGGACAAGAACTATAATTCAAACCAGAACATTCGGAAGGGCAAGAGGCAGATGTTTGGAAATTGCACAGAACCTTCATCTGCCCTCACAGAAACAGATGTGGGGTGGAGGTAAAGAGTCCAGCCAAGTTTTAATCTCAGGACATGTGTAAATGTTTAGAAGCGATAGTTAAAAGGCTCCCGAAGATTTTATCTCATCATAATTGGTGACACGGTACAGGAAGCATGGAGAAATTGTTGGACCAAATTGAGTAAATTGGATGTAGACAATCACCTGAGTGTGATGTATGGTTAGATAATGGATTGTAAGTAGCGGCGTGCCAAACCACTGACTGCATTGGCAAGAAACCGTTTCTTAAATTTGATTCTGGCAGGGAATGCAAGTTAGAGAACTGCATAATAAATACAAATCAAATAACGTTGAAGGGGTTTGGAGGCATGTAATGAAGAATGCCGCAAACGCAGTTTAACTTAGTCATGGATGTGTCGTTAAAGAAACTGATTTGACTAATGACGCATCTTTTGCCATATTGTGCTCAGCAAAAATTAAGCTTGAATTTTTCACTTCTGGAAGTTAGCACTGTTATCTTCAAGGATAAGAGACGTTAAGTAAGGAAGGTTTTGTCTGTTTTTTCAAGGTTATGTTTAAACTGGAAATGTCATTTAGGTTAGATCTTCTCTGAGATTGCTGAGGTGGTTACAAGGAAAAAGGATATGTTCATAAAAGACGAATAAACATTATACAGTTCAGTGTTCTGAGTGTGATAACAGAAACCATGAGATAATATGACAGAAGCTATATTATCTATACTGTACATGCCCCAGAGCATGCTGGGTAGAGGACGAATACGACTGAACCACATATCAAGCCAGACATTTTACCAGCATTGATCTAAGAAGTTATTGCAGCATAGTGTTATTTAAGAGAAAATATCACTGCGAGTAGATACATCATAACATGTGTCATTGTGCAGAAGATTACAGCTGTAGGAAAATCCCACTTCAGATGAGGAAAAAGCCCTGTAAATGACACAGCGAGCTAAGATGAAGCTTGGGCTTTAAATCATTTGCCTTGTACAACTCGGAAACTCTCTCATGCGAAGATGTGATACTGGATCGACATCACATTAGAATGTTTGAAGACTTCGGTCTGATGTTGTTTTTTATTTGTCTGAGGGATTTGGCTCTTAAAGTGAAAGCAAGGCACAGATCGATTTTAACACAGATTTCCTGACCAACTTCTCTGGTCGAACAAGGTCTTGACAAGGGTGCTCTAGAGAGAATTTATGTGGTAAGGATTTCTAAACCTTAATTTCAATCCCACAGAATATAATATAGATATAATGGAAATAAGCATTTTCAGTCAAATATTAGCATATTTTTCTGTGCACTAATTTCTATTTTATAAGATTTAATTCAGTATTATTTGTACCTTCTCCAGTTATTTAACATATTATAGGATCAATTATTGAAATGGGATTAAAGATACAAGAGATCTTTGTGCTCATCAAACAGAACGTCTTTATCAAATTGTGAGGGAGATCCCAGAATCTGGTGGAACAGAGGCCAAGTGTTTTCTGTTGAAAATATTGGCACACATTCCTTCAAACTTTTTGAAGTTGTCGTAAAAAGATTAAGATCTGCTTTCATTGCTCATGGGCTGCCGGGGGTGATGGCTCTCGGTTGCCAAATGATAGAGTCACCCGTACTTGAGAATGAAAGAGCTCTTCTGAAGCCGGCTTGAAGGACAAAATGGCGAGCCAATTTGACTCTAATGATTGACACTGGCAAACAAAAGGGCTCGGCACCTTTCGCCAAGAAAGCGATCGAAGCGCTGCAATCTCTATTGAATTTCAGACTTATTGATGTTGAGGGCCAATACTAGACTTTATTGCGTTAGATTCATCTTCCGTGAGTGAGGGGGCACATTCAGATTTATTGACTCAGCCCAGAAGAGAACATTTCTCTTCTGTATACAGTCAACTTAAAATATTTGCCTAAAAAGAGTGTGGGCTGTACTTGACACATGGATAACGTTTGACACTATTTACTCACAATCTTGACATTTTAGATCTGTATGACTTTAATGGAACACAGAAAGATAAATTATGAAGTTTGGGCTACTTGTGTAAACAAAATCATTGAGACCAGTTTTGTGGTCACACTTAAATGCCCATTCAAAAATTGATGATTTTTTTACTTTCTCTGTCATAAAATACAGATGACAAAATTTTCAACAAATGGTTTTCAATTTAAGTCTGTTACGCATACATAGATACTGTTAAGCTTTTGAAGGCTTAAAATATATAGTTGAACAGGCCACTTTGACGTCTTTTTTGAAGCTTGAATGCTCCGGTTCCCATTCATTATAATTGCATGGAAAGAAGCGACAGACATCAAAATCAGTTTTCCATGGAAGAAGGGTTTGGAAGTAAAACAATGAGTAAACAATTCAATTTTTTATTTTTAAAAGTCTGTGGGTGGCTTTGATGACAAAACTTTGAAATGACGTTTTCCCAAAAAGCTCAAAAGCAGACAACAAATTTGATTTAAAACATATACAAGTAGGCATGACGTAGACATTGAGACAATTTGTTCAACCCAGTAATGTACATATTATCCCGTTTGAAACAAAAGTGTATAGGAATATACTGGGGTCAAAATGATATAATATATTAAATAACCCATTTCCACATATTGGAACTGAGAGCTTTAAATATTATAAATACATGTTTCAGAAAATAAAGAAATATTCAGAATATATAGTTAATAGGAGTGAATATAACCACCAAACTATTGCTTTCATCAAATATCACTTTGATAAAAGGGATAGACTACCCAAAAATGAAACTTCTTAGCAGAACAAAGAAATGTATGCAGGTTCGGAGTAAATACAGAATTTTCATTTTTGGGTGAACTATTCCTTTAATCGGCTATCAGTATTAAATGGTTTAATATATTGACAGTTAATATATAAGAAAAAGTATTTTCTTTGCATAAGTGATGCATCAAAGCCTTGTTTTTCAAATTTGTGAATCTGCAGTCCACCCTTCATTAAGCTCAAAAAGTAAACAGACATTTCTGATGATTCAACCGTTTCCTTCCACCGCTAAAATGCAATGAAAACCATTTCTCATAATACATTCATTTCCCATAAACCCAGAGAAAATTGGATCAGCATTTATCCCCAACACAAGCTGACGGAATGACAGTGTTTCAAGCGTCTGATTATTCCTAATAAAAGAGCTCTTAGCGCTGCTCATTTTGGGGTTCTTTCAGTGAATAGAGAATCTATAAGGACCTTTAGAACCCTTCGCAGGACGACAGGCTGTAATTTAAGCAGTTAGTGGACCACTCAGGTATAATGGAGGAGTCCTGGCGAAATCTGAAATGTGCTTTATCTTGATGCCAAAGTACTTTCTGCCCAAACAATCCTAGACAGGCTTTTCTAAGCTTCAAGTGAACAGTAAATTATAGCGGTTATATTGTCCTCACCTGAAAGGAAAAACCTGCTGGTGTCTGAATCCATCTTAGTATCTCTCTTCTTTCTCATGAAAAACAACTGTTTGCTAAATTTCTTCCATCTCCTCTGCTAATAAGATACATTATAGTTACCGGAAGAGCTCCCCCAAGACACATAAAACGCAAAACAACCTTCCCCTACACATTAGCAGGCCTGAGTACTTCATTCGACCCGTAAAGAAGATATACAATAGTCTGACTAAAATGAGAAGATAAAAACTCATTACGCTGGGTTTCAGCAAACCATGTTTTCAGAAAAGGGAAGAGTGAAATTTGCTCGGAGATTAAAACCAATACCGGGGAGAGACTGAACAAATAAGACATTGAACAAATAAGACAGGCATTATTTGCTTCATTACCTGGTTAATGCGCTAGAGGAGAGAGGAAGTCTGTCTTCAGATGAAGCAATAGCTTTGGGTGAGGAAATAAGAGATATTGTTATTGACTGATTCAAAGTCAAGTGGCCATTTCGATTCTGGTCATGCGGGGGAACAGCGTCTTTTGTGGCCATGAGCATCTTGAATTGAAGGAGTCCGTGGTACCCGAAGAGTTTGCTTGAACTTCCATGTTCTTCATTACAAATCACCGCCATGATTTTGTATCTTTTGCGTTTTTTCTGGGGACAACTCTTGGATCTCTCTCAAAAGCTTTTGTAATAATTTATGTAGGATTGGAGCTTTTACATGTTTTATGCGTTCATAAAGTTTTTTTGATTTCCAGCTCATAAGCATTCAAGCATTTATACCATGTAGGGAACCCAACTGGTACATCAATATTTTTGCACCTCTTCATTTGATTCCTGCAGTGGGAACAGATGTAATTAGACATGTAAATCACAGCAGGGTTTTTTAGCGCTATGCTAATTAAAAGGTGAATTTACAAAAAGGGAGGGAATGAATTAAATACACACTGGGCTCCGCTGGGAACGCATCCATCTTTAGCAGCAATAGACTCCACGGAGACTGCGCTTTTTCGTCTCGGCTCAAACTTTCGTGTGCGGGAAAGGGCACTTGAAGAACACAGCTAAATGTCTTTCAAAGAAAAGTTTCTGAGACTGGATTGGTTGTGAGATCAAATGTGCAAAATTGAGTAATGATACTGTAATGAAAATAGGTTTTGGATTTGCTTGCTTGACAGTAGGGTTGTTGATCTATAAACCATTCCTATATGGAGCTAACTTAATATTAAATCAATAATTCAATTCCATACCCGGATATCAATAGGATCGGGTACCCCCAGGTCTCCTAAAAAACATCTACGAAGTCTGCAAACTTGTCACATTTTAGAATTCTCCACCATAACATATAGCTAGTGACTTATTTATTGCCCCAGAAAGACAAACAGACTAAAAGATAGAGAGAGACCAAAAAAGAAGAAGACGATTATAGAAGGAGAGTTCAAGTGCTGGTGGGTACTCTTGCTGCCCTCTATGATGCAGAGAAGAGGTCCTGTCTTCTATCTGACCCCCAGGATGCCTCCAAACCACTAACATGTTGTGGTCACGGTCAGCAACGATGACTAATGAAGAGCGGAAATTATGAAAAAATGATAGAGAGGCTAGTCATAATTCACTCTTGAAGAAAAAGCAATGATGTGGAAAGATGGAGATGCAGTTGAGCTTGCATAAACTCAATCTCTGTCCTTTGTGTATTATAGACTGGACTCTTTGAGCATAAACACACCAACAAACAAACTATTGACACAAACTTTCGCCGTCTCACCCCTGGGCAAACTGTATAGACTGCACTTAGTTTTTCATGTGAAGTATTTTGATGTTGGCATTGAAGTTGATGTTGTGTTTTTTGTGGCAAGGTCACGGCTGGCTGATTTCCACACAAACTGTCAGATGACCCCTCACTCCGTCTCCAGCTGTCTCAACGATGACTATCAGGCCTGCTTGGCGTCCTACACCCGACTCATCGGTGAGTGAAAGAGTTTTAACACTGGTCAATATGTTGTTCTTTGATAGATCTATTAGAAATTGTATTTAGAGAAATGAAATAACCATAACCAGCCTAGAGGCGTCACAATATACAATATTGTCAATCACCATGATGTTATGAACCGTGAGTATCGATACTGTGTAAATTCCACGAATGAAAATATTGTTAAAATCAGCACCCATTTGAGTATCGATACTGTGTAAATTCCACGAATGAAAATATTGTTAAAATCAGCACCCATTTGAAGTTTTGCCACAGTGGTTGCAAACTCATTTAGTTATTTTATTTAAAGTATGATGCGTAAATAAGGAGTTTGACTGGTAGCATTATTAGTTCATTAAAAAAGAAACTTTTAAATAGGTATCATGAAAATATTAATACAGCGAATATAATAATTCAATTCAGTGTGGCACGTAATTCAGGAACCTTGACACCTTTTAAGATTTGTTCGGTCTCTTTCCCTGTAGGTACAGACATGACTCCAAACTACATAGACTCGAGTCACTCCAACTTCACCATCTCCCCCTGGTGTACCTGCCGAGGCAGCGGGAATCAGGAGGAGGAGTGCGAGAAATTCCTACAGGACTTTAGAGAGAACACCTGCCTCCGTAAGTCTTTCTTCCTTTGTCTTTTAAAAACATTCAGACTTCAAAGTCTGTATGTGTCAAGCGTCACCTTTCTGTATTTACAATTGATTCAAGATTGATACTCTGCTTTTTGATAGCCATATCAGAATATTGCACAGAAATATGTGACCCGGTCACAACAGTTTTCAACAATAACAACAACATAAACAGACGTTATGTGGGCCAAACGTAACTTTCGGTAGACCTCCGCAAAGATATCAATAACTGTTGAGTAGTTTTTATTTAATTTATATAATTAGTATACAACAAAAGATGCATACAATTAATATAAATTAAATATAAAATAAATTGTTATATTAGGTTACTAGCCACTAGCCAGACCAATAACCAAACACAGACTGGAAGTTATAGGGAAAGTTCACCCAAAAATGAATATTCTGTCATTAATTCCTCACTCTCTAGTTGTTCCAAACATGTCTACATTTCTTTGTTTGGTTGAACACAGAGAAAGATATTTTGAAGAATGTCAGTAACAATACAGTTTTTGGACTCCACTGATTCCCATAGTAGGAAAAATTGCTTCGTTCTGTTGAACACAAAGGAAGATATTTTTAAAATGTAGGAAAGCAAACAGTTCTCGGGCATTTTTCCTACTATGGTAGTCAATAGCGGACAAGAGCTGTTTGTTTAGAAGCATTTGTCCAAATATCTTTCACTCTGCTCAACCGAACAAAGAAATGTATACAGGTTTGGATCAACCAGAGAGTTTTTGGGTGAACTATCCCTCTAACTTCTGGCCAGGCGCATGCATCTGATGAAATCATAAATAAATATGGTGATTTTACATTTTTGACAAGGATTGAGGGTGATTTGTTTGTGTTATCCTTGTGTTGAACCCCACCACCAGAATGTTAATGTCTGAGGGGTTGGTAACTATGTCATGCTTGTTAGCTGACAGTAAATATACAGGCTTACGCTACAGTAATAAGGCTTCCACTCAGGTTTGTTATGATCTAATCCTCCAGGACGTCTTGTTTGGTATTTCATAGTAATGAAGTGTCAGATCAGGCCATTTAAAAGTCAATTTTATTCATTTTCTCATGACAATTAATGAAATTAATAGAGATACTGCCACAGTTCTTTAGCATTTTTTTCTGTCTCTGGACAGTAGTTCTGTCTCTTCATCCCAGCCGGATATGCGTTCTATACTGTCAGCTGTAGCACACCTTAATACAAAAATCTCACATCATCATTAGAGATAATGGCAAACAAATCTCCATCCCTAAACTGAACATATCATAAACCACATAGCCCAGAGTACATGGTTACCACCTCACAGGTTTGACTAAGCTTTTTAATTCTAGTGAGGATCTCAACACTACATCATACTGACGTTTTAGAAATGTCTGTGACTACAAGAGTTCGGAACGGTGCTCTCTGTTCCAGCATGATAATACGCCTGTCCACAAACTGAGGTCCATAAAGAAGTGATTTAAAATGTGTGGTCTGGAGAAACTTAACTGGCCTGTACATAGCCCACAACTGAAATTCACATTAAGGATGAACTTTAACGCCAACTGTGTGCCTGATGCTTGTGGTGAAGTCAAGATGTCAATAAAGATATCAATTTTAAACGTAGAAAAGCTCTTATTTATATACAGGCAAGTACATGTCTGGATGATTCTCAAGAAAAATATCAGAAGATCAAGCGATTTCCAGCAAAGTTGGCAAGAAAAATACTTTTTCGGGGAAAAGGTGATAATATCATTCTGCTCTATCGGGAGACATATGTCATTTGAGAGCTGAGAAGAGAGACAGACAGAGAGACTCCTGAGTTTCCCAAATGCAGAGCAACTACCAGCTCTTTGAGAGAGAAGTTGTAAAGAAGAGTTGATTTGTTTCTTTTGCTCTTTTTATGGGGGAAACAAATGAAGTGTTTCTAAAAATACCAAAACATATTTTGGAGATGCAATTAAGAGGGAAGTAAAAGAGAATGTGTTACTTCTCAAAATAATTCCAAAGTTTGATCGTTTGGCAGGAAGATCTTCCCAAGAGTGAAATAAATAACAGCGAAAAAAGAAACACGATAATAAGCTTCACAGTTTCAGGCATTAGCTCCAGAGATATTTCATCCAATATCCCATTGTGAGATGCTCAGATATACCGAGAGAGATTTTTCAAGTCAAAACAAGCTGCGTTACAGTATAATTTGCAACGGAGATCATGGTACTGTTCGAAAACTCTCTTCATAGAGCGTTTTAAGGAAGGTCTCAAATTGTAGGTAATGACATTTTTGATTTGAGGCAGCTTTGCAAGTGTCCTAGATCAATCTCACAATGCACTGCAAAAAGAACAAAATGACCCAAAGTAAAACACAATCAAAGTTTTCATAAAAGCTCTGCGCAAAATCGATGAAAATGTATTATATTTCATTAAAAAACAACTTGCTTTTACAGTCCACACTACAATGAGAAAACAGTGGTTTCAGATTTATCAGTGTGAATGGAGGGCCAAAGAAATATATATTTTTCAAATGGAATCATTAGTATGGACAAGGTCCAGATCACTATACATATGGTAGGGAGTAGTGACTGCAAAGTCTCTGTGTAAAAAGATTATTTTCATGTAAATAACTACTGTATAAGCTGATAGTAGAGAGCAAGTTCACTGAACTTTTTTCACGTTTAAGCAAACAGATTGTGAGCATGTGGTGGTGAATATGTGTTCTGGTTTGTTTTTCCAACAATTAAATCTTTGCCAAATTGGTATTTAACAGAGCTGCTGACCCCCAGATACAGCTTACTTTGCTTTGCTGTTAACAAACTTGGCAAGCGAAACGCATATTGCTTTCTCCTGGGAACTATAAACTCGCCGCCTTTCTTCCTACTGAAACATTCTGTTATGAAAATGTATTTTCCCCTCACAAAGGTCAACTTTAATAATAATTTTTGCCATCTGTTTCGTTTCATTTTTTTCCCCATTCATTTTCCTGCAGGAAATGCTATTCAGGCTTTTGGCTACGGGTCCAAGCTTGACCCTCAGCCTACTAGCGATTCGATCAAACCCGATCTCGTGGCCACTGCAAATGTTCCCAAAACAACCATGGAACCCGGAGAGGCGCCTTGCATCATCTCGTCCTGTGCAAATTTACACGTAAGTCAGATTTCTCGCTTTTATAAAAACTGCAACTTTCTTTGTAGATGTTTTGTGTTATTTAGATATATAATAGTGTGGTGGTTAACGATGATATGTTTTGATGATTTGCATGATGTCTGATTTGACTATAGTCTTAAAAAGTGCTTGAGCAACTTATTGTTGCTATAGTTACCTTCCCGGTTTTGTGAACGCCTGTTTGCAAACAAATAAAAATGCAAGGTCATGCTGACTTGTAGGGTCGAATTATTTATTTGAAAAACTAAAATGTCAGAAAATGTTCATAATGTTTTTTCTTTCCTGTGGGAGTTCATACCTCCGTCTGTCAAACCACCTCATAATTGTAGCCTTTGTGTGCAGGTTGTCCAGCTTATTGTCAAGGTGGTCTTTATTTACAATGAACAGAAGTAATATTTACAAACTGTTAATTGTATTTACAAACTGAATGTACAATTTGTGAAATTCTAAAGTGAAAAGAATAGTGGTGGAGTGAATGTATAATCTGAACATTGTAAATATTTAGAGGAAGTGACCCCACATGTACTGTAAGTTAACCTTCCAAAAAAAATACAGAATTAGCGTAGTTTATTCAAAGGGCTCATCGGATAAGCACTTTCTACAAGTTGGTATGATTTATTAGGGTCTTCGTGAAATATCTGTTACATATTTTGCTTACTAACACTAAATGGCTGAGTAAACAAAATATTTTTTTTTGCCTTGTCAAAAACAGCTACGATTACTGCAAACTGTCTCTATAAATGATAATGAGTTACTGCGCACCCCACCCCTCGTCCGTCCGACGTGTCAACACAACACATGCGTAGTACTTCCATGTCAATGGTTTAGCTATATTATATTTCCTCTGCGATTAGTTTCGTTTTAAACAGCTCAAATCATTCTTCCTGAGACTAAAACATCTATCACAGCAAACACCGCATCCTAGTAATGCGCTCACGTTGTGCGTGTAAATTTGCCTAAAATCCAAGGAATGCACACCTGCAGATCTCAGCGGAATTGCGCTGCTTTTAGCGCTTGTCATTGACAAGTAAGTTACACACACACAACGTGAAAGCATAACCAGTATGCTCCGTTTGCAATGACAGATTTGTTTCGCCTAAGGATGGATTATTTGAGAAGTTCAAAACTAACCACAGTGTTCTGCCAGGGTCACTAACAAAACAATAGTGACAGCTAGCTGCAGATAAACATATTGACGCACATAATGTATTAACATACAACCAAACTCCAAATGCCCATTTGCCAAAAAACATACAAATATCCAGTAAGTTTAACACTGGCTTTGAATGTTCTATTTAGTCTGTGACTGACTTAGCTCCCTTAGTTATCGTATGCTAATGTTATTCTCCTATATATACAGTATATTTACAGTTAATTCAGACTGTTCATAAATATTACTTACATTGGCAGCTTTGTCTCGTTCAGTTGGTCTCGATCCCTCTTGAGGAACAACTTTGAAGCTAATCCTGCTTGTACTGTCCCAGGTTGGTAAAACACTCTAGCTTGAAGTGATTCGCGCAAACAAGCAGGTTACTTATGGTTTCTGAGGGAATTCCACTAAATAAAATAAATCTACTCCTCTCTAGTCTCCTCCGAGGCTGTGTCTCTAAATAAGGATATGTGTTTGTCTAAGCAGCCAAAGACAGTACATTTAGTATGTTTTCGGCGAACTTTTGCCATGATGTCAGAACAAGTTCACCGCTGTAGCTTGTGAAAACAACAATGGTGGCAGCACTGTGGGTGAAACGCGGGTGGTAATATTAAAAACGGAGCCTCTTCCTATGTCAGAAGAGGAGTGAAATCTGATCGGCTCGATTTCTCATATGGTTGCAGAGAAAGCCTCACCAAAACAAAGTTGCTGTGTTGTCATTTTTCACGTTTTCTGAGTTGGTAGATGCACCAAGGATGCGATTATAGCAAGTAAACACCGAAAAAGTCTTATTTTTATCCAAAAACCTCCTTTAATTGCAAAGATTATGGAGTGGGAATAAAGAACATTTAAACCCTTTCAAACAAGCCCACTTTGATTTTAAGTATTTCACATTTCACTGAACACATGCTTTGTTTTAATTGAGAATTTTAGATATTAGATTTTATTATACTTCAAGCATCATAAAAAGCTGCAGAATTTTTCTGCAATGAGATACGTCATGAATAGATACAGCTGAGAGCTGTCATGTTGCTGTTATATAGTGAATGAGAAACACATGGCAACATATTTACACAGAGGGATACGGTATCCTAACTGGCACTTTGCATTTAATTAACAGTGATTGGACAAGTTGACAACAGTCAAGCTATGAACAGCTGTAGAGTAAACGGCCGACTAGAAACAAATTAGTTGACATTGGTACCTTTGTTTAGTTAATTGCGTACACAAACACACACAATATTCCTTTGGTGTTTCAGATTTTTCACAAGTGCAGGATATTCTCAAGGGATGTTCACGGGCTCGTAATTAACATATTAAAGTAAAAAAATGAGCGTGCCCCTAAAAAACAGAACAAACTAACTACAAAGAAAAACGTGTCGTCGTGATTTCCCCCAGGAGCCGAAAAACTGCATGACGTGCTTGTGCGTGTGGCTGTTTGTGCACGCGGACGTGCTAGGCCAGCAGAGCAATGCTTAATTTATTGTAAAAACAATAATTAGTGCATTACCCAAGCAGGAAATTATACGTAATTAGAGATTGCCCTGAGGCGAACCATTGTCAAACTTTCCCATTCTCTGGCTATTGAAAAACGTGTCTGATGTGCTTCACAGATTCGCTCGAATGCGGAAACTCATATTTTTCCTCTGGTCCCACTCAAATGAAAGATGAATAGTTTGCCACGGGCCATTTTTCTCATTTTGACAGGTAGAGAGAAAATAGGCGAAGTCGCGCTCTGTTTACCGTGTTTTAATTCCAGGCAGAGTTTGACATCGGTGTGATTTTTGGAGGTTAAATTGAAAGGGAGCGCTTTGCTCCATCTAGCAGGTCCTATAGCACTTAAAGCTCGCCTAGGGCAGGAAAGATGTTCCCATACAGAATCTACATCTAAAAGTGACGTGTTTCGCTCTTGGGCACAACTGAAAGAATGAATCCATTCAGCCGACACTTTTTGTCGCCGTTGCTCTGTTGAAATGAAATAATTTGTTGCTAGATTTGCGTTTTCCGTTATAGTTCTTTTTCCTCCAGAATATTATTGCGAAGCATCATGATACTTTCGCATGAAGAGCACCGATCTGCCACTACGGTATTACATTTCTCAGAATAAAAGAGAGAGTACACTATACAATACACAGCACTCAAACAGAAATACAGCACAAAAGGCGCAGCAAAAAAAATTTATATCAGCCATTTAAAATCACAGCTTTGCTTTCATGATCCACTGAATATTTGACTAGATTTAGCATTTAAATGGGTTTCAAATTCTGTTTCATAATGTTGTAACAGTCCTTTATTCCGGACATTTACACACAGGTGTCAGCATAAAGTGTTTTTTCCGGATAAAAAGGGAATTTAAGAATAGAGTAGCTGTGAAGAAATGCACGAATATGATTGAGTGTTGGGGCGTGCAAAGCCGCACAAGATGACACATCAGCGTCTCTTCCTGTGTTTCTGTTTAAACAATCAGGATTTGTGGGAGAGTGTCATAATGCAGAGAGATGAGATGTGAGCGAGACAAGAGGGGAAATGGGGAGCAAGAGCAGAGCTGTGAACAGAGATCTGGGCTGATGTCAACAGGCAGCTGACACACATCAGTGCTCTCGCTAATTAATTGGCTTTTAGTCACTGTCCTCTGTTTCTCTCACCCCCTCTCACCGACATCAGCTCACAATTATTCTCTCTTTCTCTCGCTCTTTCTCTCTCTCTTTTTGTTCTTGCCAGCTGCACTTCTGGTGGTTGTGGCTTTTGCCTAAGCCTGCATCTAATTACACATGTTTACACAGGAGACGCGGAAAGTTCACTGCACGAGCTAACGCTAATTCAACACACTCGCAGATCAGGTGAAGTGACACGTAAACCAACAGAAAGATTTTCAACGCCAGTTCGCCAAAGCACACCGAAATAATTAGACGTTGGGAACGGAAACAGTATTCTGTCCAAAATTGAAACAAAAAACACAACACGTGCAACGTTTATAAAGACATAGCCCATGAGAATGACTAATGAATATTACAACAAAAAAGGATCAACAAATATTTAAAAAAGATGGACATTTCCATGAAAATGTCAACCTTACCACAAAAAAAACAGCGGTTTTTACTATGGTAACAACACAGATTTTAACATTTGGTGGTTCAAATATCCATGTGAGATCTCTCTTCAAATCTGTAAAGCATTTGTTTTATTTTTAGTGCATGATTTTTCATAGCCATGTAAGTGCCATTTTCAGGATTGTCACATCCATAACGCTAAATATTCCTCATAAATGGACACATGAAAATGAATATAACTTAACTATTTTATGTTCTATAAAGAGGCATCCCTTCTCCATACATTTGTTATTATTGCTTCAGGATTGTGCGTATTATTTTACGGAAATCCTACAAAGTTTATCTTCTCCCAAAAACGCGTCATTTTTTGTCACATCCATAACGTAGTTTATTTCCCTTTTTTTAAATATATACGCAAAATGTCACGTCCATAACGCTGGAATTGCCCGGATACAATTCCAGTCAGTCCCTGAGTCCCAATTCGCATAGGTCCTAAATATTATTTAACCTTAGAATTGGCATGTCCCAAATTGTAGTATGCTGAAATGAGTATTCTCAAAGTACCCGGTTTACTGTTTCTGGTATAAAGAAAACACGGCTGATATTACCCACAACTCATCGCAAGATACGGTGTCATATGTACGTTTTATGTAAGGGATAATTTACAGCCAGCTGGTTGTTATCGCAGAAATAAGATGCAGAGCTTCCGCTAGGAAATGCTGTTTTTTGGTTTTAAGTTAAGAAACGACTTCAGATGTCACAAACTGGCTATTTGGTATAATCATTTGTCAATATAAAGTCATATATGTTATTAAAAAGATAGATTTATATAAAATTAGTCAAAATGATTTGCTGCATTTGTTATTAGTTTTGAGAGGTTGTTATCTGGGAATAAAGAGACTACAAAAGTCGCAACTAGCCAATCAGAATCGCATTACTGTAGTATGTTGCAGTGCATGCATACTGTTTTGCTGTGCACTAAGATAACCTTCCATAACAAAAACAGTACATACTTCCAGGGCGTAGTAAAATTTGGGAAGCAGCAAATGTTTGCTTTCTTTCCTGTGAGCTTTTGGTTTTTTTTTAATGTAAAATAATATCCTGATATGCTGTGGTTTGCATTCTTCTTAAATAACTTCAAAAAATAAATTCCAATAAATTCCTAATAATTTTGTGAGGTGCATTTTGTACCACACATCTCATATTTTGATGGTTTAATTGGACCCAAGGGGTGATTAAAAGCAAATATTTGGGGTATACATCGAACTACGATGACTAACGGTGCTGTTTATCTGCAAGCTTGTATGCAAATAAGTCATAGGAATGACTGCAAATGAAAATCGATACATTTTTGCATGCATATGAGTTCCAATTCCACGGGATTTGCGCTGAAATACCATGTGATAAATCACTGCATCCGTTCAATAAATTTGCCCATTTGTGACGTTTCGAAGCATCTTCTTTGATATAAAAGATCCAATAGACCAGGGCACCTTAACAGCTCATATAATGCACTTACTTTCAAAACATCTTGAAATCACTCATTCTAATAGCCTTTCATTCTCTACCTTTTAATCAGAGGAGGAGAGATTAAGATCGATTGAGTCTGGAGTAAATAGCGGTGTGTGGAAAGAAGGTTGACCAGGGGAGCAGCGCACAGTGAACACAAAATAAGGCAGCAAATCCCTACGGGATGCCGTCTCTACCTCTTGGCCGATGTGTGTTTCATGTGGCCTTTACGTTTTCTGGAACACAGCACTTGATTAATGACCCCGTGAAGTCAAAATTGGAGTTTTGCGCCTTTTAGTTCACGTTAGTTAGCTTTGAAGATATCTATAGGATATAGTGTACTGCTAAAAAATGACTACATCAACGTTTAGCAGACAGACGTATTAAAATATTATTTTTCTTTCGTTGAATCAGACAAAAATATTTGGAAGACTCATCTCGCACTACACAAATTTTTGTCCAATGCAATCCTCTCTATAACAAGACACCGCCCGCAAGCCACTAGCAAGTTCCACAGTGTAGTTCACAACTTCGAGAAACTAAAGTCTAACTTAAAAAGCTACAAATAAAAAATTATTCAGTTAGAAAACTATGCTTTCAACGTCTTTAAATGCCAAGAGGCATTCCTGATCTCTTTGGAAACAATTCGGCGCTGCAATACAGGGCGAGATCAGACATCACCATTGTCCACGTGCTACACTCCTCTCCTATCTGAGGTGTTGGTAGAAGATTACATCTCCTCTAAGCCTTAGCGGTCTTATTGCAAATGCCAACCTGGTCGTGTGGATGTGCTCGAGGCCCAGCTGAAAGGTCTCCGTCTTTATTCTAGTTTAATTGAAAACAGATTTATTGGATTAGGTCGAGTCTGCATTTGTGCAAGTGCACTAGTTCAATCCCAACCTTCTTTGTCATAAACAATCCCGAGCGTGATGAAGTGACGTCTTGACAAACAAGCCTTGATGACCTTGTTTGGGGGAACAGAATTCCGCGATGCGTGGTAATAAACCTACGGTGAGACGTATGGAATGGGAAGGATTTGCACCTCCTTGTGAAGACCTTCAAGAGTATTAGGCCTGACGAGAATTCAGCCAATTTAGAGAAAGTGGCACAAAGCAAAGGGTTTAAAAAACAAGATGGGTATACGGGGACAGTGCCAAGACAGACTGCACAGCATACGGAATAATACATGTCTGCCTGTATTAGGGTGTTGGCAGTTTACTGCACAAATCTTTTACAAGACTTCGTTGCATGAGAATGACATATTTTTGGATCTCACCAAAAACGCCAAAAGTGCCAAAAAAGATATGAGTGATTTAATGTATCGTATTTAATTTGATCTGCAGAGAGCCATAATATTATCCCATATGATGAAAAAAATGTGAAAAGATGTGTTTGCCTTCATGATGATACAGTTAAGGCATCTAACAGCTGCAAAAATTACAACTGTGAAAATAAGTATGAATCTACTCTAAGAGATGACGCTTGTTAAAAAAACAAGACACAAACTGATTGTTTTGACACATTTTGAGGCAGTATTTTGATTACATGTAAATCACAAAATATCTGTTTTTTGCTTAAAAGGGATGTTGCGACTGACCAATAGGCAGTATTTTCTATAATTGTATTTTTTATAAAAACAACTTAATTTACAAGGTTTTGTGGATCTCAACGTGGAGATGTATGACAATAAACTGTTAAGGGTGAATTGCACTTTGTTTCCATAAAAATCTATTACCTCGGATCAAAATATAATGCATACAAATGTGAACACCCCCATCCCCCCATGTTAAAAACTGCCCCTACAATGAATGGTGCATATAATTTAAAAATAAAAGATTAATAATATAAATACTAATATTAATCTGAAATATGCCTTTTTGTTTTTCAGGAACTTGGAGAGGATTGCTATCATTTAAATCGCTACATCTGCGATAATGAGGTAGGAACTGGAAAGAAACTTTCCAAGCCAAAGCTCAAGTAATTCATGTGCATGAGAAGGAAGACGTTTGTTACAAGTCCAAATGAAGAGTTCCTCAGCAAAAACACATGACTCCATTTTTTTTCTTTAAATCATGTATAATTTTTTTGCATTCCAATTAAAGGTCCAGTCGGTAATTTATTTGGAGGATCTATTGACAGCAATGTCTTCAGAGGTGTATAAAGACCTTACAAAATCAAGCTTTATGTTGTTATTAGAATGAGCTGTATCTATTTACATACACCGCAGCTCCTCTTACATTGAATTCACCATGTTGTTTCTACAGTAGCCCGAAACGGACAAACTGCTCTACAGGGCGTGTTTCATAAATACTTTATCTCCTTCAGCAAAGAAGCGAAAACGTAGTACCGTAGTCCTTTAAAAGGGAGGGGTGGAGTGAGCCATTGGTTGCAAATTTCAACTTACAACTAGATGTCGCTAAATTTCCTACACTGGGCAATCGAAATGCAGTTGGGTTGTTTTTAATTAGGTAATACTAAATCAAAAGAATACAACTAGCTAACACAATAAAACACACACAAAAAAATTACTGTACTGTATGCACCTTTCAAATATTATTATGCATAATAACTGGAGTTTGATTTGGGTGTTATTCTGCAGAAACCTGTCCAGGTAGCCTACACAGTTTTATAATGCGAACAAACTATTACAGAGTTGTCACACAATGCAAAACTCAAAATCCTGCTAAAACCATCCGTTGGCAACCTGACATGTTCATTGTGTTTTAAAAGTCCATATTTTTTTATGCTGTTGTATTTAATTATTATGGGGTGAAATGTAACATGTTCTACTGAGATTCACCCATTTAACACAGTCTGGTGCTACATTTAAAATGATTTTGTCAATCTGGTTGTTCGTAGGTTCCTAGGCAGTCCACCTAACACAAGGGTAGACGATCCCAGGAATTCAAGTCCTGGCACAAAAGCCCTGACTGACATCTTCATGTTCTGTCTGCTGATTGCTTTCAGGAATCCACACTATTTAAAACTACCTGAGCTTCATATACCTGCATAGGGAGGACAAGGCCGATGGAAACTCTTCATGATCATCTTCAGACCAAACTCACACCTCTCTCCTCTATACTGCAACTCTTTTTCCTTTCAAACACACACCAAGCCACAAAGAGAGACAACAAGCATATCGCAAGGACTGCGGCATATTTGCAATGGCAGAATCGGAGAGATGCTGAGCAAATGACAAAGAAATGCATATTGCTCACTTGATTCCAAAGTAAAGATCTGTTGGGTATGCCGATGGGTCTTATTGAAGATTGGGGGACCTGGAACTAAAATCCCAGGCACAGAGATTTCCAGTCTATTCCTGCCGCCCAAACTGCCTAGAAAGGGGCCTCTTGCACAACCCACCAGGCTCGTTGTCCGCAAACGGATTACCCAGAAACATTCTCCATACCGGCCCCACTGCCCATTTAGTCGGATTTTCAGAGCTCCTCTTTTACAGGTGCTTCAGCTTTCTCATTGTGATTATTCTTTCCGCTTCCGTCTGTTCCCTTTCCTTTGTCCACCAGTATAACAGGAGTAATTACTTTCCCGTTGTACTTTTTAAACATGAAGCGTTTGAAGTTTAAATCCACAGCCCGACGAGACGGCGCACGGCAGTGACAACTCTCTCCGTACTTTGTTTGACAGATTCGGAAAAGAACATTGAGATGAAACGTACCAGGTGGGTGAAGAGGCACTGATTTTTATGAGAGGATTAGCTGGGGGTCAGTGAGTGTACCGTGACGATGGGCTACCCACACATGTATAATTTTGTCTGTGAATATGAATGTTTTTTCTTTCCAAAAGTACAGTTGTTAATTATTACGTAATGTCTTTAAGTGAAGGATGTTGAGACGAGCAGTAGGAGGGGAAGGACTGAATGACCGCAGAAGTGCTCAGACCAGTAATCACGCTAGTAATTGCAGAATCTATCTCCGTCTAAATGGAGAAAAGTTTCAAAGACGGCGAGCACTCTGACACATTCATCGTTACGTGAATCTTCGTGTGCAATTTATGATGTGGCCTTACTCTTTGTTTTTCCTCATTATTTTTTCGAGACGCTAAGGCAGCACGCTGTGTGGAAAAGACAGTTTTTGGGGAGTTTTGATAAGGGGAAAAAAGTGTATTCAACCCAATTCATAAATTCAGTAAATGCACTAGATTCTTTTATCAACATTCCAAATAATGACGTTAAGAACAGACATCTATATATATATATATAAAAATATTAATGTAAAGTACAAATCTGAAAAGATTTATATATTGTGTCTTTGGCTTGTTAAATATGTACCATCGCAGCGAAACAAATGACAAATATAAACATACTTTGTGTAAATAAGACAGTATTGAGTTAAGGAGAGGACGTGTTGTATCGGTCAGGGTTCATGTGTGCAAAAATATTACTAGTCAACATCAACGGGATTTTGTTTTTCATTCAAATAAAAATGAGTCAAAACTTTGTGAGGCTTTATAAGATCAATGCTGTGCAGCTGTAATATTGTTTCTGAAGGATGCTCTATTTTGCCATGCCGAAAATGAATGTTTCTGTGCGTTTTTATTTCATTGGATTGAGTTGTTTTAGCAAAGCCCTGAAGTGTGAGTGTTCTGACTTAACTTCGCATTTCTCTATTCGTGCTGTGTTTAAACACTTGAGGTATATAGACGTGTATACAGTATATTTTTGACAAAACAAAATATATTTTAAGGGAGTTATTAAGGCAGGTTTGTCACTGTTCGGTGAGAACGGAAACAAATTTAAACGGAGAGAAAAATGATCTTGTAGCCAGATTGACGTTGATTGGTTCAATGTGGGAACAGACGTACTGGGGATGAACAAAAAAACATTTGATCAAATTCTTTTTAAGTTGTCAATTCACATTCAGTACAAGATCATTTGAATCTTAATGTACCGAGGTGCAAAGTGCCTGCCAATAGTCCCCAACACAGCGTTGAATTATCAAAAACTGGTGTGGATACAAAAGCGCGCTATTGTTGTGTGTGTGTGTGTGTGTGTGTGTGTATGTAGAGAGAGAGAGAGTGTGTAGATCCAACATGTACAGCAAACATTTGTAACACAAAAAGTTTTTGGTGGGTGTGTGGGGTGTTTGAGACTGTTTGAGTGACAAACGCAAGCTTCACATGCACTTATATGAGTGCTCATTTAAAAGAAATAAATGGTGATAAAGAGTAGCACTTCACTGACAGCTTATGCCGTGTCACCTGACTTTGATAAAACATTGTGATTTGATCACCAGTTCTACGTCATCTCATTGTTGCTTTGATGTAAGGCTCACCTCCTTTCTGTAGACTGCTGTGAGGTCCAGATATGCTAATGCTGTGCTTGTTTCCTGATCAATAAAGCCACTTCAATTTGTACTGCTTTCCACATTTGTTACGTCAGTGTTTCCTCAAGAACAACATACATTTCCATTAAAACCCACTCAACTGCAACATCTATTACATATACTGTTTGTTTGCAGGTTTTTTATAGTTTTTTATTAGGCTACTAATTTCAAAATTAAAGTTCAAATGTGTTCTGTGTACATTAAGTTATGTGGCAATAGCATCTACAAACAGAGTTACATTAAAATATTAATCGCTTTCAAAAAATTCTAACTGATCAACATATTGGTTGGATAAACATATAGTCCTGCCCCAAACTCACTTGATTTTTAGATATTGACACTTTGTTTAATAATTGAAGAGTTCATTTGCAAAAACAAATACAAAAATCTAAAATCATTGTTTTATTATTGTACATTGTAGAAAATATTAATCAAACTGTAGTTGGGTTGGCTGGTTTGATTAAGTAATAATGACAAAATAAATACAGCTAATAATAAATACTTAGTTCGGCAAAATATAGTGCAACAGAAGAAAGTTACATTAAAATAAATACATGCACAAATTCCGATTTATATTTATTTTAGTGTTATAGTAATCTACAAGATTTATGATACATAGCCTATTGCAAACACCATTTCCAATCTGACTGATGTTACACAGCTTCCAGAAGTGAAGAGGTGACTTGATCTTTAAAATATCTAATTATGGGATTTGTCAAGGGTTTCCAGGTCAAGATCAATAACCTGATATTTTATTTATTGCTAGGTCGTTGGTAAGAAGTTCACATAAATGTCATTTCTCTTCAGACCAAATTAATTTCTCCACAGAAGATTTTATCATGGCTACAGCAATTGAAACACTAGTTAGAATGTCAAAAATATCTGGTTGAGAACTAATTGTGACTTTTCACCAGAACAAATATATTTGAGTGAAAAGTTTTTAACACTGAAAGGATAATCTAGCACCATTTAGACTCTTCCTTCAAACATTTGTGACAGCTACCACTTTATTGTCAAAATTATTGAGAATATAAGCATTAAAGCTAATATTAAAAAATACATTATATTGAGATACTGTTTGGAACTTACAATTGCTCCCATAATCCCATAAAGTACATTCATATGTACTATACAATATATATCATATAATAGTATAATATGGGGGCTAGTTCGCCCCAAATGAGAATTATTTTATTATTTTTCCATCTTCATGTCATTCTAAACCTGACTTCATTTCCTCTGCGAAACACAAAATAAGATATTTTGAAGAATGTTGGTAACCTCCATTTACCTCCATTCTATAGACACGAAAACACTGAGATATTTCTCAAAATGTTTTTATTCCACAGAAGAAAGAGCCAGATACAGGTACAGATTAAGGTTAACAAATGACAGAATCTTTATTTTTAGTGCACTTTCCCTTTAATAAAGAGAAATATGTGCTCATGAGACAATCCCAATCCCAAGTTAAACAACTTAATAGATTGTAGATCAATGCAGCTCACTTTCCTTTAGAATACAGTAAAAGTTTTAGCAGCCAGCGTCGAGATGTTATCAGGTATTTTGTCCACAGGAATGTAGTGAGAATATATTCAACCTTTGTTATATAGATTCGATCTAAGTGGGTATGACATCCACTGGCTCCCAGAAATGAAGGCAAACATGATTTAAATCAAACAACTATGTTTTCAATGGTCATGTATCCTTGGTCATTTTATTTCACAGTTTATCTCTGAATTAAATACATTAGCAAGCAGATTTCTAGAAAAAATGAGACCCACAGTGCATGAATATCAACAATGGCTCGTTTTATTTCCCACAGAATTTGAGGCCTTTTCATAAATGAGAGTCTAATTAGTTTCTACTGCATGCAAAGTGTATTCACACACTCGGTTCAGCCACTGTACGTGATGATACTACAAAACAGCTGTTGATACTCCAGACAGAAATACCGCCTCATTTAATGAGAGTAATAATGTTCTTTTATCTACAATGTTATTCATTCGATCAATCTAAGATTGAAATGTATTCAAGGGAGTCTTTGACTGACATGTGACGAAATGGGTTCATTCAGGATACGAATTGGGATAATGTATTTGTTTCAGTTTAATGGTGTTGCCTTCATAAAAAAAGAAAAAATAATACTCAGAGTTTTGCGCAAATTTACTATGCTGTCTGTGCATTTATTACTTCTGGTATTAAATCATGCAAAGTACGTCTAGAGACTTGAAATCTGCATGCGGTAAATACTTTCATCAGTGCAAGGGACTCAAGGCAAGGGAACTAATATTGTGTGCCCTGAAATCGACGAAAGTGGGCGACAGGCTTTAGGAATCTGACTTCAAAAATCGTACCAAGCCAAGCTCTGCATGTCTCTGCGTTTGCTCTGTGCCAACTTAGAGTCCTGTGCTCTTTCAGCTTACAGCTGTTCTCCTCTTCCAGCAGACTGACAAAACTAAGCAGTGAGGAAAGACAGAGATTTACATTCATGCATTTGGCAGACCCTTTAATCCAAAGTGACTAAAAGTGATTTCAAGGCATACATTATATCAAGATGTGTGTTCCACATGGTCCCAGATTCAAACTTTTTGTGCTGCTGACGCAAGGCTATAGTAGCTGAGCTACAGGAAGATCATTTAAAATATCTTGAGTTATATTGTTAACTAAAACATGTTTGTAACACAGTTCAAAGTAGGGAAGGAAGGAGGCGCGAACCGGCGAACATTTAAACAAACTTTAATCAAAATAAATAAACAATAACACGGAAGTAAAAGACCGGCAGCCACCTCACGGTCGAGAGCCACAAGAACATAAATATAAACTAAACACATGTACGGGCCCGGTCCTCCTCCATCAGTATTCCCGTCGCACGTCCTCTTATGCTCCTGATTTCCTCCGTGAGATATGCACAGCTGATTCCAACTATCACTCACGCCACCGGCTCCGCCTCACGGCTCCCGTCTCGCCTTCCTCACCATTATGTTTTTGCAACCGAGTGTAAAAAAACCAAAAAAAAGAAAAAAGGGATGGTCATGCTAACCTTTTAGGCTATGTTCACACTTGCCGTCTTTTTTGAAGCTGCCAGCCTCTGTTTTACATTATGATCCTGTGGGTTAAACTGTATTGTCTAATTCCTAATAAATGGAAACAAGTTCAACTTTTCTGAAAAATCGCCCTATCTTTTCGTCAGCTGACCGATGACAAGGGATTGGCTAGACCAGTCGTTTCCATAACAACCAAATACAAAGAAGGTCGAGAAGGATCGGGCTCAAAAAAATAAAATGGCGGCCGAAACGCTGGTTGGAGCATAGGTTGGTTTAATTTTAACTCTCAATAACTTCTGATTGCATTTCCAGCGAGAAATTAGCATTGTAGTTTTTATGTGATTGTTTTTTGCTAAATATTGTCTGTTTAAAGACAGTTTCATCTTCATCGCAGTGAACAAACTTCACTACGCTTGCAAGTGCCTGTAGGTTATTTCTGATAACAATCAAAATAATCAGAGAACAACCGTTACTTGGCAAAACTTGTCTCTCCAATATTTTGAATATAGACTTTGATACCAAGCTCAACAGCTAGATGCCAATGTACGATATGTTTTTTTTTAAATGCGACCAAACCCCAGGACACATTCAACAAATTGTTAATTTAAAAAAATGAACATACAACAAATGAAATTAAATATAAATAGTTATATTATTAGACACTGACTAGGCAAACACAAACTGGAAGGTAACTGGGGTTCAGGAATTCCATTGCCTATGAAGCATGTCCGAATCCGTTTCTGCATTCGTGCACAAACGCCTCCAAAGTCATTGCCTGATTGGGCAGTGAGTCAACAAGTCAGCTGCCTATAAGATATCGGGTTTAGCCATGAAGAAGGGGCCGGTAGATGGCTACTTTAGCAGCTGTTGTTATAGCAACAAAAGACGCCCTTGGCTGCTATGTGTCATCACAATGCTATCAGCTTTTTCTTTACTACAAAAAACGCTTTTGTCAACTTTGCCAAGTGTGATCTGTATCTGAACTAACAGAGCTGAAGTCTGCATATAATATTAATCTGCTTTTTGAACTGGTATATTTATTTAAACAATGTTGTGCATCGTAAGGTAAATTCACAGATGATGATTAGGGTTGGGATTGGCTCGGCTGTGGTGGAATTTATTCTCTGTTGAAGTGTATTGCATGCAAAGACAAAGTGATTCTTCAACAATTCAGGTTCTGTTTCTTCTAGACTCATAGATGTTCAACAGCTGCGCTGTTTGGAACATTACTAGCACAGCGTTTCCCATACAATGCATTTACTTGGGAGGCCCGCACAGGTATATCTATGGCCGCCCAAATATATTTGGCGCCAACAATTTTTTTATTCATCCGTGCTAATGACTGTGTCTGTGATTGAATAACAAGTGGATAAACAGCGCCTTTCATGTCTCTCCTTTCTGACCAGTTTGGTGTGAGTCAGAGCATGTGACCAAAGAGTTAATACTTCTCGCGTAGCGGAGAGCGCCTTTCTGAAAATTCCGTTCCTTCAATATAGCCTGTGCTCAGTCGCTCGCTCAGCCTTCTTGGTGATTTACTTTTCTGCTGCTGGATTATTGTCCTATGTACAGCGCAAGAACCTGAAGCCTGAATTTGGCACAACAGCATGTTTCATCTACAAATGCCTCGATCTTCCATTTGCGGAGGTGGTCGGGCGACAAGAGGTTTGATACAGGCTCATTTCAGTATGTCTGATTTTCGTTACTTTATTTCTGTGAACATGAAGCTGCCATAGTGCAACATTCAAAATAAACGCACAGAAGATGAAATGCACTATGAACACCTTTATTATAACTGTGGTTAATAAAAAGAAACTAAAGGAAAAAGACCAAAGTGACTGCTGGTGGTATCCCGTTGAAAAATACAGTATAACGTGACAGATAAGCGAGTAGAAGAAAAACAGATAAGTGCTAAAAGGACGTGATGACGTCACACATATGCTAATTAGTTTGTGACGTCACCAGCGCCACAAGGCTGTCAAAATTCTATGGGAAACATTGCTAGCCAATTCATGTTCAGAGTCCAGCAAAGCTTGTGCTTTCATCTTTAAGGTAACTCTCAACATACTGGAGAATTTTTTTCTTTTCACATTCCCGTCATTTTGTGATATTTTTTAACAGTTTTTTTACAGTGAAAACAATATTGAGTTAACGATTATAATTCACGATACATTGAACAACATGTAAAATTTATCCAAATGACAATTTTATTTTCAAAACATCAATGCTTTCAAACAACATTTGTTATTTTGTTAACAATCTGAACCTTCTATATGTAAATAAAAAATGCATGTCGGTCTTAAAAGTTTGTCACTGAATTGTAACCTTAAAATATATCAACAAACGTGACACAATTGTCAAAGCGCTCTGATACATATCTTACTTTTTTGCTCGACAATAATATTTGATACATCAATACTTTATCTTACCTTTACTGCAATTGTACAGACTTTTTGATTGTGATTTTTTTACTGCATTTTATTCAGGCAATTTATTTTGTATTAAGGCTGGTTTACAATTTTCCGGAAAACACCATGCACCGAAACTTGTTCTTTAACTTTGATACATTTTTGATGCAGTGTGAGCTCACCGCACATTTTATCATCAGACAACAACATAAACGGCTATGTCTATTGTTGACAGGGGATAGTGTTGTGTGCAGTAGGGGAATGTTGTGGTTTTAATGAGTGTTTATGAATATGTGCTTACGCATATGATTAATGTAGTGGCATTTTGGGTAGTGAATGGTTGCAGACTAGGCACGTTTTATCCAGTGCATATCTGAACTAATTAGCACTTCATCTGCCCTCTGAAACCATGGAGCTGAGTCAGACTGATATAGTATGTACACACATACAAAGTCAAGATATCACACACGCACCTGTCCAATTTATAATATTACCATTTAAAGAACCCCTGTGGTGAACATCAAATATTAATGTTGTTTATATGTCTTTGTGATGTTTTTAATTAGCTGTAAGACAAACCATGTGCCCATGCATCAGTCAACACCATCCTTGAGTATCATTATAAAACTGCTGTTTATCAAAGACAGACTCCAAAACGAGGTTTGAAACCAACTCTTCAAGCATCCACTCTAAAAAAAGTAAAAAATTAAGTAAATTTGAGTAACTCAAATGTTTCTATTACAATTCACCAAAAATTTAAAGTAAATATAAAAAATATAATTTGTTAATTAAATACTTAAATAATTCATATATGTACATTTTATAGAAATTAACCATTGGATTTTTTATATAAAAAAAACGTTATAAATCCCACTGAAAAATCAGTTAAATGATTTAATAACGTTTTATTAAATTAATATAACTGTTTATTTTTGTCATATTTACTCAGCCACATAAATTAGGGTGTGTTCATATATGCCTTGTTTGGTTCTATTAAAACAAACTCTGGTGCGATTGCTCTGTTAGTGCAGTTTATTTGTGAAAGTGTGAACGCTGCCACCCAAACTCTGGTGCGCACCAAACAAGCGGACCGAGACCGCTGAGAAGATGGGTCTCGGTCCACTTTCAAATGAACTCTGGCGTAGTTCGATTGAAATATAACCGCGACACGGACCAAAGGCTTCGAACCGAACCAAAAACAGGAAGTGCTAACAATATACGACACGAAAATCAAATGATTTGGTTATATAAAAGGAAAGTTTATTAGATATGTGCATGCTCATGTAACGGATAACTTCCAGCCGTCGTTTTGACTGCTTCGCGAGTTAACGGCTGGCTAAAAATACTCTCATATGTGCTGAGCATGTATAACCAGCATACAGCATTATTTTGGATGTTCGGTAAGTTCTGTTTTAAAATACAAATCATTAAATCCATCCAATCACATTGTGAAGTTGCAGGTAAGCTGTTAGGTTCGATATCTTTAGGTTCACTGTTAAAGTGCTAGTCTGAACGCCAAGCAAACCAGGACTAAATCTTATTATTGGTTTTTGGTCCGGACCAAAAGATCCAAAAGAACTAAACTAGAAATTTGAACGCACCCTTATTTAACCAATCCTGTCACACATTTCAGATTCAGGATAAGGTATTCAGAGCTGGTGTGACGGAGTGGAGGCGGAGACCAATTTACATATTCATGATTCTATGCATATAATTAACTTAGTATGTGGTTACATTCAAGCAATTTGAAGTTGTGAAAAGATATTTTCACAGAAAAAGTAATGTTGATGATCAAATATGAGTTTACTTTTAAGGTTTGAAAATGATCAACTAAAGGGTATTTTAAAGGGCACATTTAACACATTTAATCGCAGTATACAGTATTTGAACTGGTAATGTTGCACAATCCACTGTAACAAATACACCGTTCCATAAACAATCGATGACACATTCAATACCTTCTAGACCTATTTTTGTGAATGGTAGGGCAACTAACAGGTTAACAGTGTCAGATTTTAAATGCAGTCTTCTTTTTCTTTCATATCTACAGATGCTTTTAGCTTTACTGCACCAGAATTATATCATTTAAAACTGCTGCCATCTGGCATTATTAAAAAATTAAATGAATTTAAGGTCCTGACCATCTCTACCCACTTGACCCCCACAGCAGATATCAACTGACAAGAGTCTCTATTGCGTCTCTATTTCACCCATTTCGGGTATCTAACAGCCAGAGGAAGGAAGTGAAAGACGTCCTTCTTAGTTCTTCACCTGTAACGCATATGTCTGATGACATCTGCAGAACAACAGTCGTCCTACTGTGGGCATTCCGGTCTCGCCTGTTAATAATTGATTTGCGTTTAACCCTCACGAGAGAAGTGTGCATGTCATGAGTTCCTTCAGCGATGCATACAGCCCTTTAGTTCTGTGAGTTGAGGGAAGTGTGAAACATCAGTGTGTAATCGGAGTCTCCCAACTAGTGCAGAAACAAGAAGATAAGCCCTATCATGTCTCGCTTACTCAACACGTTTTCTTTTATTTACTTTATCTTCGTCTCCTTCGTATCCCCATTCCTCTGATGCGCAGCGAGCCTACAACATGAGGTGTGACCGGGGGGGGGGATAGAGGAGATGGGCGCCTCGAATGAAATTTAATCCATTTCAAAACCGAGCTGATGTTTATGCACATCACACGCGTCTCCCACTGTTGTGATAGTATTATACGACAGAAAAATTGCAGTCCAGGGCAACTGCTGCTGGTCGGCTTTCTGATAACTTTGCAGATAGTTCTTAAAGGGACAGTTCACCCAAAAAACTTAAGTTGTCTTGTTCTTAGAATTGTTCGATAGAACTGAATGCGTTCACCCAATAATAAATCATCTGTCATCATTTATTCATCCACATGTTGTTTAAAAGAAAACCTGTATCTGACTCTTGGTTCTATGGAACACAAAAGAAGATTTTTTAAGAAATGTCTCAGTGGTTTTGGAAGTCAATGGGGCCCAGACTTGTTTGGTTGCCAACGTTCATCAAAATATCTTCTTTTGTGTTTTTTTCAGGTTCATCAAGTTCAAATTAGAGTACATGTTTTAAAAAGTAAATTTTACATTTTGGGTGAACTATCCCAGGCCTGCAGACTTCCATTTAAAACTGGCAAAACACTTTTTAGTAATATTGTAAATGTATTGTACAGTAAAAGCGGTTTGAGGTCATAATTTTGCATCATTATTGTTTATTTTGTGCCTCTTTTTCCATTAAACTATGAAAGTGAAAACAACAGTCCAACTAAGTTGAATAGTGTTTATGAAGTATCAAGGATATACTTTTTTTGTACTACTTATTAAATAAAAAACATCAATAAACATGACGTAAAGATTACTAACTCCACTTACTAACTTGCTACTAATGCTCTTAGCACTTCAGAAAAACCTCACAGTTGATTTTCTCCTTCAGTTTTAGCCGTAACTCACTTTTGAACTCACGTCATGTCTAGAGATATCCATTATGTGAATTGGATACCGCTATTAATGGAATTTTGGTGGGGGCGTCATGCTAGAGTGCTCTGCCTCTGACAACACAGGAAGCATTGCAGGATGTATGTGTCAGCACACAACTGAATAGAGCGGACATGCAAATTATAGCGGCTAGGCGAAGAAAGGCCTTCTGAGGACTATTAGACTGCACAAACCGGGGAAGGAAAACTAGAGCTTGGCTTAGGTACTGAGACATTTCAGTGAAGTTCTTTAGAGCTGCCGCCCAACAATGGTCAAATTCACATCTGCAAAGACAAAGCCTCTCACATTTCATGTAACAAGCAAAGTTTTTCCATTTGAACTTTGTAATGGACATATTTCAATTTTAGTGTCACTTATAGCTTTATAAGAGTTAAGACGGCAACAGAACTTTAGATTTACATCTAGAATAAGCAAGTCTTTTGAAGAACAACTACATCCATTACATATTTCCAACAAACTAAAAGTGACTAAATGTTTGTTCACTTTTTAATTTAAATGTATTTATATTTATATACATCCAAAATGAAAAAGTAACATTAATTTTCACAAAACCTAAGCCTGCCAATCAGAGTAAAGCTAGCCACACAAATTGTTTTTCAATTTGTTATATGCATCTCAGTCATTGGACTGTGGATGGTCTCTACGGGTCCAACTATTCTGCCCTAAGTGCTCAATGTCCACAAAAAACAGTTCATTTTTAAATATTACTTTGGCAGGGTTGGCTCGATTTTACAGTTAGTGTGGTTCATATGAATAAGTATGACACCGCCTTCTGAAATCCTGGTGTTCACTTTCACACAAACTCTGGCAGGGTTCGACTAAAATTTGAACGCAACGCACATCCAAGACATATACACCAACCAAAACTAGGATGTATTGTTAGATTTGACACAAAAATTTACAATTTAAGAAGGAACTATAAAGAGCGTTTATTAGGTCATTGTGCGTATAAGGGAGGAATTCATGATTTTGGACATTCCAAACTACAGGTGTGAACCCACACTTGGTTTTGTTTTACTTTTAATATTTTTGTTTCTATACATGAATTAATTTTCATTTTAGTTAAAGACGGTTTCAAAGCAACAACATATATGAACGTTACTGCGCATGCAAGCATTCGTGTACTGCCCTTTACTTCTGGTACACATTCGCAAATAATAGAGTGCCTGTAGATTATATCTGATAACAATCAAAAGAAACCGAGAAGAACATTACTTGGCTCTTGAATTTAAACTGCGATACCAAGCTTAACCGCTAGATGTTAATGTCCCATACGCTTTCGTAGACTAAACTACAGGACCCATTCAACAAATTGTTTAATAAATGTATTAAAATTAGCATACATCAAAATTTTGATAACATTATTGTACAATTCAATTATTATATAAATTGGTATTAACAAATTAAATAAAATATTTATATTATTAGACACTAGCAACAACGGTAAACAAACACAGATCGGAAATTAATGGCGCGCGTCGGATGAAATGATCTTTGTTCTGTGGTAGTGGCAGTGCAGATAGAGATCTGTTGAGTGAAAGCGTGAGCTGCGGAGGTGCCCGGACTGCCCTGAACCGTATTATCAATTTTGACAGCACCATTACAGTCAAGCAATACCACAACCCATATTCAGATTTGTTTTGCGTGTGTGTGTGAGTTTGAAAGTGTCACTCATGCTGTTTTCAGAGGGCAGATGAAGTGCTTAGTGTTCTCTTCAGACATGAACTGGATATGCCTAGTCCGCACCGTTCACTACCCAGAATACCACTGCATTAATCACACCTGTCAGCACATTTCCATGACTATACTCACAATATGGCTCATGCATATCCAACACCGCTTGCCTTACTCTGATGAGAATAAGAAATTAACATAAGAAAAATGTAATTCTGCTCCTTGTTGCAAATCAACTGAATCAACACGAAGCTTAAATTGATGATGACAAATTAAATCAAGATGCTTGAAGCTTGAATCAAAACATTGAAAAAAAGATGTCATCATTATACTCCAGTAGTTTAGCAAAAGCAAGTAAAAGATTTAGTAGAAGACGACATATGGTTTCATCCAGAGCTTTGACAGGTAGATGCAGTACATTAGCTGTTGTTGTTACACTTTCTAAACGTGATATTAAAAGAGTGTTGTGTTCTGCAGTCAACTCTGAATAAAAACAGGTAATGTAGAGTTTATTTCTGATATTTCACGTACTGTGACCATAAGCAGTTCTTCTAAATAATAACAGCAAAATGCAAACACAGGTCAATCCATCCATCCATGTAAATAAAAAATAAAAACATTCTGCTAATTTATAAACCAAGTTAAAACAGCCAAACTACGGGACAGCCAAACTATGGGACGTGCGAAGGGACAAACTGCTTTTAAACTGTGTTTAGATGTATTTCATGTCTGACGTCGAGATCTCTGGCAAAATTAAAATTAAAATGATACCCTGCAGAGGTGCATTAAACAGTCTTTATTATTGTTCTGAATAAACATATTGATTTACATTTAATAATTTGAGACGAAAATCATTTTATGTTAGATATAAAGTAATTAAAAACTTTAAAAGATTTATAAAAGAGGGGTGCCCTATATGCCCTGCACAACACCCCTGCAACCACATCACCACCAACCTCCACCCCCCCCCCCCACAAGTTTCACGGATTTTGGTACCCAAATGACGACAGGTATGCAGACAACTCTACAGCTGAACATTGCTATATGCCTTTGTGATCGTGCCTCGAGTAAGTGCAAAAGTTTACTAAGCTTTTTTCAGATTTGTGAATGTATCTTAAACAGATTGCCTGAAGCGCTTCTCCTTTTTGGTTGTTGATGTATGACGTAGAGTTTGGATAATTTGACTTACGTCATTGACCGTAATCCTATGTGCATCTTGAAGCGACTGAGTGAAAAACCCCATTGTTTCCTTTGGACGCTACGTGTGGTGGATGTAACAGAGCTGGCGGAGATTTACGTGCATACGTTATCGCTCCTTGTGCATATACCCTATTGTAAAATGTTGTATTACGTACTCTATAACATGTACATTTGTACATGTTATACAAGAAAATAAAAACAAACTTAACATATGTCCGGGCCTGGTCCTTTCTCGTCAGTGAGATATCACCATCACTCACGCCACCGGCCCCGCCTCACGGCTCTCGTCCCAGCTTCCTCGTTACAATATACTTATTCAACAATAAACTCACATTTTCAAATATTTATTTATTTTGACGAGGAAACCACAGAAGAAAAAAACTTGTCAAACATTTTCAGCAACTATTTTCGGTGGGAATAGGAAGTCAGCTTTGGTACTAAAATGAATTATTTATAAGAGCATAAATGAAAAGTGTGCATCCCTTAGCTTGCTCAAACCAAAGGAAAATCTAATAATGTTATGGTTCAAATAATTTTGTTTCTTAATTTTTCTTAGATTTTCCCACGTTCTTGTGTCTAACAATAAAACAAATTCAGTCCTTTGGTGTAATTAAGTCTTTAAGAAAGATGTCTGTGTTTGACTCAGCAGACCCCTCCATGCAACAGACGGACCAATTAGGAAGGACCAATTAATGAAAGTCATTTGATCTCAAGTCAGTAACTTCATCTTTCACTTACCCATCCCTCCATTAAATATGTTTAGGTAATTAGGCTAAATTAATGAGCAAAGCTCAGGCGCTGCCTACCATGAGTAATTACCTTCAGTAATCCACTGCTTCTACATCCAATGAACCACCGAAAAGCCATGCAGTATCAACATATAATAAATTCACAACATGTTATTTCTTGTCGCTTCCCCCCTTCATATAATGTAAAACATTGTTTTTATTTTTTTCTATATTGTCCCATAAAATATTGACAAGCATTTGTTTACTAACCAATTACATCAACATGCTCCACACAGTAATGACCTTGTGAACCATGCAAGAATACAAAGCCTACGCTCCGATGCTTCCTCCCTGTGGGAAAGATAGAGCCGTTGCTCTGTGTATCTCAAAGAAACTTCACCTCACACCAATGAGAGGAAAAGCCCGGAGGGTGCTCATTAACTCCGGGTTAGAGGTACGCTACACCCAAATCCACCTCCCGCACTTGGAGTCAAGACCCGTGGGGCTTTTTCTACATGATCGGCATGCATGGAATAGCTCTGGGGTTCGGCAGCACTAAAGGCCGAATTCAAACTGTTACTTCATGCCTTTGTACATAATCTAAGCGCACAGGTAAGGCTTGATAATGATGCATATTAAAAGCGCTAACTACTGCTAGGCACTGCTGAGACACTGTGGATATTATCTGATAATGGGCGGTTAATCATAGCTGCATTTTTTTCTATACTGTGATTTTGCAGGTGTGGAAAAATGCATTAGATGTTATTATAATGCAAGTCTGATGGTTGACTAATCGCGGATCTGTGGTGTAGATTGTCACGTGTTTCTTTCATGTTCAGGGTAACTTTGGTCTTTTAAATTTTCTTCTTTGAAGTTATAAGGATTACTATACCTTCTTTAATAAACCCACAACCTGTAGAAAAGTTTTCAATGGAACGCTCTCTTTTTCAATGCAATGAATATCCAACAGGTCAATGCCAAATGTCTGGAAGTAACTATGCGCACGAACATGTGCTTATAATCACTATGGGTGAAAAAACACATAAATAAGAGGTCACATGAAAGAATGCAAGGGTGAATGCAAGAATGAACAAGACTTCTTTCAGAAAGTTGTGCTGGACATTATTTCAGTAAGAAAGAAGCAAATTATAAGCAAAACTAATTCCTTTCATACAAAGTTCTGCATTGAAGATGAAGTAAGATGATTCAGCTTTTTTCAAATGAGTACATTTAAGGTACATTTGAGATACATACTTTCTTTATAAATAACTTATTAATTATATCGATACATAAATAATGTTATGTTTCAGTCTGTGACTGATTAAAGGGGAAATATTCTCCAAACACTTCAATCATTGCATAAATGTTTTTGTATCATTTGGAAAAACAATTAAACCCTGTATTTACCTTGTGCCATGTTTATTATTTATTGTAGAATAGACACCTAGTCTTGCCTCTTTTGGTGGTAGAGATGGCAATATGACCAAAGATGAGAAGATATTGTATGACATCGCAACCACATAATAGTTTAATTGGGTTTTTTGTTATGGTCAGAGAAATTAAGTTCTTAGTCATACATCTTGAATGCCCATCACATTTCTTTGTACAATAATTTTCTATGAATACATAATTGTGACGATCAAGGCTGGAGGAGAGCCGTGAGGGAATGACGCGGGGCACCGGCTCCATATCTCTCACCATGGAGATCGGAAGCATAAAAGGACGAGCGGCAGAATATACGACGAGAGAGGACCGGGCCCGGACATGTCTTAAATTTGTGTTTATGTTCTTGGAGGTGACAGTAAGGACGACTTCCGGCCACAAGAACATAAATACAAACTAAACACATGTCCGGGCCCGGTCCTCTCTCGTCCGTAGCCCTTGCTCGTCCTCTTATGCTACCGATCTCCTCCATGAGATATGAGGGACAGGTGTGTGCACGGCTGATTCCCACTATCACTCACGCCACCGGCCCCGCCTCACGGCTCTCGTCCCGCCTTCCTCGTTACAATAATGATATTTGAACCTTTGTAATGGGCAAAACGGTTACCACAATAATTTACTTAAAATCTCAAACCCAATGATCGTTCTGTCAGTTTCAACTTTTTTTCACTTCTGCATATTTATTACACTTTGCTGCCTTATATACATATTATCTGTCAGTGCTGAACTTCTGTGACACTGTATTTCAAAGTGGTTTTAGCCCTAAAAATCAACAATTTCTGACAATATCACGATGATGGTTGCACATTCGGTTAACACATTAATATCGCCAAGATTATTATGCGTAATTAACCGCGGGAGGCAGAAATCGTTGTTACGATTAAAATGGGATTAAGTGCGGCTCCAGTGTTACCATCTTATTTCATCACTTACCCGTCAAACTTTTATGGTGCTTTTGTAAAGATCTGTTGTAAAAGCTGAGGTGATAAAAAAAAGTTGACTTAAGAATGAGAAATAAAAGCACACTCTTAAAACCCTTCAGTGCGAATGTCTTGTGGGATATAAAAAGACACAATCATCAAGGCTCTGATGAATGATTGACAGGAGAGGAAAGAGCAGCAAATAAAACACTTCTTTCAACACATTTACAGGTGACAGCATAACACAGACAAAAAACTACTCAAATATGACGCAACGTTCGCACCCCTGTGACGACTGGTCTGTATTTTCAATCGTAGGAGACAAATGTAGGTGGAATTCATTAGCTGTGCTATATTGATGTGGTAGACGAAAGCAAAATCAGACAGAAATGTATCAGAACAACAATACAGAAGTACTTAAAGGAGCATTGTCTGGATTGTCATGCTACAGAGTGGTCTCCTAAAAAGATATGTTTCAAACAATAGGGTGTGATTTTCAAAGTTAAGTATGATTTAATTACGATGTCATTGTTATTATTCTGCAGCATCCTGCTAATGATTTTGTGTTCAAAGTGCACATCCACCAATGAAAGACAAATAAAATATGTCCTATTCAAATGTGTTTGAAACCCAACTCTTAAAATACCGTCATCTTTAAGGTATTTGAGCAGTCTTGCCATTTGAGGGCTCTGCAATACAAATGAGACAACTGATGTAAGAGAATGTCAGGAATCCTCACACATCCAACAAATCAAATTGTCACAATCACACCCAAGGGATGCAAATGAAGAGATAACTGCAGAAAATGACTTGAGAATCAGGTCATTTAGATGTTGAAGCAAATGTTTAAGGAATGAGACTTTTTATTCCCTTTTCTTAGAAATGAAACGTAATTACACTAGGAATAAATCGTTTTTTACATCTTTCAAATCCAACATTACTTCTTTTGCAAACAATTGAATAAATAAATAAAACTGTCACTAAATCAAACTCCAGCATGTTTTGCATAAAGGCTTATGAAAGCTGCAGTCTCACTGTGCAAATCGCTGAAGGTTTCTTTAACCGTAATCACTCCCATAGCGCTGATTATCGCTAACAGCACAAAATAGACTACAGATCTGACTCTGAGCGAGGTTAAACATTCAGCCTCACTGCGTTTTACCATGTAAAAGATGAAGTCGTTGGTGGGAACATTTAATCCTAAATTACCAGCTTCCGATTTCAAAGGGATCCAGTAAATCATGTCACAATTAAACATAAACAAAATGAGATATTGGCACCAGGACATGTTGCTTTCTGATGACATCTAAAAAACCAAAATAAGACTTGACCAAAAAAAAGCTTGCTTTTGCTCTAAAACATAAAATAAGATTGTAATAAATGTCAGTGTGCCCTGGAAAAACTCCTGATGAATGGTCAAACACAATTCTAGTAAACACAAGGTTTTATTATGATCTTTGAATGTTAAAGAGTACCTAGCATATGTTTTTTTAAAGCCTACTTTGGTTTATGGAGTGTGCAACAACAAGTTTATGTAAATACAATGTATTTAAACACTATAATGTCGTAATAATAGTCAGTTAATCGTACCTTACCTCTTCACTGACTCTCAAATGATTCGTTCCACGATTCATCCGTCTAGGGCCCGCCTACCCGCTAACCTTGTGTCATATGATTGCTCAGATGGTGTAGTCTGTTGTTATTGGTCAAACGCGTTCATCATTTGTTGCAAATGGAACCCCACTACCATCATTACAGGATTACGGTTTACATGTGGTTAGATGTCATTTATATTATATGTGTAGCTAGAGATGGCGGCGATTTTACTGTACCAATTTGAGCCCGAGTCTGACGAAGAAGCATCAGAAGACGCTAATCCACAACAAACTCCACAACGGGTGGAGCAGGATGTTTGTCAGTGACAAGTGACAACTACTGTCATTTAAAACTCCCAGTGTGACAACATGCATGTTGGGCTTTTGCTCAACAATGAAATAAAATATGATTTATTTCTTAAAATACTATTAAAAGGTTAGTAATACTATTATTTCGTCTTAACTGTGCGTTGTCATGGTACAAAGAGCATTTCAGAAAAGTCGACGTTATGAAAAATTATTGTAGTATCACCCAAATATATCTATATAGGTGCACGTGCACTTAATCTATGCCCACAACTAGTTAATAGCCAGATAAACAAACTGTAACACCCCAGAAATAACGGTACATGCTAATGTTAGGGTTATATGCATTAGCTAAACACAGACATAAGGTACAAAAATATTTCTTACAAAAATGAATAGTCACACTTACAGGTTGTGATTCGGTGGAGCTAACAGGTTGGTATAGAGTTTGTATTCCCCCTCTTTCAAGGATAGTCGTTTCACATACCCTGAAGTGAACGTGCCAAGATTATTAAACCAATCTTCGGTGAAATGACGCGCGCACAGTAAAACCCTGGGGTTATACTCCTTTGGTATCTTTTGGAAAATGAATTGTAACCATTTTTCCCTAAGACGTTCTTCCTTTTGTAGTTGAAATAAGACGGACTTAGTGTCACACCGTAGAACACAGGCTCTAGACATGATACAAACGCATCACGAGCGAGCGACAATGTTTGGGGGAGGAGAAACAAGTTTTCGCGTCAGTCTCAGCTAAACGTAGGCGGGGACTATGTATAGTGAAGTAGATATGCGGGTGTACTAGTCCACGTCTCGTTTGTGTGATTCAGAGTCGACTCCCGTTTTTACAAGCAAATAACTTTGTTATTTATTCACCTTTGGACTTACAACTTGGCAGTCAGCTTACTTTCAAAAACGGCAACATAACAGACTGCACGAAATGTCATTTTCATGATCTCATGCTACCTACTCTTTAAGCTTGATGCTAGCATTATTACACATGATGCTAGCAGTGTTTCGGCTGGGATTTGCGGAACTGTGGCCATCATCTTATAGTTTTTGAGTTGCAACTTCAGACCCGGTCACTTCGTCTTTCTGAACGTTCTGTATTTTAATACATCTTATTGCCTAATAAAGCTGTTCGTTTACATATGATCCATTTCTGTTATCAGTTGTGCTGATAACCGTGACATTGACAGACAAAATCACCCCACACACCTTAAAAAACATGTGAGATTTTGGCTATATTTTTCCAGTAATACGTAGTTTTCTATTGCCCACTATACCTGGGCTTTGCAAGCTGGTTGGGAAATCAGAGCCACCAAGTTTGCAATTTTTCAATACATCAACAACGGTATATAATAGGGCAAGGGTTGTCCGTCAGAAACACATTTTCTTTATGTAAAATGCATTCAGCAAAAACACCTAGCTATAACATATTTTGCATGCTGTTTTGTAGAGCGAAACATTACTTATGCAAGATGATGTTAGCTAACATGAAATTTAAAAACTAGTAATACGGGAATCACCTGAGAAAGGTATCCCATATTTGGGGTATTTGTATCGTTTTATATTGTACAGTTTTTACAGCTAGAATCTGTGCAATGTTCTTCTATTTTACCATACAGTGAGTGACGTCAAAAGCAGTTTAAACGTGGACCTTTCCAAAATGGCAGGCGCATCTCTGAAGCACTCAAATGCTGATGCATCTAGTTATTAAATATCTATGATGCTATCATGATTAAAGATGCTAGAATGACTTAGCATGCCCATGTGTTGGCATAACAGTTGGCATTGTCCGTAACAGACAGACAAAATGACAAATAAAGACACACATTTCAAAAGTTTAGGGTCAATTGATTGAAGTGTTCATAATAAATAAAACATTTTGATCTGAAGGCATGTGTTTTATATTACTGATTTGGAGAAAAATGTAACTATGCCCATACTACATATATATTAAATCAATGACAAGGGCCAAATAAAGAAGGTAAATGCCAAGAGTACATTTTTGATAATTGTCATGCAACTTTCATTCTTTGCATTTTCCTCATATTTAGATGCTTTGTGCCGTTTCAATCCCTCATGTCACACCAAACTGCTTTCAAGCTCCTACATTGGATTGGGAGCCAATATGGTAGTTTAAAAGCAACTTGCCGGGATGCTAAAACTCTTCATAAAGATCTTCTCCAAGAGTAAATTTATGAGACTACAGTACTTCACAGTGCAATGGCACCACAGTAAGCACGATCTTCAAACTCTTTACAGCAAACAATCACCTCCGTACGCTGAGCACTTCATGGAATCCTGCTGTCAGGCCAATCTCCCCAACCATAATTACTTCCCGAGGCCTAATGATAAATGTTGAGATGCTAGCCATGATCTTGGTTTATTTGCCGCCTGCTGTTATGCAGGAGTGCACTTAAATGACTTTGTGTTGCAGTACGTTGCACATACTAAACGTGTGTGCCATCAATGTGTGTGCGGTGCAATTTTATACTGCATATATAAATACATTGCATTCCGTGTTGTATCGAACTCCAGTGTTTATATTGAACATTCATACTTTCCTTTGTTTGCTTATAAAAATTAACAATAGGTTTTAAATCATGTTTTGATACTACCACATATTTGTTGAATGATAACCGATTTAAAATTTCTCGTATATTTGATATGCAAAATACAAGAAATGTATTTTATATATCAGAGAACAAACACTAACAGTGTAATGATTTATTTTTAAATATTTGATTCAAGACTATTATAGTTTACTAAAATTAAAACTTTTAAAACAATCATGTTTATTAAATTTTAATAAGTATTGGCCTAAAATTATTGGATCATCTTCAACTAAAAAATGTTTTGCCTTAGAAACAACCTATAATACGCTTAAGGCACTAAAATTATATTAGTAAACAAAAAACTAAATTACAAATATTAATAAACCTATAATAAAACAAACTATATACTGATTTTTTTATTTACTATTATTTTATTCTAAAACTAATAGAAAATTTGTAAAAAAGGTAAAGTTTAAAAAGGTATTGCACCAAGTTGTTTTTAAAAAAAACAAAAGCATTTACAGTACACTTTCCTTGCTTTGCAATATACAATTTTGTGTGTCCTGAGATGGTAGAAAAAACGTATTTGCTAGCAGGACCAGCAACACGTGCTTTGAATAGTTCTCCAGGTCTTAGCGTATTTTTCTGCCTGACCTGTCAGTGGCCTTTAAGAATGAGTTTCAGGAACTACATGCTTCCCTGGTCTAGCCTGGTGGCTTCTATCCAGTGTTTCACTATTCTGGCCTCCTTCCCGGGAAATAGATAGCCTCTTGGCAGCAGCACCACACAGGTGGTAGACGGGCAGAAGAACAGTGTGATTTCAACTCTGAATGTCTCTCTCTCTCTCTTTGAGAAGAAGAGTGCCAGTCTGTGTCTCACTTTCAGATTATGGATGTTAATGCATTTTTGAGGGCAGCTTCATTGTGATTCGGACACAAACAAAAATTATACCAACAATTGTGGATGCAAATGATTCCCATTGTGGCTATAAAGGACATCTTGCTGGAATTAAACAAATTACTTAGCTAATTATTGATTTAATGGCGGATTTTATTAAAAGGAGGTAACAGTTCATCAGTTTTACTCCCTGAAGTAAACTGGTAAGCATAATGTAATGACATATGGCATGAAATGTCATGATTTATGTGTAAAACTGTAGCATCCCTGCAATAGGGATTCTGGCAGTGAATTTATCTTTGGATTCCTGGAAATTACAAGGATGTTGGTATATAAAACGAATATTGAAAGTAAAAACAAAAGAACAAAAGTCTGGTGCTGGAAAAAAAACATTCCCCAACAACCTTGGGGAATTAAAAATGAATAGACCATTCCAAGCCCCAGGAGTGACTGTCATCAAACATCAATGTGAAAAACTGACACCATGACTAGTGACCAAAACTTTGATGCAAATCGATACACGTAAAAATTGCTGAAATGATGAAAAATTAACCTTTCCTAAATACTAGTAGAAATAGTATTGTTGTATTGTTGAAAAATGAAAATGAACTTGTTTCCTTGTAGTATTTGAATTCTGAAAAAAGTCGATATTTCCTGTTGTTTTGGCCTGTTTCTCCAGATTTCATTTTCTGAAAATAAATGCACATAGAAATATTTTATTTTAAATTGGAAAATATTGTTAGTAGATCACAGAATAAAACAACAATGATGATTTTACCTAAACACATATTTAAAAATAGTCAATTTTGAAATCAGAAAAACTGATTTTTAAATGGTCTTTTAATTTTTCTTCGACTATAACGAGGAAAATAGCATGTGACTGGTACTTACATTCCCCTTGTGATGAATTGTATTTTAAGCACCTCGCTGCAAGTTCTTCTTCGTATAGAGGGGAATGTTCAAAAGTGACTCCTAGGGGCTCTGACCGAGCGTCAATATGTGATGAGTCGGGAGTGAGAACAGGTTGGTTCACGTGGTATACCCTCTACTAGAAGAAGTTTGATATTTTCCATTGTGTGAATCATTAATCCCACATCCACCAAGAAAAATCCAACAACTGCACGAATGAAAATCCTGTCCATAAGATCGGCTGTACACAGATAAAAGGCTGGCTTCACATTAAACTGACGGAAATGCAAAGTTTGACTTTTAAGTATTCACCAAATGCGAGCTACCCCAAGTAACATTTAGCAGATTTCTTAAAGGTACTGTACAAAAATATTATTTCATTTGTTTGGCATCATCTTGATGAGTACCTGATCTGCATGTTTTTCCAACTTTTAGAAAGGAATTGATTTTTTTGCTAATTTCAACACAACGATGTTTTTCTCCCCTTGACACAAATATATTTAATATCATTGTTTAGAAAAAAATAAAGTAGGAGCAGGCAATTCACGCAATTGCTCTCGTAAATGCACGTTGGAGGTAATAGAGGAGAAAAAAAAGCTATTTTATGTTTGTTGGTGCAAGCAAAATTCTCGTTGCATCATAAAATTAAGGTTGTACCACTGTGGTCAGATTGACAACTCTAACAATTTCTTTACTAACGATTTGTACCTTAAATGCTGTAATTGCGTTGCTAGGGGTCAGATAGCAGACTTCATCAAAATACTTCATTTTAATTTGTTTTTCGAAGATGAACGAGGGTCTTACGATTGTGGAGCGACATAATACAACATGATAAAATGTTGTTTCCTATTAATGACAGACTTTTCATTCGTCTGTGATAATGTAACATTTTGTTGTTTGCCTATAGTAAACTGATAGAGCATTTGGATCCGGAAGTGGAGGTGTGTGATGTCAGACTTAACACGCGGATAGGAACTGTCAGTGACGCAAGTGTTGTCTGGCTAAGTCAGAGATCAGTGTAACAAGACATAAGTACACAGGAAGCTAATGTTAACCTGTCCCCATTGTGTTGTGTTCTGTTCTTAGCCTCAATGACAGGTAGCGTTGCCCTCTCTTGTAGGAGATAGCATCTCTTATCCCTTCTTTTTACTCTTTCAATTACAACTTAGATGTCTATTCTATCTCTGTTATCACGAAACCTAGCATCGGGCCACAGCTAGGCTTTCTGTGTACCATGACTTAAATTGCTATTTCCCCCTTACCATAATGCGGTAAAAGCTCCTACAACCGTTTCCACCTTTAACCCCACCACATGCCTTTGTCTTAGTAACTTTATTACTCATAAATAGAGCAAAAAATCTATTGACTTAATTTCTCTTGTGAATATGATAATTCATTATAATCTTGTATAACATGCTGAGGTCATATTATCATTTGTAAGAAAGGAAGGGGATCTGCGGGCAGTAATGAGAATGAATAGCTGCAGGCTGAATGTTTTCTGGTCTCATCAGACAGAAGACTCTTTCATCCCACTCATTACCGGCTGATAAATCGCTGTGGTCTTCACACTCCTTCAATGCATGTTAAAGTGGTAATCCTCTCTCAGCACCTCTCCTATTGATTACGCTATTGGCAAAACCAATTACGGGACTTTTAAACTTTCTTAACAATGAAACAATCTGGAAACCCATAAATAATGAGAAGCCTCAAAAAACCCAGCGCTTTCTTGATAACCTCCCTCTCATTTGAAGTTCTGAGGTGTCTGTAATTTACATTCGTGCTTTTGGTAGACACGACTTATGATGGATTTATATCATGCATTTGAATGTTCTCTCAGAATCAAACCCACAACCTTGACACAAATGAGGTGCAGATTCGCAAACTTGCTTATAAATCAACAAAGTGATTCCTTTTAAATATTATTCTCAAACAGCAGGGAATAGTAGGAAGATGAAGGAACACTGCGATTGCTTCTAGTTAAAAAGAAAAATCTAATCGGAATAAATGTACCTCAAAGTTCTCCTCAAATGCCAGTGAATTAAAGGTAAGGTCCATCACCCTAAGGCAATGCTCCGAGGATAATGTTTTCAGACAGCTACACCCCTTCAAAGAAAAGCCGAAGAAAATGAGCCATTGCAGAGAAAAAAGCTGTATCTTTTACTCAGTCCTTTATTCCTCCCATCCTTCAACTAGAATGACCAAAAATGTTACATAAGGAACTTCCTTTATTGATTTGGCAAATCATTTCATGTAATATGCCAGGAAAGGTCGGCATCAAATAAGCATGAAAAGGTTGACAGGATAAAGGATAACGCTAATGAAATTCTCCCCATTACGATTCTTCGCAAACGGAAGAGACGCTGTTTAAAAACATTGATGAATATGATATAGTAGGTTTCAGGAGATAGACATAATAATTAAAACATTATAGCGTTGAAAATTGCTTAAAAAGCGTACCGTACTCTAACTTGTTATTAAAACACGTTGCACAATGCACGTTATTTGTTAAGATCAGACTGTTCAACATAGGAACCTTTCTCCTTTCAGTAATTCCAGTCAGCAACATTATACAGGAGGCACACGACAGATCCCAATTATAAGAAAATTATTATACACTCATACCACCAACGTGAGCCTGTCTCTTATTATCTGTTATTTCTTGTTGAACTCCACAATTATGAAATGCCATAGCGCTGCTCTTATAAGCATGTAATTAGGTTCCATCTAAGCCGAGTCCAAATAATCTCAACCAGGTTCCTAGACCATTTCCCAAATGGGATCAACAGGATTAAATGGAGTGATTCCCTTCCTGGTGATTCACGCAACACTGTCACAATGGAGCCTGGAAAAATGGTTCCTTAAGGGCTTCAATTACCACTTTAATTACTCTTTTAATTAATCACAAATGTACAGAGCCGAGCTCCATCAGCCATTCATCAAGTTGTGATTTTACCTGCCTGACTCTCGCTGAACACAGTTCTTAAAATAACGTACAGATTCCGATGAAGGGATACACAACAAGATCATAAATGTGCCATATAGCTTGTTTGAATAAACTGCATACAATGACTAATATCATGTACGATCCTCTGGAGCGTGAAATCTCCCGTTTGAAAATGCACATGCTGTACTTAGAAATGCTGACAGGGCAATCTTTTGTCAGTGCAACCAAATTCAACATAAAAAAGAAAGGTGCAGGAAGTGTGTGGAAACTTCAAAAGTCAAGTGTGGGGATAAAATAGAATGGGTTTGAAAGTGTCTGTTATCATACGGATGCACATGGCTTGGAGAACTGCCGGCATTCTGCAGTTTGTCACAGGTAGAGTAAAAAGGCAAAGCTTTTAATGTTCAGAACTAACTGGGCAAAACATTTTCAAAGTTCAAAATAAACAATGAACTTGATAAAGTGGACCAGAAAAGGTGGAATTTGACAAGTAGACATCTCATTTTCTTTTGCAAGCAACTGCGTCAGCAGATATATAACACTGACAGAGAAGGTATTTGAGATACTGTCCTTAAGATCTTGACAAAAATGGGCTGGGAGTGTGTCGGATTCTGACCTGTAAAATATGGAAGTTTTCTGGAAGACAGCATGGGTTTTCTTAAAGGGATCATTCACCAAAAATCTGAAAACTCAACCTCAAGTTGTTTCACACATGTATACATTTCTTTGTGTTGTTAAACACAAAGAAAGATATTTAGAATTTCTTTCATCAATTGGGATTTCTGGGCCAGCATTCACTACCATAGTAACCCTACGGTGAACTCTTCAAAATATATATTTACCATTTCTTTTTCAACTATGTTAGTCAATGGTGCCTCAGAAATCTCAATTGCCAGGATTCTTCAAAATATCTTTCTTTGTGTTCAACCAAACGAAGAACTTATACAGGTTTGGAACAACTTGCGGGTGAGTAAATGATTACAGAGTTTTTATTTTTGGGTGAATTACCTCTTTAAGAAAACCTCATGGTGTTTAGAATCAAAACGAGGTGCGCCCCAAAAGTTCTTAATGTTAAGAATGAACAGTAAACTCATTGTTATGCCTGTGCTTAAGCAGACTATATAGAGTCTATTTAGCATTCATTGAAGGCTACAGATGACAAACTGCCCAACATTCCTTTCCATCAAACAAGTAGATTAATGACTTCAGTTTAAATGCATAGCTGTTCTGACCTATTGCTCTTTACCAGACGGCCATCAATAAAACGTGCATCAGTAAGTGTGTTGTTATCAAACCACAGAGAATGCCGTAAGTAAAAACGCATTATTGTGATGTCAGATTAGTGACATTTTTGCGTTGGATGGTGGGCTCTGTTCATTATAAACGGTAGAGGCTGTGCAATTTTGTATTTGTATTGTATTTGCAAGGCAGCTTGCAAAGACCTAAGGATGTTGAAGAGCAATACTGTACAATTTGTTCCTTAAACCAATTATACAGTTCATGCAAAGGAAAATTTTCAAATTTAAAATCTCATTAGTTCTCATGTGTTTAATGAGATGTACACGTCAACATGTTCACGTTTTCTCTTACAAACCCAACTCAGAAGACATGTATCAACCCGCTGAATTAATTAAAGAAAGTCACATAATTGCATATTGTGCTCCAACAAATAATCCAACTGAAAAACAAGATAAGCACCAAGCACTACATCAAACAGAATACATTCTTCCATTAAAAACATCAAAGGAGGTTTGCAAGGAAACAAAGTTACAACCAAAATGTGAACATGGAAGCAAAAACCTGTGAAGAGCACAGGCAGGAACTTCAATTGAACAAATAAATTGTCTCATTGCAATATTTCATTATATTTATCTATAACAGTCTGTATGACCCATACGTTTTGTTAGGTGACAACAAATGCAGAAGGATGTTGGTTATCAAGGCAATATATGATAGATCTCTTGAAGAAGTAAAGGGACACAGCAAACTTGATGTTTATTGTTTGTTGACTGTGCACTACGTATATGCTTCGCATTGTTATTTTTTGCAGTTCTGTCAGTACGACACAAGCAGACTTATTAAAACATCTAGAAGTCTCCTTAGCCCTGACCCCAAACCACCTGAGTTTGTGTATCTGATTTTGTGTGGGGAGATGTCTGACTCCACTGAGACAACACTAGCTGTGCAATGAACTAATGATTGATGTGCTAGCTGTAACCCTTCCTACAAAAGCACTAGCGGGATCAGATTTAGAAAAGATTTCTACAGGACCGTGTTTTTTTCTGTATCTTTACAGCATTTAAGTGTAAACCAAAAGCTGTGTCAATTTAAACCATGCCTTGACTGTGCAATTGATTTTTTTCACTTGAAAAGGCAGATTTTTTAAATGATATATCCACACTAGACAGGTGTTAAAAATTATTTGCTTCTGTAAGGTGTTATGAGTCAAAAGAAGCCCCCCTCCATTTCTTCATCAAAATCTTATGCCAATATGTGACTGAAGACCACTGGAATCTCTGTGTCAAAATAACTAAGCCCTTGTCCATATGATAAATGCTAGACTGTAGTTGTTTGCCTAAGAATTTGCAACTCTATGTTGTGGTATTCTAGTTGGTTTGTAGATATTTGCTAACACCATGTCCTTACAAGACTTGACAAACACAATCTCCAAGTAAGGCGATGGGCTCATTCTTCCAGCAAGAGATGTGCAAGAACCAATCTATTTGCATAGGTTCGGGTTCGGGTTCCGGAGGGTTTAAAGGAAGCAGCTATCATCCGGGCTGGAGGAGATGCAATGGGTTGGTAGTAGACACGCACAGCTAGACGTTGGATGATGTGCACAGAGCATTGAATGAGGTTCTACAGTCCTGTGTCGTAATCGACACCAGGAATTTGCCGCCTTATGGACGGATGTAATCCCTGTCGGAACATGGTCATCAGGGTTGACTCATTCCATCCACTCACTGCAGCAAGGGTACGGAAATGCAAGGCGTAATCCGTCACAGAGGCCTGTCCCTGTCTGAGTTGTATGAGTTGGTCTTGCGAAGACAGGTATCCAGCAGACTGGCTGAAGACTTCACAGAAAGTATGGACAAAGAGTCTTTCGGATCACGTGATGTAGAGATGCGCGGATAAGTTAAAATGTCAACCGCATTTGCAGCTTCAAATAAATGATCCACCCGCCCACATGTATAATTTTCTCCGATATAGATATCCGCACCCGACTCGTCACTTTAATTACTTCACTAATTTTCTAGCACTGTCTTTGTCTGTAAATGCTTAAATCGCATCTTTCGATTTAGCACACACATGATGTACCATATAAGAGGTACCATTCTTATGGCTTTCATATACATACAGTGCCTCACAGTCGTTGCATATTACCCAGCACTTGATTCCACTTCGCTAAAACGGTACCACACGGTACTTTTCTTTCCTACCTCTCGGATCTGTTTGGCCTCCATTTCGGCTTTAAGAAATAGACCGTCCTCTACTGTCACCACGCACGCATTTCTTTTCAATTACTGCAAATTAGCGCCTGATTAAAAATGCATTTAAAACAAATTCGTATTTTCTGAGAAATTTTGTTAATATTGTATATGATATCGACTCACCCGCAATTAATCAGAATGTATTTTTTTATTACCCGAACCACCCGACCCACGGATCATCCACAGCGGCCGCGGATTTAACCGCCATCCGCGCATCACTAACATGATGGGACCCCTCGCACTCCAGATACACTGCGCCCAATGTAATGCCTTACCGGAGAGCCATAAGATGATGAATACGACCTTGAATGACGTGAATTCATCTAAAAAACAGCTCACACTGTAGAATAAACCCGTTGCACCCCTCCACAGACCCGGAGAAATGATTGGGAACAACCATGGGACTGGTCACAGGGGATGAGGTGGAGGGACTGGACGGCAGAAGTTGTCGACGGAGGGTATTGATCAGATCTTCAAAGGGGTTGGGTATAGCCGCAGAAGCAGACGGCTGTGGTGTGGACATCCTTGCGTAAGGTCAAGTCTTCTGTCAACAGGGTTAATGGACACAAGACAAGCCACATCACAGAAACCATATAATAGTTTATCGCAATTCGAGAGGTGAACGGGTAAGTACTCCACAAATCAAACATGCAATTAATCCACAGGTAAACAAGTAAGTAATACACAGGTAAACTAGTAAGTAATCCACAGGTAAACAAGTAAGTAATCCACAGGTAAACAAGTAATCCAAGGGTACACAGGTAAAAGATAACTACCGAGTCTGCACTTAAGCAACATAAACAACAAGTAGACCCGACAAAGAACATGGGCAGAAATGCCTATATAAATAGCGTCCGGGTAAATAGTCTACAGGTGTGTGTGTAATCATGGACGATATGGCTTGCAAGGGGTTATGGGAAGTGTAGATCAAAAGTCCAGGGATCGTGAACAGGTGAATACGGAGAGGGATGCTGGTGCAGGCGACGTGGTCGACGTAGAAAAGCAGTCCGTTACAAATTCCTGACTCTTTTTGACTCTTCACATTTGATGATATTTGATTAAAAACATCTCTATTTTTGTTGTGTACTGTTTGAGTGATTTATGTTAAATTTCATGTACAAGTTTTGGCAATGATCAATGGAAAAGCGACTTGTGGTGAACTTTGGTTAATTATTTGCCTAGTCATTTTACCATCTGGTTAACTAAATATTATAAGGTTCAAAGCAGATTTATTGGTTATGGTTATGATATATGTGTTAATGAAATACACAGTTAATAAAATAAAATGCAAAAAATGGCATAATGCTTAAAATTTTGCAACTGCATCTTGCAAAGCTGTTGACAAGTTTTCTGTATTTTTCTGGCAAGCACAATTTCCAGCATATAATACGTTACAGTGTTTTTTACCATAGAGAAGGTCTGACCTTGTAATTACACTATTTGACATTTGAACTACAAGCTGTTAGGGTTCATGGAATAAAAGGATAGAAAATAGCAATGTTTTGCATCTCAAGCGCCACTAACTGACTTGAAGGTAAAAAAAATGGATATGTGCAGTTAGGATAAATACTATCCATGTATAGCTCACATCACAGGATGTATTTCAGAGTTTCATCATGACTTCACCTAACCTCAAACAGGGCAGGTTTTCTGTGAGGCACGATGAAAAGCCAAAAAGATCACAATATGTCAGGACTTCATAAGACTGAGGGCTCAGTTTTCATTGATCAAACGTCTGCGGCTGGTTTAAGTCAACAGCTTTATCTTCTTCACACAGCAGATGTCAAGATGTTGCGTCACGCTTTAACCCAGCACATCTGGCCAAAGTCTCCAGCAGCAGCAATGAGGTATGCTGGTGCACGCACATGTCTGGAGGGGCTACCACTGGCCAGAACTGTGTGATCTTTTTCTAACTGTACAGGTCCTCAGGAGTACCTTTGAGGCTGTTTATTTTTGTCTGTTGTTTTTAGGAGAATCACCTACTGGGGAGGCCTTTACATATCGAGCAAAACACTGATAACCAGCATGGCTCAATTATAAAGAAAGTTTTTGTGAGATTTTATCAAATAGATGTGCTTTGAAACACATCAAGTGTTTTCCATTCAAATTAGTCTACCAAAAATGCTAGTTAAAGCTACAATTTGCTTCAATTACAGGTTACTTGAGTTTTCTTCTTTTACATGAGTTGTGCTTTGGCATTGCTCCTCTGCACAGAATCTGCATTCCCAGATCTACACGGCAAAGCCATCCCAATGAGCACATGAAATAAGCAAGAAAAAATGCAGACTCGGAAACAGTCGCAAACACTAAAGCGATTTCCCATAGTCTGACTTGACCACTCAAATTATAAATAATTTTTACCTTCAAGAGTCAGTTTTGAATACTGATTTCTTATGGACATGGTGAAACATTTATTTTTGCAAATTTTTTACCAAATGAAAGTTACGAATTGCAACTTTAAGTGGTTAATGTGATGCTTAAGATAAATCAATACTTTAAGGAGAATGAAATCACAATTGGTGAATGACACATTGTCAACATTGAAAGACTATATGAGAAATGTTTTTTTCAGTTTATGTTAGGACAATGTTGGTATTGACAACCCACAACTCAATATAGGACTGTACTAAAATGTAATTTATTGAAGAGCAATCTTAGGAATTATGAGTGATTTTTCACAATCAAGAGTTTCGTCATAAAGACAGAAGATAACTGATGTAATATAGTATGTGTGTTGATGATGAAATAGACTGATATCTTGACTGATATTGTACAAAAACGCATCTTATTAGGAAACACATAAGGTTGCTGCAGAATAAATCTTCAGTGATGCTTAAGCCATGCACCAAAGCCAGAGAGTCTCCGAGGTTGAGAACTTCCCTTTCTTTATACTTTTAAATCAAGGAACTGTTAAGGATGAACAACAGCACCATTTTCACAAACATCACAGATTAAACAAGAATCTGCTGCAGCTGTTTAGAATTTTGAAACTGAGTACAGCAAACAGATGTACTAAGAAGTAATTCAACTGAAATACCTATTCTCTGGCTTCATAAAGGGTCACATCTGTGTCTATTTGGTACATACAAGAATTTTGTGAAAATTTAAGTGTGCTAAAAATTTCAAAAGGAATTGAAAGTCTTTAAAACATTTTCCCAGCATTGCATATCATTTGTCACTTTGGTTTAACAAGACGGATATATTTTGGCAAAAAGACGTATTGTAATCTGAAATGCCAGAGTAATGAATTCAGGGTTTTGATAATTGGTTTTCGACAGCAAAATAAGAGCTAGAAGCAGCAAACAGTTAAAATTACCTTCAAATGCTTCTTTCTTTAGTCATAAGAAATAACGGAATGGACTGCAATTGACAGATAAGCTGAATATAATTACTTACTATATGGTAACAAAACACATATCTGTAACATTGTTAATTCCTTTTGGCTTGTCGAAACATGCCGACTGAACGTGTTGAGGATATGTGCAAGAATCATCCTGGTCTCATCAATTGCGTATAAATAACACTGTACGCATAATCGTGTAATAAGTTCGCCAAAGTTCGATTTGCATGCATACGATACGCTAATGTTTGCGTGCTGAAACACTGAAATAATAAAAATAATACTGTTAGGTTTAGGATTTGATTTGGGGAGAGGTTAATGAGACAAATTGCTGTTTAATATACACACACGCCAAGTTTGCGTATCCTATGCACGCAAAAAAAGACATATTGTATGCACGCAAAATCGATATTGCACAGCACGTGTTATTTATACACAATTCATAAGAGTGGGCTGGCAAGAATATAACATGTTCAGCAGCAAGTATTGTTTACCAAATACCTGTTAACTCCGTTATCCCTGAGGAAATGTAAAGTTAAGATTTCTTGCTATTAGATGAAACATAATGGGACCATTATGTGTAACAAGCATAAATTAAGGTGAATTCATTCATAATATTACTAGTGTAAGACTAGGGCCTTTAACTTTTTATATATATTCATCATCTTGTCCCAGAAACAAATGATGGAAATATTGACATCATAGTGGTCCTCATGGGACACTTGACCTTGACACGACCTTTTCCATTCCAGATTTGTTGAAAAGCAGTGCGTTGGGATACCTTACAAAAGAAAAAGCTGGTCTGTATCTGTCCGATGTGATGGATACTAGCAATGGAAAGCGGAGAGGCAGCTGCATGAAGGACCCAGATTGAAGGTGAATGAATGTCTTTATATAGCTGTTCTTCAATCTGAGCCTCCAACAAGAGAAACGAGGGAGAGAACTTTATGCTCTTATGAATAGAGATCATTTATCTTAAAAACCCACGTGACGTTCTCAAAACCACTATGCATGCTACCATTTTTAAGGCAAAATGTTGTACAACAATCGGTCAAGAGTTTATTAAGGTGGGCAAGGTTTCATAGATGCAATTTAAGAGTGATTCAAAAGGCGATTTGGGTCTCCATAAAACCCACCCAAGGCTACGTGACACATCATCACCTACAGTTTCACACCACGCACCACATTCGCACACACGCAGGATCACACACAAACACTCAGTCCCTGAATCAATCACACATAAAGGTCAGTTACAGCATGACCATCACCTACTCACCTAATGGGGCCCTAATGGAGAAAAGCACATGAAACACGAGAGCCTTTCCTCAAAGGAAGTAGATGCATCCCTCAAAACACTTTAACCTTGGACAAACTCTGCAATCAATACTGTATATCCCAGTGTACCCGTTTATCTATTAGTCCATCCATCATCCAGTCATCTATCCATCTCTGTGGTTTTTGAAGAGGGTTCAGAGCATTGCTGCGGAGTTAAACAAAATTGTGTTGTCAGAACCCGCCATAAGTTTGTTACGATACTCACCGTGTCAGATTGTGATTTTGACTCCTAAATGATGGTCATGTCATGGTCAAGAATCATGTGAGACTAGATGCAGATTTTTGACCAATCACAGTTTGGTGTCAGTTTGGCGTGATGTCATTCGTGCTTTCCAACCCGTATGACTTTCTTTTCTCTGCAGATGACAGTTGGTGACCAAACAGCGGCAGCACCCATTCACTTCTATTGTATAAACACAAATCCAATGCAGATGAATGGGTGCCGGTGCTGTACGGTTAATAGCATTCTTCAAAATATCTTCTTTTGTGTTCTGAAGAAGAAAGAAAGCCACACAGGTTTGAAATAACAAGAGTTTGGGTAAATGACAGCATTTTAATTTTGGGGTGAACTATAATTTTAATTACCACATTTTTATTAAAATAACTCAAATTTTATAATAACTCTTTTTCATAATGCCTGTTGTAGCCTATCAAGACCGCACCTATACCGAATCTCGCTGCAAGAAACAGAGGGGAAAAGTTCAATGAGTAGGTAACCATTACAGATCAGACCCCCCTCAAGAGAATGCTGAACGGCAGAGATAACAGCAACTGCAGGAGAGGAAAATCTGCTTCAAAGAGCGCCGCCTATTTAATCTCTCACCGACACTCCAGACCAGCGGTTCAGTGGTTGAGAATGCCACGTAACATTGATCAAAAACACGCACGTTCAACGCGTGCAGATCTGTTTGCATGTGCAAGTCGTGTGTTGTCTGTGCATTGACGGATGAATTTGAAGTTTTAAGAGATACATTTTCAAGTGTCAAGTTAGCGACAGTTACACTTCTTTGACCTGCAGTTGATTCAGCCACTTTATTTTAATATGTTTAAATGTGCAATGTGTGGTATTAATGACGATATATTGACAGTTATCCAGTGTAATATACATAACTATGTCTTCAGAAGTGTATGAAGAGCTTACACAATGAAACATTATTAGAATAAGTTATTTCTATCTACATACAGTCCGTGTCCCCATACATGGATATCGCCATTTTGTTTCTACGGCAGCCCTAAACGGACAAGGTGCTCTACAGAACACGTTTCGTAAATACGCTATCTCCTTTGGCAAAGAAGCGACACCGTGATAACATCTTAGTCCTGTGTCAGCCACCGTAGTGCTTCAAAAGGGAGGGGTGGAGTGAGCTGAGTGTACCTTTAAAACTGAAAACACTGTGGTCAGTGTGCACAAATGCTGATTGAAATTTGACAAGTGGAACGTTGTTTAAGGGACAGTGGAGGAGTTCTAACCCAATCCAGGCCACTCTAAAACGGAGAATAAAGAGGACACTTCAAAGCAGTTCACTGTTCTTCAGATCAGCATCGTGACAGGGACAGACACATCAACTACAAAGTAATCACAGTTGACATTTAATCAAGGTCTTAAAAGCCTGGCCTTCTTTATCTGAAACAGACATAATTGATTCACCATCCTGGATTGACTAAGCTCGATGTCGTGAGAATACGGAACATTAAACTTTTATTCGCTCTTGACAGCTGGACCTGACAGGCAAAGTGACCATTCGAAACCTTTTCACATTGAAATGCAGTTCCATGAATCCTTTCGTTCATATTCTCCACAGTGCTCTTCCTCGAACTACAATATCTTCACGAACTCGGACGACGCTACAATCTCGGGCTCTTGAAAGAGAATCCCTTATATCTGCCATGTGCTCTGCTCGATAAATCCTCAAAAGTCGTGTAGGCCTTACAAATCCAATCACAGCGTTGAATAAAAGAGATTGGTTCTGACTGCCGTTGTTAGTCTTTTGAAAGTGATTGCTTTATCAATAATCATTTGGGCGGGGAAGCCGGACGAGTAAGACACAGGAGTGGACATCTATCCACAGCTGAAGGAAAAGAGGGAAGAGAAAAACCATCTGTATTATTGTTTCACAGCGGTGAGCTTTCATCCTTCAAATCTAATGTCCAGTATGTCTTCAGTGGAGCAGAGAATTAAACAATGCAGAGCATCAGACCTATTTCATTTTCTTTTGGCCAGTCCTTAGAGCACTGTTTCAACTGGTTACAGATTTTTTCCTTTGTTTATTTTAAGAATTTTTATTAAAACCAAAAACATTCAAGTACTGCATATGGAAATTGCTGGTACAACAAACTTTTGTGAAGGAAATACCATTGTTGCAAAGCAGCAAAAGAATAGTGGTTTTGGGTTTGACAAATGAGAGCTAACTTGCCGTTGTCATGACACTCTGCGTTCAATGTTTTCTGATGAAGAATCAACACATTGTCACTGTGTAGCATACCTGTCAGTGTGTATACATGCTTGAACACATTCGAGGAAAGCAAACTATTAAAAATAAAACCATATACAATCACATCCAAGTATGCAAAACCTGCTAAAAAAACAACAATAAAAAAAACAATGCTTGTTAATCCTGACATCACACACCACCATATACTGTATGGGCTCTATCAGATGCATTCAACAAAAAAAAGCTAAATATAAACGGATGGTTTGCAGTAAAACTACGCCAAAAATCTCCATGACGAAATCCCAGATGTTCACCGGTTTATTTTTACAATTTATACAAATTTTGACTTTGGAGATTCCATTAGACTGTAGTGTTCCTGTAGTGTTTATAAAGGTTTTGCATAAATGTGCTATATGAATAAAAAGTGCTCATATACACTACCCTCCCTTGAAATGGGAGGAGGCTTTAAACAGTGTGGCGAGCAGGCCAAGGGCCAATCAACGTAGCCATGGAAACCACCTAATCACGCCACATCACCTGCACGTCGTCAACTCTGGGACCGCAGGAAGAGCAGGCTTTATAAGCACAGGAGAAATAGGAAGAGAGAGGACATGTTCTCCTGAGAGTTTGCTTACATGCTAACTGCCCTTTCTACTTTGCCACAGAATCCAGCGGGTGACGACGAGGAGACATCTCTTCACAAGACACCTCTGCACGAGACACTTATTCACAAAAGCACCATTCCCACAAGGATCTAAAAGGAGGACCCCACGGACGGAGATTAAAGGAGCTACTTTCCCATATTGTTTTGCCAGCTTCACCTTGTCACGTACAATAAATCTCCCTCCGGGGCTTGTAAATTGCAGTACTGTGTCTGTTATGCTTTCTGCCCGTCACAGTTGGTGGAGAATGCGGGCATAGCACAGCACAGTTACTAATAGTGTCTCGTATTTTTTCGTCCTGAGGAAACCGCTCTATCCCTCGTTCTTTTCCTCTGCCATTTTTATTTTTTATTTTATTTTTTCCTGGATCTCACGTGACCAGATAGGATGGAAGAACTGATCCGGCGGCTTACGGAGATTTCTGCTCGACAGGCACAGGTCTCGGAACAGATGAACCGCCAACAGGAGAGAGTTGAACAGATCCTCTAAAGGGTAACCAATGCCGCGGTTCAAATCCCACTCCCGGAAGCCAGAGGTACCGCCCATCGCCATCTGACCAAGCTCACGGAGCTGGACAACGTGGATGCTTACCTCCATACCTTTGAGATAATCGCAACACGGGAGACCTGGGATAAGCGAGTGAAAAAGTCATCATCGATCGTCTGCTTCGAGCCTTGCCATGCCGGTTCAGACCGCCCGTAAGCATGCGGAATCCCAGTTCCCTCCGAGACCTGGTCAAAGCGGTGGAATTAGCAGATGCAGCTTTTGCCCGAGACGTAGGAGAGAGAGCGGTAGGCACACCCCGGAGGGGGATTCAGGAATGGCGACAGCAGGAGGGTATCTCACGGCCAGTCAACAGAACCCCAGTGCTTACCCCACAGGATGAGCCCATGCCCACCGAAGCGGCATCTCCAGCACCGAGAGCCTGGCTAGCGGGGTGTATCACCCACCAGAAGCTTCCTTCCGGTGCTCCGGAACGAATAGTACGGGTCGATGGGAACCCGACGAAGGCCATCCTCGATTCTGGCAGCTCAGTGACTCTACTCCGCGCCGACGTTCTACCCCCAGAAATGGAAAAGACCTCCTGGCTACCCATAACCTGCGTTCATGGTGAGACCCGAGACGTCTGGAGTTGCCAAGTCGAGATTGGGGCAAAAACCTGGTTCATGGACGATGGAGGTGGGAGTCGTCGACGACCTACCGGTCCCGGTTCTGCTCGGCAGAGATTGGCCAGGATTTGACCAGCTTCTCAAGACAGTGGTACAGCCCAGCCTCAGGAAGCCTAGTTTTCCCTGACGGCGTCGCACGCTGAGACCGAAGCCCGTACTGATGGCATCCGGAAATAACCAGGGAGGTGAGTCGGATCCTCAGCCCTCTAATCCATTTGTTGATCTGTTTTAGGGAATAACAGAAGGTGGGTCTTTTGGGAGAGAGTAGAGGGAGGATGACCGACACTGCTGGAACCAGGTACGAGTGGTAGATGAGGAAATACGGATACCGGCACCTCATCCAATGCCATATTTTGTAATCAACAAGGGTCTGTTGTACTGTGTCGCCCAAAGGCGGGGGAAGGAGAAAACTTTATTGGTGGTACGAAAGACCAAAACCAGCATCATCATGGAGCTGACCCACGTACATCCGATGGCTGGACATTTAGGTGCCACCAACACCGCCCAACGCATTCGCGACCGTTTTCACTGGCCGGGACTGGAAACAGAGGTCAAGAGGTTTTGCCAGGGTTGCCCCTTCACCTTGCAGACGGACGCATCCGACACTGGGATAGGAGCCGTCCTGTCGCAAACCAAGGACGGTGAGGAGCATCCAGTGGTCTATATAAGCAGGAAGCTTACCCCCGCGGAAACTAGGTATGCTACCGTGGAGAAGGAGGCCCTCGCTATTAAGTGGGCAGTCCTGGAGCTGAGGTACCACCTGCTAGGCCGTTGTTTACGCTCGTCACCGTCCATGCGCCATTGGTTTGGATGTCCAAAGCCAAGGACTCGAACGCCCGAGTGACCAGGTGGTTCCTTGCACTCCAGGACTTCCACTTTGAAGTCCAACATCGAGCGGGGGCCTCACACGGAAATGCGGATGGGCTATCTAGGATGTGGTCAGGTTTGGTGGTACGCTCAGGGACATTCTCTCCCCAAAATCCTTGGAACCCCCATAGGACAAATGGTACCAGGTCGACGTTATTGTTTTGCCAGCTTCACCTTGTCACGTACAATAAATCTCCCTCCGGGGCTTGTAAATTGCAGTACTGTGTCTGTTATGCTTTCTGCCCGTCACAACGGAAATATTATTCCTTATATCACAATTTAGCAAGCGGATAGCATGCCCAAAAAAACAACAGAAAATATTATTGATTATTGATTTAATGGTTATAATGGGAATATTGATGGAAACTATAATGAAGCTGGTCTTATGGTAAGTGATGGATTCTATTGGTGGGATATTATCTGGCAGAATAATCCTATTGGAATATTGCCATAACACAAAATAGTTTTAATGAGAATTTTTTTTCAAGAATACCATTAGTAATTATGTAATGGTTTCTATTGCTCATTACTCCAAGTTTTAACCTATATAAATTCAAAATAAAATGCAAAACAATCTATCGACGCACGTCAATGTGAAATTATCTTAAAACACCTACGGCTTAAATTATCTACAAAACAAAATGTAAAAAGATTTGGTGTGTTAAGCGTCTTGGGCTGAATGTAATACTAAGGGTTTAGATCAAACCCTAAACCAGAACGTTTGAGGAATATCAATAAGCGCGGCCTAACAAGCACATTTCCAGGCAATTCCCATTGGTCCATCCTGCAGGCCTTGTTATGGTAAGAGCTATGCGGTAAAAGTAAAAACAGGAACGGGCTGGATGGATGCAAATGTACTAAAGCATACTGTAACAGAAGAAATAAAGTGAGATAGTGAGACAGACAGAGAGAGAGAGAGAGACTTCCATTGAATTAATTTAGCAACATGTGCAGCACACCGATAAGGAACATCATTCCTCTAGCTCATTAATCTAGTGCAAACGCCAACCTGCTATTTTGTGTTGTAACCCCCCCACCCCACCATGCCCTGCTCCCCCCAACTCAACTGTTTACATGGCACATACCTGATTTCTCACATCACATCAGGCTGAGCTACTGTAAACTGTAGAAAATGTCTGCAGAAATTACAGTATTAACAGGCAGCAGTTTGCCAGTAACTTACTGTAGATTTACATTTATGTCATTAACGGGCAACAGTTCGTTCAGAGATAAATGATCATTAAACATTAACAAGTCTTCATCCTAACAGAAAAAATATATAAAAACAGCCTAATGCAAAGCATACTGAGAACGAAAATGATAAAATAAGAGCCTCGTGCAAAGCATTCTGGAAACCAAAATTAGAAAAGAAACAGAAAATGATCAAATAACAGCCTCATGCAAGGCATTTTGGGAACTAAAAATTAGAAAAGAAACAAAAAACGATAGAATAACAGCCTCATGCAAAGCATTTTGGGAACCAAAATTTGAAGAAAAAAAAAGAGAAAATGATAAAATAACAGCCCAATCAAAGCATTCTGGGAACCAAAATAAGAAAGAAACAGAAAATGATAAAAATCCCAGAATGCTTTGAATGAGGCTGTAATTTTATAAAAATAAATCTGTAAAGACAAAGACTTGTTAATGTTTAATATTAATTTATCTTTTACCAAACTGTTGCCAATAAATTTGATTATTATAAATCTACAGTAAATGACTGGCAATTAGCTGCATAACTACAGCAAAAACGTTTATGCATGTTCTCTCTGAGTGGTCCAACATTGCAGCTTTAAACCCATAAGGTCAAGTGAAAGCGTGATGATGAGATCCAATAAAGCAGAAGCTGTATTCTCCAGTTTAATCTGTCTCATAATGATATAGCTCGCAGTCAAGAGGAGAGGACTGTATTTTCTCAATAAATATGCCAGACCTGTGTGATTACGGCAGAGAGATTATAGGTGGCCTACAGAGTCTAACATCTGTCTCGCCGAGAAACATCAGTGGACAGTTTCATTAAAACTCAGCTGTAGGCGAGCGGCAGGATGGCAAACACAGACAACATGCAGCCGATGAAAGTCCTGTATTTGAGTAATCACATCTCTATTTGCATTTGATATCCTGTGAACATTATAACTGGATAATAGGTTTATGAAATGCAGATATCATGTGGTAAAGATCATAACTAGCTACAGAGAAACAGGGATAAACTGTATCGTACTTTATGTAAGAGTCACACCTAAAAATTAGTTAAAAGAGAACAAAATCACAGATTATTTGTGAATGTTTATGTGAAAGTAATATTTAATGATGTTAATTCTATGGTGACTTTAAACATAAAATAATGTTAATTTGAAGAGGCGGATAAGGAAGCATCTTTTTAGCAATGACATGACATATTAGACTTAAAGGCACTGAAGTACATTGAAATCTGCAGCTTTGTTCAATACATATTAAGTGTCTCCTGCCCTTTAAAAAAGCCAGTAGAAGGGATAGATACAAGATTCTCGGGAGAGATTTTGATTGGTCAGAAATTCTGATGTGAAGCTTAAATACAGAATGATGTCATAAAAGTTTTTGATTCATTTTTGTGGAGTTTTGAACGCTAATACAGTATCTTCTAAATACATATTTTTTGTCAATTTTGGATCAAACTACGTTCGAAAAGAAAGTTGCTTCAAGATACCATAAAATAACCTTTTATTGTCTAGATCAGTGGTCACCAACCCTGCTCCTGGAGATCTACCATCCGGAAGATTTTAGCTCTAACCCCAATCAAACACAGCTGAGCTATCTAATCAAGGCGTTCAGGCTTGCTTGATAATTACAGACAGGTGTGCTGAAGCATGGTTGGAGCTACAGTCTGCAGGACGGTAGATCTCCAGGAACAGGGTTGGTGACCACTGGTCTAGATGGTTCCATAAAGAACCATTAAAATCAGAAGAACCGTTCTGCTTCAAAAAAGGTTCTTTGTGGCACTAAAAGGTTCTTCAAATTATGAAAAGGTAAGAAAGAGATGGTTCTTTGTGGGACCAAAAATTATGGTTCTTCTATGGCATCACTGTAACAAAACTTTAAGCACCTTTAACTTTAAGAGTGTGGTTTATAGATAGATATTCTTAAAGGCAAAAATGTTAAATTCATGAGAATTTAACGCCCGATGACACTACTGACGATAATAAACACTACACACTACACTCTGAAGGAAACAAAGGACTCCATTTTTTGAGTCAAGTTTTTTTGTATGTAAATTTACTTAGTGTGTGCAAATCCTGAGATACAAAATAAGTAAATCTACTAGTTTTATTAAAGATAATTTTATATAAAATAAAAGTGGGGCCTCACAACAACTATTTGGTTTCATTTGATCCACACACCTGGCCTGAAGTTAGCTCGGTCTGTGTTTGGTTATCATTTTGGATAGTGTGTAGTATTATACTTTATGAAATAATTTATGTTATATTAATAGTAATTTAACCAGGGCCTGCCAAGCCTCTGTTGGTGCCCTAGGCAAGATATTTGATTAAGCCACTCCTATGCAAAATAAGAATAATAATAAATAAAAATATCTGAAAATGAACTTTTTAAAAGCAAAATTTAGATTTATTTTGATACTGTATAACAAGAATTGTGATTAACATAAATAGGAAATAAATAAATTAAATTAAAAAAATCTAATTACCTACTCACTGTTTGAAAATAAAGCAGAAAATAAACAAACTCATGTTTTCTCAAAAATACTGTATTTGAATATAAGAGCTCATAAAACAAAAAATTGATTATTATTCTTATTTAGATAAAGTTAATGAGAAAGTATTTAAAAAAAAAACGTTTTGTCAACCTCTTTGCAAAGGCTGTAGGAACACAAATAAAAGTTTATTGAATTGTTTTGGATTTTCTTAAATAAATGGCATGGGGTAGTGACAGTGCCAGTAAACACACTTTGCATTTCACTTAGTTGAAAGCAATCACAAACAGAACGCAGTGTCAGTGTTACCAGTAAAATGTTCTAGATAAGCAGCATGCTCAGAGCAGGATTCAACATTACACATGCATAATTAAGGCATTAAGAAGATTAATTATAATCGCTCTTGTCTGGCGCCCCTCTGGTCATTTAGTACCCTAGGCAACCCCCTATGTCACCTATGCCACGGGCTGGCCCCGAACTTAACTATTAATATTTTATCGTATATTAATTGTATTAAATTAAATAAAACTCTTTGCGGAGGTCTACCGAAAGTTATGTTTGGGCCATGTGACATTTATGTTGTTGCCGCCTATATTGATAAAGAGACAGAGGAACAACATTGTTGGGATCCCTTTCCTAGCAAATTTTTTACTCGTCTTGATTTCCTATACAGAATTTCACAATGACTTTAATCTAATAATGACTTTATGAAAATTTGTTTTAACAAGACAACATCTTTAAAGAATTTAATGAAATCAATTTTTCTCTGTTTGTTTGCGAAGGGTTGAGCAAAAGCAGGTCATCTCCACACATCTTTGTTGCTGTATCACAACTGCATGCAATGTTGTAGTCCTTTGTTGTCGATACTAAAATAGTTATAGCTATCATTATTGTTATCGTTATAGAAAAGCCTTTAGTCATGCTGTTAGAATGACATAATCTAGATATTTGATTTTTCCCATGAATGGGACCATGCCAGTTAAATAAGCAATAATAGCATGTTTATCATGGAAATCTGAATCTTGCTGCAGGCATCTTTACACTGATGCATCTTTGAGGTGGGTGTCTTTGCCGAATGTAGAGAGCTCCGCTGTTTGTAATGCCGGATCAAATGATCCCTTTCGGCTATTTTGTGACTGTCAGTGGGTCAAAGGTTGACATTGAACAAAAAATAATGACAGTGTTTGTCTCTTATAATTTCTGTCCATAAACTATTAATTACAATTATCACAATTATTTATTTATTGTGAAGTCACATTTTCCTGATGTGCAGTGAAATGCCTCTGGATTGCGCTCATTTAAATCATTTTAATCACTTTAGAACCAAACCTCCCCATTTTTCCCTCATCATTTCCTCCGGAGGGAGAGATGTAATTCAATTAAGGATTTATTAACATCTCTGATCTTTGTCCTGTGTTAATGAGTGGCTAATAAGGGCACTTTGGACTCGGCAAGGCCTAAATGGGCCAGTCATAAATACTGCATTAACATGCAGTTAGACTTCCGTGAAAGGTCCCTCTAAATGGGGATGAATTCAGGCTGTGTGACTCTGAATGGGCTCTTATTTCTACTGCGCCCGTGCAATGCATCTTCGCATTGATTCTCAGCAGAGAAACGGGTTGCTGAGACAGTTATGCTTTTGTTTTTGAGACTTCACTGATGTTGTTTCATATTATCAGATTGAGAAGTCTTTTGAGCGCGAGGGAAGGGAGACAATTAATCTTTTCTCAACATTCGGCTGGCTTACGTTTTGACAGGCGCCACAGTGTCACCCCTCAGAGCTCTCCCTTCCTCGTTGGATTCTCGACAGCTTATAAAAATCATCTTTTATGGCACTAATATCTTTATGAATAATGCAGTATGAGAAAATGAGACATAGGCGAAGAGAAGTGCGAGATACATAAACGGAGAGCAAAATTAGACAATAAATTCCAACCATCCTTTAATGTACGCAATATACAGTGTGTTAGCACAGTCAAGTATGAGAAATGACAATTGTACCTAATCTTACCGATGTGTTCCGCCTCTGTGTCATAGAAATAATAGTTCGCGACTTCACTGTATTGAACAATATAATTACGGTAACATGAAAGTAAATGAGCGAATAGCTGACGTTAAACTTCCACGTAACCTGTGAGCATTCCTGTCAGAATTGTTCATTAAATGCTGTGCGCTGGAGTTGAAAGTAAGCCGCAATCAAAGTAATGCAATTATGTGCAGTAGAATGAATGTGAACACAGCGAAGTGGTTGTGAAGAGCTCTAGAGAGGCATTATTTAATAATAAAATAAGGATGAATGAGGTGAAGGAGTACAAAAATGAGAAAACCATATGCACAGAGTGCTTGTAAGAGGAGGGAGCCTGGAGTTTGTGATGATACTTATAGACCTCTTCCGACACCTTGATGAAAATTTATGGCATTGGTGATGAGGTGCAGAAGGTCTCAGGTGTGAGTCAAGCTTCATCCAGAGTGCTCACGCATTTTAGTCGGAAAGATGCAAAGGGGGTGGAAAAACTAAGATTGATGCCAATCGCATGAGATCTGAATTAATGCTGCCTCGGAATTATCGGAAGTATGAGTTTCTGAGGTAAAAATTGCACATATACGCCCTCTGATGTCACATTTCCCACTGGGAAGTTTGAAATAATTTTGATGCCCGAGGTCCTGAGATTGGCGACCTTACACAATCAACATGGCGAATGGGAGAAGGGTTTCTGCTGTGACAGAAAGGATTTATGTTTTTTTCCGCAACAGCACCTTTTTATTAGCATGATTAGTGCTTTGTCTTGTCATTTAAATATATGACTAACCATTTGAAGCATGTTTTATACACTGCAAGCTGACTAGTAATACAGTAGGATGTACAGTTGAAAACTATTACCATATAACATTTTCTCAAGACACACGCAAGCATGAACAATGAATTCCGACAACAAAGCATGTGAACACAACAAGCTCGGAATCATGACATCAGAAGTGGGAATTACCAAATAACCGTGAGCACGTGAAGGCAGCATAACGCCTGATTCACCTTTATGCATCTAAAACGCGAAAACACGAGCCGCACCTCTTTCTCTCTTCATATGTGCCACTCCAAAAAGTTGAATCTCAATAGAACGCTGGAGCGCCTCAAAAAATGTGCTCGTTGCCCTCATGAGTGTGGCGACCGTGTCGCCAACTATTTGCGCACAGCTGCCCCACGTCTTCATTTAAAATAATGAATATGCACACAGAAAAGATGCGAAATGTGAATTGCGCCTAAGAATGCCTCTTAAACTTTAATTCAGTTCTTAACTGATATTGAGGTATCAAAAGGAATTGGAAATTGAAGAAGTACAATTCAAATTGAATGGAATTATAACAAATCCTTGAGCCGTAAGTTTATACGTTTCTTTCAGTCATACAGTTAATTTGAATAAATGACATCATGTACCAAAGTCATGGTAACATATATTTTTACATTAACACATCAAAATAAGTGAATACATTTCAGCTTTTTATACGTTACAGCAACTAAGTGTCGAAATTGAATTTAAGCAAGTTTAAATGACTCGTAGAAACAATTTATTTATACTAAAAAATCAAAGCAAGCAAGCTTTTTACAGTGTATTTAACGATGCAGTTAATGCGTTTCCTGAACAAAATAACTATATAAGTAATAAATGTTTAGAGTGCCACATTTGCTATTTGAAACAGTTAAAAAGCCTTTTTTGGATCACACTGTAAGAACTTTTTACCTTCTAAAATAATATTCAAAATGGAGACAAACAATATGAAGATAAGGGTTGCCAGGTGTGTTGTTTCATTGGAGAAAATATTGTCGTTAGTTGTTTTTTTATTCTGCACTGTGAGATAAGTAGATTTTCTTCATCAGCTGTCATTCTTAAGGTATGATCATGTTATCTGTTAAATGTTTATGATTAATAATAACAGTTATAATAACAGTGATATAAAAGAAAAAAGTTTGGGAGTGACACATTTTAGTTTTAGTTTTTTAAGCTGGAATCATTGGGCTGGGTTTGTTATTGAGATCTGGCAACCCTGATGAAGATTACAAGACGGAAATCTTCATCAGAGCATGCGTTCTTGCTTATTTTGTTGTTATGTTGTACTAACGAAATTCCTCTGTTGTGTGACTGTATTAAATTTCTCTTTCTTTCATTGAATTTCAATTTTGTCCCCTGTAGGGTGTGGCCAGTTCAAATTTGTCAACATAAAGCCCGGCATTCTTAAATTCTGAATCTTGTTCAAATGTGGTAACACTTGTGCTTTTTCAAATAAAGTTCCTTTTTTGTGAAATATCTGCAGTGGGGTGGGGCCAAACCTTCATGGTGACTGACTTTAGACAAATAAATGAACCATGCGATCTGCCCGCATCTATTGGATGAGCAAGAATCATCTTATTGTTGAAACCCCCTCTCCAAATGCCTGATAATAAAGGTTGCTTTTGACGAGGGATATCAAAGCTAATTTAAAATTATAATTTTCTTGGCTCTATCTACCGTAACTCCTCTCGGGTAATCTTTCTTTTCTCTTCCTTTGACCTTTTTGTTGTGTTGCTAATGAGAACATAATGCAAAGTGAAATCATATTAGTACAGAGAGGGAAGAAGCTCACCACTGGACCACAAATATTCTTCATGAATATACCAACTGATTTATTTAGAGGTGAAGTTTGCGATTTAGTCCCCACTAGCATTACCAAAATGAAATTGAAAACTGAACATTTTCAGAGAGATTTTCTGACCACACGTCAACCATCGAATTGAACAAACATATTGTTGCCATGTCAGGGTGACCAGGATGTTCAGATTAACGTTCAGGTCCAGTCACACTACACATGTTCAGGTAAATAAACAAACAAGGGGCACGAAATTACAGTTTATTGAATTCACCTACAATCTACCATTTCAGTGTGTCACTCATAAAATGATTCCAGAAATGCAAACCCTGTCATGACATATAGTCAGATCAGCGTGTGATGTGTGAGAGCGTGTGTAAAAAACATGCAAGACAATAGATACGACACAATACGAGTTCCAAAACGTGTGATGTAACTCCACTTGTGTTCTCTTTCTATAGAATAATCTTTAAGAGATGCCTCAGAACTGTAGATACGTATTTTTAGTATACAGGTCGGATGGGTAAACCTTTGAGAACAAACCTAGCCAGCAGATAAGAGTACGATTAAGAACAAAAATCTGACATGTCATCCTGGATTAAAACTTCACCACTTCTGTTGACATGTTAGGCGTAAAGGCTTTTTGAAGTGTGTGTTGGTGATCTTAGGATTCCTCAGAGATCGAATCGCCTTTTTATCTTACTTTTGTTGCATCAGAATAACACAAGATTCGAGACTGACCCGAGGTTCCTGTTTCCTCCACTACAATATCTTTGAGAAACACAGGATGGGGAAAAGGTGAACTCGAAGTTTCCACAAGTTTAGTATTCAGTCATGTTTGTAGTCTTGTTGTTGTTTACACAGGAATAATGTGTCTACCTGGTAATTGAATTGATTGCATGCTTGCTGTTAAGGGAAATACATTCGACAGATAATCTTTGTCATTTTTACATAATGTGTGCTTCATTAGTTTTACATTTAGAAATGCTTCTGTCAAAGCTTGTCCTACTCCAAAAAACAAACCCTTAGGTAGTTTGTGCGCGCAGCTTTTTACGACCTTCGGTTAAGTTTTATGGATCAGCACTCTTTAGCTGGCATTAAAAATGTGTCATGAAAAGGTGTTCATTGAGCGCTAAAAATGTGGATTCGTTTAAAAGTAGTGAGGGAACTTTTTACATGGTCCCTAACCCACCAACATTTTATATCCAATTAGCAAAATTTACATTAATGTACAGTATTCGGCATATGCTTTGTTTCACTGACTGTGTATTTGAGGTGTACTTCTCATCAGAACGTGTGTTCAATGCGATCAAGCCAATGATATGCTGCTAACTGCCAACTGAGGTACAGGAATCTCACGCATATTAAACCGCACAATGTTTTAGAGAAAACGTTTCTGTGGCATCGCCTTCCGGTAAGTAAATGCGCCTATGGGTTGTACTGAAGGGAAATGATAAAAGACCTACAGTGTCGTACAGGTTTGAGGATATTTCTTGAGTTGTGTCTGTTTAAATTACACAACAGGACAAAAACATCACAAGATGATACAGTATTACTGAAGACATTTGCTTTCGACATAAAGCAACAGTCATAATAAATTTTACTTCTACAATGTAATGCATGTTTCTGTCATTTCCACAAGTAAAAAGGGCGGTGCTTGACTGTGTCCATCAGAAATTGATTGGATTGTGAAACTGGCATTCTACCAGAGCAAAGACTGTCCCGAATGTGAGTTTGAAGTCGACAGTGAAGGACGCCTCTCATCCCTGACACCAGCAAACAATTTAGATGTGGCTTTTGGACACGTTTTGGACAGAAGTTCACCTTGAAGACCATACCAATATATTCTTTATTTACTTTATCACTATTTGACAATGGTGACTTAGAACAATGACGTCACCTAATGGTTCAATTTTAGAATTGCATTTTAAGTGTTTTACATTTTAAATTAGTAGTTCACCTTGAAAATCTAAATGTTGTCAGTATTTACTCACCCTCTTGTCATTTCAAACCTGTATGACTTTCTTTATATCGCAGAACACAAAAGAAGATATTTTGAAAATGTTGTTAACAGCCCCCCCTCCCATTCACTTGCATTGTTGTTGTGTCCATACAATAGACATGAATTTGGGGCTGTGCTGTTCTCTTACCAACATTTCATTCACTTGCATTGTTGTTGTGTCCATACAATAGACATGAATTTGGGGCTGTGATGTTCTCTTACCAACATTTTTCAAAATATCTTATTTTTTGTTCTGCAGAAGAAAGAAATTCATACATGTTTTAAGAGACAAGAGGTTGAGTAAAGAATTTCATTTTCATTTCAATGAAAATTTTCATTTTCAAGGTGAACTATTCCTTGAATAAAAGATTTTAAAAAATCGTAAAGGGGCGGTTTCCCAGACAGGGTTTATGGCTAGTCCCAGACTAATTCAAATGTTAGTGGTGTCTCAATAGAGAACAACTTGCACTGACTTATCTTAAAATATATCGTGCGATTGTTTTGTCTCAGGATGCCCAACAGTAACGTTTTTTTTTAAGTAGGTTTTTAAAAACATTTTAAATATCCTAATTTATGGCCTAGTCCTGTTTTAAAATAATCCCTGTCCGGGAATTCGGACATAATTCACATTAATACCCCAAACGCCAACACTGGTTTCACAGTGACAAACTGATTCAAAAAGTTTCTCATTTTTGACCTGCAAACAGCACCATAACCTCATCTCATTCTTCCCTCCTCTCCACCAACATTGATCATTTGCCTATAATATAAATATCACCGGATCCAGGATTGATTTGGGGTTTGATTCTCACAACACAGAGCATCCGGCACAGAATTGTTTGGTTCGGCTCCTCCAATCATGAGAGAGACAGACAACATTATGAGGAGGGAGTGCATGATGGTTAAATATGGACTATGCTGGAGACTCTTACGCAGAAGTGACAGGTAGAATGAGACGTGTCCTCGCCATTTCAACAGTGATAAATACCGCCACAATGGCGCATTCTGACACTTCAATAAATGGCAAAGAGCTTTAACAGCAGCTGTGAAATCGTGACACCAGATGAAAGCCAGGAAGGGCAATGCGCAGTTTCTACCCGAGTACTGACAGCTATGCTTCGCAAATCAGTGAAACGGCTTGATGCATTCGATTTTTTCCCACCTAAACAATACTGTCCTTTATCAAATGTCTATCTCTAGCTTCGAATTGAAGCGCTAAATGGAAAGCTGAAGGTGTATGTTTTTGATGAACAGAATTGAACAGATTGCTTTTATAACCATCCCTTTATGTGCCATAACCTACAGAGCAAATGCGTGTATGTGTGATGATGTTTTAAAGCTCAGTGATTATAACTTAATGGTATGGAATAAAACAGGAAACAACTTAAAGGTTAAATGTGTGCAATCTAGCGGGATCTAGTGGGGGGGTTGCAAATTGCAAAAAATCAATTCCAAATTGATCCGTCAATCCTTGTCAATAGATCCTCGAAAAATTACACATTGACCCTTTAATGGTAAACATACCAGCCTAAACTTTCTTATCTCAATGCTGCTGCTATTTATACACAATGTACGAAATGTATTATTTTAATACTAATATACATTGCAACTGTAAGTTTTGATCTAGTCTAGGTTGATTGTGCGTAGTGTTCTGCTCTCTGTACGCATTCTTTTATGATACAGTTTGTGACTTGATTTAACCCATTTATGTAATTCAAAAAGACCTTAATGGATTTTTTGTTAGAACAAAATGTCAGGCTGACAACAAACTTTCAGGAATGACTGCATTATATGTGAGCAAAAAAATGACATCTCTTATCCACACATCATCTGGAAAAGAAAATGTAAATTTTTATAATTAATTCTTTAAATTTCAAGAGTGCAAGATTTATTGTTATTCGTTATTTCAGATTCAGAATATCTCATCAGCAGCTTCTTCTATTTGGGAACATGACATTTTGGCAAACGTTATATAAGGCGATTACACATTGAAAGTTCTGTTTGATGTGTTTCTGATCTTGACTGATTCACTTTTTAATAAGGTTATTAAAGAGCTTTATTAAATATTATTAAAAAGCTGCAATAAACACATTTTAATAAGGATTAATCTAATTGAATGTTTACAGTGAAGATGATGTGTGACTATATATATCATTACTTTATTACATTTCTGCACAATCATTATTTCATTTGTTTGTTTTTTTCTGTGGTATTTATTTGTGCAGATTTAATAAAGATCTTATTTTATTACAAACTGTTTACTTGCCTTTAACAATATATGAAATTTATAAATAAATTAGTCTTGTGTCATAGCCTTCTTGATTGATATTGCATGAGCCAAGTAAGGGATACTGTACAGGCAGCCAGTTGTTATCGCAGAAATAAGCCCCGACTGTAACAGTTCGAATAACGAATAACCATGCCATAAGAACTGAATTTATAAAGTCAAATGAAAGGTCCGACTGAAAAACATAAAAATCAATGCAATTTATTTTTATTCATTACTATTTTGTAAAAATTTGTGAGGGCCTTTAAAATCTGAACTACTGGACTGACCAGGCCATCAGAAAAAAATTGTCAATGCAACATGAGAGGCTTCTTTTTAGCAGATTAACACTACTTTCTTCCTACAGAATTATGTTTGTCAATACATTTAGCAATAAACCTTTTTAAAACAGAACTGCTCCTTTATAGTAAGGGATAATCCATCCTGCTTATACCATGTCATTTGCCAAGTTAAAGATGTTATTGTTGTTTACTGTGTAATTTTTGATCAGACAGGTGAAAACCGTTATTTTCGTCAGTTAATGTTCAACAATGATCAAACTGGAACTATCTGTGCATTACACAGTTTAAATCAGAATCAAGTTTTCTAACAGACTATGGTATAAATTAATGTATTAAACAGCACTTATTGTAAATCATGTTTAATTGATAACTTCATAATGAAGTTTTTACAACTGGTATTCTTGATTGAACATTATCTTTAATTGTCCATGAAAAACAATGTAGGAAAATACTACTGATAGCAACCTAGCAGCTGGAGAAGTGTGTGGTCACAACTCTTCTGTATTCCAGTGGAGGCAGTCAGGAATTCCCTTCATCTAACACAGACTCCCTGCGGTCTATGCCGACGGCTAAACCTACTTCACTTTTTGCATCTTTTGAACAATTCTGGTGCTCTCCAGGTAAACTCAATAACTTACAATACAGCTGAGACTATAGTTGAAACTAGAACAGACATGCAACCATTATTGAGTTACTGATTTGGTGCAGTACACTGAAAACACAGAATGAAGCAAGTTTTGCAATAACTTATATTAAAATCTTTTTGTTCCACTCCAAGGCAGCAGACCATATATAAAAAATGTCCATTTATTTTTCATCCACCCAAATCGTGCATTTCTTCTAAAACTAATATGTACAGAAACAGCCTGAGAAACGGAACAGGGAAGGCAATGTATTTAGAATAGTTCATTTGAATATTAATCATATAAAATGCCAGACTGGGTTCAATTGAATGGATTAAAACAGAGCTGTTCAGGGAAAATCAAACAGCAGCGCATGAACCGAGCTGTTCTTTAGAATACAATCCAAACGTCAGGATGGTAAATATTTTCAGATTCTCTTTATTTTTGAATCTTTATTAAATCAAGGAGAAGACTGAAGCCTGCTTTAAAACTGGATCGATCCAGTCGTACTGGGACTTCCACTTGGGTCAGTCTGCGCAGTCCAGTCAAATAACAAAATCGAAATTTATACAACATGAGTAAGGTAATGATACTTTCTGAATTTTTTATTTTCCTGTTCGCCAAAACGTTTTCGTTTGCCATATGTTCAAAGCTGATTCTATTTTTTTATCGACCTACAATAATGAAATGCATCTTTAAAAACCTTAAAGCATATTTTGAAATTGCTGTGGGATAAAATAATGTGAAATTTTCATCGGGGCTCACAAATCTTCATAGAAACAGTTCGTACAAACTTAATTTGCCATGGCAGGGCTCTAGACTAACTTTTTGCACTGGTTGCACTGGTGCGCCTAACTTTTTTTCTTAGGTGCACCAGCACAAAAGTTAGGTGCACCCAAATTTTAGACCGCATCGCATTTAACACATTTAAAAAAAAGTGAACTGGAAAAGCAGGTAAATGTTAATGTCCATATAGGCAAAATTTACTTGTAAATGTTTATCTTACAAACTGTTTTACATTAAGTTCTTTATTTGAAGCACAAATCTACAAGAAAGGTAAATTACTGAAAAAGTGTTGGTGCTTAAAGTGCTTCAGTGAAGTGAAATTTAAACTTAAAAGATCTCAAGATAAATGGACCAGGGCTTGAAGGCTCAGTGTCAGAGCATTGCTTATGATTTTCGGACGGATCAGGTCTTAACTTTAATCAGGCCTTAACCTTTAACTTTAGCATTATTCACGAAAAAGTTGTGAATTGTTCTTTTCATCTTCTCTCATCATCCCCTGCTACATCCACTTTGTTTCACTAACAGCATTAGTCTACTCACCTCTCTCTCTGACAGCAGCACATGCATTTTCAAACGAGCACATCAGAGGTTGCGATAGAGGTTTTTTTTGTCCGTCATTTTGACTGACATGGTCGTAAAAAATCCGTCATAATCTGTTATTTCCCGTCACTATGGTTCAAGGTGGCGTTAGGTGGTAATTTGTTTGTTCGTGACGTCATCACGCTGTACTGGCGTCTCGGAACTTTTATTTTGGGCGTCTCGGAACTTGTTGTATTGTAACACAACCGAATGCCCAATAAAGCCGTTACAGTTTTTGATACCATATTCAAGCCCTTTCCAAATCACTGTTTATTTTGCTCATATCTTGTGTATGTAACAAAAGTTATGGCTAATGTCTGTTGAAGCGCTGTGATTTTCAGGAAAGGAATTTGGAGTTAAAAATGTATTAAAAAAATACTGGTGTTGAAGTCTATAAAAATACTGTACAACACCGTTTGAATAAAATGAAAGTAATGAAAATGGTGCGGCGCACACTTAAAGAACGAGAGCTCTGCCATTATCACTACACAAGGAAACTAACAAACATTACGGACAACAACTTATAAGCAGTGAAGCAAGTTTAACGTTGTTTATCATGTGCATATCGTCTGGACGTGATCATCTCTTCTATGTTTTGCGATCGCGGTCCGGCTCGCGTGCTGCAGACAGTCAGCGCTGTCATCTCACGAAAACATGGTATAAAATAACTTTGCGTGACATAGTTTACACGGGTAATGTTCATTGATACTCCTTCAGTCTTCATGTTATTTGGTTACTTTGATAGGTCAACTGTCTTTCCCGCGTTCCAGCGCGACATCCGACGGGTTTCCCCAGATCGCATCATTTGTCTAGTCAGTAACAATGACGGGTGAAAACACGCAGGTCGCTTCGCGAGCAAATCACGCTTAAGGGAAACGGGGATTTACAAATGACCCTCATTGTGATCCGACAAAATGACGGACAGCCTTCAGATTTTCGAGAATTTTCAGTTAACGCGACCTCTGGTGCACACACGTGCAGGAATGTCTGGACCAGGGCCAATCAGAGTGGGGGTCCGCCCTTCACTATCACTGATTGGTTTAGACCACGATATGTGCCTAATGTGTGTCTGTTGTTGAATCACAGGAAGACTTTCAGAATTGCGGAGACGTTTCCCTTCGAACGGCTGGTCGCACCGGTGCGACCTCTGATAATTTTAAGTCGCACCATTGAAAAATAAGGTCGCATGTGCGACTAAATTGGTCGCACTCTAGAGCCCTGCATGGGAATCTTTCCTCGTCTACACCAACACGTGGAGTTACATTTTAGCTTCAAAACTTCAATTCATCTGCCTAAAGAGTCAACACAAACAGAATAATTCATCCCGTGATAAAGCCAAGCTCATCCATCTTAGTCATCCTCTCATTTATTTGCAATTTCTATGATGCAACGACTCCTCTCAGCTATGTTGCAGTAGCCCGCTTGAGACTTCTCCCTGTCTAAACAACAAGCAAATCAGTCATGAGAATAAATCATCTGATATGCGTATTTGCAGAGAATATTACAGATGACAGTTGTTTGCAAATGCTGTTTAGTCAAGGGATGATGATGATAAAGTGGCACTAGTATCATAAGGGTCATGAGTTCAATTTCCAGGGATTGTGTGAAATGATAAAATGCATACGCTGAATTCTGCGAGTCGCTTTAGATGAAAGCATCGGTCGAAAGTATTAATGTACAATTGGTTCGGATTAACTGTATGTAAGTGGATGCAATGGAAAACATGTTTGCAGACAGATGGTAAATACGGTAAAGTCTCTAAACAGGATTTTTTGGGTACTTTATGGCATAAAAGTGCTGTAATACGAACAAATGCAGAACATCTTTCCATGGGAAGACCTCTCATGCAACCCAAGGAAAACCTTATTTATCATTATTTCAATTTTTTTAAATAGTGCAAGCTTTAAAACTTAACGTAATTTTGCAACATTTTCCCCCTAAAGCATAAATTATGATTAAAAAAACACTTCCATGGTTGGAAAATACAAAATCAGTTATATTTTATTCATATTGATGATAAATAATTACATTCGCAATATTAATGCCCTGATCTCCCGCTATCAATCAAAATGATTACAGTTGCGACGCACATAAGGGTTTTGCTGTAAGATTTCTTTTATTCTTAAGAAAGGTTAATCAAACATAAATCAACTTTAATTCAAACCTGTCTCTGCTGAGCACATTACCTCAAGTTACCCCCCATTACCCCGGCATATTTTTTGTCGACGCGCATTTTAAGGTGCGCACTACTCGAGTCAGACTCCCACAAGCACAGAGGAATATTTCCTTTGAGAATTGTATAATTGCACTTATGGAAGCGTCGTCTTTGATTCCCAGGCAGTGAAAAATCTTAAGGGGAGACTTTAAACCTCTCTTACGTGTGAAGTTGGTATAAAATAATGCAGGGTGGTAAAACATGGATTTGTCTAGGTAAGGGGATTGCAGTATAATTCAGTTTTATCACCCATCCACACAATATAATTAATTTCTAAGGAAACTTTGAAAAGTCATATTGGCACAGGGTAAAAACATTTCCTTTGTCCACAGTACAGCCAGTACATTTATTTCTCCACCTGTGTATAATGTGAAACATATGCATTCTGCATATAGAGCAGTAAATCTATTCAAAGCTGTAAAAAACAACAAAAACACCTTTTTGGAGTCTGAAATGAAGAATTATCAGCTCTTAAAAGGAACCAAGTGAAGAATTACACATATTACCCAGCCAAAGTTACAGTAGAAGTCACATTTTTCAGCATTAACAGTTGTTAACAGCAGGAATTTCGCTAATGTATCTTTCTTTTACTTTGTGCAAGGTGGTGTACGAGGTTAAACGTTTTTATATCTTTCATATCTAACCTCACAGTTATTTTAGAACTTGTCTGTTAGCTTCTACACCATCAGCATGAAGTCTGGGCCACATTTTAGCAAAAAAGTGCCATTTGAAAGACAATTTAAAGTAAAAAAAAAACACTTTTATAGATTAAACCCAGAGTATTCATCAACCCAGTACCTTGAAAATGTGTTAGTCCAGTCAATGACATTAGAACTGCTTCAGATATGCATCATAAATATTGTATATTTGCCCTTATTACTATATCGAAATAAATCAATTGATCTCTCCTAACGAAAAGAAAAAATATTAATATACAGTTGAAAGAAAAAGTATGTGAACCCTTTGGGCTTACTTGGATTTCTTCATAAATTGGTCATAAAATGTGTTCTGATCTTCATCTAAGTCACAACAATAGAGAAACACAGTCTGCTTAAACTAATACCGCACAAACATTATATGTTTTCATGTCTGGAAAAAGTATGTGAAACCCTAGGCTAATGACTTCTCCAAGAGCTAATTGGAGCCAGGAGTCAGCCAACCTGGGGTCCAATCAATGTGATGAGAGTGGATGTGTTGATTAAAGCTGGCCTGTCCAATAAAAAACACACACCAGTTTTGAGTTTGCTGTTCTGAAGAAGCGTTGTCTGATGTGAACCATGCCTCGCACAAAAGAGCTCTCAGAAGACCTACGATCAAGAATTGTTGACTTACATAAAGCTGAAAAGGACTACAAAAGTATATCTAAAAGCCTTGATGTCCATGTGTCCACGGTAAGACAGATTGTCTACAAATGGAGAAAGTTCAGCACTGTTGCTACACTCCCTAGGCGTGGTCGTCCTGTAAAGATGACTGCAAGAGCACAGCGCAGAATGCTCAATGAGGTGAAGAAGAATCCTAGAGTGTCAGCTAAACACTTACAGAAATCTCTGGCACATGCTTACATTTTTGTGACAAATCTACAATTAGGAAAACATTAAACAAGAATGGACTTCATGGGAGAACACCACGGAGGAAGCCACTGCTGTCCAAAAAAAACATTGCAGCACGTTTGAAGTTTGCAAAAGAGCACCTGGATGTTCCACAGCACTACTGGCAAGCATTCTGTGGACAGATGAAACCAAAATTGAGTTGTTTGGAAAGAACACACAACGCTATGTGTGGAGAACAAAATGCACAGCACACCAACATCAAAACCTCATCCCAACTGTGAAATATGGTGGAGGGGGCATCATGGTTTAGGGCTGCTTTGCTGCCTCAGGCCCTGGACGGATTACTGTCATCGATGGAAAAATGAATTCCAAAGTTTATCAAGACATTTTGCAGGAAAACTTAAGACCATCTGTCCGCCAACTGAAGCTTAACAGAGGATGGACGATGCAACAGGACAACGACCCAAAGCATAGAAGTAAATCAACAACAGAATGGCTTCAACAGAAGAAAATACGCCTTCTGGAGTGGCCCAGTCAGAGTCCTGACCTCAACCCGATTGAGATGCTGTGGCATGACCTCAAGAGAGCGATTCACGCCAGACATCCCAAGAATATTGCTGAACTGAAACACTTTTGTAAAGAGGAATAGTCCAAAATTTCTCCTGACCGTTGTGCAGGTCTGATCTGCAACTATAGGAAACGTTTGGTTGAGGTTATTGCTGCCAAAGGAGGGTCAACCAGTTATTAAACCCAAAGGTTCACATACTTTTTCCACCCTGTACTATGAATGTTTACATGTTGTGTTCAATAAAAACATGAAAACATATAATGTTTGTGCGGTATTAGTTTAAGCAGACTGTGTTTCTCTATTGTTGTGACTTAGATGAAGATCAGAACACATTTTATGACCAATTTATGAAGAAATCCAAGTAAGCCCAAAGGGTTCACATACTTTTTCTTTCAACTGTAGCTATTATTGGTGTGATTATTTGAATTGATAACCTGTGACTATCAAGTTTCTCTGTGTTTTTACTGCTTTTGAATAGCTGTCGACTGTACTTTGTATAAAATTGGAAAAAGTTACAGTAAAAGTAATTTTTACTATTTTGGCCAGTGATTGAAACTGTATAACTTGAAAATGAGTTGACATAACTAAAAAAAAGAGTTAAAATTGCTTATTTTATGTATTTAAGTAATGTACAAAAAAAGCTGAAACGCCTTGTGAAGCCAAGTTGATTGTACTTAAAAATTATAGTAGTAAATATGTTGTACAGTAGTGTTGGGCGATGTCTATCAAACTGGCATTAGACATGTCTTCAGTGAAACATTGCTATAAACGATGACATATATAAAGTGAGGCGTGTCTTAATACAATGCGAGGTGTGCAGACACACATTTTTTTTATACATCTGGGTCTGCGCAGACACAAGTCTTCTTTATACAGTTATAAAGTCGATCGGGTCTGCACACACTGCCCATCCTCTTTATACAGAAAAACAACTCTTGAAAAGTTAGGATAACATTTAACACTGTCTACATAGGTATTCTCACCAGCTGGCATTATTGTGCACATCACAAATGTGGTTTTGAGTCCTAACCTTTAAGTAGCTTAACCTTCAGGCATTTTCACACTTTGAGTACTGTACATTTGAACCCACCCTCAAATACGTTTGCTCGTGCTCTGAACATATTTTGCTTGTGAACCTACCTATTACTTTGACATTTCAGCCCTGGCGTGCTTGGCATTTAGCAGAGTAAGTTCAGATGTAATTCAGTGTGGGTGCGTCGTATCTAGCAGATGAAAGACAGAGAGATTTTGCCTCAAAGGAGACAGTGAGTCAAAGACTGTGACATAATGACTTCATTTGGCCTTATTGTGTTTATCAAACGAATGCCATCTGTATTTGTGAGAAATGATTAGGCCCCGGTGCCAAAACAGTCAGAGCAGGTCAGTCGAGGTAGTGAAGCATGAGCGTTCTGACAAGGCGGCAGAGAATTAGGTTCAAGAGTACAACAGCAGGGCATGTTAGTTCTGTCAGAAAGATTAGCAATTGAACTTTATTTGTAGCGCAGGTTCAAAGAAGGCTATTAGTCTTGTGTTGTTCTACAGCAGGTGTGGCCTCTATAAAGGCAATATTACACTTAAAGGTGCAATGTGTATTTTATGGAGGATCTATTGACGGAAATGCAGTATAATCTACAAAACAATGTCTTTGAAGGTTTATAAAGACCTTACATAATGAAGCGTTTAGTTTTTATTACATAAGTATCAGCTTTTTCTATCTACATATTCCGCAGGTCCACTTGCATGGAATTAAGAATTCGCCATGTTGTTTCTACAGTTGCCCTAAACAGACAAACTGCTCAACAGAAAGCATTTTGTAATTACGTTACCTCTTTCGGCAAAGAAGCGAAAATGTGACGACATGTTTGTCATGTGTCAGCTGCCGTAGTGCTTCGAAAGGAAGGGGTGGAGTGAGCCTTTCGTTGCAATTCGCAACCTCACCAATAAATGCCACTTAAATATCCACATTACTCTTTAAAGGAGTCATTTAGTGCGAGTACATGTTTTTCTGTGTCTTTGGTGTGTTATACAGTTAGTTGCCCAAGCATGTTTTAAACATGTAAAATTTCAAAAATTAAGCTGTCGGAACAAAAGATGCATTCCATCTAAAAGCGAATGCTCACCCAGACCTGCCTGAAATGCCTCGTGTAACCACACCCCCATAAATGATTGGTAATGTTTTAGATCTCTCCCAATATGAAACACCTGGTTTAACTCATTCGCCTCTGGAATTTTTGATATGTCTCTCTAATTCGTCCACTAACAGGGTGATGAGTTAAATCAGGTGTTTCATATTGGGAGAGATCTCAAACATTCTCTCAGGGGTGCTACGTAGGACTGGGTCGGGAAACACTGCCTTACTGTACTAAACTTCATGTACTTGGATGTTTAGTAACGAAACCAGTCTCTTTAAGTTTCCTGCACAATGATGTATGGAATATGAACACGTCCTACTTTATATGTTTTTTATGATAACTCCAGTTAATAAGTTCAATTTGGCAACCAAATTGGTGAGGAGAAAGAGACAAAGAGCGAATTTCCTGCGCACCGATGGCTGCTAAACATTGGTGCGTTGACCCGCTGAGGGCGTGGTGTGTATGAGCTTAAGACCAGCATCCTTCGACTCATTCTTTGCTCAGCTCGCCAGTTGAACTCCCCTTGGACATGTCTCATATCTTTGAGATTGACCTTCCGGCAATTTTACTTTGGCAAACTTTATTGAACACTCTGATCTCGTGAAGAACTCAGCGAATTTCCTCACAGGGATTCATGAGCATTCTCTCTCTCAACACGCACTGGAGTTCTCGTTGGCTCAGAAGAAAAAAAATGTTTCTACGTATGTGCAGTGCCCTAGGATCGTACCAACAACCTCGCGTTGTTAACGCCATGCTCTTAGCAATGAGCTACAGGATAGCTTTTACTCAACTCAACTCAACTTTATTTATATAGCGCTTTTTTACAATTTTCATTGTTACAAAGCAGCTGTACATGAGACACATTGAATACAAGTAAAAAACTAAAGGCATATACCTGTAAAAACAAGAAAAAGGCGAAAACAACAAAGACAGACATACAAATGCTCCACACACACAATATGCAAACATACATACACACACACACACATTGACATAGACGCACACACACACAGTGAAAGCACACATTGGCGATAAAGGAGAAAGAACCACAGGTCAAATATTAAACGGACTATAAATTCTTATATGCAATATTAATTATGTCTAATTTCTGAATTCTAAAGCAGCCCCCCCGGCCAGGCAGATAGTGCAAAACAATATGCAAACGGTGGTGAGGAACCCAAAACTCCCATCGAGAAAAAAAAACTCAAGAGAACCCAGGCCCAACCAGGGGATTCCAGTTCCCCTCTGGCAAAAGCTGCTGCCTCTGCACAAGCTCAACAGTGCTTGCACAACAAGGCTAAATAAAAATAAAAAATGATAGATTTAAGATTATCATTCACAATCTAATAACATTTGAAATGTTGTAGGAAAATCAAAGTTGTGGCGTCCTTTATCCAGCTCTATCCTCTTAGCTCTTGTCAGGTCACCGCTTCCCATTCTCAGCTCTGCCATCGGGTCTGGGAATGAACTGCATCCTGCGGTAACCTTGGAACAAAGAGACAAGACTGGCTGAGAGTAGAGTACTGTTCTGCACTCTTTGATGCAACAAGTACATCATTTGTTGTTGGATGTGTTCCTGGTTCCGGTTGATCTAAATAATGCAGCCTAAATCCTCTGAGGATTAATATTATGGAGGAGTATTGTATGCAAGATTAAAAAGATGAGTCTTTAGTCTAGATTTAAACTGACAGAGTGTGTCTGCCTCCCGGACCGTGCAGGGAAGAATATTCCAAAGTTTAGGCGCTAGATACGAAAGGGCTCTATCACCTGCACTTGATTTTGAAATTCTAGGTATTACCAACTGACAGGACGCCTGAGAGCGTAATGTACGTTGAGGTCTGTAATACAATAGAAGTTCATTCAAATACTGCGGCGCTAGACCATGTAGGGCTTTATAGGTAATAAGCAAGATCTTAAAGTTAATGCGATGCTTTATAGGTAACCAGTGCAAGGTTGACAGAACCGGGGTTATATGCTCATACTTTTTTGTACGTGTAAGAACTCGAGCTGCCGGGTTTTGAACAAGTTGCAGTTTTTGTAATAGGCCTGCAGGGCATCCACCTAGAAGTGCATTACAATAATCTAGTCTTGATGTCATGAATGCATGAATTAATTTCTCTGCATCTGACAGTGACAGCATATGACGTAGTTTAGATATATTCTTAAGATGGAAAAATGCAATTTTACAGGTGTTGGCGACATGGCTTTCAAATGACAGAGTACTATCGAATACAACGCCAAGATTCTTAGCTGATGACGAGGATTTTATGGAGCATCCATCAATCGTTAAGCGGTATTCTTGGTTGTTACGTATAGCGGTTTTCGGTCCAGTAAGTAACACTTCTGTTTTGTCCGAGTTTAGTAGTAAAAAATTGTTACTCATCCACATTTTTAAGTCAACTATGCAATCCTTTATTCGATGAAACTGCTGGGTTTCATGAGGCTTCGAGGAAATATAAAGTTGAGTATCATCAGCATAACAGTGAAAGCTAATTCCGTGTCGCTTTATTATATCTCCTAGAGGTAGTATGTATAATGCGAAGAGCAGAGGCCCCAAAACTGAGCCCTGTGGTACACCGTACTGGACTTGTGATTTGCGGGACACCTCATTGTTTATTGCTACAAATTGAAAACGGTCAGATAAATAAGACTTAATCCATTTCAATGCTATTCCGTTAATGCCGACGTAATTTTCGAGTCTATGTAGAAGTATGCTGTGGTCAATGGTGTCAAATGCAGCACTGAGGTCTAGCAGCACCAATAACGAAATACAGCCACGGTCAGACGCTAAAAGCAGATCATTTGTAACTCTGATCAAAGCAGTCTCTGTACTGTGACATGCTCGAAATCCAGACTGGAATTCATCATTAATGTCATTCCTTTGGAGGAAGGAGCATAATTGAGTTGAAACTACTTTTTCCAGAACTTTAGATATAAATGGTAAATTCGATATAGGCCTGTAATTCCCTAATTCTTTAGGGTCGAGTTTGGTTTTTTTTAAAAGAGGCCTTATAACAGCCACCTTAAATGCTTTAGGCACATGTCCTAATGTCAGAGATGAGTTAATAATACTAAGAAGAGGATCTATAATTTCTGGGAGCATTTCTTTCAGTAGTTTTGTAGGTATAGGGTCTAGCATGCATGTTGTTGATTTAGATGATCTAATGATTTTAGACAGTTCATCGTGATCTACTGTAGAAAATAATTGCAATTTCTCCTTAGGGGTGCTGTAGTTAGTTTGTTCAGCGGGTTTCACTACAGGTTGCATTGTTATAATTTTTTCTCTTATATCTTGGATTTTACTAGTGAAGTAGTTCATAAATTCATCACTTTTATTTGCGAGGGAACTTATGTTTTGTGCAGGAGTGAATTAATGTTGCCATTCTTTATGCTACTAGTCTTTTCATACTGTCCTCTTGCAATGTACAAATGTTTTAGCGTGTATGATTTTGTTAGTTACATGTTATTTTTATGTTTTTAGTGCACCGTAGTTTTTAGATAATAAACGTTCACCTGCATTCACATGTGTTTGATTCTGTGTAACTGCTCGCAAGCAAGTCACTTCTACTGCTCATCTTGTTACCGGCTCTCAGGTAGTACAGTGCGAATAGGGTTACTATCCGAGGCCTGGATACTGTCCCTATTAAGAGTTAGAATACGACTCCACTGATCAATCGCTGGACGAATGTATGGGGGGGCGTTATTGCTGATTTTGCTGCATTGAGTAAATGCTAATGAATACACATAGTTGATAGCACTCAACTGTGCGTGTTCGCCCTTTGAGTTAAAATTTATAATTTCCCTGAGATGCACTGCAACTGAAATGTCTAAATGTCTAATTGTCTTGATAATTTTCAAAAAATATAAATAAATAATATAATATATATCCAAAGTTTAAGTGTATGTAGATTTATATCACTATACATTGTATTATATGAGATGGACACTTTACTTTTTCTGTAAAAAGGATCTCATTTGGAGTTTTACTAATAAAGTCCTGTTTAGTTTTTTCATGAGATTGATTTCAGTGCTTTAAACATTGCATTGTTTAATGTGAAAACCCAACTGTTGCGTTTATTTGATTTTAACTCAAAGCTGTAACGAACATAACAGAAGCCCAGAATATGTGGATGCATACGTTGACATTCAGAACATTCTGACTTTTTCCTTTAGTTTTACATTTCGTCAAGGGCTTGTTTACATCTGAACTTTTTGTAGTGGCAAAGTTGCAAGTTAAATAAACAAAATTTCTTAAAGCAGCCCTAACACACGTGGTTTCTGCAAATCTCATATTAATCTTGAGTACCTATAGAGTAGTATTGCATACGTCGTATCTTCGAAGAGTATTTAATTTTCTTCACATTTATAAAAGATACATACAGCTGTATGATTTCTTCAGAAAATCATATAGCTCGTGAGGGGAGAGGGGTAGGCTGAACTAAAGCACATTGTCAACAAAATACTGACATTAGTTTCACTGTCCACCATCTTTTAGCGCTGGTACGGCTCCATATATCAGTTTTAAACGATCTCCAAATCCAGCGTTATATCCACAGTTTATATAACATTCATCACCCAAATGCAGTGTACAAACAAACACCTGAACTTCGCGAACATGTGCTCCCTCTCTCTCTCTCTCTCTCTCTCTCTGAGTGAAAGTGACGTCTGCGTATGCTCCTTCTCCTGCTCTACATGCTGGCACGTCGGCGTGCTTTACCGGGAGAATTGTCCAATAAGTTTTATATGTTTGAAAAAAACTTTCCGAGACCGGTGCGATCGCTGGGGGAGTGTATTGAGCACAGAAATACTACGTAAAAAGCCCAACTCGTTTTTTGACAAAATGCCCATGTTAAGCATGAGAAGACAGCACGATGACACAACGTTGCAGCACCCCTTTAAGGAAAATTGTTGTCCGTTTTTGCAGAAAACGAATCGCTTAGAATAATCGTTTAATCGATAAATTAGTTGTTAGATTAGTCGATATAAAATATGTCCTTAGTGGCAGCCTGTGACGCAGAGCTGACCAGGGATCAGCGTCACCTGGGCGTTACACCTGCGCTGGATTAGCTGCCGGGCATAAAGGCCGCGTGCACAGAACACTCGAGGTCCTGGGTAGAGAGGCTACAACCGCTGTTCCTATTTCGCCCGAGAGAGGAAGACGGAAGGACAGCGAGGGGAGTAGAGACTAGGATCCTCATCCACGAGCACGGACTGGCATATTATTGTTTATGAGCACCCCGAATGGTACCTTTTTGGGCATATATTTTATGTTGATTATTAAATTCCCCACTGGGGTTGCATTTACCGTTGCTCTGTGTCTGCCGTTCTCTTACCCCGTCACACAGCCCTAAAATATTTCCACCCACCACCAAACTTTACAGTTGGTTCCACTCATTCAGGCATGCAGTTTTCATCTGACATATGCCAAATCCAGATTCATCTGTCAGACTGCCGTATGGTAAAGCATAAATCATCACTCCAGACAGTGGATTCTCACCGCTCCGGTACAATAGAAGTGAGCTTCACAGTGCTTCACTTGACACTTGCCATTTTGCATGGTGATTTTAAGCAAAGAAAACCCATTCACGATGGTCCTGACAAACAGTTCTGACACTACCTCAGTACTGTATCTGTCTCTCTCTCACACAGAGACGACCGCATCTTGATTTGCAGAGGCTGCACTGGTTCTAGAATGATTGAAGGACACAAACAGGATGTAAAATAAATAGAAAATATTGACTTTAGTCCAAGTTGTGATATGACACTAGTGCTTAAGCATATTTAAACAAAACAAAATAAACCGTTTCATGTTGTTTTTGGCTATTTTTGGAATAACACTATTATAAATATGCACAAATTTTGCCATATGGTTTCTGTTGATGATATATGACCTTCCCAAAATGTGCAGAGCATACTGTGAAGCAAACCGTACCCCATAATGCAGTGCTCCAACATCCATTTACGATGCGATGGATGAACCCAGAGCAACATAAACCGCATTTTCTAACATCCAACTTGACTATTATTGGATCAGCCTGCCAAAACACATTAAGGTATTTTCCATAAAATTTTAGTACAATCGAACGTAACCCAAGGTGTACTTATCATATTTTTGATAAAAGCACAACAGACAGATGAGAACAGACTTTATAGTCCCGTCACTTCGAATGAACCTCAATGCCCTCTCTTTTGTTACCGCGTCAAACGAATCTAATTTGCATGTGAAGGTAGCGCTGCGTTGATGGAGTGATGCGGAGACTGGAGGGGGTTCCCAATTACAGTGCAGCTGAGTTTGCACAATACTGCCACAACGGCTGTAATCAAACGCTTGGAGAATGTGGGCTAGCTGCGCGCTGCCGCAGTGCATTGTGGGTAAGTCACGCTGTGACAGTGCAAATATAGACAGAACGACAGGTGCATCAGTGGCATTGCCCGAGGCTTGAAAATTTCACATTTTTGACATTTGACATCATTATCTGACTTTTAAAAATAAGTTTATACTGCAGCATAAAAACGCTTCCCACTCTCTTGAATAAAATATTATATAAAAATGAATCATTGTCACCCACTGACCTATTTTACCCCACACAAATGTGTGCTCTCTAATCTCTGGCGTGTTTGTAGACCTACATACGAGAAGGAATGAGAAAAAGAGAGTAAGGGAGCGACCGAGATCATTACAGCAACACCAGAGAAAGCACATAAAGAGAGGCAAACCCTTCCCCAGGCCTATCATCAATTCCCCCACCCAGGTAATTCAATGCAATCTATTGTTAATTCACACCGAAGGAGACTTCTGATTAACCGAGTCCTTGAGGACCACCAAACCTACTCGCCGCACCCATACGCTCCCTTTAATTAGGATGCAACAGTCTGCAATACATTCCTCCGAATTACATTAGTATTCAAGTGGCCTTGACACCCCATCCCTATTCGCTCCCACAGGACGACCGAGCAGAGCTGCAATCAATTGTGTCAGAGCGAGAGGGACCACAGGCTTCCACGTGGGACCAAATGCTTTCTCAAACTCGGAATCTGGGGTATAGGTGTGTTTTAGGATGTGTCCACACCTAAACATGTCCAAATGGAGATAAAAAATGTATAGGGTTGTTTCTGTGTGGCTATTTTCATGCATTCCCAGTGTATTGTCAACAGCGCTTCCGATTGTTTTCTAGCCATACAAGCTGTTATTGTTTGTCAAGCATAAATTGTGAAGTAGCCGTTTGAGCGCAGAGCACTGGCAGAAGCTCGAATGCATGCATATTTAAATCAAGACCCATCAACTATCACCCCATAAATGCATTGTTTCGAAAAGCATGGATTTTTTGTACTGTGTGTAACACATAGCAACACATCTGAACAACGCTGACAAAAAGGGACAAGTTGTGGAAATTGTCAGTCACACTTTTTTATCTTTAGACATATTGCATGCTGGGAGAATTGACAGGAATGCACACATTACAGTTTTTGGTCACGGTAGTCACCTGCAGCGCTTCTGTATGTGAGTCTATAGAATAAGTCAGAGTCATATGGCCACTAATAGAATACTGCCAGGAACGTCAAACTAGAGGCAATAAATCATGTCTGCTTTTAGGAGAAGCTGTTGGCTTGGGGGGAAACATAAGTGACATGTATGACCTCTCCCGCCCGCGCTTTAATCATGTTGGAGAATACAGTCTGGGTGCTGTGAGAGCAAATGCAGCATCTCAATTCTTCTCTATCCCTCCCGTCCTTATCTGCTCTCTTCCTCGCGCTGGGGTTGAGAACATTTCAGAATTTAAGGTCCGGCTCACTCATTTCAAGAGTTGGAAATTGAATTTAAGGAGGATTGAAAAAATACCACAACACATCAAAGCAAAAATTTTAAACATATTTATAAAAGAAAAGGAAACTGATGTCAATGTTTGTCCTACTGTTTTGTTTTACAATACATTTTTTTGTATATTAGCATGAAACCCATATTCCCATTGTTTTTGCTAAATACATTTTTTCAATAATTATTTTAAAGTTGAGTGTTTTGTCTATTTTGTACCACACATCTGTTAATGGTTCAAGTTTCACATTCCTATTCTTTTAGATTCCAAATCGATTCCGTACCTTTCGATTGCGATTCCAGAACTAGAATTGACTTTCAAATCGCAACCTTACAGTAAATATTGTACAAAATCGTCCCCTGACATCACATGTGTAAACCTTTAACACTGAATTACATAAACATAAATATACAAAACTATTGTAACCGGCATGGCGCCCGTGCCGGCCAAGCCCACTGCTTTTTCCCAATTCCCACGCTCCCTTTAACAAGAGTATTGATATTGGACTCCATTTCCCATCATCCCTCGCACCTCACGTCTGCTTTGATTGCATCCACACCTGTTACCTATCGCTCTGGACACTATATATACTCACTTGTTCCTTTGAGTGTTGTCTAGTCTAATTGTCGTTCGCACTAGTCTCTTATGACTCTTTCATTAACGGTAGATTTCTGTTTCCATTTGAATTATACCCTGCCGGTTTTTTCCCTGTTTTTCTAAGGAGTCTGTTATCCTGTGGATGTCTTTTTGATGGAGTCTTGATTTGTTTGTATTTATTAAACTTGGTAACCTTACCTGTGGTGGTGGCATCCATCTGTTTCTAAGCATCCTGTGACCACTATTACTATTGCCAAGTCCCTAACAAAGAACTTAATACTTGGTTTGTCCGTCATTGTGAATGAAGCTTGTATGTGGGATACATTTTTTTTCAAAGATCCGTTATTCTGTGTGTGAAACTTGGTGGGCAACAACACATTCCTGTTCAACAGAACACATGTATTCTGCCACTTTGTCTCCTTTAGACACCTCCTCTCTGGTTTAACAATGAGTTGTTTGGCCATATGCCATTTTTGTAACTCCTTAAAAAAGTAACCAGAAACATCCTGAGCACCCAAAAACATAAAATGATAACACAAAAAAATAAGAAGAAAACAATGTCAGATGGGAGTTTTTCTAAAGACACAAACCCTACACTTCTAAAGGATCATGAGTAATGACTTAGAAAGATTATTTATAAACTTATTTGTCCAATTACTTTCCATACTTCTTGTTGACAATTCTGCATGGTTCACCTCTAAATTTAAAATAAGAGCTCTCTAAACAAATGAATGCAATTAAGCTATGGATTTATTTATTTGTATATCTTTATTTATTGACGGTGACCTCATTATCTTACTAAGCACCAGCGTTTAGAGTCTTTCTAATGTCGTGCATTTATGGCATCAGTACCGCTGGTGATGTAATGATGTGTAAAAGCAAGAGAATTGGATGATTTAGCCCAATTTAAGACATGAGTGAAAACCTAATGCAGTCTGGCTGCTCGTCTTTGAATGTTTCTCAAGGTTACAGACAAGTCACACGAGACCGGTTAATGAGCGGAGAAACAGTAGTCGACAAACATTAGTGACACGAAAATAACACTCCTAATCATCCTGGCAACAACATTTACAACGGATGTGTCTCTACTGACAGAGACCTACGGACAAGTAGATTAGATTCAAGATTAGATTCAACTTTATTGTCATTACACATATACAAGTACAGTGTAACGAAATATAGTTTAGGTCTAACCAGAAGTGCAATTAGCAAGTGCAGATATACAGTGTGAATAAATACAGAATACAATATTAGGGGAATAATATACAAATGTTGTATGAAAATATGACAGTCGGTATGTACTATGAACAATATATACAGAAGGCTATATACTGTGAACATTAATGTACAGGTGGTTATGAACAGATAACAATATAGACAATACAATAGTGCAAGTGACTTAAGTGTGCAATAGTTACAGACATTAGCTATTAAAGTTACAGTGCAGTAGATGAGTTAATGCGGTTATTAAAGGTACAGTGCAGTACATGAGTTAATGCAGTTGTTGAAGTTATAGTGCAATACATGAGTAGATGCAGATAATACAGTTACAGTGTATTAGATGAGTTAGTGCAGTTATTGAAGTTACAGTGCAGTATATGCGTTAATGCGGTTATTAAGGTTACAGTGCAGTAGATGAGTTAATGCAGTTATTGAAGTTACAGTGCAATAGATGAGTAGATGCAGTTAGTTATGCAATAAATGCAATAGATGAGTTACAGTGCAGTAGATGAGTTAATGCAGTTATGGAAGTAGTTTATTAGTGCAAATGAGCATTCAGTGTAATATTCCTGGTGTGCAAGTGAGCAGTATAGAGTGGAAATGATGCTATGTGTGTGTAAACAGTCCGGTAGAGCAGATAACATGAAGTACTGGTGTGTACAGTTCAGTCATGGATGCAGCCCTGTTATGCAATGTAAACAATGTAGTAGCAGCATTAAAGTTAAAGTTATGAGGGTTAGTGGAATCAGTGGGGAGCAGAGTTCAATAATGAAACAGCTCTGGGAAAAAAGCTGTTTCCTAGTCTGCTGGTTCTTGTCCGGAGGCACCTGAAGCGCCTACCGGAAGGCAGGAGAGTAAACAGTCTATGAGCGGGGTGAGAGGAGTCCTTGAGAATGCTGCGAGCTCGACGCAGACAGCGTTTCCTCTGGATGTCCTCAATGGAAGGGAGTGTAGTCCCTGTGATGCGCTGGGCTGTTTTCACCACCCGCTGCAGTGCCTTGCGCTCAGCAACAGAACAGTTCCCGTACCAGACTGTGACACAGTTGGTCAGGATGCTCTCTATCGTGCAGCGATAGAAGTTCACCAGGATAGTTGAAGACAGTTGGTTCTTCTTCAGTGTCCTCAGAAAGAAGAGACGCTGGTGAGCCTTCTTGACCAGGCATGAGGTGTTGGTGGTCCAGGACAGGTCCTCCGAAATATGGGTCCCCAGGAACTTAAAACTGGAAACACGTTCAACAGCCATCCCGTTAATGTGGATGGGGTCGTGTGTGCCTCCTTTCGCCTTCCTGAAGTCCACGATGATCTCCTTTGTCTTGGAGGTGTTAAGGAGCAGGTTGTTGTCTGAGCACCATGTGGCCAGGTGCCGTACCTCCTCCCTGTAAGCAGTCTCATCGTTGTTGCTGATGAGACCAATCACTGTTGTATCGTCTGCGAACTTGATGAAGGAGTTAGATCCATTCACAGGCCTGCAGTCGAGTGTGAAAAGGGAGTAGAGAAAGGGGCTCAGTACGCAGCCCTGTGGTACACCAGTGTTGAGGGTGATGGTGGTGGAGCAGATGTGGCCTAACCTAACAAGCTGAGGCCTGTTCGTCAAGAAATCCATAATCCAGTTGCAGGTTGAGTTGTTAATGCCTAGGTTTCCAAGTTTGCTGATTAGCTTGGAAGGGATGACGGTATTGAATGCAGAGCTGAAGTCTACAAACAGCATGCGTGCATAAGTGTCCTTATTATCCAGATGTGTGAGCACGGAGTGCAGCGCCATTGACACTGCATCATCTACGCTCCTATTGCTGCGGTAGGCAAATTGGTATGGGTCCAGTGTGGATGGTAGAGAGTCTTTTAGGTGTGACAAGACCAGCCGCTCGAAGCACTTCATAACAATGGGTGTGAGTGCTACAGGGCGGTAGTCGTTCAGGAGTATGAAACAATTTTCATCTGACGGTGCAGTACTGGGCTTTGGGGCAGTTCATGCGTCGCTCTGCCTGACTCACTGGTCAGTTAGATTCTCGGCCATGGCTGCCCAGAGGATTCACGCTGGGATACTTCCTGCGGTTTCAGTATATGTATCTCCTCTGTTACATATGTAAGCTCCTCACGCAGGAATCTCTGTGTATTAAAGCTGTGGCTGTACGCTGACCTGTGGTGCACACTCACCGCCTCCTGTGAGGATTCGCCATCAGTCTAACATACAGCAAGAGCTTTCTGCTTTGCTGACTGTGGAACCCACATGTAACTTTTTTGTGGTTTTTAGTCCATGTCTTTTAGGTCACTTTAGGGGACTCCTTAGCACAATAACTTTGGGCAGATGTACGCATTTAAAATTTTACAGTCTCGTCCATCCCAGGACACAGACCAAAATGGCAATGACTCAAATTCTAATCAAATGCATTTTAGAACGGGAGTGCCCCTCCCCAAATATCACATGCATTTAACATTAGGCAGCAGGCAGTGTTTTACAGCTGTGACGTAACACAATTCTCTAGTCTCTTTATAAAATAAATGACCGAGCGCATCAATTTTTTCACCTCAAACCTCAATTTTTTTATAAAATGAGTGACAGTGGAAAAAATCACAGGCTCTTGAAAAAGGTTTTAAAAGAATTATAATGTGCCCACGTGAAAATAATGTATAATGTATTCTACATTTAATTTTACAGATTTAACTATTCAAAGTTATACTGTATGTGTGATTCATCTTTTATGCTTTTATCCATGGTGCTTGCGGCTAATATATGAAGCTTTTATGCAACTACGATACTGTATGTTTGGGAAAAATCAAGCTGCCATGTGATATTAGTTAATTGTGTTTAAACATGAACAATTACAGGACGAGATGTCTTGGGAGTTTATTGGCATCAATTATAACCAACCACATTAATTATGAATATGATGAATTTATAATGTTATAACTGATAGCGTTTGCCATAATCCAGAAGTGTTGTAACCCACGCCACATATTCGCCTTGTAAGTGATAATGATAATCTGTGGTGGGCTTTGAAAGTCCCAAACAATTCTCATGGCTACAAAACAGGGGCAAAGTTTACATAATAAATACAATTAGGTCTACAAAGGCTATTTGATGGGAACGAAAACAAAATCTCTTCCGCAGCCACGTTCCAGTTTGCCGGGTAAGTCACAAAGAGACGAGCTTAGCCTTGACAGCTAAGTGCAATGTGTAATTTGCATAATTAAACATTACTGGAGGCTACCATGCCGAGCACATCTCCCCGTTCGATGTGATCTCTCTATGAGAGCATGCCCGCCCCATCACCAAAGCAAAGTATCAGGAGAGTTTTACATCCCCTCGGGCCATCAGAAAGCCGAACATTGTCCTCCCGGAATCTCATCCAAATACACTGGCCCATGATATGATGAGAAGAAAAAGCCACATGATACAATAACTGGAAAAAACTCTCTGCGTGAATTCAGAGGCGAGTTTGAAGAGGCTTTGGATTTCATAAATTTATTTTTCAGTGTTTTTTTTTAAAAACTATTTTACTAAGCAAGAGTGGCACTTGTAACATCGCCTGAGGGTGTTATGAAGTATCTCACTGTTTTTTAAGAGATTTTCCAATTTTTTGCGGATGATAGTGTTTTAACATTATACACAATACCTTATTATACGAAGGACAATGTTTGCAATAATCTCTGGATTAAATCATAGATGACATTTTATATATTAAGTAAATAATATCAGATGGCACTGATTCTCACATACATTATTGGAAAGTGAAGTTCTGAAAAAGATTTCTCTGGTGGTGAAAATCTAAATTTTTCAACTAGTTATATAGACTCATTTTATATACCGGACCGTTAAGACAAACCATTTGCAGTCATTAGTCAACCACTGCTAAGCATTTTCTCCTTAAAATTGCATTTTAGCAAAATACTTTTTCGTCACAAAGTAGCCGCCAACGGTGTGACACGGCATAGGCAGAGTCTAATTTGGATATTAAGAGCCACATATACTAAATAAGGTACACAGGAGACAGGCGAGAAGGATCAGCACATTAACCACCAGACACATTCGAGCTATTTTAGAGCATGGATAAAGTGTAATGTCATTTTTACGATCAAAGATGAGTTTTAAATGATCAACTTCAGGGGTACTTTAAACGCTGTGGCAGAGGGAGACATTTTGAGCAAAAAGTGTGTTAAAGTTTGTTAAATTTTGCCCCGTTCCCCTCAAACTATTATCTGGCATTTGAAAACTTCCATGATAAACTACTTTAAAAATAAATGACCGTGGCTATACATTTAACGGCCTATTATGGTGCAGGATAACTATGTGCAAGATAACCAGATGCAGGATAAGCGGCTACAGCAATAAGGTTGCCAAGCTCAAACACAAGAGCAAAGAATCAGATAATCTTCCGATATCATCCCATGTAGAGTGAGTCAAGTGTCTCTTGAGGCGAATCTAAAAACATATACAAACACACTATCCCAGGGAGAGATAACGTGAGAGACAGACAGACAAAAGAGCACTCGTCTAAAGTTCAGTGTAAGGAAAGCAAATAAAAGTTTGATCATGTATTTGCACAGAAGATGAAAAAATTGATTTGTGGAACAAAGCTGATGATGAACCTGACCGCAATTCCTCTCACCATCATCTCGGTTTTAAAACGACGGTAAGATCTTTTTGTCCTATTGTAATTCCGCTGTGTTTTAAGCATATTGAAGATGAGGTTTGTTCTTTCGGATTCCTGCTTCCATTTGTCAATGTCTGTCTTCTGTTAAGATAACGACAATGTTCAGAATAAAATTACTGCATTCTGTACAGTGTATGTGGTATAGTATTATTTTTAAATCAGCAGATGTGATGATATTTTTTCAAAACTGTCTAAACACATATTTGGGTGAAACGGCTTCTAAAATGAGAAAAATGTGGGACTAGGCGCAATTATGTCCTTTGGGATTGACTGGAGTGTTGAAAGTTGGAACTCTGTCACTCCCAGGCCAATGTTTACTACATGTATATTTAATTTTGCAAGTGGTATCAACGTCTTTTCATCTAAATAATAAGAATCAGGGCTGTACAGTGCAACAAATGCGGCCCTGGATCACAAAACCAGTCTTAAGTAGTAGGCTATGTGAACTTTTTTTGTAAAAGAAAAAAATACATTATATGGTTCAAAATAATCATTTTTTCTTTAATGCCAAAAATCATTAGGATATCAAGTAAAGATCATGTTCCATGAATATATTTTGCTAATGTCCTACCTTAAATATATAAAACTTTATTTTTGCGAGTGGATGGCCTTCCGCAGTGCCACTGATTAAAAACTTCAAAGGCAATTTTCTCAATATTTAGATTTTTTTGCACTCTCAGATTCTTGAGTTTTAAATGGTTGTATCTCAGCCAGATATTGCCCTATTCCAACAACTCATACATCAATAGAAACCTTATTTATTCAGCCAGCTTTCAAGTTATGTAACAAACTCAAGCGTCTCTCCGACAAACCATCAAAATAGAAGTCCAGTTAGCCTGAACAGTCAGATGAAGGCTCCAGATTGCGACTAAGCATTATTTTACAAGTACTTTTGGATATTTACATCATTAAAAGAAAAGAAGGTCAAGCTGCTGAATCTAATCTTTGAGACCGGTTCTCAGGAATAGTTGCAGCAGGAGACAACAGCAGTATCTGCAACGTGAAGTGCAAGTTTCTATGGTTCATAGGCGTATGTTGTTGCCAGTTTACAGGGCGATGTAATCTAATGGCTGTTTCCAAGCACTTTTGGGCTCAAATAAAGCCTGTTTTCATTTAAACTATAATGCCTAGTATGTCTAAAGTGGCCATTCCCCGTGATGCCTTTTTTTTTAGCTATAGTTAGTGTGTAATGTTTCTGCATAAACAATATGTTCAAAATGATAAAGTTCAAAGTTTAATGCCAAGCAAGATATTGTCCAGATTGTCCAATGTACATGATGTCACTATTCCAAGTAAAGCTGTTATATGTAATACACTGATATTATGTGTGTGACCAATCACAACAGCCTGAGAAGCGTAAGCACGCTGATATGGTGTGGGTGGGACATCTTCACACAACACTCTAAGCGGGCACCAATCACGACGGACCTGGTCAGCTTTACCAATCAGAGCACTTTGGAAAGAGGGATTTTATATAGACCGGAAGAAATTCAGTTGCTTATTTAGAAGTGGGTCAGCGGTGAACAATAGACTTGAAATATGTGAAATATAAAGCGTGTTTTGAAACTAGGAACATGAAAATCCATTGTTCTAAACCCCCAAAATATAATCAAATCTTTAAAAACGACAAAAGAATGGCTCCTTTAATGGACGTGGGTGAGTGGCGGGTTGTAAAAATAGATACAGTGGTGCGGTGCGTGCCAAATAATTTCATAAAAGCAGGACCCACAGGTTGGAAAAAACCCCGACCCGCGCATCAGTAGTTTAAACAGTCTCTTTACTTAGCACTTAAAGCTTCACTGTAATGTCTGCCTCTTTTTAAATGATGAGCAGATCCAATCCACTATCACAAACAGTTAAATGCATAGACAGGTAGTATTTTATAAATAATTTAGCACATAATTCACAAAAAGTATGCAGATTCGGTATGTCCCTGGAATTTAGTAATGTGATATCCCTCTGAAATGAAAATAAAACTGAACCTCGTAATTTCTGTGAGTTGATTCTATTTATTATGAAAGTATTTGTCAGCTATTTTAGGCAAAAATGTCAATAATTGCATTGCAGTGTGATTTAAGGTGTGCCACTACATTTTCATAATATGGTATGGTCTGAAATATATCAGTACAGTATTATTCCAAACATACCTCATGACTTATATCTAAGATTCTCTGACTATACCTGTATAGTTTTTTAACGCCTTAGTATTTTATTTTTGAATAAAATACAGATTTCGTATTATATAGATTTATACATGTTATGATTTGAATTTTTTTCCCCTTAATAATATTTTTTAAGGTCTGTAATAACTGGTTTTAAAACAATATTTAAGCTTACAACATAAAATACATACTGTAAAATGCCTTATGACAGCAATTACTTATGCATATCTCACCAAATTCAAATTTCAACCAAGGTGAATCCTCCACTTGCAGTAAATCAAACCCGTATGCGTAAGAAGGTCTCCAGGAGACATTGGCAACCATAAATCAAAGCAGTATTTCACAACCACAATAAAAAAAAGTTTTTCTGAGCCCTTAACAAGATGCTCAAAGTACAGAGACAAATGCTTCAGATCTCTCAGGACTTGTTTCCATCATCCAGAGAGGATATAAATGACTCTGTGCATCGTTTCCTTAGATTTCACTAGAGAAACAAAAAGATGCTCATTTATCACTCCCCACATCGCCCGACTTTATGTCACCTCTGTTTGCCTTTAATAACCTTGCTTCAATGAAAATGACCCATGCAACCTGTTCCCAACATCCATTTCACAACATCTATACTAAAAATCCATATTTGTTGTATCTACTTCTATATGCCCTATGTGTACTTGTCCTTGACTACTACTGCTTGTCCTTGCAACTTGTTTCTGTCACGTAAGTGTGGCAGAACCCAGGCGCAGGCAGACGAAGGGTTAAAAAATAAACTCTTATTAATAAAACAAAGACCCACAATCGGGGAAACACTACGAACAAAACATGAATCAAAACTAAAAACTTCCACAAGGGGAATAAAACAAGGTCAAAGTAAAATGTAAATAATAAGTCCAACACATGAAGGGAACACGGAAACAAGGTACTCCAAGGGTTAATCCAATGGCAAGACGAATGGGAAGGTAAACACATTGACTGGGATAAAGGTAGGGATGAACTGACATGCCGCAAGGGATACAGAGACATTAAATAGGAAAACACAACAAGGGGAGATTGAACGGGGACAGTGATGGGCAGGTGACAAGACTTAAACGCTAAATGGGGAGCTGACGGAGAAACAAGGGGACAGGCCTAAAAGACCTGAGCATGGCAAAACCAAAACAATATCCTGGACTTTCTCCACATAAAACACATGGGTATGTCATGATCCTGCCACAAGACTCGAAAATCAGGAGAAGAAGAGGCTGGACAATGACGGTATCATTGTTTCTCTAGTTGACAAGACTTTGTGTTTTAAAACGAGCCCAAATATCAGAGAGTATTATACATGAATTTTAGGGGATAAATATTACATTAAATTAGTTGACACTTTTACATTGCCAAACCACCAGTAACTTTAAGTAAACATACATTGATATTGCAGCCCCAAAACGGCGAGCAAGACAAACCATGTTGTCGGTATGCAGCGGTTAGTACATACTCAAAGTGTTGCAAGTATGAAAAAACATGCGCACCAAAAGCTTATTAATGCACCCCTGGTCTGATGGCACAGAAGAGCTACTGTAGCTCAAATAGCTGAAAACACGTAATGCTGCCCATGATGGAAATATGTCAAAACACACAGTCCATCAGAGCTTGCTGCACATAAAGATGCATAGATGAATACCAGTCGGAGAGTCCATGATGACCCATCTATTGCCGGAATGACCTGAGCCTCAGAACTGGAAAATGAAGCAATGAAAGAAGGTTGTCTGGTGTGACGAATCATATTCTTTTTGATTAGTCGTTTATGTGAGAAAAAGGATGCAGGCCGGCGAAGACAGTTTGGAGAGCTCGGATGAGTCTGTCAGTGTCTGTGTGTGTACAGGTTTAGCCATATTTGTGGGGGCCAAATGTCCTTGTAAAACTAATAATGATGAATTATCCTCGCAACCCACTTCTGAGGACATACTGGTTCTTCTCACTAGATAAGAATGCTAATAATTTTGTTGAATTGTGTTTTTCTTTAAATCTATTAATCTAATGTTATGCACATGTTGGTGTGATTATTTGGTTTAGGTTTTGGGGTAGGGATAGGGGATAGAATATATCATAAGCCTATTATATAAAAACTGGTGATTACAGAACGATCAAGAAAACAGCACCCCCAGTTCAAATATAAGATAAAAGCCTCGCTCAAAAACACATCAGCAGTGGACAAGAAGTATTGCATGAGTCAGCACAGAACATAAACACACCCTGACCATTACTACTACTGTAAAGCCAGTCTATAGGACCATATCTTGTAGAGTAGTGCATGCCAGCACTTAAATGCCAATCTAAGACGACAGTGTAAAAAACGGTGTAGTGTAAAAGCTTTAGGCTTTTACTGAAATAAAGAAAAATACAATTCTGTATTAATTTAGGGTCTAGAATTAAAAGTATAACTCCTTTGTGTAAAAGATAAGAATTTTATTGTAATGAAAATCACACTGCCATGACAGATAATCAGGATTTTCTAAAACTTGTGGAGTTCAAGAGTACTCTATTTAGAAAAAAGTAATGCAGTTATTTTAATAAACTTTTCAGTCAAGGTGCTATACTAATAATATAATGTAACATTAAATTAGAATGGAATGCAAAATAAAACCCCACTAATCCTCAGTAATGGCTTCAGACCCCACTGTATTTGGTAATGAATGCCTCCATTTTGATTTAGTTTCTACGAACTGTTTATTATGATAGACAACTCATTTTTAACCTTTTCAAAATATACAAATGCACTGACAGTTTGACCTTGTTGTACTGCTGTACTAACATTTGTAAAGAGCAATGTTCTGCTTCAAGTCTTTGAAAGCCCTGAAAGCTCTTACAATGTGCAGTTGCTTTTGTGCAAGCCAACAGTGCCATTTTGAGTCCATAATTGTCTTGTGTGAATAGAGAGAATGATAAGCTGAAAAATAGAGTGGAGAAAATGATAGAGTGACATTTAAAGTCCATGCAGCCGTGTGTCCAGTCGTCTCTTGCTCACCGGCACTGCCTCTGCAGCATTTTAATTTATTTAGCAGATGCCTGTTCATTATGTATACAGCTGATCAGAGCAGAAATGGATTATTTAAATCCTAGTGCAATATTTTCACAAAGCAAGTATCTTTAGACGGATATGAGGATTGAGGAGATCCCCCCTTCAATGTAAAGCGCTATGAGTACCCCGAAAAGCGCTATATAAATGTAATGAATTATGAATTAGACATATATTTAAGGAACGTAAATGGGCAATGCCATGAAAACATCAACCTTGCCATAAAAGATAAAGTTTAAACCAAAGCTTTTCACTATACTGATTGCTCATTTGGTGGTTTAAATACTGTCACATCAACAACATTCCATTTTGCTTACAAATGGGCACATACAAATTTAAATATAGTAACTTATGTTGTATTAAGAGGCATAACATCCCCATATTTTTGTATTATTGCCTCTGATTTGTGCTTTTTAGCACATGTTTTCTCTCAAAAATTGCTTACTTCTTTGTCGCATACATAACACATGTTTATTTGCCATTTTTAAAATACAAAATGCATGCAGAGACTGATATGTTTAGGACGTTTAGTGACTATCAGCAGGATTTTTTAAAATATAAACAGATGGTTCACTCAACTAGAAATACATACATTCTCAGACAGTTAATATGTCACAGCCATAACGCAAAATGTTACATAAATAACAATGAAACTGCCCAAACACCTCAGAAAGAATGTTTTGAGGTCGATTAAGTTCACAATTTGGTGTACAGTGGGTGTGTTGAACAAGAACATACTCTGTCCCTCTAGACAACGTGTCAGACACCTACGTCACAGTATACTCAATATACAAATGACTGCACAAATGAAACTTGTCATACAAACAGTAATTTCATTTTTGGGTTCTTATCAGACAGTAAGGAAAAATTACAATCCCTAACTTCCACTAAATTGATGCACACACAGTGTTCTTATGGGCCTTTCGAGGCGTTTAATTTTAAAACAATTCAGTATGGATGAATAATCACAGTACTCTGTACTCAGTACAGCCTGAATAGTCTTTGTGCCAAATCCAGCTGACGGCAGAGAGTTGATGGGTACAACCAATTAGTAAATTGCAGAGCGCGGGTGGACGTGCACTTTTTCAAAATCACAAATTTTGCTGTTGTAGCGGATCTTTAAGGGTTGGGTTTTGGATTATGTTGTGAGTGGGCTAAAATGAATACACCAAACAAATGATGGTATTTTGAAAGGAGGGGAAATGACAATTCTGCAGCTTTTAAGACTTTAATGCATGTGATATCCCTCTACTGTAACAGAACCACTAGAATTTGAGATGTTGAAACTTCAAACAGGAGTTTATTGGCACAGTAATTCAACAGATGAGTTAATGCCTAGAATACGAACAGATGAGAGAAGCAGATTAATAATACTGTCTTTTTGTTTTAGGTGATCGTGAACAACTGGCTGAGAAATCCGGGGATGTGCAGGTGAGTGGGTGCTGTATAGAACTTGGAAGACTTGGAGGGCAGGTAAGGCTTGGCGAACTTGGAAACAATCTAAAGACTTGGAAAGACTTGGAAGACTTGGAATCACTTAGAAGACTTGGAAAGACTTGGAAGACTTGGAAACTCTTGGAAGGCTTGAAACACAGGTTAGTTCAACAGGTAGGTAGCATTTAGAGAGTCAGTTTCTATTGGAGACCAGACAATGACTGAGTGTGATTGAGTCTTTTAAAGCATGACTGATGACGGCCTTATAATGTGCAGGGGATGACTATTCAAATTCATATGGGTCTCTGGAGGTGGGGATGAGCTGCGTCCCAGACCCTCCCACTCTTCTTGAACCAGTGGTTGATTGCAGGTACCTCAGAGGGGTCCCCTGACCAGGGGAACAGGGGTGGTTAGAATCAGAGTACGCATTGGTGTGGAGTGAGTCCAGTGGCATGTTGACGGAGGAAATTCACGGCGTACTCGCACGCCGTCACCTTCCCTTCACCGATGGAAATTCATTCAGGGCAAGTATTGTACCTCAGGAATTGTATTGAGGCCTGGTGAAAGCTGCACTTTTACACCTTGGGGAAGAGCTGGCGTCCCTAAGCTGTAGAAGGACCTCTGCAATGTGTGAAGGAAATCTTGGAGTACATTGTGCATGAAATCCTGAAAGACAGAAGGGGCGCTGAAGAGTCCATACAGCATTACCAGATACTTGTAATGGCCTGTGTGGGTAAAAATAGCCATTTTACACTCGTCTCCTCGTCGGATCTGTACCAGGTTGTAGGCGCCGTGGAGGTCCAGCTTAGTAAAGATCTTGGTTCCTCTACGCTGCTCTAGTGCCGAAGGGACGAGGGAAAAAGGGTAGTGAAACTTGCCTGTAATCCGGTTGAGTGCTCTGCGGTCAATTCAAGGTAGTAAACCCCCATCCTTATTTGCACGTTGCCAAACAGTTCTCACCCCACTTTCTCGGGTTTTCCAGAATATTAACGGTTGATGGCTTTTGAGCAACGGGCCACAGAATGTTGGCCGTGGTTGCCTGCTCTAGGATCAGCAGACCAATCGCAATCACACATCCCCGTTTGCAGATGAAGAGGTCCCACTTGGTGTTTCACTAACAGTTTGCTTAATGGTTGTCCTAAAAAGATCGAACCTGGTAGTGGTTGGGGATGTCTTCCTTTGAGAGCTTGAGCTGGGTGCTGAGGAAGCTGGAGATGAAGTTCCTAGTAGACCCAGAGTCGTTGAGATCACAGAATGAGACATACTTACTTCAATGAGTAGAGGATTTTGACTAACAGTCGTATTCTGGATGGTTATCACCAATGTATGGGGAGGTTGGATGGGGTGTGCTACCAGCAGATGTGCGAGGGCCCACAGTACAGGGATAGACCCTGTGTCGTTTTCCTCTGCCGCTCAGCAGAGGGCAGGCGTGCACTGACAACTTCCTTGGTTTCATAAGGGTTCTCTGGTGCTGCCATGAAGGGGAACTCTGGCTGGCGTAGCTGGTTCAGGTGGAGGGAGTGACACATGGAAAGGCGATCTGCATGTTGGATGGACACCTTGATGAATCTCTCCAAACAAAGGAATCTTCCCAAATGTCGAGGTGTTATTGTAGCTGTGGTTGAAGCCCATTGTGGTAGGTGGTTTATAAAGCTGGCTCGTTACGTCCACTCGCAGTGGCCAGAGTAGGCAATCTGATGGGATAATCGTGATAAGATGAATTTGCTTGACGAAGAGCATATAACTGAGCACTTATTGAGGGACCTCCAGTGCATCGCCCGAAAACTTTCCGGATGTACTGCAGAAGCTGGCAAACTGGCCCGCCTTAACCCAGGTGGAATCCAAACATTGAAGTGCCTTTCCGGTGATAAATGAAATGACAAATTAAATTTTTGCAGTTTGTTTGGGAAAACCGTGTGAATTATTGTCTAAGAAAAGGATGCACTGAAGAACAAACCCATTGCAATCCTGCGGCAGACCAGAGAAGGGAGCTGGATGGACCATGGGACCGGCCGCGACAGCAGGTGAAGTATGATTGTCGGTTTCTATTCGAGACCACACAATGACTGTGAGTGAGTCTTTTAAAGTGTGGCTGATGACGGGGGTGTAATGTGCAGGTGATGAGGATTAGAATTCTGGTAAGCGTTAGCAGAGAGCATGGTGTCACTGTGACATCTTCATGGCACAAAAATCCTTTTTAGTTACTTGTCAGGGTATGTGTACTAATCTTAACCAAAACAATAAACTGACCTGGAACGCTAAAAAACAAGACTCTGTTGAGATCATAGGCTCTTGAGTGGTTATGTCAATAGAGCTTAAGAACTTTATGACAGTATGGACTTTAAGGCATATCAAAATTGCAGACTTATTGAAATGTTAAGTCTTGCATTGGTGGCCATTAATAATATTTGTTTATTCTTTTTACGGCTAGACAGCGCATAAACCCACCCGTACAGAATTGCACCCACAGCAGAAAACATAGTTTTAGATGACGGTGCACCAGTGTATAACTGCGGCTCTCCTCAGCAATTTACTAAATGGTCTTTTGCATTGAGCTCCAGTCAAATATATTGGCAATAAGAATTCTGAACTTGATCACTTTTATTTAGAGCTACTGCTGATATCCGAAATGTTCAGAATAAGCTTCAACACTTGTGCAGATACATTATGATGGTTTATTTATACAGGGTAAGAGAGAGGGTGGCAGAAAAAAATGTTTAGTATAAGTCTAAAGTTCCAAGAGTTCTTTCTTGCATTCTAATGACTTCAAAAATCTGTTTGACTGCATTACGAGTACATGAGGTAATCCATATTCAAGGCAGATTTAAATAGTTCTTCTCCAAATGTGCAGATACATCTAAAAACTTTCCTGACCTTCTTATCTGAGCCTCTGACATAGTCTGAATGTGGTGTGGATGTCTGATGAATTTCTGCTATATCAGAGATAATTGGAAGGCACGGGTGGAGCAAGGCCATAGACCTGAAATTATAATGCAAAACACAGCATTGAATTTTCAGGATTTTCTCATAATTTAAATGTTGTTGGTCTAATGAAACACTTTATTTTATTATTTTACTCGTATCATCCAAAACCTAAATCTAAAGACCACACGATACAACAGCTTTCTGTGAATAATACCATTCAACATTTAAGTTATTCATTTTTTAATGATTGTTTCCATCCTACCCTTATGGAACAAAATATAATGCAATTCATTAAATACATTTACATACACTACCGGTCAAAAGTTTGGCATCACTTACCAATTCTTTATTTACATATTTTCCACATTTTAGAGTAAAAGTAAACTTATCAAGTCCATGGAATAATACAGTTGTAACTGCGGGAATTGTGTTGTGACAAAAAGCATTCAAAATAAAACAACTCTACGTTCTATTTTAGAACCTTCAAAGTCACCATTTGACTAGAATTTGCTAAATCGTTCTACTGGCGTTTACTTATAGATCTTCTTCATGTTTCAACCTGGGACACTTTTTAAACAGTAATGAAGGAATTTCCATCTATGCTGGACTCTCATTGCCTGCTCTTTATTACTTATTTTTTATATCACTTAAAGTAATATATTTCAAAAATATTTTTCAATAAAAGTGTATTTTCCTAGGAAGAAATGAATATGTTGGCACAGTTATATTTTTGTCCACACAGGTAATTTCAAACATTGACACATATAGCTTCAGATTAAAAAAAAAAGAGCGTTAGAAACATTTTTGTCAAGTGATCCCAAACTTTTGGCCGTTAGTGTATATTGGAATGAAGTGCTTTTCAATAAACAAAAACAGACAATTCTTTATATATTTAAAAAAATGTAATACATTTAAAATGTATTATTCTAAATTTTATTCTAATATTCAATGAATTAACAAATTAGCCTAACAGTTAAAATATAATAAGATATACTTTCTGTGTATAATGGTGTAGCTTGTTCATAAAGAGTTTGACGTAGTGATCTCACTAACATCATTCTTGAGTTGAACCTAATAAACCAGTTTATATAATTCACATGACTGATTGTTTCATTGTTTCCCTGCATTGTTTCCCTGCTGGTCTGCTCCTCACACAAAGCTATATATAATGGGGCTTCAAAAGACTTTTAAAATACACTGTGGCACATGAGTCATATGGAACACATTTATAGTCTGTATGAATCGTTTATTGTAATTGAATGGAGAAAAAAAGTGAAGCACAATCTTCAGAATTCTTCCCTTTTTTGTCGCATGAAAGCAAGACATGCAGGTTTAAAATGACATGAGGGGGCAAATTTTTGGTTGAATTGTTCTTTTATCTTAAAGGGATAGTTCAGCCAATAATAAAAGTCTTTCATTATTTACTCATCCTCATGTCGTTCCAAATCTGTATGACTTTCTTTCTTCGGCAGAAAAGACATTTTTAAGAATGTTGGAAACCACACAACGTTGGCCCCCATTGACTTCTATACGAAATAATTCTCAAAATGTCTTCTTTTGTGTTCCACTGAAGAATCATATACAAATTCTCAGTGACATGAGGGTAAAAAAAAGTAAATTTTCCCTTTAAACTGAATTGGTTGCATATAAGAGTAACCATGTCTCACTCGCAAGTATTTAACATCAGCAGGTTGTTTTAGATCAGTTTGCAGGTGTTCTTTATAGGTTGATGGTAAGGTTTGTATTAGCCTGTGCTGGGCCGATGCATAATGAATGTTCCAGTTAAATAAGTGAAGACGCTGCAGAATCAGCACAGGAATGCCGCAGAGCAGAGTGGACGAGAGCCAGAACAGAGTTTGAACCACCCCTTTAACCTCTCAAACAGATTCTTATCAAATTAAACTAATTACAAATTACTTTTTGACAGAAATTCAGTATCACACATCACACAGAGTCTCTCCTCCCTGATGGCAAGTCATTTGTCACCCTAACTATTTCACAGATGTAAAATTGAGGTATTTCTAAAACACCGTTGGTGTTCGTAGTGTTTATGATTTATGAAAGCACTAGGAGCAGAAACTATTTCACACTGTCTCGTAAAAACAGTTTGCAAGCACTGGAAGAGGATCATACAGAACATATCAGAGCTGAGGCTGCTGTGATTTGATCTGTACTTATGGAGAAATGATAAGCCAAAGGCAGGTACACAAATGTGAAGAAGGATTTCTCCTGGCAATAAGCAAATAAATAAATAAAAGGAGTCGAACTCCTGATAATGAAATTCAACAAATCTATCCCTGATTTCTTCTCTGATCAGGGCCTTGCTCAAGAGCCTGTAATTGAATTGAAAAAGAGGGGCTGCATTTTGATTAATGTGTGTGTGTGTGTGTGCGCGTGTGTGTGAACAATCGCAGAGGTAAGAAATCTTTGAGAGGTAATGAGGAAGTAGCGGGCACATTTGCCTTATCTTACTGATGCCGCTAAAATTGTGCTTAACACAGGGCTTGTGAATGTTTAATGAACAAATTAGCACCTGGACTGTTTTTTTTACTTATCTTACCTTAAGTCGTGACATTGCCGCTCATTAGTAACTGATTAATGATGTCTTGACTGAAATAAAAAAAATCCACTCAAACCTGTAATTTTTATAGAACAAAGGCTTTTAACTGCACCAAATGTGTAAGTCAAAGCAATGCTATCCTACATCTAGTGTCAATTTGATTAAACAGTGTTCATAAATACACTTGTTTTAAACAGATTGAAATTTTGGGTTGTTCTTGTTAAAAATATAAGATTGGACATTTATTTTTGACCCTAGGTAGGGTTGCACTGGTCATTTGTGCGTTTTTAAGTCCAAACTAGAGGTTAAGTAACTATCTGTGATTTTTATTTTATTCGGTTGCACCAGTTGTTCTTAATGTGATACTTCACCCAAAAATAAAAAATCCTTCATCATTTATCATTTTGTTATTTCAAACCTTTGTCATTCCGCTGAACCAAAAAGAAGATATTTTGAAGAATGTTGTTAACTGGACCGCATTCACTTGCATTGGTTTTGTGTCCACACAATAGCTTACCAACTTTTTTCAAAATAGCTGCTTTTGTGTTCTGCAGAGGTAAGAAAGTCATAAAGATTTTAAAGGGTCAGTAAATTATGACAGAATTTTCTTTTTTTTAGGTGAGCTATCACTTTAAGGCAGAACGTAGCTTTGTTGTAAGGGCTTTGTATGTTAATGCATGGTCAAATAATATGAACTCAACCTTCTGTAATCTAACAGCAGCCTTTAAAATTGTTTGCGATCGTTGTATTCAAATTCAGTTTATACTTGATTCAAACCTCTTTTACACCACATAATAATGGTAAAAATATGTTTTAATCAAATACTGTATCATACTCCCTAAACAACGAATTTCATAGGTATCTATATACAAAATATGGTATCATTTGTATATAAAATAAAGAGTTTGGTTCCAAAACGCTTTAAATCCATTTGGATTAATTTGAGTAAAAATGTGTTTTCTTTACAAAGAAAGTGGAAAGATGAAAACCACTACTTTCTGTTTCAAAGTTTCACATAGAATCTTTAGATTCTAGTTAAATAAAAATTTAAATCCAGATTTCGATTTTAAATGATTTATCATAAAAACTGACAATGTCCCCCCCAAAATGCAATAAATCCAAGACAATTAAAAAAATGCAATAAATTGAATTAATAAAAAGTTATTTTTTCATATATTTAAACTGTTGAAAATACACAACATAGTGAGTTGATCCACATATGGCAGCTCTGAACTCTATACAATACTAATCTTACATACAGGCACTGGACTAAAGATACAATCGTCATCGCTCCTAAAATTATTTCAACAGGTCATCCTTCTAATGCTATAAATTAGTGCCTCATCTTCTTAATCTCCTCAAGTAAATTAGGAGCTTTGGAGGGTTTATTTTTCTTCCCGCCCATAGAAACCAGCACAGGTTCATCAATGGCGATTTTTTTGTTTGTTTGTTGAACACTAGGATGCAGACCGTATTCAGAGAGCCGACATTACTGTTTATGAGTGGAATGGTGTGCTGTGATTGGTTGAGTGGATATTTCCAAAGTGAGCCTGAGGTATATTGCGGTTTGGAAAAAAGAGGATATCGCATTTTGCGTAAAATTACAAATTGACTTTTCAATACCTACCTGATACAATACTGATTTTGGCGGAAAAGTTTTTTTAAATGGCATTTATCACGTTTTGGAACCAAATTCTTCATATATTTTACATATAAATAGTAACTGTTAAGTATAAATATATTTATAAAAAACCAACAAAGATATTTTAATGAATATTGATTAATAAATAAATATGGATAAAAACAATAAAAAAAGAATAAAAATAAATTACATTTATTTATTAATATGGCTTGTTTTACTTAGACAACACAGACATGGAGGTGCATTGTTGAATGAGTTTGTATTTAAATGAGCCCCAAACACTAACGTGAAATAACTAAATTAAATTAAAGAAATTATAGTAGAAGTCCAGTAACAGTGATTTCTTGAGCGAGGGGCGGAGTGATCCGTATCCATCCTGAAGCCAATTTGAATTTGCTAGGTCAAAAAGTTGGTTGAACAGTTTCATTGGTTGTTGTTTGCTGGAGAAAGCGTGACTATGATTTCCCACCAGCTGGACCAGCATAGAAATGTCATTCTAACACAGTCAAAATATTGATTGCAGATTATTAAAGCCCGATTGACAGCACAAACGGTTCTTTAGAGAAACTGGAGCCTAAATATAAATTTATTTTACTTGTCAGTTTGGAAAGAGCCAACATGTTTTATGATGCCTGACATATTGGGCTACAAAAACACTTTATACTGGTTGACAACATCTCACGTCTTGTCAAGAATTCATGTGCCTAACCCGACTTTGATTACACCGTGCAAGAACGAACAAGCTGGCGATTGAGCTGAGAAACCCCACAACGGTGTTTTTTGTACGGTGTAGACTGACTAACCCTGCAATATTCATGGTGCACAGAACAATTGAACATCTCCTTGTGGAAGTTTTTCTCTTTAATTTGACATCAATTTCCATCAGTCAACATTTGATGACCAGAGAACTCGAGAGATATCATTATTTTTTTTATTTCTCAGCACATGGAGATTCCAACATGGTTGACATGTCCGACAAAAACATGATTTGATGAATCCAGATACTTCATACAGCTTTGTTTTCATTGATTCACAGAGCAACTTGCCATCAATCCTTGCCATCAATCAGTCTTTTCACACATGTATCTGCATATGCACAACAACCTTTTCTCAATTTTTGTTGCTCACTTTATAAAATAAGCTATGAAGGATATAATGTAGACTTCAGGTTAATAAAATCAGGAAAAGCTCTTCTTGACATTTGATGGTTAAAAAAAATCCAATCATCTTTTTTGTACAGTGTTTGTTTGGTCTATCTAGTATGTGCACATCCATTCAGATCTCTACTCAACATCATAGAGACCTTTGGAATAAGACTTGGCATTGCAGTAAATACTTAAAATATCAAAGTGTTCTTCACATTTTCTGCTATTCAGTACACACAACATAGATTTCCACCCACACCCAGACAATCCGACACAAGGTCAACACACATTGTAATCCCAGCCAGACAGCGTTGAAAAAGGCTTTGATGAACCTAAACCGGGAAGCAGAGATGAAAGAAAAACAGGAGCTAAAGTCCACAGTAAAGCTTGTTTTTATTTAACACACACAGGCATCTGTGGGATGCTGTCTGTACACATTTAGACATCTGTAGATTCCCAAACCCTTCATAAGAATGAATGGGTTATGTTCCAACGGATTTTGTCAGTAAGACGCTAATTAAAACTCAAAACATGTAATCACTAAGTTTAAATGGGTTATGAACTAATAAAGTTAAACTGGTGCTGCCGGTAACACAAAATGCTTTTCTAGTTTTTCAGGCTGGGTTATCCATCTAAAACCAACTTAAACCGGCGAAGACCATCTATTTGAGGATGAAAGACTAAACAGCTACAGCTGGTTCAAGACATTTTTCAGGAAAGACACTGTATTTTAAAATAGTCGTTTGACTTTCCGATGATATCACTACTGTCCGACTCAAAGGTCTCTCAAAAATTACCATTTGACTTAGTTTACAGGAAATTTTAGAAAAATTTAAGCTGAGCTATCATGCTATGTCATGCTGTATGTCATTGTAATCCCAGCCAGACAGCGTTGAAAAAGGCTTTGATGAAGTTAAACCGGGAAGCAGAGATGAAAGAAAAACAGGGGCTAAAGTCCACAGTAAAGCTTGTTTTTATTTAACACAAACAGGCATCTAAGTAGGGAAGGAAGCAGATGTCTAAGTAGGGTAGGAAGGAGGCGGGAACCGGCAAACGTTAAACAAGCTTTAATCAAAATAAGCAAACAATAACACGGTCGACTGCTGGCTCCAAGAACATTAAACTAAACACATGTCTGGGCCCGGTTCTCTCTCGCCCGTTGTCCTGTCGCTAATCCTCTTATGCTCTCGATCTCCTCCGTGAGATATGCAGGTACGATGTGCGCACAGCTGATTCCCACTATCACTCACCCCACCGGCCCCGCCTCACGGATCTCGTCCCGCCTTCCTCGTTACACATGGATTCTTACTTCTTTACACTGTTGAACGTGCTGGCTTCTCATCCTTAACATGACGTTGAATTCCAGTGTCGACTGCTGTTTTTTAAAAAAGGGAAGCTTCACACAGGTCTCATATTAATCTTGAGTACCTATAGAGTACATACAGAACCTATGCATACTTCGTATCTTTGAAGTGTACTTAGTTTGAACACATTTATAAAAGATAAATGCGTGCGGGGGGCAGTTTATATAACATTCATCACCCAAATGCAGTGAACAAACAAACACCTGAACTCCACAATCATATACTCTATCTCCTGCCGTCTGCGCATGCTCCTTCTCCCTATCTCCTGTGGCCGTGCCGCGAGCTTTTCCGGGATAATTGTCCAATAAGGGACTAAGAAAAGTTGTTACGAAACAGTTTTATATGTTCGAAAAAAACTTTCCGAAACATGTACAATCTCTGGGGGAGTGTATTGAGCACAGAAATACTATGTAATATACCCAACTCGTTTTTTGACAAGTTGACCATATTAAGCATGAGAAGACAGAACGTTTAACATTGTAAAATAGTCAGAATGTATGACACATTGTTGCACGGCCGCTGTAAGGCACATGGGTTCTCATAAAAAAATGTATGCAGAAAATACGCAACTTCATTTCAGCCAGGTAACCCCTGCATCTTCGTCGGTTCTCTGCCTGCATTCTGGACATCTTTTCTTGGGTGAAAGAGCATCACCTACAACTCGACCTCTCCAAGACAGAACTCCTGGTTTTACCGGCCCACCCATCAATTGAACACCACCTTATCATTCAGCTCGGATCCTCAACTATCACACCACAAAGTCTGTGAGGCACCTGGGGGTGATTTTTCATGACCAGCTGAGATTAACATCTCACATCGCAGCAACCACTCGAACATGAAAGTATGTGTTCTACAACATCAGGAAAATTAGCCCTTTCCTGTCAGAGCATGCCTCTCAGTTCCTAGACCAAGATCAAGACTGGACAACTGCAATTTTCTACTGGCCGGCCTTCCAATCAATGCAGTCAAGCCCTTGCAAATGATCCAGAATGCAGCGGCACGTCTAGTTTTCATTTAGCCTAAAAGAACCCATACAACACCCCTCTTGATAATACTTCACTGGCTGCCAGGTGCCCCTGCATTAAGTTTAAATTTATGACAAAATGTAAATGTAAACTGGAGATTGAAATTGAACAAATGTCACAACACACCATATCTGTCCTGCGAGAATCTTCACTGGGAAATGAAAGTGAATTTGAGCCCTTTTTGGTTTATGTACGTAATAATATGTATATAATTTTATTTGAATGTTGCTGAATACTTGTAAAATAAAGCAATGAGGAGATTTTAGCGGCATCTAGAGGTAAGGTTGCAAATTGCAAACAACAGCTCACTCCACCCTACTCTCTAACTTTCGATGCAAATATTTCGTTGCATTTTTGATTCTTTTCCATTGGAATAGTTTTTACCAAAACGATACGTGTTTACCAAACACGCTCTGAAGAGCAGTTTGTCCGTTTGGAGCGACAAATTCCATGTCAGGGGGTCTGCGGTGTAAGTAGTTAGGAATAGCTCATTCTAAGGTAATAAAAATAATAATAATAATATTGTAATGTCTTTATACACATCTGAAGACATAGTTATATTTAATATAATGCATTTCTGTCAGTAGGTACTCCAAAAAATAACACACAGCACCTTTAAAATAGAGTAAAAAAATTATGTTGGGTTGCGGTTCCATTATATCATGTTTTTCTTACTTTTAGTTATTTTTAGCTATTTCCATTTTGTTTTGGCTTAACTGCATTTTGTTGTCCCTTAATTCAGTTGTGCTTTCTTAATTGTTTAACATTGGGTTTTAAAAGCAAAACTTTTTCCCACATAAATCCAGTCAAAGGGAATTTGTAGGCAGTAAGCAGCAGTGAAGGTTCAGGCATGCTGTCAGAGAATGATGGGTTGCGGTCTGTCCGGTTTGGGGACTGGGATGAACAGGGCAGCAGTGCTGTGGCCAGCAGGAAAGTTCTCCAAAGGTTCATCATCATCAACAGGCTCGGCTCAAGAGCAGAGGATCGATTGTTTCATCTCCTCTGTGTACTGGAGAGATAGATTCATCCTATGCTTTTCAGCATTCTCATTTTTTTCTCACTGTTTTTGATCCCATGCTGTGGACGGATTTCTCTCGCTGGCTTCTTAGAACCTGTGCACGCACACATTTTTCTTCTTCTTTTCATCAGTCTATAAGCCAAACCTCTATAAGCTCATATTTTTCATTGTCTTGGTAAGCTGCGGGAACATTTGGGTGTTTGTACAATACTGAAACCAGCAACCAGGATAGATTGAATGTCCATGTATGGACAGCTTTCTGTGGAGTACTGTTTGTGATTTTTTTTCATGAAGGATTATCGGATTCATTGTTTATTATTGCGTTACTTCCAAAGAGTAGCCATATCATGTCAATATCATCTACTGCAGATATCTTAAATGCATTGAGAAATATTGTATTAAGGATATTGTTACATTGGAAATAATAATAAGATTCTATCATCATTCTATCAAATTTATTTCTACCTGATCTGACAATAACATTTATTTTATTTTCAGAATGCAGTCCAATTGATTTAGTCATATTGTCTTTTTTACAGTGTCTGTGTTTATTTATTTGTAAACATGCAGGTCATGTTTCCTTGTTCTATATAGATTCTGTCATTCAAAGGAAACATCATCAAATCACATCAATTCCTAGAAATTTCCCTACAAAAATAGTGGCTAATTCATATAATTCATAACAATCTGAGTTGCGCATATAAGTAAAATTTGCTTCTACTCCAGGGACGTTTAGAGGAGGGGCTTCATTATTGCTTATGTCTAATAATCGTAATTTGTTGTACGATTCACATCGTAAGAATTCACACGATTTAGCTACCTCGTAAAATAGTTACGAATTCACCTAAGATAAGGGTGTAAATTCCTCGTAATGATTCAGCTTTAATTTTTCTAATGCTTATCTTTTGAATTATAAAAGCCAAACCGATGATTTTTTTCAATGGGTCTCAGACTTGTTCATATACTTGAACATTCCTGTTTCTGGCTGATATCCAACAACCAGGCGGAAGCGCACAGGTTCAGTTGCGGTTAATTTCAAAGCAGTCTCACATTACTATTGCATGTCAGGTAAATACATTATGTAGATATCTTTTCTAAAAAGTAGGAACTGGATGTCTTTGATGTTGGATAGCAGCAAATCGCCTACAATACCTGCATATCACTGCTCAACAGCCCTTTCCAGCTGATAGCTCAGACTTTAATCCATTTTAGCCAAAACTTCAGAACACAAACATCCAAGGACTATTGAAGGACTATTTCAGGTGAGGTTCTCAGGATGCGATTGACTGCATGGGTACAGGTGAACTTTAAGAATTGCAATGGCACTTCAAGTGAATTTTAAGCTTCCAGTTTCTCTCACGAGGACCAGTAATTATACTTTCCGAGAGACTTTGTGACATGAGCAGGCATTGAAATATGAGCTGCAGGGAAATACAATATTACAAAAAATTGACAACACCTCATCGAGGGGCGGAGCGGGGGGGGGTTTGGCTAGGGGGACTTAAGCCTTGATTGTTTTTTCAAAAACCCTGAATCTTCTCAGGTTAAATTAATTCATTTAGGACGCTAGGGGGCGAAATTTAAATTTTGAATCGTCTGTCAGTAAACGTTTTTTAAAAATCTGTCATTATTATAGTGGCATCGTTATCACTGTCAAAGTGTCTATTCATAGTTATGTGATGTGAATACTGTTAAATAGGGGTTCGGCTTTGCTTATTGTTAACACTGATCTAGTCTGCCAGCATGTTGGTATATTTACTGAACATTTATTCACAGTGAATGAAAGCTTTGTGATAAAACCCTTCCTCGGAACAAATATGAAAATTTTCATAAATGGATATACAAACCTTTTTAAAAAGAGGAAGCCAGGTACAGGTGAGAAAGTGAAAAAGTATTACTGATCAACTGATACCTCTTATTAGTTTAAATTCTCTATTGGTTATAATTGCCATTGTTAAACAGCAAAAATAGAGGTTGAGGAGTACGAAAGGAAATTAAAGCGAGAATCAGGTAAGAAATACAGTTACTCATGTCATGAGCTTATAGTTATAGTGCCAAGGCAGATTCTGTTTTTCTTACATACATTCCACTGGAACTCACAATGATTTTACATTAGAAATATATTGATAGACAGTTACAAAATGTGGATTCTCCCCGATCTCTTATTAATTTAATAGTGTTTCTCAACGGGGGTATTCTGAGAACGTTGGGGGCGCTGGAGGCCAGAATTTCTTGTCTTGTCACTAATCTTTTTCCCCAGTTTAGTACTGGTGGTTGCTCTTCCACAGGATTGTCGTCTCGCCACTGTCTTCCCTGACTGTCTTCCGAGTTGGATTACCCTTTCTGGCTGCCCGACTACAGGTTCGCTATATTCCCCCGGATGACGTCCGGGGGGAGCTCTTACTTTCTGCTGCCAACTTTGAATTACGTCCACAGAAACGCGCTTCCATTTCACCAAGAACATGATCCAAAACACTGATAGACTGCCTGTATGTGTCTCCATCTACTATAAATATGCGCAGAAATATTTCATTATTACTCTCTGCTCTCAAACGCTGGAGGCTGAGAGCAGTCGTCACTGAAGTCTTGCCCACGTTTGCCAGCAAGTTTTTTTTTCAACTTAAAAGCATAATACGCGGCCTCTCTCAAAAGCCGATACATAAAAAATTATGAAACCAATATAAAGTTAGCAATAATAACATGAAATGCAATTAATACAATGATGATTTACTGCATGCAAAACTAGATATGTAGGCTTGAGCGCAAGTTATAGTCGTGCGTTGGACATACAGCGTAGGTTACGCAGAGCTGCGTACCCTATTCGTACACTATGCCGTTAGCTGATGCGCACCTCTCCAAAAATGTAACAAGTCAACTCAACTGAGACCCTATCGGACCGCATGCGCTGTGATTGGTTTGTTTGGACCCCTCCCTCATGTCAAAACTCTGCGATAGCATCATGTTTACTCAAATACATTTCTGAAAGAATTATCTAAGAAAATGATTTGTTCATCTGTAGTTAACATCTCAAGCTGCAACAAAAACGACCGTTTACTTGCCGCTATCACTGTTATAATGCTTCTCAAACGAGCTCATTCTTCTTCGGCTCTTGTCTTGGTTACACAACAGGCGCGTGGGCACGGAGCCTAGTGGTCATTACCTGTCAATGCGAACAACGAAGCAGAAGCGTAAATGACCGACATGTAACCTACAGCGTAGATGCTACGGCGTAGGTCCTACATAGAACTAAAAATCGGGCTTTAGGCTATGCCATTGCAGCAGGCGCTTGACATGACATCACTGCGGGTGGGAGGGACCCCATCTTGTGCTTTGCCGGGGGGCCTCAAAGATTTGCAGTTTATGTTTTTCGGGGGGGTGGGGGGTCTCACGGATTTGCGGATTATGCCACTCTGTATGATGTAATAATATATATACCCATGTGTAACCTACTGCTTTTCCCTAACAAATGTAATACATGGTTCTATTGTTTTGTTATGCTTATGAATATAAGGAAAAGATAATAGTGTAAAATTAGAGTATAAGGATACACATTTACTGGGAATTGTTGAGGAACGTTGATCTGAATTACTTGTTACTTCTTGATTTTCAGTGGTAGCACATTTGTCTCCCAAACATTCATTCTAAGTACTCTTTTGTACTCTAACAAAAAAGGTTTCAAAATTTGTTGTTGTTTATTCCAAATTCCTAATCTACCTTTCTTATGTAACTTCATTTGAACAGGTTTACAGCGGACAGATTTTGCCTATTTTAATAGTAGATAGCTCTAGGCTATCATACATTGGGTGTCCAGAAACACCTCCACCTTGGCCTTATAAACACACTAACACATTAAATCCAGCATTTGGCCACATGTACCTGTACGACAGCTGCATGTGCCTTCACTTCTGAATCGATTGATTGCCCCGGTGTAAAGCCATCTATTGGAAATAAATAGGGGCATGGGCTAAAGCCTACTTGAATTCTAATGAAATTCTGAGAAATGTCTCGTTGAGTGTTGTGTCCTAATTAAAAGAGCCGTACGAGTGCGCTGAGGAGGTTTGGTGGTCCACAAGGACTCTGTTAATCAGAAGTCTCCTTCTGTGTGAATTAACAATGAAATACCACAGCAAGGAACCTGAAGTTGCTGAACCAACTATTATGGATTAGAGTTCATTCCATTGTAATGGCTGGTGTAGCTTCTTTCACCTGCATTTATAACACAAATGCATTGACCTAAACATAAGGTAACATATTTAACCCTCAATATGAAAAAGATTGAGAGTTGTGTCATGCAGACACAAACTGATTTGCACAAGATAAATGAGCGAAACTTACTCACTTAGTATAAACTAAGCACATTTCCTCGCTCTGCGCAGACCACGTTGTCAAACTGAATTTATATGATGTTATATATAACAAACCATTTCATATTTCCCAAGCTTCTTTGCCTTCCAAATGAAAGTTTTCATCGTGTGTGAGTGTGTGCGGGGGAGTGTACCTGTAGCTCTAGGGTTGGAGTACAGTATAAGTGAATTTTGGCACAGCAGGCAGTTTGCAATACTAAGCATGAACCAGAAAGTGTTCATCCTAAATCATATTTCAGTCTAAATACACAGCTCAAAAATTGAGCCAGTTATTTGTATTACTGACAGAATTTCACATGAATGATTACCTCCATACAAACCTGCGCTGCTCGTGTTGGATTTGAGCGCTAACAACAACAATGCTAGCAAGCGCTACAGTAGCTCATTCATTACCTCGGCGACTAATGAATTACATAGAAACGTGTTTATGTTTTAGTTACAATATTGGGTTTTTTCTGTACGTTATCACATTCAAGCAGTAGGTTGATAACAAATTAGCTTGGTGGTAAAATCTAACTGAAACCTAATGTTCATGTAGGCTACTGTAGTAGTGAAATAAAGAGAGAAGGATCGAGTGTAGTAAAGAAAAAACAGAGCAGGAAATCTAACATTTGCTTTTGTGTAGAAAATAATTAATTTTATATATATATATAAATTAAATCTTTAGTATATACAGCGCTGGGAAAAAGTATTTGCCCCTTCCTCATTTTTGTTTTTTTGAATATTTGTCATGCTTAAATGAGCCAGATCATCAAAAAAAAATTATCACACAAAGAAAACCACTCTAAATACAAAATGCAGTTTTTAAATGAGGGTATGATTTATTAAGGGAAAAAACTATCCAAACATTTCTGACCCTATGTGAAAAAGTAATTGCCCCAAAACCTAATAACTAGTTGTGTTACCCTTGGCTGCAACAACTGCAATCAAGCGTTTGCGATTGCTCTCAATGGGTCTTTCACATTACTGTGGAGGAATTTTGGCCACTCTTCTTTGCAGAAATGTTTTAATTCAGCCACATTGGAGGGTCTTCGAGCATGAAGAGCATGAACATGCCACAGCATTTCAACCTTTATTTCGATTTTTTTAGCCATTCAGAAGTGGATTTGCTGGTGTGCTTTGGATCAGTGTCCTGCTGCATAACCCAAGTGCGTTTAATCTTGAGGTAACAAACCGATGGCCGGACATTCTCTCTTAAAATTTTCTGGTAGAGCGCAGAATTCATGGTTCCATCAATTATGGCCCATCATCCAGGTCCTGAAGCTGCCAGATGTAACGAGAAAATTCAACCTTTGTCTCATCAGTCCAAAGGATATTTGCCCTAAAATTTTGGCGATCATCAAGATGATTTTTTAGCAAATGTGAGACGAGCGTTTGTGTTCTTTTTGGTCAGCAGTGGTTCTCGGCTTGGTCTCTTTCTTATTGTAGAATCATGAACACTGTCCTTAACTGAAGCAAGAGAGGCCTGCAGTTCTTAAGATATTCTTCTTGGACCTTTTATGACCTCCTGGACGAGTCGTCGCTGTGCTCTTGGAGTAAAATGGCTTTGCAGCCCTTTCTAGACTAAAACATTTCAATTACTTTGTTTCTCATCTGTTCTCGAATTTCGTTAGATCGAGGCATGCTGTTTTTGCTATTTGAGATCTTTAAGACTACTTCAGTTTGTCATAGAGCTTCTACTTAAGTGATTTCTTGATTCAACAGGTCTGGCATTACTTATCCTAGCACATTTGCTAACACAAAACGAAAACAAAACACCAATAAAAAATTCCAATAAAATACCATTATGAACCATTAACTTTTTCCATAAAAGGCATTGTTTACCCGAAAATGTTTCTGTCATGAATTACTCACTCTCTAGTAGTTCCAAACCTAAATTATGTGTTTGAAAACAAAGAAAGACATTTGGAAGAATGTTAGCAACGGAAAATTCTGGGGCATCCTTGACTATCATAGTAGAAAAATGAAAAATGTTGTCAACGGTGACCCAGAAATTTTTCTTTTCTAAATTCTTCAAAATATGTTCAGAAATGTCAGTCGCTTACATTCTTCCAAATATTTTTTCAAAATATGTTCAACAAAGAAATTTATACAGGTTTGGAACATATTTAGGGTGAATAAAAGATGACAAAAATGTCATTTTTGTGTGAACTATTCTTTTAAAACCATCACAAAATTCCTTTCATTCCAATAGAATTTAATGGTGTTTTGTTGGTTCCCATTTTCCCACCAATAGAATCCAACACATACCAATAGACACATAAAGGAGGCTTTATTGGAAATCTCTGGACACCAGTTTGTAGAATATTGGGGTATTTACATTTTGATAATGACTCTCAAAAGGAATTATTTTGAATAAGTCTGAATGAGCCTGTCAAATATAATTTCAAACATTTAAATATATTTTGCTTTAATTTGTGACTATACACTCTAAAAACAATTGTGTTAAAAACATATTTTCTGTTCAGTAAGGGACAACAAGTTTTTTGTTACTTTCAACAAAACTTGTGTTAGAAATACACACAATGTGTGTTGAAAGTATCACAGAATGTGTTAAATAAATACCACAAACATCAATTTTAAGAGTTTACAAACAATCCACAAAACAGTAATTCCATTTTAAAACTAAGCAAACTGATGTGTCCATTTATGAGGGGTCAGATTGAAGTGCAGAAACTTCCAGAAGCGCCATAAATGATGTGACATTCTGACACATACTTTCTGCTGTTACAGCACTACACTCACAGAACTCCTGCTAACTCAAACTTTTTGCCTTTCTGCTCTTTTCAAGCAGCATTTTCCCCTTCAGTCAGCCATTTCACACAGACTCATTAATGTAATGGAGGGATAACTATAATTAATATTTTAAAGATATATATTTTGATATTTTTCGGCATAAATCAATGTCTGCAGCCATTAATTACTTAATATGCTCATATTTTAGAGTCAAAAGTTGAAGTGCATATATGTGAATTGTTTGACTTTACAGGGCCTCTTGCTTAATCGGCAGAAATAGTCACAAAATTAAAATGTTATTTCGATTAGTTAACAAAAATAATAAACTCAGCTATTGTCCATTCATGCACAAATTCTTTTACTAAATGTATTTTTTTTATGTTTGGATGTTTTTTTTATTATTTATATAGATGACATTTATTTAAATTAAAGGGATACAAATTCTGTCATCATTTACTCATTCTCAAGTTGTTCCAGACCAATATAAATTTCACACAAATAAATACTATTGGCAACGACAGTAGTAAAAAATGCTATTACGGTAGTCAAAAGTGCCCCAGAATTGCTTGGTTTTACACATTCTTCAAAATGTCTTATTTTGCGTTCAGCAGAATAAAGGAATTTGGAAAAATGTTTGAAACAACCTCAGTATGAGTAAATGAGATCAGAATTTTCATTTTTTGTTGCACTATCCCTTTAATTCTCCACAAATCTTAAAAACTTTCTCAGAGATTGCATTAATATGAACTTTTTGTGAACAGAACAAAAGTGCAGATTGTATTTTGCAGATTGAGAGATTTGTACATACATGCACTTGCATTAGCAGTGACACAGAAGCCCTTCACATACTTTATAAATACACTTCTGCGACCTGGCCACATTCACCTCGCCGTATGTGCCGTGTCAGAGAAGGTCTCTGGTAGGGATGTATGATGATGAACGGCCTGGATTTGAGAGCACAGTCCTGATCGCCCTGGGCACAATGTTGCATCAGAATTTCAAGCAGGGATGTGCATTGTACACACACAAACACACAGCAACAGCTCCCTTAAAAGCTACAGTCTATACCTGCGCTTTGCATTCTTACTGCGAGATGTGGAAATGGCAAGAGAAAGCTCATAAATCATCAGCTCAATAAACCGCAAGCACTGTCTCAGTGGAAGCAGTCATTTTTCCACGCAAACATTCTTTCACTTGCACAAACACCTACACAACATCTAGTCAGCTAGGTCTCAGTGGATCCATTCGTCTTTGCACCAGGTGTGCTCGCAGTTCTGGAAACAACTGGGACTAATCTAATACGCAGCAAGCGATTTGAATTGTGAATTGATTGTGGGTGTTTGTGTTTGTGCAGAGGAAAGCTCTGAAGTCGCCCATCTCCATGTCTATACCGGATGCAGCGCAATGCGATAAGAGACAATAGAACGCATTAGAACCCATTATCATTTTTTGTTTTGTCCACACCGGACGTGGCACGATGCAGCGTGACAATCCCATTAGAACAAGCCATGTGTCGCGTCTAAAAGCGAATGCGAACCCAGACCAGCCTGAAACACCTGTGTAAACACCCCCGCGCATGTACGTCACAAGACCGCCAAAATGTATACGCAAGTAAGGTGGGCGGTCTTGTAAATCTCATTGTACAGTCGCCGGCGAAGCCTGACGTTCCGAATATGGTAAGAGGGGTTACATTTCCGTGCACTATTCGACCAATCACCACGCACTAGTAACCTGGCCAATCAAAGCACACCTCCCTTTTCAGAGCGATGACCTTTGTAAAATATCAGCGTGTTTCAGAGAGGCGGAGAAAAGAGGACATACAAACATGCACGGTATGTGGAAAATACAGCGTTTTTTAAACTTAAATCGTGTATACACATTGTATTACATCTAAAGCAAACAATAATATTTGTTTTAGCCGAGTCAAATTGCTCCTTTAAATGCAAAAAAATCCAAGAAAAGCACAGACAGTATTACTTTGTTTATTAATTTGTTTTAAAATTGCAGATTTAGTTTTGTTATTTGAAATAAAACATAATTTTATTACACAAAGAAACGTGAAGCATTTAAGAAATAATGCAAGGGAGGTTGTTCATTTCTAATTTGTTTTCAAAAATAAATTGTGGGTAAATCATGACTAAATTGCATCGTGAGATCAGAATCGTGAATCACATCGCGAGCTGAGTGAATCGTTACATCCCTAGGCATGACTAGGGGTTTATTAGTCACAACACTGACACAATATAATATTGTAAATAAACATGACATTAAAAATGTGATTATACAACACGAAATGTACTATCAACACCCATTCAAATTTTGCCACAATGCTAACTTATTTGCCTCTATGACTCCCCACACTTGGCAAAACAAAAAATCCCAAGTAAATGTTTTACTTTCCCAATTTGCTGAGCATTATGTATAATTTTTTTTTACATTTTAATTAGTGGTGGGCCGTTATCGGCGTTAACGTGAGACTCTTATCGGGCGTTTAAAAATATGTCGCCGTTAATCTATTCTCAAAGTTGGGTTGGGAGCTGGGTCTATACTACGCAAGCTATGATGACTTTGCCTTTGATATTTTAGCGCGGATGTATACCTAGCCGAATTGCACTGTAGGGGGCGCGAACGAGTCTTCGAACCTGTATCCCCTTACCTGTATAACGTTACTGTGAATTTACCACATCAAACGTGACGTGCTAACATGGATGCAGCTATGAAGCCGCCGGGTTTGCTTCAGGGAAATTTTATTTTTAAGACGCTTCCCAATGGCAACCTCGACAAGACTATGGTTGTTTGCACCTTGTGCAATGCGGAATTGGTTTACTGTGGGAGTTCTTCCAGTCTCAAGTACCACCTAAACGCAAAGCATCCCTTAGCTAATGCGGAAGATGCCTGGCCAAGCACTGATGTAGTGCAGGAGAAAAGTCGTCGTCAAACTACTATGTTTGAGTGCAACCGAGGCAAGTCCGTCAGCACAGCTCTATCAGCCAATCTATCCACCTCGGTGTTAATGTAAACCTCATCGATGCCAGCTGAGAAATTCACTCCTTCGCTTTAGGTAGGCTACTATATGTAATTTTAAATTCGGCAGAATTCAAATGAGCCATTTTAATCTAGATTAATCAACATTAATTCCAAGATTACAGTGAGATTAATCTAGATTAAAAAAAAAAATCTATGCCCACCACTAATTTTAATAGATATCACAATAATATCGTTATTATTGGCCATGATAACTGTGCAGTTAAAATCTGAAATTGTGACACCCTTAATCATGACAAAGGTTATAATAAAACATTAACCATGACTTTTGCCTCAGTAAACTCCTGAGGCTTTGCTTATTAATAGTCAGTTGTTAGTTTAGGTATTGGGTGGGATACGGGAAGTAGAATATAGTCATGTAGAAAATATTTCTTTATAACTACTAATAAACAGCCAATGTGCTAATAAAATGCATGCTAATAAGCAACTAGTTAATATTGAAAATTTGTCCTTATACTAAAGATTACCACAAAAAATACATCAACATGCCTTCAACATGCAGGTACCATACAACATAGCTTTTATAAAGCTTTCAAAGTTTCGATAGAGATATTACAATTGGCCTTATACAAGAACAAAGTCTTAAGAATTTGATTATGATACTACAACATTTTTTTTCCAAAAAATATTTTTTTACATTAAAACCAATATTTCTCAATGTAGTCTAAACAACAGCTCAGTTCAGTTTCAATCAGTAGAAACGAGTATCTAGTAAACAATATATTATTATTTTTTTAAATGTTTTTACAGAGATGGTATTTGTCATGTTCATGTGATGATGACGCTTCCATAAATTGTTGTCTACAGCGAGTAGATATAATGTATACATACAAATGAGTTGGATTTATTTTAGATCATTTGCTGAAGAAACTCACTTCCTGGAAGGTTAAAACATTAATCCCAGACATTTATTTTAACTGAGGTCCAATTAATAGAACGTAATCAAGCGTTTAATTAAAAATTCACATTATGTGCCACCTTGAATCATCCGGTGGTTGTTTTTCCTCCTTCCTTCGACTGAGCAGAGCGATGAGTAGCTTTCCTGTCCTTCCACATAAATTATTCATTTTGACTATCTCCAGAAAGGCCTGGAGTCGAATTTGGCTTGATCTGTCAGTAATTTGTTCCACTAGAAAAACCAGCGTCTGCCATAATCTCTCCGAAACAACACAAAATATGTCCCTTTTCCATGATAAATGATATTCATACTTCATTAGTACGATCATAACTAAAACTAAGATTTAAATTGCCTACATTAAGAGCTATACATGTCTTAATATCAAATTTGCTGAAATTGCCAAAATAAAAGAAGCTACATATGTATATATAAAATAACATTTAAAATGAGTTTAAAGGGATAGATTACTTAATAATAAAATTTCTGTCATTAATCATTCATCCTCATATCATCTAAAACCTGTAAGTTATTTGACTCTTTTTCCTTTGGAACACAAAAGAAGATATTTTATGAAGCGGAGCAGAAACTTTAAAGGGGTCATATGACGCATATTCTTCCAGATATCTATCTTTCTCTGTGTTCATTCAGACCAAAGAAATTTAAACAGATTTGGAACCACTAAATGGGGCGTAAATTATGACAAAATTTTATTTGTTATCAACTCCCCCTATAAGACATATCTTTCAAATCCATCTACCTACATTTGTAGAAAATTCATCTAATTTCATTGAATAACACAAAAATATAGTTTTCTTGTGAATTCTTTTAGCCACAATTAACCTGTAGTGAATATTGTGACAGCATTAACTGGCATACAGTATAACGCAACAAGGATTGGAAGTCAAAACGATTTTGCTAACAGTGTCATCTGTTTTAAATAAAAATAAAATAGTGATGTGGCCAAAGCCATCATTTTTCACCCCCTGTAATTTCGTTCCAAATGTCAGGTAAATATCATCATTTTAAACATTTGATTGCTTTATTTATTAATTCTTTCATTCATTCTTTCTTTCTACAAATGTTTACCCAAAAGTAGGAAAGCAAACAAAGGAACAACATATAGTAAAATTAAGCAGCCAATTTATATAAATAATTATATTGACCTTTTTTTATCATTATTTTAAGATCATATCAGTTTTTAGACTAACCTTGCCTGTAAGATACTACTTTCAGGTCCAGCTAAAGCAAAGTGAATCTCTCATTTTATTGTTGCTCCGTGAGTTTTGGAAGCTCCAAAAGACTCAGTGAACAGTTAGATAACTTTGCTCAAGATGTGTGTGGCTGCAAAGAATGAACGTCCAAATCCAGATGCCCGGAGCTCAGAGATAAAGCTCTCAAGACCCGACTTTGACGGGAAAAGTCTGGTAAGAACAGCTTACCATTACTTCATCATTCACCACACTACAGTACAAACATCTGAGGCCAGACCACAGGCCAAACCTCTTAGTTGTTTTTTTAAACTAGTTTTACATCTAGTTTTAAAACTGCCTGAGTTACTTTTTGGTGATACCAAGCATGAAAGAATTTATATTTTTAAAGATATGACATTTTCTCTGTCCCGATCATAAAGTGGACGTGTCTTACCTGTATAGACATTGACATTTTCTTTACACAGATAAGGTCCAAAGAGCAGGTCCTGTTAATTACATTTAATACGAAAAGGGGAGAAGAAAGAAATCTTATCATTTTAATTGCAATTACTTCACCAATTTCTCTCTTTGCCAATCGCGGCCAGTATGATTAATATTTTTCATTCAAGAAGCCAAACAATGATAACCTGAATCTATTGACTTTTATTACTGCCTCCAATTCCCATTGTGCATTTACTTCTCAATGCACTTTCTGATAACATATTCATATTGTGCCTTGCATTCCGATCAGATGCATTTTAAATCATTTAATCATAGTGGTCTTCGCTCAACGAGTAATACTTCTTTTTGTTATTCCTCACACATAGTGCCATTTGTTAGGGACCTTGGTAAGACCCGCTTATGTTAAGCAAAGCTGGACAGAATATTTCAATCCTTTGGAAATATATGCACAGACTTGGGGCCTCCTAGTTTTTATATAAAGCGTTAAGAATCCTCTCTTGTTAGATGATTGAATTGTTTGTCCTTGATGTGTGTAAATGTGTGAAGAGTAAAAATGGTGCAGATTTCACGGAAGATTTGCCTTTTGCCCTGGCGGAGATTGAATGGTAGCTTTTGCCTTCACCTGGAGATGAGGTTGAGTAGATGAAAACGCTCGGACGGAAACAGATGCATGTTTCTGGCATTTTTTTCCTCTCAGCATTTTCGCCTCGAGGTTTTATAAGGTTCCTAATATAAAGTGTTATAAGATTTAGATGAGTTATTAGAATGGGATGATTTTAGATGTGTCCCCCAATGAGACCTCTGTTATAACGTCACCTGCTCATCTTTCTGTAAACTGAAAGGAACAGCAGAAATGATCCCTACTTATCCTGCTATATCCCATCATTAATTCAGGCTTTGCTTCATCTAATTCGTGTCTCAAGCGTTACCAATGTGACGGCATTACAGTCTCATAATACCGTGTCAGTCAATAATCTTGAAATAATGAGGCTTTATTTATTATTAAGTCTAAATTTATGTTTGTTTTAAGTTCGTGTGGTAAGCAGGAAAGTCTTTATTTTCTGTATTCGAAGACTAAAGTTTGTGAGAATTATCGATTTACTGTATATGTTTTCATGATGCCTTCGTAAAACATCTAACAGCATGAACATTCAGGGCACATCATATATTATAATCTATTAACTGTATATAGATTAAATAAGGGTGACGAACAAGTAATTTAATATTAAGAATTATATATTTACTTTGGAAGGTTTTTTATTTTAATAAAACTTGAAACTCAATAAGACAGCCAAATGAAAATAAACTGGATTGGCTTTTGGACAGATAGCTCACAATATAAATATACTGCTTTTGCTGCTCTTTGATTTATATTTGGCCAATTCCAGCATTATGGATGTGACATTTTCAGTCGAAACTTGAAATATAAATTCTCAGAGAATGTATTTGTTATCAGTATATTGAATCATCGGTTTATTTTTTACTTAACCTTTGATGATAGGGTCCAGAGATCAGAAGAATATCAGTCTAAGCAAAAGTTTTCTATTTAAAAAGAGAAAGATTCATGCCTTATGGATGCGTCAAATAAGTATGCACGTTTTTAAAAGACAATATACTATGCAGGATTTCTTTAAATTAAATTGTGCAAACCAGAAGCTATAATACCCAACAAATGTAGATCGGGTGGCTCTCTTGAAAACATAAATATTTGATTTTAATTTTCATGTGCCCATTTATGAGGAATATGTACAGTTATTATTGATGTGACATCTGACCTATCAGTAAACGGTAAAAATCTTTGTCAAATATCAGAGACATTTTTGGACATGGAATTGCCCATTTGCTACATCAAACATTCTTGAATGATCTAATTTCATTCTACTTTCTATATTTTAACACACCCATTAAGCAATAGGAAGTCATAATACAAGCGATTTTCCTTATCTGGCCACATTTTCACTCATACATACTTTGTAAGAAAAATATTATCGGCCTTGCTCAGCAGAGGGACACTCTGGGGCTTAGGAACTAACCTACAGCAAGAATATTTTGGGCTTGTGTTCATTGAAAAGTACAAATTAGCACGCTTCTGCCTGTAAAGCTCCCCTTTGCCTTTCCCTCTCAGGGGTCTAATCTGGCGTTTAAAATTCACAGCCATTCATAGTGATCCCAATAGAAGAAGAGCCTGCCAGAAGGGCGAGAAGCAGCCTGGCCCGGCAGAACAAATGGAGCTGGAACCATAGCGAAAACTAACAAACACGGTGGGAGTGCGATGTGTGCGAGCTCAGTAAAAACGCATCTCATCTGTACGGCTGCATTCACTGTGGTTATTTTATGGCCACCTTAGACTGTTCGTTTAGAATTTACACATCATGCAACACTGTATTATTTCTGATCTGACAACACTTGAAATTGTATTTCCACTTTGTTTAAAAAACTATTTTCACAATATTGCCAAATTATACCAGGAGGTTGTGCTACCAAGTCCTGAACATGGAAAAAAGGACCAAACAAATTACATTTCTTCACTCCTTTTAAACCTTGTATCTCCAAAAGCAATGTACTTTTCAATTGATTCCATACTGTGTTGTCAAAGTTGATTTTTAATACTTTTAGTTGATATTTGCAAAACCCAGCGACAAAGAAAGGGTGACTAATAATAATGATTTATGGCAACAACAATAAAAAATCATCAAATATGGAGATGGAGGACGGCAGCGATTTTTGTTGTTATTATGAGACAAATGAAATAAAACCTCCTACAAAACATGAATCAACTTCAGTTCCTCATTTTTACTATATATCCTTCAGTCATTTCTTAAAATCTATTGCATCAAGTTGTCGTGAATTCAACAGCCTACAGCAGTTACCTGATGGTTCTTCAGTGCACAAATTGTTCAGACAGAGAACTTGCATTTGCATTAGGGTCAGACTGAAATTGGGGAGCCAAACAAAATGGAAGCTTGTGAGACTTCAGAACGGATAAACACGGCCATGAAACACCTATTACTGTTAGTCATTTTCTGCTTCAGATTGCAGCCTGAAAATCGATATGTGCCACACGGGATGTATTAACTTTAAACAGATACAAATGGTTATGTTACTATTACACAATTTTCAACACATACCCTAGTCCATAATAACACCCCAGCGCCATAGAAATGGCACTGCTCGGCCGAGATCTGGATTTTTAAATGGTAAACAGCTCTTATCTGTTTCTGTTGTTCAGATTCTGTGTCTGAAAATGGTCAAATAAAGAGATACGTCCAAAGCAAACGGTTTTCCACAAGTATCCTGCACAGAATGACTAAGCCTGAAAGTGATAGACAGACACACACGGTATGACTGCATATTGCATTACAGCGATGGACTCTGACTGCTGAGATCGTCTGCTCCAGATAACCCACTACACTTACATATTTACATAGTACTCAGTAATGTTGTATATACTCCGTCTACTGCAAAACATGTTTGTAGATTTTTCTGATTGTGAGAATTGTGAATTACTGGTAACTCTTACGCAATTAATGCTGCTAAACTATAAAAATGCCCAGTAGCATCATTTTACTCTTACTTTAATAGGAATCAGCAGTTCCTTTGCTGGTGTTCTGAAGTTGAAGCATTAGTGGAATATGGACGAGCATTTAGGGATAATCTTCTCACCCAGAGGCAGGACTCTGAGTTCTTCCTTCGCACATTAGTAATATATCTATATTAAATGTCCCTTTAGGTCACTACATAGCAGCAAAACCCATATTGAAAGGAGCCTGCGGTGGTAATATTTTTGGGCATCACATGGGCATTTTGCGTGTGGGAGGTAGCTTTAGGAAGGGAAATTTGGAATCGATTGGTAATCGGAAATCAAAAGGCTAGGAATCAGATCGGAAACAAAAGGAATACCAACATGATGCAAACAAGGGAACACACTGATATTGGCCACAGTTTTGCCATCAGGGACAAAATTCAGGGAGTGTCGAAGATATCTCATTTTGTAGGACAAAACCATTACTCTTAAGATGCTTACTAAGACATGTGTTTTAAGGTTTTGGCCAAAACAATCAACAGAGAAACAATAGGACAACAAAAGTTAATAGGATAGACGATTTCATCAGATGCACACACCTGGGCCAAAGTTAACTTCCGGTCCGTTTTTGATTATAATTTAACAATTAATTTTATATTAATGTTTCATTTTATTAATAGTATTAAATTAAAACTACTCAAGTTATTGATTCTTTGTGGAGGTCTACCGGAAGTTTCTATATAGACTTGGTAGTGATGATAAAATCTAAATGAAGTGATACATGCAGTTGTTTGTGATGGTTTGCTTTGAGACAGAACAGAAAATACTGGAAATGTAAAGTATGCTAAAAATGGTACATTGTGCACCTTGCTTTAAAAAGCACCTGGCTAGGTAACAAAGCGTTTGTATATTATAATCAACTTTCATACCCCTGAAGAAATAAAGCTTGCTTTTTAAACTCTAAAATGGAAATTGTATCCGTTCTACACCCCGCTGTGTACCTTCACTGTAATAAGATTTAGATCTAGAAGTACTCGCTTGAAGCGAACATGACGCACAGAATGAAGACTTGGGCTTACTTTTTTGCTCCGAGTAGATGGCATTGGAGGTTAGTACAGGTGCTTGGCCAATAAAAAAAATACAAGTCAATCGCATGATTTATGACGCCTCCAAACGTGGCACTCAGACGGACTCTTGAGAGGTGGTTAGACTGCAGACTCCGCTCATTGGCAGCCCAGCGCCCGAACTTAATCTGATGCTATCTGCCAAAAGTTTGCTTAAAGGCGTACAATATAAGAGCATCAGCATCTGTCAGATCAATTTACTGGTTCAATGAGTGGGTTACTACAAACACTTACAGGCAGAAAATACAGCAGTGCTGGGCCAATGCAGCCTCTGAGCATAAATAATACAAGTGGAGAGAGAAGAACGTTATTGACAGGATTTAAATCAAACCACTGAAGCCAAAATAATAAGCCGGTTTATCTCAAACAGAAACTGTCCGTCGAGTGTAGACACCTGTTCAATCTTCACTCCTCCTGTAGGTTTTGAATTCCACTCAGATTTGGTTTGCTGTAAACTATCGCTTTTATGAATTTTTTATTGTGCGGGCTGAAATCTGATTTACGTTTCACAATAAGAATAAACAAAACAAAAAAATCTTCAACAGACACATTTAAAAATACACCTACTGAAAACATGGTCTAGGTTTTGAAAGTTAGCATGTAGCCCCTGATAGATGCTGTGTAAATAGCTCCCTAGCCCATTAGGACGTGAATCAGTACATATGTCACATATGCAATTATTTAGCTAAACATTCAATTGAAATGTCATCTAGATTGTGTTTCCCGAGTAGCATTTCTTTCTGTAACTGTCTGCAACCAGCGGCCTGGCTAAACTGTTGGCTGGTCTGTCACGATCGCGCTCCAATCCGTTCAGGTTCCCATTGATCCGTAAGCATAACATACAGCCAGGAAAACAAGGGAGCACTCCAGAATTACTTTCAGTTTTCCAGAATTTATGTAAATGTGTATTAGCAAAATTATATATATTTTTTCAATCTGCTACAACATGTCTACCAAATTGCAAATAAAAATTTGATTTGCAAGTTTTAATATTAGTTCTCTAATATTACCTCTAAATACTGGTCAAATTTACAAAAAATATGAAATGTTTACATATCTTGAACACTGCAAAATTCATATTCAATTCTAATGTTTACAAATGTTTTAGGGAAAAACACCATTCTTTCTGGCAATAATTTAATTATAATATTGCCCATTGAAATCAACAGAAAAATATTGTAGTTTTCATTTATAAGAAAGTGCAGCTCCCATTCACTTGTAGTCATAACCTCCCGTATTTGGGGCACTACGAAGTCCATTTAGTTTTTTTCCCATATCTGTTTTACTTCTTCCTTATAAGGTTTTCTAGATTCTGGAATTTTAATGTACAATAATAATAAATAGTAATATATTTGTTTTTTATTTTCTTTTAAGGTCTACTTAAAGTTCTGTATAAATAATGTATTATTTTTAATAATAAGTAAAAAAATTTAACAAGCACATTAACTTCAATAAAATGTATAAGTAAATGATATACTTAGTAATTGAATTATTATAAAAAAATCAGGGGGTGGTGCGGTAAAATGGGTTTGTGTTATAGCCTGTTCAAGTTAACTGGACTTTTATTTTGACGGTTCACTGCAAAGAGTGTTTGACAGTGGCTTTTCTCAAATGAAGAAGTGAAATACTTAATGAAGTTCGTGTGTTTGCGTCCTTGTATAGTGAGATGCCAATGCAGCATTACGCACGCAGTACATACATTTGGCAGATTCCGTGCCATTCTGCATTATACAGAAAATTCCATAATTTGGCATTCCATAATTCTGTCCGTGTCCAATTCAGTTGTCGATCCGGAATCAATGTACAGTATATCTACAGTTTCAACTCACAGCAAATGCATCTCTCTTTATCAAAAGCCATACAAAAATATTTTTATGACAACACTGCAATCACACCTGCTAAATTACAGTAGATTTCCAGTCCATGGTTTGCTTTCGGAAGCATGAAATGGAATTTCATGTCACAGCTCAGCAACTGTTGCTAATAAGGGCTTGGGTCTGTGTTCTTGTGATGCCACCGGCGTTGTCATGAAGCTCCAGGGTGATTATTCACAAGGCATTCACGGCTCAAGTGACTGGTTCAAAACAGCCCAGCGGCAAAAACTACTGCCAATGGCCACCGTGACCAAAGACGCCAGCCTGGGCAAGTACGATTGACATAAATGGGAATGCTATATTAGTAGAGGGGAAAACGAGGTTACCCAGGGGTTATACGAAGTTACATAATTAAACTGTTTATCATAAGCTGTATTTCAAATTGGGTGGTCCAACACGGTGGTTCACTTTGCATGACACTATCAGACGACTGGCACATGAGCTCAAAGTCATTTCCTTCCCAGAATGCACCTCTCCATGCTCCCACTCAATCAAGATAAATACAGTATTTAAAGTTTGATGAATTGCCTTGTAGAGCTTTTCCTGTTAAAAAAAACAAATGTTTGCTTAGCTGTTTGTTTCCCCACAGCATTTTGAAACCTGTTGGCTAATTACAGTTAATATAAATGAATTTAGTTTCTATATCTAGACTGTGTGGTCTGTCTTATATAATCCTATTCATTCCCTAAGGCTCTGTTCTCTCCCTGTGCATAATTCCCTGCTCCTTCCTATGCATCTACTTATTTTATTACTCTCCCCTTACTTGCTTTCCTTCCTTTTCTCTAATCCCTAGATGTCCATTTAACACCCTTTACCTCTTATTGCTGCAATTCTCTTGTATTTATTATTTTCATGTGCAGCCGACACTATAGCCCCTACGCCTTTCATTGCCCTACACCCATCCATACACACACACAAACACACACACACACTTAATACACTGGCAGGTGTTGTCACGCCTTTTCATTTCCACAAACAGGTGATCAGATTTGCTGTAGTCCACTGGGACTTGTCCACTGTATTGCTGACTGTAATTCAATCAAACTCCCTTGGACCCACCTAGATTGTGAAATTGCAGTGGTCCGCAGCACAGCCTGAGGGTCAAATCAGCAGCGTTTCACGAGAACAAGCAGTAGATTTAGCTGTTTAGATGATTTAGAAGAAGCTGTCTGATGTAAACAGGCAGGTGATCAATTTCTTAAGAGATATATGCATGCATGTTGTATGTACATAAAATGAAATAAAATCAACAGGTCAAACTAAAAATATATGATGACTAGTTTAATTTTTAAATAATTATTATGGGATTTGCAATGTTTGAAAAATGCACATTTATGATAAATCGTACGACCAACATTCGGGGGGAAAACGAAAAATGTACACTTTGAAGAATTAGTGACCGAGTTAATGTCGAAAGTGTTGCTAATTTTGTCTCATTTACATTAAAGTGGCCTTTGCTTTAGTAATCTTTTCGATGAAGTGGGCGTGGTTTGTGACATCATCAGAGAAGGAATGCCACTAGAGGGTGTATGTGCATTTTCACCTGTAATTCAAGATTATCAGGGCACATAAATCTTCAAATGACCCCCACAGATAAATCGTTTCTAATAAACACTGCAATATTACATTAAAAATAAAAATGAATATTTTTGATTTCATGGTGACCAAATAATTGGGGTTAAAATATGTATAATTAAAGGAGCAATATGGGATTTTTAGGAGGATCTATTGACAGAAATGCTATATAATACACAATCTTTCTTTCCATATCCATGAGTATCTCCATTAAAAGCCTTAGTACCGCAGGTCCTTGAAAGTCTTTATAATATTAACGCAGGTCCTGGTTTTTATCCTTCTTTTTATACTTAAAATCCACAGACCCTTTATTTTATGTTATAAATAAGACATCGCTCTTTATAAAGTCTTTCTAATGACCTCAAGATCTCTTCCCTGCTTCAAGATGATAAGACAAGCCATCTCGGCCGACCACATCTTTTTGTACTGTGGTTGCCACCGCCGTCTTTCGAAATGGAGGCATGTGCGGAAGACTGAGATTGGTTGCAATTCTCAAACTCAGCGCTAGAGGACGCCTTAAATCACATTCTATACCTCTAAACCAAGCAAGATGAGTTACAGGGTTGAATTTAAGTGATACAAATTTTGTCGAAATTACATTAAGCTGTCACTCCGTGTGTGCGAGACATTTCAGGACCACATGTTCAGGGCTCTAGACTGCGACTTAATGGTTGGATTTGACCTGCCAGTACGACTGCCAAACTGATCAATTTAATTTTTTTTGCGTATTATAAATTAAATGCGCCGAAATGTTATATTGCGTAAGCGGCCTATTCAGTCACTCATTTTCGTCTCCCCTCCTTCAACCATTCACTATCGTAAAAAGCTCTCTAACAATACTGCACAGCTACTGGGGAACAAGCTACTTTATTTTTTGAGGTTTAAGAAGTAGGGAAACAAAACACATGTTTGTTCAAGTATATAAGCCCTTAAAGGGTAAGCTGCATATTAAAGATCTATGTTTATAATGTTCATCAAACAACAAAGGACGGGCACAAAAACACTCATTGGGCCTCATTCATGAAACAGGAGCAATACAATTTTTTGTGTAAATCATTCGTAAAGTTGTTTTGACGTTAATTTTCGTATGCATGAAAATTTTCGTATTTTCAAAATGTTACTTGGTACGAACGAAATGTACACCTGCTCCATACCACATGTAAATAGTGCGTAAAACCGTACATAACGCTCTTTATACTTTTAGACAAACTGATGACACTACGTTTTGATGCACTATGTATCATAATACAATTTCACGTGTTCTTTTTCCCTGTGTTTAATCATCTTTTACTTTTTAACTTTGGGTAAAAGGCAGGTCTGCATAGCCATCCAATCACAGTGGAGGAGAGGCGGGACCAATGCTTCATTGACCCACCTTCACACGCAACAGTCGAGAAGTTAATATTATTGCTTACTGCATTTTCATAGTAAGTAATATTCTTCGAAATTAGATACTAGTAACAAGTAGTCTAACTGTTGCGGATATTCTAAATCACAGCAACAAAGGCATCTCCGGAATAACGCAAAGTGCCTCCAAAGTGTTCTCAAGCGCCACCAGCTGGTCGTTTTCAGAAGAGCGCCAGGAAGTTTTACTTTAGCTGGCTAAAAACGCTTTTGAGGACACGGTTTAAGTAATACATTTTTTGGTAAGCATAAGGCCTATTAGTATCTTATGCATTGATGCAATATAATGTAGCCAAACTAGAGAATTAAGTCCAGAGAATTTCAGCATTCCTAGATAAGTAATAAGCGTAACTACAATTAATACGTGGGGATTATGCTTATTGTGAATGAGCGTGCACGCTCGTCTTGTTTACGAATTATCGGAATCCATTAACAAACACACATTTAAATACGAAATCTGATGTTTACGAATTATTTGTGAATCCGGATTAAAGTTTCGGGAAGGTCGGTTTTACGCGCAAATTACTCGGAATTTACTCCTATATTTACGAATGTTTCATGAATGAGGCCCATTGCTTTGAAAGGAATTGAGTTCATTTTTAGGATTTGTTCACAACAAACAAAGGAAGAGAGCTTGTGTTGAAAGAGAGTTTACATGTACAATAAAGATAATTCAATCATAAACAATGATTTGTATGCATTTCTAATTGATTTATTAATGTCTTGAATACATTTCAATGAAGTTTTAGGCATTCTTTTTTCTTATCTCACCCCACGACTCTGGTGATATCAAATTAAGGGCTGGTGCCACCAAGCTGCATCTCTCTCAAGTCGTAGTCTAAAGCCCTGAGGTTGGTTTGTTGTTTTCGTAAAAAGTGTATTTCTTATTAACAGTGAATCATTGTTTAATTTACTTCTCATCATTACAAAAAAGGTCCAATAGCAACTCCAAAGAGAAAATCTAATTTGGCCCTTAAATGGTTTATAAGGTGCTTATTGAGATTCATTCGTGGAAGAGTTCAGAGCAATGAGACAAAAACACAGATAAAAAGTTTGAGCTGAAACCGCATTACCTCCACCAGCAGCTCGGCTCAGTTCTGCGTAACATCCCTGGTGGGAGTCTCTCTCAAAGATAAACATTCACTGTTCCCTGTCTTACCATAAGCTCATTTCATTCAGCCAGATAAGTTTGCTTCTTAAACGCGAATCACAATGGCACGCTTGCGGGGAAGGACATGGGTGTGCCAGTAATGAATAAAACCTTACTGGAGTGCTAAGAGAGATAGTTAGAAATACAATTACGAGGAATAACAAGTTAAGCAGAACAGGCTGAAATCAAAGCAGTGTTAAAAATGTAATATGCAAAATGGGATACAACGTATGTTATGTGCAATACCACCCCATTGTGGGGCAGACAGTAATAGGCAAAGTGATTATTGCTATACCATGTCCTGTATAGAAAATACATTTGGAAATGTAAAGCTCTATCCTACAGTAGTTTCTGTAATAATCTGATCCAGACAACAATTCTGAATCGGTGCATCTCTCACTAGTTATCCACAGTACACAAGACAGCAACATTAATGAGTGTGTTGTGTGTGAAAGTGGTTCACAATTTCAAGCAACACTTCCAATGCCTTTTTAACCGTTGTCCCGAGAGTAGTCGAACAGGGAGTGTAATGGTCTACGTAAGCATTTTTCTGTACACCTAGAAAGCGTTTAGCTTCGCTTGCTGACATTTCGGGCCAAGGTGCTGATTGTGTGTCTGTGGCTGGTTTAATCTCAAACAGCATGTGCTTCTATGATTATTATTATTGATGGGGTTGATGATGTCAGTAGTGAATAAGATGATGTGGGTGTGTGTGCGGAACGTGTGAGCTGGTCTGGTCCATGAGAATCATGATGTGTCTGTTGGGAGAGCTGTTTTTTTTTATTTGAAGAACATGGATAATGCAGATTGCTGGAACTGTGGCTTGCAAGTATATGAAAGGTCATGCACATATATGACTTTAAAATCCCCGCTGTGCCAGCACAATCCTCGATAAAGTTAATGCTGTAAATAACTTTTCGTGGGAAGAACAAGCATTTAGATGACATCATCTAATTACTAACCAGCAGCATCTAAAGTTCAATCTACAGTGTTCCTAAAGCAGTGAAGCTACTTTTAACACCACGCATGTAAATGGCAGGTTACATTTTAAAGGCCTTTCCTTTTAAAAATCACATTGGGCTGACACTGCTGACGTGCATTGATGTAAACCTCAAAAAATTAAGATCAACAGCGCCTCTTAGTGGCCATTTTGATTTTTACATTCATGGCCAGAGCTACACCCGAATTCCTGCCTTTCCTTTATGTCGTCAAATTGTGGAAACCAATACAATGAATACAATACCTAGTTATATTTATGATATTGTAATACCATTAACAAGAATGACTATCATGATTTATTTGTTCTTCTTCAGCCCTATCATCTATTGTACATGTGGAAATTTCAAAATCTTCGAAAAAACATTTTTTTACAGACGAATATATATGTGTGTATATGTATTACTAGTCAGTAAAACAATCTTTTAAAAGATGTTGTTATTCTTTGTTTATACGCGTTTCATTTACTTGAGATGTTTGGGCACTCAAAAGTGTTGCATCATTAATGTTTTTAGGGCTATAGAGATTCCCTGCTATTAACCTCATCACAATCTGCAATAAGACTCATTAATCACCGTGAGATGACTCCCTGATGCTTTGAGTCGTGATTGCTGTATGAATAAGGGCCAATGAATGTGCTTTGATTTCAGTGGTGTTGTAGTGAACTGTTGATCAGCATACGCTAAAAAATTAGCTTGATTATGCCATTGACCCTCATTCTTCAGAACCGGCGCACCAAATGACAAGCAAGGTCAGAGACATTATTGTGAGTGACTTTGTTGCATCCATTCAAAAAATAATAAAAGAAGAGCTTTTATTTGCTTATAAGGTTAGTATTGCTAAGATACTTTTTGACATTAAAAGTTCTTTAAAGTGTCAGTTCACCCCAAAATAAAAATGGTCATAATTTGGTCAAGCCCTTGTCATTTCAAACCTGTACGACTTTCTTTCTTCTGCAGAACACAAAATAAGATGTTCTGAAGAAAGCTGGTAACCAAAGAGCATCGGCACCCATTCGCTCTAATGTATAGACACAAAACGCATGTGACCAGATTCCGTAGCTGTTTGGTTAAGAACATTCTTGAAAATATCTTCTTTTGTGTTTGAACACTGCAGTAGAACAGTGTCACACAATCACCATCTGTGTAAAACAATTGTTTATTCAAACAGTACACACATCATTGTTCGCAAATCTTATAACTGATGTGATTGAATGAAATAACATTACACAAGATGTCCTGTGTGACATCAGATATACAACGTGACTGACAAAGGCACTTCTGACAAACAAAAAATGTGATTAAGGAAAAATAAACATCAGCTACTGGTATCAAGATCTAATGAAATGTCTTGCCTAAACATATATTCTACAATAAATTTATATAACATACAAAAAAGTAAAGATCGTATTGCCAAAATAACAAAGATTACACTAATTGTACTATAAATGATGGAATCTAAGACAAAAAAACAAGAAAATTAAGAATTTTAAGGTAAACGTATGATTAATTTGGAAGGTACTGAAGCTCTGAAAACCAGTGTGGTAGACACTGTGACCCCAAGGGGGCAGTGTCTCATCATAATGTGGAGCAAAGGTAAAGTACAGTTGACTCATAGGTCATAAGAGCTTATACTACATAATTGTGTATTTTAGTCTGACATTTAACAACTCCAAAACATCTTAAGTTGGGTTAAAACATGATTTTATTTATCAAGCCTGTCTTAGGTAAACATTGCTTGTAAGCAGAGCATAAGAATGAAAAAAAAGTAATTTCAATTTTGGATTTGTGGATATTCAGAGTAGACACTGTATAGAAACTGATTCTTGGCCTCTGAACAATAGAGATTTGGAGTATTTAGGCTAAAACTATAATATAGAGTGCTATAATCAGTCAAGTCTAGTAGTGAGTGTTTCCTGAGCCCTGTCCCTGCCCTGTGTCTGATCCCTCCACAGCAGAACTCAATACCTCATCTGTCCTGAGGGAAGAGAGAAAATCAATACAGATCCAGATGAGGTCCTAATGCCTCCAGTCCAAACTACATTTAAAAGAAACTACACTACAGATCGCTACAGATGCTTCAGTCTAAATCCAAAAAGTTTTTATCATCTCTCTATCCAAGTCATCTATCTGCAAGTAATTACACTTGAAGGGATGACTCACAGAACACAAGCAAGGTTCCCTTGGTGTAAAAACATGTATCATTTTTTGTTTAGTTTGGGAAAGATCTTTAGACAGTTTAAAGAATGGTTTAAAAAATGCTTTTGAATCCATAATTGACTCTTGTTAATGCCATCCTATAGGCGTGTGCCTTACTTTCTTTCTTGCTTCAGAAAGACCCAATTTAAGGAATTTTTCAAGGACAAATCTCATTGGTTCTCACTTGTCTCAGATCGTAGTTGAAATACTTAAAGAGGGTGATTAAAAGATATTCAATATGAACAAGATACGCCACTGCTATTACAATAAATAGGGATGGAATGCAACACTCACTCGTCGCTCTGGTGAATGAAGTCCCACCCTCTAACAAAAGCAGCCAATTGTCATACCGCAAAGACTGCCGCATATGCAGTTTTGCAGCAATTTTGAAAAAGTTGATTTGTTGCGCAAATATAGCTAGTTTATGAAAAAAAATTATTCTAGATGCGATCAATTGTTTGACAGTCCTAAAATGAAGGATTTTTTTATTATAAAATAAATATTAGAATAATCAAAATAATGCATTAAGTAGGACTTAATACATTTATAAAATGAAGTATAAATATTAATATCACATTTTGATTTTTAATAATAGTCCCTGAGATCGCACACCAGTTTCTTATATAATGTTAATTTCTTATAAACATGTTCTGTTTTTGCGTTTTCTTTGTACCCTCTTTGTGCATTACTACTATGTTTAAATATAACACAAAATCCCCTTTCCTAACTGCAAGGAGGCGTGTCCCAAACACGACCGCCGAGTGGCATGACTTACGTAAACGTACCTAGTTCAAATTCATGGAATTGATCAAATTATTTTTTGGTTGAAGTATTCCTTCAACTCACTTACTTGTCATAAAAATGTTCCAACATATAATACTGTTCAAATTTCAATTAACTAAAATGTTTCTCATGATATTTCTAACCATGTGTTTAAAACGAGCGTCATAGAGAAAAACAAAACTGTCCTTATTGTGCAAGATCATTTTATTATTATTATTGTTTATTTAATTTTTTTAATGGATGGCACAGACTGAATAATTTAGAAAAAGCAGCCAATAGGTGCCCAGATCAGATGTGATGTCCTTCGGGATTGTTCAAATAAAGCATCTCAGGGTAAAACCTCAAGAAGCCAAGAGAAAATTTCTGCCAATTCTAGTCAAAGGTTGATTACATAGAAAGATGCCAAAATATAACTCTTTTAATTTATCTTGGATGTTTTTAGTTCCTTCAGCTACATTTATGTTTTTCTATAGTTAGTATGAATTTATTATTAATAAAAAAGCTGGAAAAAATATTAACAAAGAATAAGTGACCCTCAATTTTTGAACAATAGTGTATATCACATTAGCGATAGTAAAACATTATTTTCACGACTCGATATTCAAAATCACCTTATTGCGAGGACAGTAACTCTCAATGTCACCTCACACGCTCTGTCTGGACCTTTTCTCCTTGATCACTTCTGACCGTCTCTCAGCTTGCAGTGACTGAGCTGTCTCAAACTCAACTCGCCAGCAGAGGCTTCAATTGAACTTGGCAGTGCTAAAAGTCTTTTAGAATCAGAGTCTGGGAGCGTCACACTGGTTCCAGATCAGCAGTTATTTGACCTGATGTGGCCTTCGACTCAGCGTGTTTCCCCTGGGGTTGCTTTAGCAAGAGGATGTGGTCAGGAGCATTGATGTGTTTGTAGAGTATTGAGTAGAGGTGATCGGGGTCACGTCCCTCTCTCACCCGACACTGTGATGCACATGTTAGAGAGAGCAGATGGGTATGAGGTGAGCCAATGTGTGTCACTGGCAAATAGCTAATAAGGGACTGAGACAAAGAGAGAGAGAGAGAGAGAGAGAAGAAAAGGCACACACTTCTGCACATGGACATCTGCTTTGATTTATAGTCATCTTGTAAAATGATTTATAATGATCTGAAAGACATTTAAAAAAAAAGTCATGTCACCTATATCATAGATTCTTACTTTTCCAAATGTAACACTTAAAATGTCATTCACATAATGATAAACTTTCTCTCCTCCACTACTGTGCAAGCTCCTATACAGGCTCCTATATGACCAGGAATTATAAGCGTTTTCATCCTCTCATCACATTTACAGTACACATGAACCTTTTACATAAAGAGTACTTTGAGTAAACCTTTGTGGATACCATGATGTAAAACTTTGCCTCTGAAACCCAAACTGCTCTCTAGGGGGTTTGTAAGTGGATTGACATTGATGACGTCCGCTGTAAACTATACAATAACCGTACTAACAAGCATGTGCGATTTTAACAAAAAAGCACTAGACCAGAAGCCAAGATGCATTGATAGTGAATAGCAAATGATTGATTATAATGATTATAACAGAAGGTTAAAGTATACTGTATTGTTAAAAGGATAATTCACCCCCAAAAAATCCAGTCATAGTTTAACAAAAAAACATCTTTCTGATTAAAACTCGTATATGACCCCTTTTTGGTATATTTTGAGAAATGTCTCAGTCGTTTGGTGTCTATACAATGGAATTCAATAGGGTCTGATGTTGTTCAAAATATTCTCTTATGTGATCTGCTGAAGAAAGAAAGTCATGTAAATTTGGAATGGCATGAGGGTGAGTAAATGATGAAACACTTTTTAAGAACAAAAGGAGACCTTTATGTCCATACATATAAAGAGATCCTTCCACAATGCTTACACGTCTGTGGAAATAAACCTAAAATAGCCTCCTTATATATAACTGGGATGCAAATAAATAGTTTATCAACATAAAAGAGTTTTTGAGAATGAATGCACATGCTCCTCAGAAGAATGCACAGCTTAGCACTGCATTTTTGCTGTAGCTCTATACACACAGATCATTAATTCAGTCGCTCTGTTGCATAACCACGAGCTGAGAGCAAGAGTGTAGGAAGAAAAAAAAGAGAACATGAGGAAACACAGCACTTGACAGATTTATCAAAGCACTAAAAATGAATAAATAACATCATGAGGTTTACAAAACCCAAAACCTCCATCTGTGGCACAAAACAAGTGTATCTGTACAACGTTGTTTCAATTGTCACGTCTCATTCATTTTACAGCTTATTGTGCATCAGAGACATTAATTTTACACATCTGATTAAGCTTGAACGAATTCATCTGTGCCCAACAGCAATGAAACTGTAGATGTGCATGTTTTCTAGTGGTAAAACGGATCGTGGTTGATCCGTGATCCGTACCGATCGTTCTGTACGGTTCGGTAACACATGTGACCAGCAGATTAACTGTAAATGTATTAATCATAGAGTATCTCAAGATATCTTAATTTAAATTGCTGCGTAAATGTTGTGTTGAGTAAAAGCTCAAATGATGCAATCCCCACGCAAACGCACACCACTTCAGCAATTTTTACGCGCCGCCCACTCATGATTCAGTACGCATATAAGAAGACGAGAGAGAGTGAGTTGTTCAAGATGCTTCATGATCGCCATCATAACACCTGCCACATATATAATAAAATCTCTTCAGATCCATTTGTCGGATATTTACTCTCAGTGTATATCTTATTTATTTGTTATACATATTGTCTTTTTAAATCCAAGTATACTGTATAACATAGCCTAGAATATAGATAATAATGTTAAATAATCTGTTAAATTAATCCGTTGATATATTTGGGGTACTTTCAATAAAATGATTTAACCCCTTATATAAGCACCCCTATTTTTGAGCCTTTTATTGATTGCATAAACAGGTTAATATAATAATGATAACTAATAGTGAAACTATAATGAGCATTTACATTAGCTGATCCGTTGCACCACTAATGTTTTCTGTAATCCACAATACAATATTAAAAAAGAGAGATAAAAAAATTTGGAATAAATCTGATTATAAGACTTGGATCAACGATACTGATACGAAGATATTTTGGTAATATCCTCTGGTCCAGAAGTTCAACCCATAGGTTGTATGTGTGCTCTGAAATATTCACAGGAAGCAGGTAAAAACACTGCCAAATGCAAATAGTAAACCACAGCTGACCGTATCATCCTGTCACGGTTTCCCAGTGTTTTCCCCTTGGACTTCATTACCCATGCTTGTCCAAGTTTCCCACACCAGTTCCCCGTTTGCAATCACCCTCACCTGCCAGTCATCAGCCCCATGGTCAGAACTGTAAATATTCACTAATGTGTTCCCTGTATCTTTGTCTAGTCTTAAATGTTTAATATCAAACTCTTTTTGTAGTTATATTCTCCCGGACTTGTTTCCCTTATTAAAGTTTTTTTGTTACATGCATACTTTTGTCAGCCACTGGCTTTCGCTTAATACATGCGATCAGATGGGATTGGATGTTGTCTCCCATCGGTGTCTGTCCCCCGAATTTCAGGACAGACCCATGGTTGAGTTTATCAATCTCATCCTGGAGTTGAATGGCTCTTGGTTCCCATCCGAAAGCCTGTTGAGCGTCCCGACTCACCCCACCATCACGGCGAAGTCCTTCACAAAACCCCGCCGTAATAAATGTTTTTTAATGAAACTAAACTGAATTAATTTATATTAGGCAAATATAGAATTGTGGATCTTTTTTCCTTTTGGCACTAAACACAAAAATATGTATGTTTTGGCGTATCCCACCTCCTGCGATGTGACTATCGGGTCACATGACACAGCTAAAACAAATACTATGTCTTTTTTTATGTAATGCAATGTGTATTTTCCACAATCAATGAATGTTTGTATCTCCTCTTTGTCCCGCTTCTCTGAAACACATATTTTTAACAAAGCTCATCGCTCTATAAAGCAAGGTGTGCTTTGATTGGCCAGTTAACCAGTGCATAGTGATTGGTCGAATACTGCAAGCGTGCGACGGAAATGTAACGCCTCTTACCAGATATGGAACATCAGGTTCAAAAGCAATTGTACCTTACTTGCATATACTTTTGGACAGTCGTAGTTAACTCATACCAAAAACAGGTTTATGGGGGTGTGGTTACATGAGACATTTAAGGCAGGTCTGGGTGAGCATTTTTTTTTGATAGAATGCATCTTTTGTTCTGACACTGTAATTTTTGCAATTTTACGTGTCTAATACATGCATGGGGAACTTATACACACCACAGACACAGAAAAACGCCATATCATCCCTTTAAATATCTTTGTTCTGATGAACACGGAGAAAGATACTTATAACAAAACAGTTCTTGGACCACAATGAAAACCATAGTAGGAAAAATGACAATGGTAGTGCCCAAGAACTTTACCTTTTACTTTAACTTCGTACATTCTTCAAAATATCTTCTTTTGTGCTCAACAAAAAATACAAACGACAAATGTATAAAGTAATTTTTCTTATTCAATGGGGTCCACAAACTGTTTGGTTATAAGAATTCTTCCAAATATCTTTCTCTGTGTTCATCAGAACAAAGAAATTTATACAGATCTGGAACAACACAAGGGTTAATGAATGATGACAGAATTTCACTTCAATATGGCTTAAGCAGAAAAGTGCTCTGGATGACTGAGGCATCTTACGATGGATCAGAGCATTGTTTTAGATGGCGTGCCAGGACAGGACCAAATGAATCAGGTCTGTGTGTGAGGGAGGTGAGATGGGGGGTGACAATATATAACGGTTCTAATAAAGTCAAAAAAATTCAGTGCAGAAATTCAAGCAGAATAAGGGGATGAGAAGTGAGACGTCTGAAGAAGGAAAGGCAGAAGCTAGAAAAAAAGGTATAAAATGATAGAGAGAAAAAGGGGAGGGAGGGTTATACAAAACACCCACATCATGGCAGTCAGTGGAGACTCAACCCACAGCACTGAAGAGAGAAAGAACAAGCCAGAGGACACTGACGAAATAATGTATGTAGCTCCTGTTCTCTACTTTCGTATGAGCAGACCCTGGACATTTAATATGTGCACAGCAAAGACACAGAAGAAAAAATGAATCATGGTGAGTCACCTTTGATTTTAGATGTAGTTGATTCAGGATAAATTATCAGTGATTTATCATGTTTAGTTACTTTATGTGTGGAACTATCATAGATGACAGGATGATCTAAATATAAGAGATTTTAGCATGGACTCTGTTAGATACTCAACATTTAAAAGGTTATTTGCAATGTTTTCTAACTAACTGAGCCCATTACCCCACAGACAAACTAGTGCAGTGAAATTATATCTTAGGGTTTGACACATTTATCACAACAGATACAGGAACAGTAATGCATTATGTTAGGAAAGTACTTTGCATAACAGAATTATTTATGTCTCACGTAACCATATAAGCATTTTTCACTTGTGCCTCCAAATCATTCTACTGTTCTCAGTCATGAAGTATTTCATATATTTCTTACTTTTACAGCATCTGTGTGGTATATAATATGCAATTTTTAATTATTACTCATTAATATTTCATCATTTGAATGTTAAGAAGCTTAGAAGTCAGCCTGTGAGTGCAATAACCTGTGACTGCAATAATGTCACCAAAAGATTGAGTGAACATGTCTCGTCCTGTCTCGCTGATTTCAAAGAACCGCAGACTGGGATAATAACAGCAAACAATGCAACACTGTTTTTACCAGACATGCCAAGACAAGTTCAGATACGTAAGCACGAGGGAATACGGGTTTGTTAAATCAGTACATTAATCCTTTTTAGGTAAAAACATGAAACCATATTATGACATTACAGTTACATATATGTTTCATGTTTGGGTGTGTGAATGCAGAGATAAACACACATACAGTATGTTGACGTTGCTTGTTGGACACACAAGCACTATGGCTGTGATCAAGTTATCCTAACCATTGAACTAAGCTTCCTGTTTCCTTGTTTTTTTCATTTTTGACTCTGCATGAGGGAGAAACAGTTGGCGTTCAGCTTCACGCTGACTGAATAAGTTTGTCATGTTGTCTTAAAGGGATAGTTCACTCAAAAATGAAAATGTTTGTCATAGTGTATACTCATCCTCATGTTCCAAACTTGTATTACGTTTGTGAAAAACACAAGCAAAGGCAAAATACCAAAACATAAAAAATAGCACTGTCAAACGATTCATTTGTGTTAACAAATTTGCATTTGTGTAATGTGCATATTCATTTTGTATTTATAAACACAAAAATCTATACTTATTTAGGAATGATACCTGTATTAATAATTTAAATTAAATATACATGTTTACACACAATACACAGACATATATTATGAAACAAACTTTTATTTGGGATTTTGACAGCCATCCTTAAAGAGTAGATGCAAACAACCCCCAAAAAATACTTGATACTGTTATGTTTCATTGTATGGAAAAAAGCTCAGACAATATTGTTTTTTCTTTTTTCACAGCATTTTTCAAAGATATTACACAGTGTTGTAATGAAAATAAAAGTTTTTTTATGTCTGTTCCTTTAAGAGTCAGTTACTTTACAGTTGGTTAAAATCAGGGATTTCTGGTTTGAGTCCAAGAAGTTTTACTCCTCTGTCCACATGCCAACCCCATTCAGTAGAATCTCACAGCCAGGCAGTATTTCTTGTAAACACCTGTTTTTCTTCCTCTAAGTGTAAAAAAGATAAATAACTCAATATGGTGCACGTTCCTTCCTGCTAAAGCCGTTGTCAACAACATTATGTGCTACTACTAAAAAGACAGATAGAACATAACATGACCTCATTCATGTTTTTTCCTCTTTGGCAACTTACAGCATTCCAAACGTTGAGAGGTATAAAAGCTGGTATTTGATTTGTGTGCAATAATCCTTTGAAGACAGAAACATGTTCGTTCCGGCCTCCAAAAATGACTCGTGTGTGTGCTTACGAAATCTTGTGTGGGTGAAAGATTTAGTCGGGTGTGGAATACTAGAGCTCTCAACAAGCGGTCATCTTTCTATAGAAGAATCGAAGGTGTTTTGATTTCTGAAAAGGATCTGATAAGGCAATGAGTGACGTTTGTTTTTAAACCAACACTTTAGGATAAAAAGGTTTAATTTTCTGAGTGTATTTTGTAAAACAATTGAATCTATGAGTTGTCTGGAATATATTTACACTAAGTGGTGTGGTATCAAAATCACCTGTCTACTAAAAACACAGACTTTTTTCAAAACCACAGGCTATAGTATGCCTTCACTGGACATGACACTGCGTCTGCGGCCTGTTGTTTTTTAGAACAATGAGGGAATGAGAGAACAATGTTCATTTTGTGCCATAAAAGGTTCCTTATTTAGTTGTTTTGTTTTTTTGACGATACTCAAACATATCGGCGATAGCTGATTCCTTAGACGATAGTTGGCTGTTTGCTCATATATGCAGCAAATTAATATTAAAAACGAGCATTGCGCATTTCTTTGTGCGAGAGCTTGTAATGCGCGTTGCTCAGGCTTTTCCTCGCGTCAGAGAGAGTTTGTAATGTGCATGCACGAGAGAGCTTTTTCTTGCAGGAATTTCTATGCGAGTGAGGGTTTAAAACCAGCGCGCGAATCATTCCTGTTTGGCAGTCAAGTAATAACAGCACAAGCGGGCATCAATGATGCATTTGAATGAATGATATTGACTTACAGCAAGTTTACTTCCTCTCATTTAAAAGGTTGCGGTAGGAAGTAACAAGGTTGTCAACTGCACTGAACTTACACTCTGATAGAATGCTAATTTCAGTATACAATTTTCTGGATTTCATGTTTTCCCTTTTTTACTATACTATAGTAATATGAAAAAATGCTTAAGTATACTATTTGTACTATAAAACCGTTATGCAAAAAGATATCTCAGTGGTTTGTCGGAGAGCAAGCAGTGCTGCTCAGACCGATCAGCGTGTACAGGAGGAGAAAGCGTCCATCATTAATTGCTCTTCTGTTACTTTTATATAAACTGATAGGTCTGCGAAGTTGAAAACATAATAAATCCCAACTAAACATAACTCTGTTAACATTAAACAGTCGCCGCATCATAATAATGTGTGCATACTCTAGTCCGCATAATAAAATGAAACTGCTCTGCGGGGTAGAGGGGCAATGGCACTGTGAAAAAGGCCCAATGCGCTGCCGGCGTTTCAATATATGGTTATAAATAAATTAGTTCATTAGTTTAGTTAATTAGTTTAAACTGTTAATCACTTTTTTGCTTAATTTTTTGATGGCTCATGCTCTACATGTTTTGACTTTTTGTGAACTTCCATTTTGCTCTATTATCCCTTTTATACTTGGACACAATGGTTAAATTACTACCACAGCTATTTTATTTAGTAATATAGTAAATAATAATAATTAATAGTATGATAGTAAACAATATAGTATAAAACAGTTTTTTGATTTGGGTGTGTCATTATTTGATCAAGGAAACCAGACTTTTATTTTGACAGGTTGCTGCAAGTCCTTTTCACTGTGTGTTTGGTAGAAGCTTTTCTAAAATAGACAAGTGAAATACTTGTGAAGTAAACTCAGAACTGCTCCGAAGATGTGAGTTTGTGATCGCGAAAGAGTGAGACACAGACACTGAAAACTAAACGTACACTACACACTCAGTGTACAAACTCAGAACACAAAACTCCATCAGTCATTTACTCCGAGACAAGCAGAAGAAGCAGATTACATATTGAATAATAATTGACGTTATTATATACAGTTCTAATTTTATCAGCTGTTCAGCGCTAGTTATAAGTAAAAAAATTGCTAGATTCTGTGCCATTCCACGTTATACAAATTCTGTTTAATGCCCTGATTCCTAATTCCGTTCAATCAAAATGATGATAGGACCCAATTATAGCTCTCTGGTGAGCATGACCTTCAACCAGCCTGAAGTTGCAAGTTTTTCTCATGACAAACATGTAGTTTTTCCAAGTCAAGGTCTTCCATCATAATGAGTGCTTGTGGTCTGTTAACCTAGATTACACATTCTTAGTCAGTGAAATGCGCTGCTTTCTGCTTTGTCATCAAAGGTTCATGAGGGTCCCTGGCATCTTCAAAAATCTACAATTGAACATTTGGAATTGGGAAATCTTTATCTGTCAGAGCTTCCTCAGAGAGAAGAGCGTAACTGTGAATATTTCATGAAAATGACATGGAGAGTATATTTCCCAGATACACAGAGCCCTAAAAGAGCTTTTGGACTGATTCCAGATGCTTCTAAGCTTTCAGAAAAATCTTTGACGGTACCAGGAGCCAGACAACAGAGATCAATCAGAGACAAGAGTCTAGATGCTGGATGACATCCGATCATTTCCTAGCAAAGCAGAAATATGATAATGGAAAGAAACGATGGATATCTCCGAACTCCTTTTATAACATTCTTCAAATAATTTGAAGTGATTTAGTCAACTTTTTAAGTTTACAAATTTACAATAATGTAAATATCTTTCTTAAATTCCATTCACTGGCTGTTTTTGAAGGGATAGTGCACCCAAAAGTACAAATTCTGTCATCATTTTCTCACCTTCGAGTTGCTCCAAATCTGAAGAAATGTCTTTGTTCTGATGAACGCAGAGAAAGATATTTGAAAGAATTCTTATTACAAACAGATCACGTAGTAGAAAAAAATACAATGGTAGTCAAAGGTGCCCCAGAACTGTTTGCTGTCCGCTATGGATGCTTCTGTGTTCAACAGAACAAAAAAAAACAATAAAAAAGTAATGTTTCCTACTATGCTATATTTCCTACTGGTTTATAAGCATTCTTTCAAATATATTTCTTTGTGTGAATCAAAACAAAGACATTCAAGCAGAATTGGAACAACTCGAAGATGAGCAAATGAACAGATTTTTCATTTTTGGGTGAGCTACCACTTTGACTAGAGGATAGTGGCAAGTTAATCTAAAGAGATCCTTTAGAGTGAAAGCATGTAAATGGACACACTCACTGTTAAATTTCTCCTCTGTGCAATTACAACTCAAGTCTAACTTTCAAAGTAGGGCGTATCATTTAAGCAGTCTAAGTGGGTCCCGTGCATTATAGAGTAGGTCAGAAAGTGGTGAGGGGGTGTTTGAGAGAACTCTGATTGATGGCGGAGGTGGAAACGTCCTTCCTTTTGAATTATTCACTCCATCACGGTAATGCCTCCCTCCTTCACACAGAGAGTTCTTATTTCAAGAGTGCATTTACTCCCTATTGTTCCAGATGTGAGTTGGAAAAATTTGATGCCATTGGGTACGTGTGATTCTCACCTTGTATACGAGTCTAATTTAGAAACTAAAATAAACATATTGCGTTTAATGTTTCTGTTCCCTTCTTCACATGCAATTTAATTATCTCACACCGGACGGGCAGAACTGAGTCCATAAGTGCTCTTCCTGGAACTCCAAACCATCAATAATGGACTACAAAAACACCTGCCATTTGTTGTTACTATGGCGATTTGTAGTTGTATATTGAATGGATAATGCATTTTGGAATGAAAGTATCTACTCCCGTCCCGATAGGCTTTCTTTACTGTAAAGGTAGGTTTTGTGTTCTGAAATTATTTGATCGGTTAGAATGTATTTGTTTTCTGTCATGCAAGTTGACATCTCCCTTAGCTCCGCCCCCTGTACCTGCACCTGCACCTAAGTTGCTGTTCCGTCCTACTACTGTAGAACATCTCCTTAAGAGTCAATACATCCATGAAAAGCTTGACATTTTCATAAAAATAATGTGTGATGTAAAGCATTTAGATTTTTTATAAAAGCAACTTAAATATCATAATTTATCCAAGGCATGGACCTATCTTAAGCTAAGCTTTGTCTGTAAAACCAGGTACGATGGTTCTCAACAATTTTACCAAATGTATCAACTATCTGCGTACTCTTTCAACATCCAACAATGTTTTACAATGTTTTTACTTGATGGCAAAAGGAAGCCACAAAGATGACACAATTTTGTATGCAAACCCCAGAAGCGAGTAAGCATTCTAGGACTTCCAGTTCCATCAATCAAAAGTCTATGGGTTTTTTGAATAGGTTTTTGGTAAATTGCTCGAAATAAGGTCTGTAGCTAACAAAACCTCAAAATATTTTCTCGATTAATTCTATCACATAAAACACAGTAAGAATAATCTAAATGGGATTTTTTTAAACCTTACTGTGTCTTAAAAACGGCGTTTGCTAACAAGTTTCTAAAAGCGATTATTTCCTTTGGCGAGGACCTTAGATGTCATCGCGCATCTATAGCTCACAAATAATGCAACACGTGCACAAATCTCTTAAAACGCAGATGTGGATTCATGAGCGGAGTTAAAACTTACCAGAAAACACATCTTTAATGAAGTTTGAAAGAGTTGTCTGAGGCTTGATGGTGGTGACATTGTTATCGAGTAACCTTAGTGTCGTCTAGGGATGGGGGATTCCTCGACTCTTAATGTCCCCAAAGTCAGATTCGACTTTGAAACAGGAATAGACTCTGGTCGACTCCATTTCGACTCCGTGCTTTTAATCGGTTAAATTGTCTTTGTGCTTTAAGCAAAGCAACAAATAACATCAATCAATTGCATGTGCATGTCAATTCGTGTTCATTTTGAGCATGATAAGTGTGCTATCGCTTTAAATCAGTGCATCCCATAGGGCAAAAATAGACTCGATTCGTAAACGATCGCTGCACTGACGCATCGCACGGCATCTGCGACAGACGGACTGCATCCCCGTGCTGTGTGAATGATCTAATCCGCTAACATAATTACACCGCGTACGCACTGCACATGGAGTATGTGGGCAATTCAGTGAAAATGTAAACCTTACCATGAAAACGGCAAATACTTAATAAAGTGTAAAGTTCAATCAAGTTCACCGCTGTCTGAAAAAGTAACTGGTGCATCATGAGATACAACGATTAACATGGAGAAGCGACTAGAAACAACCATCCTGTTGCCTTTATAAACGGTTACTGATTTCACACAAATTGCAAGCCAATGGGGGGAAATTAGCAGAGGGGGATACCTCCCAATGCTTTGGATATTGTCAAAGGTTTACATCCAGATGGCCATTACATTCAGTTTTTCCTGATGAGGAATGATAAGATCACATCTGCTGGTCAACAAAAAGAGATGGCTAACAAGACTTTCCTCCACAGACCTTTAGCACCTGCACACAATAAACCACCAATTAAGACACCCTGACTAGTTGATGGATGGATCTATAAGACTGCATAATATTACCTCCAATGACATTAGTTTGTTAAACATGTAGATTAAAATGGAGAATGCATGCAAGGATTTTGTTAGGTGAATAAAGCCAAAGTTAGTAAAAAAGCTGTTAAAAGGGGTGGTCAAATATAAACTGTTTATTTAAAAGTCCAGTGTGTAGTTTGTTGACAGAAATTTATTGACAGAAATGCAATATAATATACAAAATATACACAACTACGTCTTCAGAGGTGTATAAAGACCGTACATAATGAAGTGTTATGTTTTTATTACCTTAGAATGAGCTATTCCTATCTACATACACCGCGGGACTCTTTACATGGAATTTGTCATGTTGTTTCCACAGTAGCCCTAAACGGAAAGATTGTTCTTCAGAAGTATTTTCATAAATATATTATCTTCTTCAGCAAAAAAAAAACACGATGACATCTTAGTCCAGTATGAGCTACTGTAGTGCTTCTAAAGGGACGGGTGGAGTGAGCCATTGGCTGCAACTCGCTACCTCACCGATTGATGCTGCTAAATTTAATACATGGGTACTTTTAAAAGTATCAATAATAGTTTTTGAAATAGTTCAATTTATTAAACACTGACTACTATCCAATATTTTTGTGTGCCATGCTTATTGCTCGGCACACAGCACAATTGTTTGAGCTAACTAGCGCTTCCACAAGATGGCATCTTGACAAAAATATTTATATTGTCAAAAAAATGTTGGAGATCACAAAAAACACTGCTCCTTCATAAAGAAAGCACAAGTGTGGAGATAAGAGACAATATTCGTTTGTTTAAACTAACTTTAGTTTAAAGAGTTCAATACCATTTGCTCACTACCACCCTCCGCAGTTCAGGAGGAGTAAATGAAAGCTACCGTTGTCACATAATTTTTTTAAATGTCAATATGAATTCATTCTGGTTCATTAAGTTACGATCAGTTCAGACTATTAGCACAAGGGCTGCTGGGAAGATACAGCGCTATAATGCTTTAATGGCACATAGCCAATGTGTGGTTGAGAAACAACATTATCCCCACGGGACACTCATACTGGGCTTAAGTCCAGTTTATTCATTATATTCACACCAGCTGCACAAAACTCGACAGACAGGTCTGACTACTAAGTCTAATAGAATTTCAATATTTTATGGAGCATTTTAAATTCACGTAATAATTTTTCGAATGCAGAGATTGACTGATATTCGTAAAATACTTGTTTTAAAATGTCAGCTGCTGTTTAATACGCTAAATTATTTTTGTGAAATAAGTTGACAAACGCTACATATACAATACAGCAGGTTGCATCAAGTATGAAACTTTGATTTAAAGCTATAAAACTGCACAAGATTTTCCTCCAATAGATGTCATAACATTTCGTCCAATTCTGTTATTCTAATTGAAATAATATTGTAACAGCTATTTAAGTGCAGACCAATCTAAGGCATTTCCACCACCCAGTATTTCTTTTTTTAGGAGAGGCAACTATAAATCTTCAAAACTGGGTTTCAATTGTTCCTATTTAACAGTTGTTTCTATATAAGTCTAGAGATGCTTTATATATTCCATTACGGATACTGCACCCCAAAGCAGATGCTGTAGTCCAAAATTATGATAAAACAGCATATATACAGTATCATGATAAAGCACTTATTTTAGACCAGAAAAGAAGATCCTAACAGTGCAGATGAAAGTGTGCGTGTGCCATCTGGCACTTCCAGGTGTGATGCAGCACTGTATGCTTTGTTTAGACTGCAGTAAATCTCTTACAGTACAACGGTCTGAACTGGGTCTCATATGCATGCGGTAATGGATTGGCCATGCGTCGGACAACGTCTGCTGGTCACACTTCTTACAGGGCATCTTTGTCCCGTACAGAATGAAAAGCAAGTTCAACACACACCCACGCACTCAAAAGAGGCCCGCTGTCTGTGACAAAGGTCTTTCATGGTCAATTAAAGCAACTCGACTTTCCACCTCAATAACATCTAAGCGTCTATTAGCTGTGGGCCCCTCCCGCATACGCAAGTGGCCCCTCTGTCGCAGCCCCCACTGCGCTCAGCTCATTGACTGTATGATTAGGTCATATCGTTCTCATCTGTCTCTCGAAACAATGGAAGAACAGCCCGAGAGCATAAAGTGCCAAAGCGCGGACTATGAAGTTTACACTACCTATTCCCCAAACAACTGTAAATCACTTGTAAATCACAGTCGGGTGAATGCAATGGTGGCTCCATCTTAAGTTGCACAAGTGGCAAGGTCACAAAGGCCGAAATCCGAAAATGAGGTTGAAAAGATATTGTTTGAGAGGGCAGAGAGTCAGCTCTTTTATTGGCATTAAAAGTCATTCATAAACAATGAACTGCAAATAAATGGATGGATTTTTCTGTGGGCAGGAGCTAAATGGAGCGATGGAATTAAATAGGCTCTCTAGACAAATGGGATTTTTGATTGACCTTATTCCAATTGTGTCGGGTTGAGAAAGGAGTCATTTTTAAATGTCTGTTTATCGAGCTGTTTGCAAAGGTTTTTAACGGAGTATTTAAGTTGGTTGCAGCAAGCTTGAGAGAAGCTAAGACCATAATGCAATTTGTTTGAAAACTCATCTTTTCTCTTCGCTTTGGCCTTTCGGCCACACCGAGATGGCATTTTTATCAACGAAAACGGAGCTTTTTGAAAACGCTCTTGAAAGTGGATAAATTTGAAAACATCATTTTCATGTTGTAGCCTGGATGAGGGAAACGGAGGGTTTCAAAAACGATGATGTGTTTGTCGTCATGTGACACTGTTGTTTTGGCTGCTTTCTAGTTTGATAGCATTAATGTCCGTTCGTACCTACTTTAGATTGCATTTAAGGAGCCGGAATATTGAATTAGCCTACTCGCAGTTATTGTTTGGCAGCGGAGCACGAGTTAGGTTTCACTTTTGCAGCTTTATAGTTTCGTGTTACCCGCAGCAACATCCCTACCTCTTTGTCCATACATAAAAAACCTCTGTGGAGTTTGTTCCACATTGCGTTGACATAATAATGTACTGTAGAAAGAACCTAAATAAATGCCTGACAGAGAGGACAAAGGCTGTCCAGCCTTGTTTTACACATGCGCATTAACGTTACCTGGATGTAAGTGTATTTAATCGTTTCAGTGTGGAAGTGCATTGTCTGGAAGACTATTGAAAACATTAGTGTGGACGAACAACTTTTGGAAAACAGAAGCTCAAGCTCCGTTTTCAAATGAAAACGCACTAGTGTAGACAAGGTCTAAAACAACTCCGTCACATGACCAAAGTGTGTAGTTGTTTTTGAAAACCTCCATTGTTGACATAAATGCCGTATCTGTGTGGGTGGAAGGTCAAAACAGAGAAAAAAGCTGCCCTTTCAAACCAACACGTATTTAAATGGACATGACCTGAAACTCAGAGCTCCATCCAACTCCAGGTGCCAAAAATGAAAAGTGCCCTACTCAGAACTGCCTGACATTATTTACACAAGCATCTCTCATCATTAGATTGCCTCCCCATCAGTTTCATAGAAAGGTACCATATTAAACAGCAGATCCCCTAGGAATTCCTAGACCACTTGAATCCACATTCATAATTTAAGGAAACATATTCAATGCTGTCTATGCCCCGTGTCCCAAGGGGCCACAGCCGTAGACTGGGCGACCTTTGATTCCTCGCATGCTCGCAAAAGCGCCAGTCCATTGTCCACGGCTACTGCCTGTTTTTACATATTGATTACATTGATCCCTTCACTAAGCACTTAAAATGAGAATCTGAAGAATCAATACGTGCCTTCTGCTGTTGTCTTGCTATAACAAAGTTCACCCCCAAAACAATACCTAGTAGGGCTGCTGTGAAGTTAATACTTGGGTTGCCGAACCATGTTAATGTTTACAAATATAACCTATTCACTTATATTTGGCATTTAGGAACGTTTAGGTGTTTAATTTTTCAGTCGTGTCAACCCCGTGAATCTGATTTGTTCCAAACAACACAGCGAGTCCAACCTTGGTATTTCGGACAAAAGGGGCGCATCCAGAGGGCTGGGATAGAGTTTCACGGCCAGATTGATTATCTGAAAGCCTGCTCTCTTTGTTCTGGTCCCAATGGTGCTGAAGTTGCGCTTCGTATGAACGTGCTCTACACAGATGCGGAAACCTGGGTGAAAAACAATAGCTGCGTAATGGTTTTTATGTAATTGAGTTAACTTCGATGTGTGGATATTTTTAACCGGGGGTGTTTTTTTGAAAACAGAAGATCTATGATTTTGAGTTTATTACAACAGTTGAGGTCAACGCTTATCGTATGCCAGTTTCTGCTAGATACAAAAATAAAATACAGAAAAAAAGACAAAAACATCTGTGCCAAGAGCTTGAAAAGATTGTTTTTGGATAGTTCACCCAAAAATGAACATTCTATTATCATTTACTGGCACAAAAGAAGAAATTTTGCGTTGACTTGCATTCGCTTAGTGTCCATACAATGTAAGTGAATGGGGGCCAGTGCTGTAAACATACAAATTTTCTTCAAAATAACTTATTTTGTGTTCTGTGGAAGGAAGTCACATAGGTTTGAAATTACAAAAGGGTGATGACATAATGTTTGGGTGAACTATCACTTTAACACTACAAACTAGTTTTCTTGCAGATATCAACACTGACTGTTTACAAGCTAAAGAGCCACTTGTGACTCTCTAGTCCTAAAAAAACACCACAAGGGTCACTTAAACCATTCCTAAGGCTATTAAAATATTGAATCACCTCCGCATTGAATAATGATCTTGTGAACGTAAATCAGCTGGACAAAAAGTAACATTCCCAACATCACGTGAACTCGCACTCCTTTTGAGAGGTTGTTAGCGTGTCATTTATTTTATGGTGTAATCGCAGCTCTCAGCCTAAATAAATGCTGGAGTTCACTGAACCTCGCACAAAGCAGGCACACTTCAGCGGACAAAGACACGGGCGGAGCGAGAGAACATCAAGCTCTTCTGTCTTCTCCTGGAGGGGTGTTTGTTCAGAGTGGGTGCAGGGCAGTTTGGAGGAGGAGGAGGGGGAGAAGTGAGTCAGCTGGGAGGAAAGGGAGTGTGTGTGTCAGGTTTTGCCTATACGTTACGGGTGCAACGTCCTCGGGAGGTGAATGGTTGAATAAATATGAAGTGTCTTTTTTGAAGGAAAACTCATGATGTCAGTTTAAAAACAATAGAAGTTGATGTAAGTTAAAGAGCATGACAGAAAAAAAAATTTCTGCACACAAAATATGAAAGATATGAATCTAAGATTGTGAAAATCTCATAATATGAGCATGTGTGTGTGTTGTTTGTATTTTATTATGTAAGGTTTAGATGTGTGTGTATTAAAAACTGCGAGGGAGGAAGAGAGAAAGTGTGTGTGTTTGACGGAGGGGTGCGTGAAGCTCATTGTGAACAGCAGTGAGTTAATCTCTTTAGTGGCACACGTCTTGTGTAAAGAGGTGTAATGGTCTCTGCCCCCTCCTTGTCCCAGGAGACCCCGGGGTCCCGTCTCCAAGCAACATTTACATGTCAGTTTTTCAACCAAAAAAAAAGATGTGGAGAAAAAAAACTCTAGGGAGCTGAATGGTGATAAGATCCACCCCCTTTGCATGGTTTGCTCTTGTCTAACGGCAGTCTGGAGTATTCGGTGACTGGTTCACTCAAGGACAAACACTGATTCGCACATGCATGGCCGTGGAGAGCATTCAAAGGAGGTTTGATTCAGGATTTGTCAGTGGATTTATTTTGCTCCGACAGTAAGTCTCTTTTTATCATCCGTTATATTCTTGTGAGAAAACCTTTGAACTTGAGTGAAGATAAGTGATATTAGGTTATTGAAGGCAGGAATGGAGTCCAAGTGGGATTGTTTACCTGCTGCACATGGTTGGAAGTGATGTCTGTGCATGTGCCAAACGCTCAATGCACTGGCCAAGCATACTTTACATTTGCTGCTAGTTTTCTACCTTTCAATAAATGCAGCTGCTTGCATTAGTACAATAATAACATGCAATGGATACAGATTGCAATATGCTTTTCACAATGTACTGAAAACTGTCATATAGTATGAATAATGACACGTTGAACCAAGTCAAAAACTCCCTTGTGTTCTAGTGATTAATGGGAGTTAATTTAACTGTGTTTTATTGCATTTATAATAACAGACAGCTGCATATATTGTGTGCGACAGGACTTGTTAATTCATAATAATGAGTGCTCATTAATTTAAAGCCGTGTACAAAAACAAAATGGCAAGCATTACATCATTGGTTGGCATGCATTGAGAAAATGTGTCTGACTCTGTTAAACAAAGACTCAGATGAGATCGCTTTTCATTGGAGAGGATCGACACAGGGCTGTCTATAGACTTTAGGTCTTTCTGCTGATGTGTTTATAAAGGAACAGTTCGACTAAAATTAAAAATCCTCTCAACATTTACTCACTTTCGAGTTGATTCAAATTTGTATACATTTCTTTGTTGTGAAGAACACAGAGAGAGATATTTAGAAGAATGCTTATAATCAAACAGTTCTTGGTCCCCATTGACTACCATAGTAGGAAAAAATTATTTATAACTTATTTGTTCTGTTGAACACAAAAAAAGATATTTTGAAGAATGAAGGACAGCAAACATTTGTGGGGCAAACCCAAAAAAATACATTATACAGGTTTGGAAACAACTAGAGAGTGAGTAATTTGAGTAATGTGAGTAAAAAAAGATTTGCATCTGTGTTCTTTAATACATGCCCGTTTCTGTTTGGTAAATGAAATTAATACATTTAATGTGTTACATTTAGGATTTTAACTTTGTTTACAACTTTCTGCCTGGACGTAAGGTTGAATTTGTTTACATTACTAAATGCATTAACTGACATGAACTAATAGTGACTACATTTACACGCACTCTCATTATAATAGGATTTCGGCAATATTCCGATTGCTACGCTCATAATCGCGGTAAGCATAATCGAAGTAACATTTGTGGTCGGTTTTAATGGCAATATGAAGGTAAACACATGAATCCCATTTATGCTGCTCTGACCAAGGTGTGCTTCTATCATGCATCTTAAGTGCAAATTCATGGTAAACATGACAATCTGAAGTTTTACTGTAAACACAACTTGCAGCATTCTCTGGTCCTTATCTTCACACAGAAACAATGCGAATGCGATGACAGCGTATACCACTGTCGTGGAGGTATTTCCATCACATTTCTATATCACGCCGCCGAATAACCATAAGATGCCTCCAAATAACGGTGTTTTGCATTTCACTATACTAAAACGAGAGCCAGTAACACACACCTACTGTAACACACACATCAGACTTATTAAACGTTTATGTAAAAGGAACCGATGAGGTGTTCTCATGTCATCATGTAAACATGTTACTGCGATTAAGTCCTTACTTGGATTTATGGAAATAATTGCATTACTGGTGCGCATGTGAACGTAGTCGTTGAGCGATATATTTTTCAGCATTTATTTATTTTGTTAGTGTTAGATTATGACAATACAATTATTCATGTAAGTTCACGGTGCGATAATTAATGCTTAAATATTTTTTACTAAATGTTGAAATTAACATGTAACAAGATTAATAAATGTAAATAAATAGAAGTATTGTTCAGTATTAGCCAATGCATTACCTAGCTGTCAACAAATGCAAACTTACTGTAGTGTTAACTTTACAAACTAAATAACTTGGTGTGATACATTATTTACAGTTTTCCTAAATCCACTGTGATATTAATAATTGAACAGAGCTGGTATGTTTAAAATTTTCTTTCTAGCTAATAAGCCTTCAACATTTCAGCCATTATAATTAGGCCAGTTTTACAAAGCCACGTGTGGCTATCACACCAGGTCTTTTGTTCGCGGGGCCCTTTGCCATCAGCTTTATCTGCTCCGACAGACAGATGGAAGGCATGATGTGTTGATTATGGATGTGTAATATACGCTTTCGGCACATATGAATCATAAAAGAAGGTTGATTAGCTGGTGACAGACCTTTGGTTCTCTTGAACTGCTGTCTGTTGATTGACAGCTCTCCTCTCCCCAGTGGCCTTCCATAGAAGATGTTCAATGCAGAATCAGAGTTATTATTTGGAAAAACGTGAGGACGTGCTTGTTTCTATAGACTATACCATAGCAAATTGAAAAAATATATCAGGATAGCCTGGTGAGAAGAAAAAATGTGCTTGTGACCTACTGACCTACGAGTACTACCACATTTCATTAATGTTTGCATATGAACCTAGAACTGTTTGACAAAAAGGAGGGGTTTTGTGTAAAGCTTGCGCTCAGAAGGTCCTCCACATAGTTATTCAGAATAACTGTCATTACGTCTACCCCTGTTATCTCCCACCTGGGCAAAGAGTCAACAAAAAAGTTGTTGAGTTTCTGTATGCTTACCCCCCGAACGTTAGATAAAGTAAACACTGACTCCTCTTCTGCAAAGAACTATATCATTTAAATGACAACATAAAACATTTCACACCATTTTTGAAAATCCATGTTTCACCAGGTTTGCCAAAGGAGAATAGGAAGGATCTCCACACAAGGCTATGAGTCCATCAGAGCATCCGCCGTCATTAAAATTAAGTAATAACGCACCTGCCGCCACCAAAACCACCACCTGCTTTCTCCAGATGTCCCAGGAAACATGGGAAGTGTCAGCAGTTTGATATCAGGCCATAGCCTCCACAGCAAACACTGCAAAGCCTCCGAACACAAACTCAGGAAAGGGCTTCATTCTAAGAAAACATGCCGTAGTTTGGACGGCCTTCGGAAGTATGGCTTCTCTCAGGACCACTGTGGCAACAACAACTCAAAAGTCAGCTATCATTCAGGCAAAAACGAAGACTTCTTTTACATCAAGGTCAACAACAATCCCCGAGCCGGTCACCATAATTATAAAACAGCTGAGGAGAGTGAAGGAACATCAGCTGAGATGGACAGGAATGGAGGGCCACCAGAATTAGTTCCTCTGTCTGGGAAACTAGAAAAGGTAACAGAATTAGAGGCAGGCAGAAGATGATGGTTTGCACTTAAGGTCTTTTCAGTTTTCACCATTTAAAACTAACATATTATGTATGCATACAATTTGTGTCACTCGAAACTAAACAAGTACACTAAAACAGTAAATCTGCTTGCGAAACGTTTCTCAGATTGAACTCAAAAGATGCCCTATGCCCCCAAAACATTGCTTTAACAGAACGTCAGACAGCAGTCAAGTATAGTTGATGTTATAGTAATCCACACCAGCCCTTGACACTTTCACTGAGAGCTTAGCAGCGTCTGCTCCATTTAATTAAACCTCCAGATTGGCGAGGTAAGAATGCTTTAATCTCTCCAGAGAGTCGGTCCAGTGGCAGCGTGACGCTTGTTCGCAAGCTTCTCTCTCCCTTGACCACCCCTCATTTTAAGAAAGTCCCTGATATAAAAGGAAATCAGCTTTCCAAAAACAGGAAGTAAACTAACAGGGTATAAAAGTACTAGGAAAATGACTTTTTTGTTGTTGTGGTGATGTTCACTTAATAATAATAGGAAGAAGAATTTATCAGTTATAGTGGCAGATAGAATTCGCCATAGCGGTATAACTGCATTACAAAATTTTAAAAACTAGTATGATAATTTATACATTATTCCTTACTTTAAAAATGTCTTATCTAGTATTGTATAAATAATGAATTAACATGTAAAAATAAATAAATAAATCATTCCTGAAAACCCCTTTGCAACACTGCAGCTATTCCGATTAAACTTTTTAATTTACATTTTAAATTACATACATAACACGTCAGACACGTCAGAGCAGCGACAGGAAGTGAAGATATCAATTACCGTGGTCTTCACTATTATATTAAAGAGTAACTATAAAATTACAATTTATGCCATTTGTAATGTTACTGTGTGAATGTAAGCAGTCTGCCAAGATATAAAGGCGAAAGTGAACGAATAGCAGACCGATCACAGCAGACTAGACCATATGACCAATCAGATCAGAGTAGGCTGACAGAAAGGAGGGGATTAGACAGGAATCATAGAACATCAGTGAAGAAGATAGTTAATAATAACAACTGCCTATTATTAGAAAATAAAAGTGTTTTTATATCTTGTATGGACGTACAGTGTTTGTTGGACACTCCATAAACCAAAGTAGGACCTTAAAAATAATTTACCCATAAAAAATGTCAATATCTGTATATTGTGACACCCCTACGTCACCCCTATCCCACCAATCTGATGAGCCTTAATCCCCAAAACATGCTTACTAACTCTTTCTTTCTTTGTCCTCACATTCAGAGCGTAGAGAAGGATTTGATCCGGCCCACCGCCTTCAAACCAGTCCTTCCCCATAGTAGCAGTTCCTCGGTTGAGACTCATAACAACCTGAGCAGTATCTTGGGCAAGAGAATCAGTCCCACAGACCGACTCAAAGACCTCCAAGACCCAAAGCCGGAGACAAACTTCGGAACATACTCGGACTCTGGACGTAACTCGATGTCGAGTCTGCCCACCCACAGCACCAGCGGCAGCAGTCAGATGGACAACCTAAGCACCTCAACAGGTCACATGGTGCGCCACGGAGGCGCGACCCACAACGTGGATACTTGTCAGAACTCGCAGGGTTGTGTCACAGGTGTGAATGGAAACTCGAGTTGGATGTGTAGCGGGACTAAAATGATAAGTGGAAACTGTTGGGTCAATGGGAACAGTGACACAAGCAGAAGTATAGAATCCACTAGCGCCAACACGAGATCCGTTGGTGTCCTCAGTGAAAGCGTGGCAGCCGCGATGAGTCTGAACAGAGAAATAACTGCCGCAGCATTGACTGTTTCGCCCGCCGAACTGAGGCTTGACTTCTCTGGAAACCAAGAGGTGCTTATGGAACCCAGATTTACGATTTCAGAGCAAAGCCAGACAAAACCCACAGCTTCTGGCGGCTGTATCCGATCCCCGATCTCGATGGATGAATCACTGATACAGCAGCTGGAACAGAAACTTCTGGAACGTGAAACGGAGCTGGCGGACTTACAGACGAGTCTCGAAGAGAAAGAGTCGGACACATGTCAGCTCTTCGAGGAGAAGCAACACTACTGCGCAGAGGAGATGGAGGGGCTGAAGCAACGGTGTTCTACAAAACTACGTCAAGTATGTTTACCTTACGGAAAACCTATTTTTAATATTCAGCTCTGTAAAAACTTAAAGAGACCAACACAAATTTGCCTATAATCCGCATATCGACATGTATGGCAGCCATTAAATCTCAGTATTTTTTTAATTCCAAAAAAAGCAAACCTCAGAAGTGATAAAGTCACCCTACAGCAATGTTTAAAGACTAATAGACAAATCTTCTTAAATACATAAAAAATAAGCATTGTTTAAATATGAATATAAATTTGTTTTCTTTGCGGTATCTTGGGTCTTAAAGGGAAAGTTCAAACCCCACCACAAAAATTTGTCATCTACTTACCATCGAGTTGTTCCGAATCTCTGTATATTTGGAAGAATGCTTGTAACCAAAAAGTTATTGGACCCCACTGACTACCGTAGAAGGAAAAATTACAATGGTGGTCAAAAGTGCCCCATGTCTGTTTGCTGTCCTACAATCTTAAATCTTCTTTTGTGTTAAACAGAACAAAGAAATGTATATTTTATTATATTTTTATATTATATAATTTATCATACTACGGTAGTCAATTTCATCCAAGAACTGTTTGGTTACAAGCTTGCTTCCAAACATCATTCTGTGTTCATCAGAACAAATAAATGTATATGGATTTGGAAATACTTGAAGGCGAATAAAAAAAGACAGAATTATAATTTTGAGGTAAACTGTCCCTTTAAAACATTGCATATTTGTTATTTTGACCACTTGATTTACAAATAAATTAATTAATTTGGGAAATGTTAGTATCACTAGTTTTCAAAATTAAACAAAATATAAAATTCAGAAAAATTATAAACACATTTAGAGTGATACATTTTCTTATTATTATTATTTTTTTCTAGAGCTGTATATAATGTCTTATGTTACTAAAGTGAAAATTATCAGGAAGACAAACCCGTGTCCGTGTCCGATCACCAATCCGTGAAAGTCATCATTAATACAAAATCACAAAGCTGTCAGCCAAGGGTTTGTGGGCGGAGCCTAATGATGGTTTATGTAACCTGCAGGTGTCCCAGAGGGCTGTAAGAGCCCAGCAGTTATTGCAGCTTCAGGTGATCCAGCTCCAGCAGGATAAAGAACGTCTTCAGGAAGAAGTGGACCAGCTCAACCATGGGAGGAACACGGCAGAAACCCGACTCCGTACCTACGAGAGCCAGAAAAAACATCTAGCACCCACATTAGAAGAGTCACAGTGGGAGGTGAGTCGACGATCTTGGTATGGCGACAAAATGTTGATACAAGTGCATTCATGTAAAGTACAAATAGTCCTTCTGGACGGTGCAGCATTCAAAATATGGATAGGGCTTTACGTTAACTTTTTTTGCACATAGCACCGGTGCTACAGAGTTTTAAAGTTTTGTAGAACAGACCAAACAGTTGTTGCCCAAGTCTACGTCTGTTATCACAAGTGCCAGTCATCACATAAATAGTAACTGAAAAAGGACATTAACGATAAATTAAGGCCATTTCCTTTTTACCAAATTATTTTTTTCCTTTTTAATTTGTTCTGTTATTTAAATGCTTTAGTATACAGTAGTAAATACATTTGTCATAGTATTTACTACAGAGTAATCATTCTTGTGTAAAATTATTGTGTAATGTAGTATATTGAACCTTACATTAGTAAATATTAAAGTATACTATAGTGTCTACTACAGATTATATTTACTACAGTTGAATCTAAACAATTTTATACGTGTTTAGTCTATCTAAAAGGAGCACTTGAGCATATGAGAGACCAGTAGTCTCTGTGCAAGTCTAAAATCTACCTATTGTTAACCAGAGTTCTTGCTGAAGTTTAAAACTAAACTACTTTGCATTGACTTTGTATGTAATTTACTAAAAGTTAATTATGTTAAGTTAACATCTAGTTCAAATTAAGAAGACCTTTATTTTGGCGGCTGTTCGCGAAAACGCTTGAGTTACAGTGCTTGACAGTAGCTTCAAAAAAACTTAGAACAACTCTACGGCTGAAGTTCATCGTGTGTTTATGTCCTTTAGATCAATGGACTCTATGCAGCCAGAAAACATGTTTTAATTGTAAAAAATAAATAAAAAGTCAAATAAAAAGTGGCGCGCCGTTAGTTAACCTCACACACGAAAAAGCACAACGACCAACGCACTTCACAAATCTGAGGCCTTATGTCTAATGCACCTGCCAAACTGTATATACTTTATTACATTTATTCCTATTACAGACCATATTACAGACCATTTTCCGTAGAATGTGTGACATATATGTATATTTTTTTAGGTGTGCCAGAAGTCAGGTGAGATTTCGCTGCTAAAGCAGCAGCTCAGAGACTCCCAAGCTGAGGTCGGCAACAAATTGAGTGAGATCGTCGGTCTCAAAGCTGCTCTCAAGGAGTCTAAAAACAAGCTGGAAGAGCAGGAGCAGAAGAACAAGGAGTTCGAAGAAGCTCTTCACCAGCGAAGCACTGAGGTCGAGGTGTGTGGTTAAAACCGACTTTATAACTACTTTATTTCCATCCATGTATTCGGAAAATGCTTTTATTCAAAACAACCCACACTGCATCCACAGTACACATTTTTATCAAAATGTTTGTTTGTTTTCTGTGGTTAAAGGGATAGTTCATATAAAAGGAATATTCTGTCACCATTTATTTACCCTCATGTCATTCAAAATGTGTATGTGACTCTTTCTACCGTGGAACACAAAAGAAGATATTTTGAGAAATATCTCAGTGGTTTAGGAAGTCAATGGAAACCAATGGTTACAGCCTTCTTCAAAATATCTTCTTTTGTGTTCTGCTGACGTAAGAAAGTCATACAAGTTGAGTAAATGATGGAAGAATTTTAATTTTAAAGTCAACTATCCCTATAATTTCCAAGCAAAAGCTGATGCTTGCTACTCTTACAATTACTTTTGTTAAAAGGTATGCAAGAACGAGTTCCAAAGAAAGAAAAACGAGGCCAACCTCCTCAGGGAGAAGGTGAGCGTGCTGGAAACGGACATCCAGGGTATGAAGCAGGATCTTGCGGTGGCCAAAGAGGAGCAGCAGCAAGTAATGACCATGAGAGCCAAGGTGGAGGAGCAACAGCTGCAACTGAAGATAAGCCAAGCCAGGATGGAGGTCTTCGGAGTTGGTCAAGCCAAAACTAGGACCCAGAAGGGAACAGGAGCCGGTAAAACGCTGAATCAGAACGGGGCAACCGTAGACATAGATACTCTACAGAAGGAGGTCGAGAGGCTCAGGGGAGAACTGAAAGAGGAGAAACAAAAGAAACATAAAATGATGAATAGCTTCCAGCAAGAGAGACAAACATGGAATAAAGAAAAAGATAAAGTAATCAGATACCAAAAGCAGCTGCAGTACAACTATCTGCAGATGTACAGAAAGAACAAAGATCTGGAGAAGATTCTGAGGGAGCTGACGGCTGAGATGGACAGCAGGACAGACGTGGACGTGGACAGCCACAGCTCGGATCTGAACTTTGATAAAATTGTAGCAACTGAGATATGAGGTTATGAGTTTCTTTTTACACCATCACAGTCACCTTACAAAGGCTTACAATGTTCTTCAGGCATTTCAAGGATGTGACATGGCAAAGGGTGATGGACACACATTTCACATGAAACAAAATGCAGATTTCACAAAGCAAAAATAAAGGGAATAAAAACAATGTCCTCAAGACTTGTACAGACCCCCAAAACCTTTTCACCAACTTTCTATGAATCTGTGCAGACCCACAGGCTTTCCACCCCTTATTCCTCCAGGCATTTTGTGCTTCTTGCCTAAACTTGTAATTATTTGGGGGATCCATTGACAGAAATGCTATATAATATACATAACTATGTCTTCATAGGTGTAAAAAGATCTTACATAATGAAGCGTTATGTTTTTATCACCTTAGAATGAGCTGATTCTGTCTACATACACCACGGGTCCCCTTAAATGGAATTCACCATGTTGTGTCAGCCGTTGTAGTGCTTTAAAAGGGAGAGGAGGGTTGGAGTGAGCCATTGGTTGCAATTTGCAGCCTCGCCACTAGATTTCACTGACTGGGCCTTTAAGCAATTATTTAGTCTCACTTTGGAGGGCGACAATAAGTTGTGAATGTTCTATATGTCGAAACTGCTATTTTTGCACTCTCTTTCTCTTTTATAATATGAACCCTTGTCACCGATGTGTTGGCAGACTGGCGTATAGAAAGAATTTGTACACAGGGATATAGCTCATATAGTGACTTGACGTTACATCATTGTTGTAAAGGTTCACAGATCAGTCCAGATTCACTCCACTAGGGATGATCATTTCACAGTGCGTTATGAGCGTGATTGTGGCGCGTCTACATTTAAAACAACGAACTTGAGCTTGAGCAAAGCTGCCAGTGACGCACTTCGTTTGGAGGAGTAAACCCATTTACAAATGTGGTCTCAACAACCAGATGAATACACTTGTCTAGTCTAGTTTCGTCAAGTGATTTGCGTGACCGGACTTTAATCTGTCTCGAAAACGTTTCGGAGGGCATTTACACCTGGCCGCACGCGTCTGCATGCTCCGCGAGTTAATTTTAGGGCAAAATTCAACAAATTTAACACATTGCCAGTTTAGATAAGACACCTTTAGTCGCCTCTGTAATCTACAAAATATAAGAATACAAACTATGACTGAGATTATTAGTACTTCCGTCTATATTCACAAAATAAAAGTCCACATATATTACATTTAAAGCAGTTCTATCGCTTCGAAGAACAAACTTTTATTGTTTTCTGAAAATGTTTATGGTACAACTCGCAGACTTTTGGCTGGTTACTTTTTTCTAACGTCTGGCATCGTAACACACAGGTCACGGGCAAATATAGCATTTGGTGTCAAACCTGTCACAGCTTGTAATTTTTTCTATTCAACATTCTTATACAAGTTCTTGGAGACGTGAAATAAAACCCAGATATAAGGATTAAATTTAGTCTGTTCCTCACACAAAGCTATTGTAGAGCGATGCTTGTTGCCGTTTGAGGAAACTGGCAGTTTATATCCACTTGTAAATAAAAAGAAATTCAAACATCACGTTTTGCCTTTTACAAAAGAAGGAAGTATTTAATTCTTTTCAATGAACTGTTTCTTTACAGCAGCAGAAATTAAAGCAAAATATAACATTGTCAAAACAATTTTGTATTTTTTTTGAGTAAGTTGGAGCAGTACTGTAAAAGTCTAAAGGAACCTTGCACAGAAAACAAGGAAATTGGATCTTTAAGTGGCATAGATATTCGTTTACTCTTCATATAAGCGGCAGTTTGAAATTTAATTCAGCGTCACCTCAAGCTTAATGCTAAAATGGGTCATCTAGCAACAATGATGCTTACAATGGCAGAGTACAAACACAAAAGACAGAACATATAGCTAGAGGTGCTACAGCAACAGATAATGAGTTCAGTGTCATTTGCAGCACATACTGTACTAACAACAGTCAAGTCTGATGCATTTTAATTGTGCCGCTGCCAAATTATAACTCTACATAACAAATCTGCTTGAAATAATAAACAGAAAGACAGATGTATAGCAGTAAGCCTGCAACGTTTTGTTTTCACAAATTGGGAACCCAGTGTTGTTCATCATGCAATATTTTCCAGAAAGCTGCCTTTTACATTATCATCCTCAGAGCTTCCAGGAGTCATAATTTGGAGAAATGAAAAACTGCATAATCTTATTTTTGATGGTGATGATGGGTGGCTGACTGGCTGTGGGATGTAAGAATTGCATTTTAATGCATGTATGTGTTGTATATTTCTTATTTATTTATTTTGATTAAATAAAGGAAGAATTTTCTGTATGTGGTTTCAATTGATGATCATCGGCATTCTTTCATCGTGCCATTTTTGTTCATCATCTTTGTCAATTGCTAAGAGCAATATTTCATAACAACCTCATAGACGTAGCAGGGGACACACTGTAAAAAGAGATTGGTTCGAAAATAGGATAACTCCAGTTTTCAAAAGTATTTTTTTTTTTAATGTGCATTCCAATTAATATCAATCAAACTGCAGTTGGTTGGTTTTGATTAGAGCCATATTAACCAATACAAACATGATAAGATAATAAAAAACAAGATTTTTATTAGTATAATAATTGAGCATATAAAAATATATCCCTGACCAATATATCTGTTAATAGATATGCCTCAAGTCTTCGCTAATGAAAGGCATCTCAATTTCAAGCCATAAGGCACTGTGGTCAAGTACTTCAAGAACATTAGTATTCATTTTTTAAAATGACATAACAAACACATAAAGTTCGTTTTTGTTGTTGCCGCTGAAAATTGTGTTTCTCATGTTCTTTAGGCCCATATATACGTATTATAACCTATTGAAACGCATGCATTTTAATCACAGCAGCTACTGACACAAATTTCTTAAGGTAAATGCTGCCGTCTAGTGGTAAAGAGATGAATAATCTCACTCCACTTCTATTGTATTATTTTTGTCCTTGCCTTCTTTTCCTAGGACTTCAGTCCTTAGTTTCTTATGGTCCCAAGTGGGAAAAGAGAGACAGAGCAGAGAGCATTTATACATATTTAATCAAATGAAATAATTATTTATCCACAAAGAAGAAATAATTAAACAACAATTGACTTTAAATCCCACATTATTTTACCGCTACATAATTATTCATTTTCAGATTTTCAAGAAATAAGAGAAAAAGTACAATAATCATAATCAATCGTAAAGTTCAGTCAATGCAAACCACCGTCAGTACAGACTTTATACATATTATATTATCAAATGTGCATATTATCTTATAAAATGATCATAGTTTTCTTTTCTGCATAAAGATGCCCAACTAGATTATACATATATATATAATCTGGATGTGTGTTCTAAAGCACAATAGTGTTCAGCTCACGACTGCAGTGCACTGTACTACAAGAACATTATTATTCATTTTTTAAGTTACATAAGAAACACCAAATTAAAATGCTCATCATTTATTATTAATAACTGGCATATTTTAATTCATGCTACATTGATATTGTCGCCCTCTTGTGGCAAGACTTGAGGACTATTTTTTCTACACATGCACACATACAGTAATATATATTTAAGTATATTAATATTAATAAATTCGTTTCCTTGGTTAAACCCAGCGCCATACCTGGTCAACAAAATCAAACAATAAACTTACAACACATCTTTCTGCCCCGTTATCATTGGTTGGATGCAACAACAAACATACTGTAAAAACTGATTCTTGGACACAACAAAACGGTTGAAACGCTAGTTATTGGTTTTAATCAGTCTAATCTCTACTGCCAACATGGTTCTTCACTTATTGAATCAGAATCCTAGACTGTATGAAATAGATCGAAAATGACTAGTTTGGACAAGTGCAACTCGAAATAAAGCGAATTTGCAATATTTACAAGTGCGCTTAGTATTTGTTATACTGTGCTGACACTTAGCGGCGAAAATAGGGAATTACACAAATCCAAAAGGTATTTCCCATCTGCCAAAACATGTATTTGAACAATTAGTCGAATTCTGCCTTATACTGGTAAACATATGCATAATAATAACCATTTTCAACCTATTCTATTAGTATCCTTTCTTATTTAGGGCCATCACCCAAAAGGTTTCAGTCTCTTTAAATGCCTAACCAGATAAGACCAGCTAGACCAACTAGGAAAAAAATACATTTTAAAAAGTTGAACTCAACTCAAAATTGTTTCCTATATTTCTATCAAGTATAGTTTTCAAATGGGGTGAAAAAGAATAATTGTATTTTAGAAGCTTTGAGTATTGAATCAATGTACTGCTTAGCTATACAACATGTAATTACACACGTTACAGTAAACTGTACAATAAACTGTACTTTAATGAAAAAAGAAATAGTAATATTAATGATGAAAATGTATAGTACTTTAATTTTTCGTATAATTTAGACACTCAATCTAGTAACTGTATACCAGGCAGGACCTTGTACTGATTATTCTCCTATTACTCTCAACAATGCCAGAAGACATAAAGTAAAAAATACAATTGACGTACAATTCACATCAATAATAAACACTTACTGTTCAAAGATGATGCAAAGCAGGTTGCTTTCCTTCATCTCCTGTTTGCGCAGAACAGCACGTTCATCCTAATGTCTGAATCTTCTCCAATGAATGTGCTCAACATTCTGTGTCGCTAAATTCCAGAAAGATTTCATTTTGCTTTATGTCTGATTTGATGAAAGCCCAGCTGCGATTCTGTCCACTTAAATATGAACATTGTTCGGGTCCAAGCAATGACACCTAACAAAGAAAAAACGCTTGATGAACAAACCATTTTTATTTAACTATCAAAGCCATGTCTTGCTTTTGCTTAAGTTTTGATGGTATAGTTGCACATCAACCACTACAACGAATACTAGTTTACATGCCATTGTCACCACTTAAAATGTAAAACTGAAAAATATGTGAAAAACAATTTGATATCCGTTTTTGCCCTAAAATCAATAAAAACACTATTAAACTAATATAACTTTACCTTGGTTATCATAATGACAACAAATGTCAATGTATTTTTCGACCGTCCTAATTTGTTGTTAAATCAGCTAGCAAGATGACATCCTTAATAAAAATTACATTTAAACGTGCTTATATTCAACAATGATCGCTTACCATTTTGAATTTGTTGGGCTTTTTTTCTTTACTAGTATTTCATATTTTCCCACGTGAAGCGACATCTCAGTATCAAACGAACGCTGCCGCCAAATCAAAGGCATCAGGTAGTTGTCAAAATAAAAGTCGTAAAACGCACTTTTGATTGAATGAAAAAGTGAGCAAAGACACAACAACAAATTCTACCCGATAGACAACCACAATTTAACATTATAACATATTTTAGAGCTTTACGTAGCTAGCATAACTTGAATTAATAGAAGCATATTCATGTAAATAATTGTATAGAGGTCTACATCTCTTCCTCTGTCTATTCTGTCTCCTATCCTATTTATAGAAGGTTTCATCGGACGAAAGAATTCATTAATGTTACTACTTTTATTCAGTAATTGCATAAATTAAATGAAAACCACTCAACAGTTATTGATTCTACCGGAAGTAACGTTCAGGTCACATAATGTTCGTTTTCGTTGTTGCCGCTAAAAATTGTGTTTCTCTTTGTTCTTTTGGCCCATACATACGTATTATAAGCATTGAAACGCATGCATTTTAATCACAGCAGCAACTGACGCAAATTTACTTAAGATAAATGCTGCCGTCTAGTGGTAAAGAGATGAATAATTTCTCTCCATTTCTATTGCATTATTTTTGTCCTTGCGTTCTTTTCCTAGGACTTCAGTCCTTAGTTTCTTATGGTGCCAAGTGGAAAAAAAGAGACAGAGCAGAGAGCATTCATACAAATTTAATCAAATGAAATCATTATTTATCCACAAAGAAGAACTAATTTAACAACAATTTACTTAAAATCCCACATTGTTTTACCGCTAAATACGTATTCAATTTCGGATAGTCAAGAAATAAGAGCAAAAGTACAATAATCATAAATCAATTGTAAAATTTAGTCAATGCAAACCACCATTACCACGTCAGTATTGACTTTATGTATAATTATATTATAGAATGTTCATAGTTTCTTTTCTGCATAAAGATGCCCAACTAGATTATATATATAATGTAGAGGAGTGTCCCCTGTGTGCTCTAAAGCACAACAGTGTTCAGCTCACGGCTGCAGTGTACTGCATATTTCCCCTGTACACTAGAATGTGGATAAGCATTCGGAGGTTGAGTAATCCTGTAGTGATCAGTGATGGGGTCACATGTTATGATGTGTAGATGTGTGCTGAAGCAGGGACAGGGAGAGATTAGCCATAGCTGGCACTAATTAAATACTTAAGACTCAGCCAATAAGCAGTGAACATGCTGACTAAAGCCTCAGATATACTTTAAGAGCCAGGGAAAAACCTGAAGACATTATTTCATTAGTATGTTATCCAAATCAATGGGGATGTAACAATTATCTATAGTATTTTTATAACTAAAGACATGCTTGTTTAAATGAAAAGGCAAATGTTTTTCCCATCATTTAATTAAATTTCATGTCGGTCTACTAACTTTTCCCTGCTGTGTTTTCATGCATTGAAAGTGAATGGTGACTAAGCTGTCAGCATATTTTTTAAGTTTGACTAATGAATATATGAGAACAACACACAAGTGAGGAAATGTTGAAAGGAAATTGTGTGTACCTGTACATTTAATTCGCCATGTTCATTTATCACTCCACTTATATGACACACAGACTGACACTCATAGATATTTGTGCCTCGAAATTATCCAATCATATTAGAGCACCGGCTAAAAACCTATAGGTAAGCAGTAAGGATTATTGTCTTAAATTCACAATGTTACCGCCATATGTTTACATTTCCCTCTAATTGCATTTGTCTATTGTGGGTCCCAAGTGTGTGAATTAGATAGAAGTAGCAGCATGAGTGGAGCAGACAAATCAGGCGCATAAATTCAAGCAGCCCAGCACCGCTTACCTTCAATCCTATTATGACATATAAATCTCCAGAAGATCTGGCCAGTTGTAGAGGGCCACTCGGCAATGTTCAATGGCCTTTTAACCACCTCTCATACATGTCAAATTAGGCTACACAAGCAGATAAATCTGTATTGATTTTGGTGTTCCCCTAATACCAGCTGCTCATATTGCACACGAGTCAGTGTTCATGCGTTTCTCAGAAAAGCAACATAAGAATGGGACAAATGAAGAGATTAGCATGTGTTGTCTTCTAGGATAACTAACTGAATTAAGGAAACATTTTGATTTTAAACAATTTTCTGGTGAAACACATGTGTAACCCCACAGCATCTCTAAAGGTATATATGCATTCACAGTATGTGTTTATTATCGTTGTCCAAATTCATGTGGATGGAAGAATATCAGAATTCTCAATTATTTTACAGCATTTCTATATCTTTTAACAATGCTGACACTGCTGCTTTTTTCATACATCAAACGTGAATGGTACTGAGGTGACAGCAACTATTTTCTATGTTTATTATAGTTTTTATATGTAATGCTATAATTGTATTATTGCACCTGTTGCGTGCTTGTTTGGATATGTCTTCATGAAACTTCAGTGACACTCTTGGCATAATAATAAAGGTCTTTCTTATCCCGATTCTTCATAATGTCCATCAAGCTCATTTCTTGTACTCTGTTTGTAAATTTCCTGTAATAAAGTTGTTACGGTAACCCCTCAGGTCCGATTAAAACTAGGGGAAAAAACGTAAAACTTAGTGCTGAACTTAAAACTTGGTGTACAGGAATGACACATAACTTTGTTACGTTATTTATTTGGCAAAATTGTTTGGCCAAATTGAGAAACTACATTATATGATAGCCTATAACAATAGGTTTGAACGAAGGGCAAAATTGTCACTTTTGATCTATGTACTAAAGCATAAACGTTGTTTATAAATTAACTCTGAGTGAGAAAAATGGTCATTTTTTAGCAGTGTCACCAACAGGTGGAAGGGGATGTGGAATCCGTGCATTAAATATATAATAAAATTTATAAAATACATATACAAATTAGTACTGTATAATATTACATAATACAAATTAAACTGACTGAAATTTTGTATCTTAAAAAAATATGACCCCAATAAATCACTGAGGATCTGATCGTCATGCTACGGAGGAGGGGAATCCACTGACTCCCGGTCAGTTCTCGAGGGGCCCTGTGTTTGGACCAAGAGAGAGGTGGAGTCTTTGGGCTTTGAGCTCTAACTCTAACTCACCCCACGCCAATCCCCCTCTCCACACTTTCTGCCTCCTTTCTCGCACCATACTCGGACGGGACACACAGCCGCGCAATGGAGTCGGAAGGCAGCCAGAGTAACCTGTCCTCCCCGGACTCTCCGCACGACCCTTGGTAAAAAAAACATCCATTCTCTCTTCCTTCCATCTCAAAACTTTCGCGAGCTTTATAACGTGATGATTTGTAAAGTAACTCAACAAAGAAGGAAAGCGCGTTCGTCGGTGCGCAGCGCATCGCACCTTAGATCCATTCAGATAGTAGAATCACTGCCGTTATGAATGTCTAAAGATCCCGATGGCGCTATTCAATGTCCATTCAGTCGTTCTTATTTATATGCAAACGCACTTGTTGATCGCTCGTTTGTCTTGTTTTCAAACAGCAAAATGTTCATCGGTGGTCTGAGTTGGCAAACCACGCAAGGTGAGTTACAGTTTCAAAAGTATCTCCAAACGTCAGCGCATTTGCAAAATCATTGTGTGTTATTGAGTTCCTTTCAGAATGAAAGTTTGAAAAGCACTCTTCTTAAATTGATCAAAGGGTCTAGACTTATTTCATTTTGTTCATGCAAATAATCTTGTCTTCAAAATCAAATATCGCTTCTCTGTCTTCTTAAAAGCCAAAAACAAGTAGTCATATAGAGAAAAAGTCCAGTTGGTTGTTCTGTAATTTGGCTTGATCCTTTTATCCAAAGGCAATACAACAGGTTTAACCGAGTTGAATGGAACAAAGTTTCACCAACTGCTGTCATGCTGTAGGCTGTGCTTAGTATGTAGGGCACATTGTTGTTTTGAATTACGCAAACGTATTGTTCCGAGGAAATAACTCTTCCTTTCTGTCATCTGATTCTGCCAGGTAGTGTGACCATTTAATAAATGCAGATTTAGTTTTGTTAAGATATTTGAACACTTAATATTTATTTGTCAGGTTTCAAGATGTCATACAGAAAAAATAAAAACACTCAACTTTAGATGTGTTTATTTAAATACTGGCTCTTTATAGACAACATAATATAACGGCCAGTTTCTTTTTATCCCATAAATCAAATGTACCGAAAAGGTTATTTCTGTTCCACAAAGTGATGATCTCACTCTTTATATTTTACATCAGATGATATTAGATCATCTCTTTTGTTGACGTCATCCACTTATTGTTAATGTCATCCATTCAATGTTTGTGACACCAAGCAATGATCTCTTGTTTTACAAACTTCTTCACGTCGAATAGAATTGAATAATAACCGCTGTCCTCCTTTCTCAGAGGGTTTGAAAGACTACTTCTGTAAGTTTGGTGAGGTGAAGGAGAGCATGGTGATGAGGGATCCAGTTACAAAGCGCTCGAGGTAAGGGATCGACCAACCTGACCGGGAAGCCACAGCAAACATACAAAGGCCTCCACAATGGCTTATTAATGGCTGTATTGTCAGTATACGCAAAATGGGTGGAGGTGTTGTAATGTCGATCTCCTCTTTGCCTAGGGGTTTCGGATTTGTCACGTTTATGGATCAAGCTGGCGTGGACAAAGTTCTGGCCCAGACCAGGCACGAGCTGGACTCAAAAACTGTGAGTTTTAACTTCATCAAGTGCTAACCGTCTGCTGTGTTGTGTCAGTCGGACAAAAGGGTTGCTTTAGTAGTTTATTTAATGTTTTAAATGCAAGCTGTTAGATAGTGATGCACATTGATATGGTGGTAATCTTGTATTGATGCCACAGATGCCGTGCATGAATGTGAGGTTTCATGCCTGTTTGGCTTGCGTTTTTGTCAAACAGTTAAGGAGGACACGGAGAAAGCGAGAGAGAGAGAGAGAGAGAGAGAGAAACTTTGAATCTCAGCCTCCTCTTTTCTCAATGAGGTTGTCAGGGAAGCATTCCTATTCTGTGTCAATCACTATGGTAACTAGGGGACCCGGACAGGGTATGCTGGGAGTTGCTGGAAAGCCTTTGTGGTGCCTCTTCTCAAGAGTGCTCACAACACATTAGACTAGAATTTAGATTTTCCCTTATTGAAACTTTCAGGTGTCCCATAATTTCTCACGTCTCTTATTTAATTAATTTGTTAAAATCTGACTTTTTCTTTAAGAATGTGAGTATTTGTGAAGTCAGAAAAGAGACTCGGTCAGCTTAATGTTATTATTCAAATGAAACAATAGGCAATATTCTTCATCAAAACTGTCGGTTACAGTTTAACTCCCACAAAAATAGGAAACTTTGCAGAGTGGTTTCGGGTGTTACGGTGCATCTATTTGCGAGAGTCTTTTTGTCAGTGTTCAGAGCAGGCGGGTCCTGGGACAATGGTGCCCGTTGGTTACCATGGTGATGGTGGAGTCACCCCCCAGGGGGTCAGTGGGGAGGGAGGGGTGAAGGCCTGAAGGAGAAGAAAAAAAACTTTCTCATCTCTCTCTCTATTATCCCTGTATCTCTCTCTCCTTTGAAAGTTTGAGTGAAAAACAGCCGTGCGCTATGGCAACAGGTAGTGCACGGCACACTGCTGCGAAAAGACCAATTTTTTTTAGTAATGAGCCCGATCAGCTGTTCAGACAAAAATCGAGGCATTGCAGTTCACCTGTGACTTACAAGCCAACAGGACTGGAAAAGCAGACCTGACCCTTACCTAAAACCTACATTACGTGTAAAGCGAAGGTTCTAGAAAGTGTCCCGTCTTCCACAGCGCGGTTGCTGTGCTGTTTTCTAAGGGCCTCCCCCCTGAGAGAGAGCCAGGGGAACATGAAGGTCTTTGTCCTGCTGTACCTCTATGACTGCGCCCCTGTGAAGGTGCCTTATGGCTGCTAGCCTGGGCCGACTTTAAACTGGAGATTAGCTTAACAAGCTCAGCGTCCGTGGAGGAGGGGAGGCCAGGGAAGAAAAACGGAAATGTTTGGAGCAACACGTAAAAATCGAGATGTTTAATCAACGGGCTTGTGGAAGGTTCGGGCGGACAGTGCGAGCGTTGTGTGTATGTGCTTGTTTGTATATGATTGATACTCGTTGCATTCACGGTTCCAGCGAGTGACCCCGAAGGATTGACCTGATTTGTTAAGTCCATCGACTGGAAATAGTTTTGAGTGGGGAGGCAAAGTTTGCCACTTAAGGACAAATGTTACCATGTATTCCACTCTTTGCATATTTTGTGAGTGTGTTTAGAATGTATTTCATACTTATCAAAGCGGAGAAAAATGATTTTTTTTACTGTACGTGAAGAGAACAGTTATTTTTAGACCCACAGAAATATTGACAAGCTTTGAAACACACCCTCACTGTGAACGCCACTAATACAAACATTCAGCTCTGGTACCCAAAGTACTGAATGAACAAACAAAAGTTCATAATGTTGGACTTTCATGAATTTCTTTAAATCAACCCTTGTGGAATATATATACTAAAATCTATTTTTAATACATTTATTTCATGCTGCAAATACATTAACATATTTTTATACTTTTTAAAGTCTGTAAAAAGTTAAACTTTTGCAAGTATACCTTAATCATATCTTGCATTTAAAGAATAATATTACTCAAAGATCATACAATCTGTATCGTATTAATAGTGACATTTATTAGTGACAAAAGACGTTTAGGCTTAATATGTAAAAAAGCGCATTGTGCACATGAAGCACTCTAAAAAGCCTACTTCCAGTAAGTTTCAAGTAATATCCCAGTATATATGTTAATCAATTTTAAAAGGACAGTTCATTTATTCACCCTCGAGTTGTTTCAAATCTGTATAAATTCATTTGTTTGATAAACACAGAAAAAGATATTTGGAAGAATGTTTGCAGCCATCAGTTCTTGGCCACTATTGACTACCATACACTTAAAAAACCCTGTAACTTTTATTTTATTTCACAGATTTTTGCCATATGAAGCAAAAACTGTAACTTTGCAGATTTATTCATGTATTTTTTTGAATACGGTAAAATAACGTACAATTACAGGAAAAAGACCACAAATCTACAAGAATAACAAGGAATACATGTAATTTTACTAGAAAAGCAGAATTTTCTTTTATTTCTGATGCCACATGTGCCGGAAAATGTAAAAAAATGACTGGACTTTTTAAAAATATACGGTCCAAAACCGTAAAATTGCAATATCAAAAATAGGCCCTAAAATCACAATAAAAACTGCGAAAACATGTAATTTTACAGTTTATTTCTTGCGTCCCAGCTGCCAGAAAAGTTATGATTTTTATGGGATTTTTTACGGTGTAGTAGGAATTTTTTTTTTAATATATTTTTTTGTTCTGTGTGACACAATAGAAGATTTAGTAAAACTTGAGGGTGAGTAATAATGACAGCATTTTTATGTCTGGGTGTCCCTAACTTTAAATGAAATAAATGTATTTAAAATGTACTAGGGAAATAAGAGTGTCTCTTGCGTGAATGTGTTATAGAAGTCAAATAGTAGATGCGATAAATGTAACCAAGTATTTAACATTCAAGGCATTTAAAATATAAATTAAATAATCCACAAATGACCAAAAATCTTAAAGAAACATCACCAGCTTCCATTACATTTCAATGTCTCCTCACCTGTTTATCCCAAATAAACAATAATGTGTTTTGTGTGACCACACATTTTATCCTCAGCTTTCCTGTCATGTGTGTCGGTGGCTGTATGTTGATTTTGTTTGTCTGTGTGTGTGTGTGTCTGTTTGTTTGTTTTTGATTGTGCACAGGAGTGGTGGCGCCTCAGCAATGTTGTGGACCCGAGGTGACTATCAGTGTAGTCTAGAAACTATAGACCTAAACCGTAGCATCTACATAAGATCTCTGTTCAGATTAGTTTAGCGTCTTTATTTTACTCTTTAGACTTCACAATAAAACACTGTTACTAGTCTGAGTTTTGATAATGGGGCGACTCTGGTAAACTGTTGTAGTTTATCTCAGAGGTGCTAGCTCTTTAGCGTAGCCCTACTCGAACCCTCTCTCGGACAGACTAATCATTTATTGCTGCTAGAGCTGTACTGCCTACTTTACTATCTTCTAGATTTTAACCTCAGTACAGCATGACGTAGACTAGTGTTTGGTTAATAGTCTGACTAGAAATGTATGATATGTAATGACTAATATAGTGGTTTTGAGTATCTGTAATCTAGTTTGTTTACTGGTGCCGGTTTGATTTTCTGTCCAAATGTATATTTTAGCTTCTTTTTTACAAAATGACAGTAAGCCTACACTTGAATTTTTGGAGGACGTGAACTTCATCTATGTTGTACTGTTAATATTTCACCATTAAACAAAACCAAAGTAGCTATAAAACAAACAGGAAAGAAGAATCAAAAGGAAGAACTAACGATAAAACAAAAGAAAGAAATACATGCAAAAACAAACAAACAAAATATTTGTGTTTGACTGTCAAAAGAGTGTGTGAGTCAAGGATGCTCTTCTGCTTGAACCTTCTGGGCTTTCTCATTTTCCAGCCGTTTTCTCTCCAAACAAAACATGGTTGTGGTGTTTCTGAGTGTTTTTTTTTATGTCACTTAGTGATGTTTATGGGAAAGCAGACCCTTCTTTTGTCCTGTACACACGGTTACGGGTGGCTCTGACAGCCTCTTCTGTCAAGTCAAAAAGTCTTCCATTCCACTCGTCTCTCCTAGAAACCTGTAAACTTTCAACCCCCATTTCTCTAGTGTGTGTGTGTGTTCACTCACTGTCGCTGCTTTTGGCATTTCTCGGCACTCTTTTTCTGAGCTCTCTGCATGAATGTACCATCGTTCAGACAAACACAGCGTGCAGTTGGTGTTTATAAGACGAACAGGCAGACAACAACTGAAACTAGAGCTCAGAGGATGTGAGCAGAGTCTTGAAGATGTCAAGGTTCCTTCAGGGAACCTCTCACGGATGTTCTCACGTACAGTCCGCGGTGTGTTGGTGTCAATGTTCCTCTTTCTCAAAAGTTTCTAAACTAGATCTTTTCCTCTCAACCTCTCCTCTAGATTGACCCGAAAGTCGCCTTCCCGCGACGGGCCCAGCCTAAGGTAAGTGTATGAACAAATATGAGCCACGTTAACCTGTTGGATGGACCTTTTTGTATTTAGAGCACCACTTAAAAGTTTCTATTGATCTTAAAAATATACTAATCCCAAGGTGGTATGCTTTAATGTCTGAATTGCTTTTGTAGACAAAAAATATAACTGTGCCAACATATGAATTTCTTTAATTTGAAAACAAAAATCTTATTTTAAAAATGACTTAATACTAAATACCCATTTGTACTCCTTAAAAAGCTTCCCAGGGTGAGACTTCAAGTTGCTAAATAATAAAATGCCAAAAGAACGATTTTGTAAAAATCTAGTCGGAGGGTGACTTTTGGAAATAATTAAAAATATAGTTTTTATTAATTTGAGATGCTTTTACTGTCATAATTGCCAGTGGTACAATTGTGCTACTCTATGTTCAATGAGTTTACTGTTATTTTAAAAGGTGAAAAAATCTTAATAAGAAAGAGTAAGTTTTCCAAACTTTTGACTGGTACTATTTATAATATCCAGCTTACAGTCTTTATCTTATTATTTGTCACCTGATCCCCCTGTCTCGCTTTTCAGTTGGTGACTCGAACAAAGAAAATATTTGTTGGAGGCCTGTCGGTGAACACAACTATTGAAGATGTAAAACAGTACTTCGACCAGTTCGGAAAGGTAAGCAGGCTTTTAAAAACTGATGGCATTATGGGCTGGTATAATAAAATGAATGTTTGATTGAAAACGAGAGAAAAAAATCATTTGTACAGAGTGAAATTGGAGCCTGTTTTGTACAGAAGCGTGAAAGAGGAAGCAGGATAAGTGTGGAGATGCTTACAGAAAGAGTTAGGGTAGAGTTTGAGAGTTTGGAGGGGTGAGTTTTGTTTGGAGGGGAAGGTGGGGGAGATTACTTGAATTTGAATTAATCTGATGGAACAGCTGCTCCTGCCCTCGGCCCCCCTCCTAGCCGGTTACCACGGTGACCCTGCCCATCCATTGTCCCCAAGTAATTTAGCGGGCAAAGGGTTTTGTGTTTGGGGTGTGTGTGTGTAGGAGAGAAAAAGAAGCAGAGGCTGCGTGTTTGTGGGGGGGTTGAATGTTCATAACTGAAGTAATACAACAATAGATCCCGAAAAAGTGATGTACGGATGAAATACAATGCTAATGTGTCTCAAATGTGAGCATCACCCTTAGATTTTAATTTGTGAGTTATTTGGATGCAAAACTTTGGATAAAAAGATTTCAGCATTCTTGAGCCATACTTGAGTGTGGAATGCAGAGAGAGAGAGAAACAGAGAGAGAGATGATAGTTTCAGCCACCCGGGGAAGTTGCAGATTAGTTTGCCTCACTGGTCACTTTGTGTGTTGGCCTGGTTTGGACAAGAGATGGAGTGAAAGAGAGAGAGAGAGTGAGCGATGAAGGGAGAAAAACAGATAGAATGAGACCGCAACTATAGTGTTGGGATGGATTTACTTTTTTATAACTATTGTGTTGCTGTGAGTATCTAATGATACGAAGTGTCGATTGGTCAGACTGTCTGCTTATGTTTCATTTTCTATACTGAGAAGATTTCTTTCTCACACACAAACCTCTAAGCTTGACCTTCACCTCTAACCTTTAAGCTGTTTAGAGATGTCTGTCAGTGTACTCGCTGTGACGCACATTCACTCAAACAAGACATAAAAAAGATCACTCAATACTTCTAGCAAAAATCAAAAGGGACCTACCTTTTCGATCTCATGAAGTCAGAATTTGAGTTTTATAGCTTTTAGACATTCCTTAAGTTGTTGCATTTGTTTGTGTTCTCTATAATGTCGACTACATTTACTGTATGCTTTCAAAATGTACAGCTTGTCTCTACTAGGAAAATATATGGATTTATCCTATAAAGACATTTTTATAAAAACCAGATGCTTTCTAAAATGAGGATGTCCCCACAATAATAACACCTGCAACCGATGAGCATGGTTGTGAAATAACACAATAAAAAAATATCTTTCTATATGCTCTACTAAACTGTCTCGTTTGAAAAGAACCTGAAACACAGCACCAAAATTAATTTTAAAATATAAATGTATTTATTGGTACAACCTTATATACCTAGTTCAGTCAATATCTGACAGTTATTTAAAGGAATAGTTCACCTTTATAGTGAAACCTCTGTCATCATTTACTCACCTTCTTGTCTTTTCAAACCTGTATGACTTTCTTTTTTCTGCCAAACACAAAGATATTTTGAAAAATGTTGGTTACAGAAAACCGTTGGTCATCATTGACTTGGATCGGTTTTTATGTCCATACATTAGAAGTCAATAGAGACCAACAGTTTTTGGTGACCAACATTTTTCAAAATATCTTCTTTTGTGTCTTGCAGAAGATAGAATGACAATAGGGTGAGTTAATGATGACATCATTTTATTTTGAAGGTGAAAAATTATGTTGTGGTGTGTGCGATTGTCTATTTAGTGAACTCTGTGCTGTCTTTATTAGGGCTTTATATTAAAATAATATTCATAATTATTGTTATTGTTTATTTTTACATGAAGTCTGTCAATGATAGTTAAAAATTTAGAGACTATATTTTTTTATGAAGTGTTTGACTAAAGCACTTCACGTGTTTCTCTGGTTATTCAAGCCACTATACATTTAAATGTTAAGATATATTTAGAGAATTAAGATAAATTCTGAATGTCTTTCTCTGCTTACAGGTGGATGATGCAATGCTTATGTTTGACAAAACAACCAACAGGCACAGAGGTAAATTTCAGTCAATCATTCTCTTTCATTAAAGTAATAGTTCACAAAAGTATGAACATTCTGTCGTCATTTACTCACCCTCATGTCATTACAAACCGTATGACTTACTTTCTTATGCAGAGCACAAAAATATATTTAGAAAAATGATGGTAACCGAGCAATGGAAGTACATACAATAGAAGTGAATGGGTACCGCTGAATCGCCCTTAAACTGGGCGGTTAAAGTGCAGTTATCTTGTCGCTTTTCTGATTCTCCTTCTTTAACCTGCTCCAATATGTCTCCTCTCCATGGCCCTTCACCCAGATCTCTATAAGATAAGCGTTAGGTGAGGAGAGAGATTGAATAATTAGTGTGTTAGTTAATCAGGGTTTAGACTAAAACCTCCTTAAGCGTTCTTCCATCCCCCCGTACGGGTTCTACAGCACATCGATTATGACAGCTTGCATGGCTTTCAACCCTGCAGAGACAGATACTGAGAGAGCAGCACTTCAGATGAGAGAAGCAAGTGTTTGTTAAAAGAAAATCTAGAGTAGACACATGAAAAAGACAATTACAGAAATAAAGATAGTTGCACAGAGTGTTTGGCTAAAGTGGCATATACCAAAAATATGCTTGGTATTTGCTTATAGGTCTTCTCACTTAATTTTTATATTACATTTAATAATCTGGTCTTATTTTATTTTATAAATAATTAATCTCAGATCCAATAATAAATAAATAAACGTCCTAGCAAAGTAACCACAGGATCACATTTACAATGGAGATGTTCAACTAGCAAGTGTATACCTTATAAATATTAAAACCAATAGAGTGGTTGGATTATAATTGAACGCCAATCAACTCATTAAAATGTAAAATGTGAAAATACATGATTTTCTATAATTATGTCTGAAAAATGGCGTCTTACTCTTCTTCAGGTTTTGGATTTGTGACCTTTGAAAATGAAGATGTGGTGGAGAAAGTCTGCGAAATCCATTTCCACGAGATCAACAACAAGATGGTAAGTCACTGTACCGAAACCCCATTTTGTTTGTATTAGTATACTAGTTTTTTTTAATACTGACTGATATCATATGGGGTCAGATGTGGTCTAGTGGTTAGACAGTTGGACTCGTAGACAGAAGGTCGCTAGTTCAATTCTCAGTGCCACCAGGAAATGACTGAAGTGCCCTTGAGCAAGGCACCTTACCCCTGTTTGCTCTGCAGTGATAGCTGCCCACTGCACCCTACTTGTAAGTCGCTTTGGATAAAAGCGTCTGCCAAATGAATAAATGTAAATGTAAATGATATACTTTCTTTTTATTAAAAGGTGGAATGTAAGAAGGCCCAGCCCAAGGAAGTGATGTCACCAACAGGCTCCTCAAGGGGTCGTGCACGTGTGATGCCTTATGGGATGGACGCCTTTATGCTTGGGATTGGAATGCTGGGTAAGATTGTGTCTCCTAACAGCCTATTACAGAAAAGAATAAAGCGTCAATCCAAGTAACTCAAATTTAGTGTGGAGTCTACTGCCCTCTAGTGTTCAGAGTGAAAAGTGCTATATGCACAGGCCTGCACTACTGTATGTACATGTACTATCCAAAATGACTTTTAAACTACTAATAATGTAACATTAATATCAATTAATGAGCAGAGGACAGTTGATATAATTAATTGTAATAAAGTTTTGCCTGCTGTATAGGAATTGACACCATGTCTATTAATCTGTACATTTGTTTTCTCAGGTTATCCAGGGTTCCAGGCCGCTACATATGCCAGTCGCAGCTACGCTAGTCTTACACCAGGATACACATATCAGTTCCCTGGTAAGGCTCAATGTGAAGTCCCTGCTGTACATAATATGATGTTAGATGTCTGTGTAGATCTTTTCACACATAGATAACAAATAACAAATTGGATTTTCTTCTCCCCCTTCAAAGTTTTGTTTTTGCAAACACTAAGGAATTAAATCCACTGTTTTACATACATTTGTTTTGAGTTTTTCTACATGTTAGTTAAAATTTTAGTAACAGCCAACATTAGGCAACATACACTCAATATTTTTTACACTTTTTGCAAACCCATTCATTGGGTCATGAATTAATATATTCTTTTTTCAATCCATCGTTGGGTCAAATATGGACTTTTTTAGGTACATTTAACACAACTGTTGGGTTTGTAAATTTTTGACCCACGCATGGGTTGAAATTGTATCTGAATTTGAAACTATTATAGATGATGACCACTAGTATAAAAAAGATATGTTTTTTTTTTTATGGAAATTTTGTTTGTGGAAAACCCCTGTCAAATATATTTTTTAACCCCTGCATTTAAACCACTCAAACACATAAACACTTAACACACACACATCTTTCATAGCTGCTTGTAAATCTCAGGGGGGGGGGGCGTCTGTGGTCTCAGACTTTCAATGTGCATTTAATGTCTGCCTGCTTACATCTTGTTTTGTAGCATGCGCCTCTGACCCTGTAGTGCTTGTCAATGTGCGTATGTTTAAAGCTTTTTGTGTTTATCTCTATTCTAGAATTCCACTTAGAGAGGACCCCCCTTCTGACTTCACCCCACCCCCCTGAGCTAACAGGTTAGTTATTCAATGAGCTTTACAAGCAGCTGGTCACCACATTCCAAAAGCATAAAGTGATATAGCTGCACTACCAAAAAAGACGTGAATGTTCATGAATAAATTAACGTCGGTTCTTTCCTGTTTGTTTCTTCTCTTTGCACCTCTACCTGCTTTACAGCCATTCCGCTGACAGCGTACAACCCCATGGCGGCGGCCGCAGCAGCAGCAGCTGTGGTCAGAGGTACAAGACTGTTGTGTTTTCAGCAACCAACACACGAACTGTGCTCAGGAGATGAACTGAAACCTAAATGTGTTCATCGCTCTGCACCTGTGCTATATATCTTTATCAAATTATTAAAACCACATGGTTATTTGTATTTAAGGCTCCACTCCTTCTCGCTCAGCTGGGTTTCTGGGTACCAGCAGTCCCGGGCCGATGGCAGATTTGTATGGAACGGCCAGTCAGGAGTCAGTGGGGAGCTACATCAGCGCTGCCAGTCCTGCTCCCAGCACCGGATTCAGTCACAGCCTTGGGGTGAGCCAAACAATTCAATAAAATCTTTTTTATATTTTATTAAGATAACGCTTGGCATCAAAACGTTCTGTTTAAGAATTGTTTTTCATTACAGGGCCCTCTGATTGCTACGGCATTCACTAATGGCTACCACTAAAATGTATGAGGTACAATAACGATTGTTGTTTTTATGTCTTCCTGAAATCTCAAGGAAGGTTTTTTAAGTGTGGCGATTGATATCAATCAAAAATAATAATGGATGCATTGCACATGCCGCAGGGTTCTATTTCTATTTTTTAAAACATTTTTAAATGGTTTTGAATTGGATGGATCAGCATTAAACCAGGCACATATTCATGTGATGGCGACTGCAACATTATTAATGTGATGTGACATGTTTCCTGTTTTGTGAATTACTGTCATATCAGGGTCCAGACTAACTCCCGTTCCTCTTATATAGAGCTAAACCTGTAAATAAATTTGATGAGTTCTCTGTTTAACAAGATAACATCTGAGTGTCATTTTAATTTGTTCGGCTTCTTTTTAGAATAATCGTTTCTCTCTTGTTTTGAGTGTTTGTCTGTTTTTGTGATGACACTATACACGTGATGTAGGTTTGTAATTGTAGAAACATCTTTGCTGTCCTGGAAGAGCAATAATCTGTCACATCTATGTGGATCTGTGTAGTGTATTTAAATGACATTAATCATTAGGGACATTTTCTGCAGAAGTATATAGTATGATGGGATGTCAAAATGTATATTTTGTTAGTTCTGCAAACTGGATTTAATACTTTGATCATGAAAATAGAAGGAATTACAATGAGGACATATTTCTCAGACTTAGTTTCAACCCTGTTTGTGTAAAATATTGTACATACTGTCTTTTTGAGATCCCCATTCCGGATCTGTCGATGTGATGAGAATGAGTGTTTTACACTCAAGAACACAGACACATGATAATCTTTGTGTCCTAAAAGTTTTTTCATGATTTTAAGAACTTGAACTTGTTTTGTTCGGTGTATTTTGACAGAAGGCAAAGTGAATGATGCTACTATTGAATGAGTGTGAAATGTGAATTTTTGGAGTCCTGGTGTAATGTATTTTTTTCAGTAAGATGACCGAAAATGTGAATTCCCACAACTTTAACTTTGTTTTACCATGTCCATGCGCAATTTCATTGATCCCTTTTCCATTGGATTATAAGTATACTTCAATTAACTGAAGATTCACAACTGGTATATAGAAACACTAATATAACAATATGTTTTTATGAAGTAAACAGAATGCCTGATAAAATTGAAAGTATTAATGTTTCTTGTTTGAGATCTTGTTTGAAAACCCTTTCTGAAAAAAATAAAAGGAAAAAGGAAAGTTTTTTATTCATGTGTCGCTTTACTTCTCAGACACGATGAATTACTTTTTATAAAAGAAAAAACTAAACATATACACGTACATAGACACCTGCATCGCAGCGCACTGATAGTTATAAAATGAAAAATGTTCTGTCAGGGTGAATCTGCTTTCTTCTGTTATAAACTGGGACTTAAGGTCAATAAATCGTCTGCCAAATGACTAAATGTAAATATAGCAAACCTTATCTGTTTTGTCAATTAAAAGTTATTTTTACCACAGCTTTTTGCATGCTATTTATTGCTTATTTTACTCTATTTTAATATCTTAAAATATAAAAAATCAACACTAGAAAAACTAAAATATGAGTTGACAGAAATGTATTTTTTAAAGAGTTTCAGAAAATCTCTGTATGCTTTTATTTGAACAAAGTATTGATTGAAAGTTACAATGAAAAAAAATCAGACCAAGTTATAAATTATGTTCAACCATCATCCTTTGGTTTAATCTTCATGTGAACCTCAAAGTCTATCACTGATTCTTCAGTACAGGTCACTGTGCTGTGTACCAAAGCTGCACATAATTGCAATATAATTATTCCATCTAGTTATTTGAATTAGAAAAATAAAAACTACCAGTCCTAGAAATCAGTTTAGGAAGACAGAATAATTAAAGGTCTTAAAATTAATTTTGGAATGTAGCATAAACAACAGACGTAACAGTTTCGCAAAGTAACAGGATACTGTGATCCAAGCCTTTCCATCTGAAAGTTAAAAACACTTCCTCAGTATTACTGCTGTCTTCAGCTACTTCACTATCACATAAATGAAATAATTAAGAAATCAGAAAAAAAAACTCAATAGAGCTCCTTTTGCTGTAAGTTCAGTTCTAAAATGTCCTAGATACAGTACATAAAAATCATGTTACACTTACACACTTGACAATGATACAAACAGAGTGAATATAATTTATTTTAAAAGGAAATTAAACAGCAATGATCTGAAAGACCCCTTAAAATGGTCAAAGAAATATGACTTACTGTGTAATGTATGCGAACTACTAAAATCAGCAAGAAAACCAGCATGAGGATTCCCAACCCTGAAAGTGTCGATTTTATTATTTTGTCTTCCGAGGGATTTACTGGATTTGAAATGGTCAAAGAACTCGGTGTGGTTACATTTGATGCACTGGCAACTGTAAATGATAGACGAACACATTAGATTAGGAACAAATATCATATTCGGATAGATTGGACTTTCAACAGACCAAAATAATGTTTTTTGTTCATTACAATAAGCATTGTTTCACTACATTCGTGAAAATATTATAAAAATGTTTAGTGGAAATCTCACCAATATACACATGTGTCCCCTCTCCATATGCAGTTTCAAGTCGGGGTATATCTTCTGCTACTTTGCAGTAGTAAATGCCAGAATGATTTGGATGTATTGAAGGCAGATGAAGTGTCGCATTGAATCTTACATTTTCTCTACATAATCGATGCTTTGAAGTATCAAGTCTATCAGAGGTGACGAATGAGATCATTTTTCAACCATAAAACAGAGATTCGCTCTGAACTTGAATCTGCTTCAATGTAACAGTTAATGCTCACATTTAGCCCTTCACTTATGTGTACTTTCTCAGGTGTTTGCCGAACAGACAGTCCCAATAAAGGAACAAAACCTGATTAATAAAACACAGTTCTCATTAGACAAATTAGTGTATTATATTTCATTATACAACTTGTTCATTATTCCATAATTCATACTAGGACAAAATAGGCAAAAAACACACACTTACATACCTGTAAAGCAGATGATTATAGCAAAAGCAAAGTGACTTTTCATTTTGACTAAACAGCACAGATTGTTGGTGTCACACATTAGCAGAGGCAGGTGTTTATATAAGTCATATATAGAAACAATGCGTCTCATCTGCATCATGCTCCTGTGACACCCACAGGCAGATTACGTTTTTGCAACATTTTCCTCCTACCACCAAAAACCTTCTGTTGTGGTACCATAAGTATTTGTTTACTTATTTACAATATTTCTATTAGTCCATCCTTTCAGTTACTCAAGGTCACAAAGTTCTGCAACTGCAGATGTAAAGTACAACTTCACACATTTACTATGGACATTACACAACTTGCAGGTGTCTAGATTTATTAGGTCCTTTCTACCTATTACATTGTAGATTTTATGTTAAATTTCAAAAGAAAATTGTTGCGCTTACAATAGGGCTTTTGTGCTATGTTTGTTTTAAATAAATGCCACCTGTTTCGTAAGTGTTTATACCCTTGACCTTTGAGAATGAAGTTGCAGTGGAGGAAGTCTGTTAAATGTCTTTCCACAAGATCAAGATAGTTAGAAGTGCAAAAAACAAACAAACAAAACCTCTCTCTTCTGTACTTTTGTTTGTTTGTTTTAGCAGGTGTAATGCTGCTCATAATATAAACTTTCTAATGTTTATTGCAAATATTGTTGTCCCCCATTTGGAAATAGACTTCTGTTATATTAATTAAAGTAAATCTAACAATGGGGAATAAAGTGAAGTCACCCACAGACTTTTCAAGTTGTTACATGTGATGCCTATGGGACGACCTCTGTGAAGTTGGCACCCCATATAAATAAACTGTCACCTAAACTATAACATTCATCTTTGCTGTGTTTGTGCTGATTTGTGCTGCAAAAATGAACGGTTGTGCTGGTTCGGCATTCAATATATGAAACATTCTTTTTTTGACTGTATGGCGTCACTCTACATCCAATGTCGTCCAAATCATATCAAATTGGTGCCATTCGTTTGTGCTTGATTTGTGCCCGTTTGTGCCATTAAAACAAACTCTGTAACTATTTTCCTTCCTGAGATTTAACAAGAAGAATTTAGGGGCAGTGACGACCCCATGTTTCGACCCCATGTTGTTTAAAGCGGCCATGCAACGTAGTTTTATGCATTCTGACTTCTTTACAACGTTAAACGTGCTCTCTTCTCATGCTTAACATGGTCAACTTGTCAAAAAAGAGTTGGCCGTGTTACGTAGTATTTCTGTGCTCGATACACTCCCAAATCACCCCAAACAGGTTGCGTTTGTTTGTGATCAATCTCTGCCGGTTTGTACAGGTTAAAAAGACCCCGATCACAGTACAAATGAATGGTGTAGTTTTGGTGAGAATTGATTTACTGTATATGGAGTGCCAACTTCACAGAGGTTATGAGATGGATACTTGGGATTGGAATGCTGGGTCTCTTACCAGCCCATTACAGGGAAGATTAAGGGGGTCATAAGGCGCGTGAATACACACACATCGTAATACACATTGCATTACATCTAAAACAAACGATAATATTAATTTAATCCATTTCATATGACCCCTTTAAAGTGCAAATTTTAATGAATTAAAAGTTAGTGTGAAACCTACTGCCCTCTGCTGTTAAGAGTAAAAAGTGCACTTTGTGCATGCCTTTACTTGTCTTTGAGTTTGTGATAAATATACCAAGATTTAAAGAATAAAGAATTTACAAATGTAAGAACTAAAACAAAAAAATAATATTCAATCTGCTTGAGAAAAATTTACACTTTTAGAAATTAAATTCAAATGAGTCCAAATCTACGCTAAACATTCTCAAACATACACACAGACATATTTTGTATCAAGCTGTCTAAAACTGTGCTTGAGTTTTACAAGCCTCCCAACAGCATGTGATACAGCAAGAGATTAAAAATAAAGATAAGAATGCTGTTTGTTTCAGCAATACATCCCAAAAAACACAGCAGAAAATCTTGCAAGATAGTCAAGCAGTGTCACACTTAATCAGCCCATTCTGTCTTATGTGTTATGTGATGATGTGGTAAAATAAATAAAATAAATAAAATAGTTGGTGCTCTGGAACGTCTCTTCATTCCTGTTTGTTACTTCTGTTTGCACTTGAATGTTTTTTTAGCGATTCCTCTTAAAGCACGTAACCCTATGTTGGCGGCCGCAGCTACAGCAGCTGTGGTCAGAGGTATGAGAACTTTTTAGTTTTTGCATCCCACACAAGACCTATACTCAGGAAATGAACTGACACCCAGAAGAGCTAAAATCAGTTCTCAGTTTGACAAGATAACATCTTGGTGTAATTCTGTTTAATTTATTTGGGTTCTTCCTTAATATTTTGTTTCTCTATGTTGTTTTGAGTGTTTTGTGATATGCATGTGTTGTAGAATTGTAGAATAATCTTTACAGTGCAAGAACAAAAATCTGTAACATGTATATGTGAATCTTTGAAGTACATTTTAAAGACAAAAATCATTAAGAGTATAATATAACGGGATAACAAAATGTACATTTTCTTGGTTTTGCAACTGGATTTAATGCATTGATCATGAAAATAGAAGGAATTACAATAAGAACATAACTTTCAGACCTTGTAAAGTTTGTGTGAATTATTGTGTATTTTTCATATTTTTAATATTGTAAAATACTTATCTGCATTCTGGAAAGTTTACTGAATGGTTCGGTATTAAGTGACTGTATATGTGGAAGATTTTTATTTAAAATGTGAATTGTTACCTCCTTACGCATTGTCCTTGACATTACTTTTACTAATTTTATTTACCTAATTTTTATAAATGACTGAATAAATTATTTCAAATACTAATGACGCTTGAGAAATTCTATATAACTGACAATGTATGATGTGACTGGTAATTTTGTAGGTCCTTTTTATTCACATTTGGCTTTACCGCATAAAAGACTCCCACAGTATGTTATTGATTCTCTCTTATGAGAGCAACAAAATCACCCACACATCTAATCCTGTACACCGGTTCACACATGTAAATTAAGATTAAAAGAATCTAAGTATGTAAGCTTTTTGAGGCATGTCAAATGCTCGGGGCTTTTTAATCTTTTATGATATCTGTTTAGTCAAACAATACTTGATTTTTTCTCAGCTTCTTGTATAATGTTTTGGCATTAATTAATATGAAAAAAATCTTAACTTTAAATGCTACATTGTTAAAAATAATAGTCAACCACAGTTTTTAAAAACACATTTCATAGCCTCCACTTTGTTTAAATTTAGATGTTTTACTTTACAGCATTTCTATTAATATTAACTCTAAACCATTTTGTTATCAGTGCACATAGAGCCAATGTAAAAATAAACATTAAAGACTAAGAAAACACTTGGCTGCTAAGAAACAAACTTTGCTGCGCAGGGTTATTATTATTATTATAATAATAAGTGTTTATTCAACCATTCTTATCTGTCATTTCTTGACTGAGTGGGTGAATCTACAGTCCTACACTGATGAGAAAAGAAGAACTCAATTGTGTTGCTTAAAGAGGACAATTCTGCTTAAAACACATTCAAATTAAACTTTAAAACTCGATATTCATTAAAAACAAATGAAGAAAAACAACTGTACCTTCATATATTGGTTAAAAGCTTTATAACAAATAGTATCTAGCTCAAAGAGATTAAAGTGAACAAAATTCAGTCCAATCTTGCTTAGAAAAATCACCCTTCGTCGTTTCTTTTCCTCTTTATGTGGACCTCAACGTATGTTACTGCCTCTTCAGTACAGGTCACTGTTGGGGGTACCAGAGCTGCACAGTTCTAAACAGGTCATAATATAAATATTACATCTACAGTTTACATATATATTATATTAACTGTGTGCTTTCTATACTGAGCAACAAGCAACAATCAATTTAAATTAAATCATCAATTCATATTTACCTCATAACTTGATTGTATGCCCTCTCGATTATCTGAAACGTTTACTGCAGCGTAAACAACATTTTCAGATGTGACTGAATGCTGTGATCTAATTGTAGCATCATTCTGGGAGAAAATTAAGAATTTTGAAAACTACTATATGAATAATAAAATTCACATAAACTAAAAGACAGTAAACATGAAGGCCACTTACTATTATTTCTGTATGGTCTCTTCTGTAGTGTCCTAAAAACATGGAAAGGTTACACTTATATACACTAAAATTAACTATAATAAAATAAGTTTCCTTGCTTAAATGAAATACATTTTACTCAACACTAACTACTTGAGAGTTAAAACAATTATACTTGCCTTTGTAATACATGTGAATGACAAAGGCAATGCAGAAAATCAGCAAGATAATTCCCAATCCTGAAAGTGACCATTTCATCACTGTGTCCTCAGAGGGATTTGGTTGACTTGAATTGGTCAATTGTAGACTTGGTTTTGTCACAATTGTTGAACTATTCACTGCAAGTTATAAAGTTTGAGATTTTAGGGTATAAAATTAAATCAGAAAAAAAGGGAATACTCAGCACTTTTGATAAAGTATAATAGAAAAATAACATTGTCCGCCTTTACATATTTCCAAAACAGATTAAAATTAATATAGAACAATGTTGAGCTCACCAATATATAAATGTGTTCCCTTTCCGTATACCGTTTCAAGTCTGGGTATATCTAACGATACTCTGCAGTAGTAAATGCCACTATGATTTGGACGTATTGAAGACAAGTGAAGTGTTGCGATGAAGCTAGCATTTCCATTATTTGATGATCGATGCAAAGAAGTATTAAATGCTTCAGTGCACATGGTGGTGAGATTATTATGTAACCATTTAACCATAATTCGCTCCGATCTTGAATCTGCTTCAATGTAACATCTGATGCTCACATTTTCTCCTTCAGTTGAGTTTATTTTCTCAGGTGTTTGTAGGACAGACAGTCCCAAAACAGGGACAAGACCTGATAAAAACACACTACACATTAGAAATAATGCAGTTTCATCTGATAGTGCTCCAGCTCATACAATCAATAGAAACATTGTTAATTTCAGCCACTGCGGACATGTAACACAAAAAGCCATACATACCTGTGAGAAAGATGATGAAGAGGAGAGCAAAGAGACATTTCATTTTATCTAAACTGCACAGACGGATTGTTTCACAAGTTAGCAGTGGCAGGTGCTTTTCAATTTCCTGTGTGATGTATCCTGTCATACAGCTCATGCAAAATCTCGTTTGTGTTGACACTTGAGGTCAATTTATTTTTAACCACTATAAAATCTCTTGCACCTCTTGCAAAATGTAGTGTCAGACAGATCATTGTTTCACATTGTTTTGATATTTATCTTTATGAATGAAGCATATAGATTTCGCGATGTATTTTGATTAAACACGTCGATTCAGCGCATCAATGTTCGTCTGGTAGGTGCAATGCAGCGTTCATCCTCTAGGATTCGCTGTTCTCCTCACTGCAGTACTGTGCAAAAATCGTGGGAAAACTGCCAGTGTGCACTTCTTGGCAGCCTTGTAATGTGATTTTGGGGCCATTATCCACATGGCTTTATAAGTAACATTAACACTCACTTCTCCCTTTGACAGATAATGGCAAGATGGGCAAGTAGACAGACCTTGTTTTTTCTTTACTTGCCTCTCCTCTTACATCTTACAGTACATCGCTGCAATGTCTCGCACACATTCCCTCGCCCTCTCTCAGTCTCTCTCTCTCTCTCTTGCTCTCTCTCCACTTTTTCCTCTCTGAAGTAGGATAGTGTTCAGCCCCAGTGGTAATTAGGTCATAAGCCATCTGACTCACTCAACTTCTCATCCATCGCTTTTCACTCATACTCAATCATCCCCTGTTCTGCTCCTGGCTTTTTATTTCTCATGCTGCCGCTGTTCACTATCCTGATCTTCTCTTCAAACCTCTAGCAAAGGCTCTTGCTCGTCACATCTAACAGGCTTTGAGTCTCCTGCTTGTACTGCATCATGAGTCCCAGTGTCCAGAAGTCGGATGAAAAGTCGAGGTGTTCTATAGATGGGAGTATTAATGACAGTTTTGGAATGACTGCTGAATCACGAGGGCCGCCACCTCTGAAGAATTACATTTTTCTGACTATCTTCACCTGCTTTTGCCCCGCATGGCCTATCAACATTGTGGCATTGGTTTTCTCTCTCATGGTGAGTGGAAATTGCATCATTTTATATTATTTAGTAAACAAGCAATGAAAAGTGTGTCTAAAGGGCTTCCCAGAGGTAACTGACCCCTTGGTGAGCATAACCAGCTGCGGTGCCTGAATATTGAGTAGTGCAAAGTGTTTGGTCAGGTGTTAGGTGCTTGCGGGTTTACAGTCCTTCAGGTTGTGTGATGCTTGTGGCTTTGGAATCTGACTGAATGTACTAATGGTTCAGCTAGACATATAAGTGTTTTAAATAGACAGGCTTCAAGTATCTGTCCAGTTAAAATTGTGGCACTCCCATACATGCAAGAAATACTGCATGAACCCTCACAAACACATCTCTTTGCTCTACTCGCATTCATACGATTCTGGAGATTATGAGAATAGTTGATGAAATGATTTCTTTAGGCATCCATTTGAGTTGCTCTTAAAGTTTCTTAGGTTGTTTCCAAACCACAGGGCTGTAAAATAGATGTAGAGGAAAGTTTTTTCAGTGGTTTACGCCCAGATTTTTCACACCCTAACCTCAGCATGCAAGACTTTTTTGTCCGAATGTCCCACCGCTCACAACAATTGGATATAATTCAGCATTAAGCAGTGATTATATATTAACTTATAATATTGCTAATGTGGATGAAAACTGTTTCAACATATATACTAAGGGGCGGTTTCCCGAACAGGGCTTAAGGCTAGTCCTAGACTAAATTAAATGTTAGAGGTGTCTTGATCGAAATCAACTTACACTAACATATCTTAAATTACATCAGTGTAATTGTGTTGTCTCAAGATACACACAAATAAAGTTTATTTGTAAAGTTTGTAAAGTTTAAATACATTTAAATATCCTAATTTAACTATGGCCTAGTCTCAGTTTAAGATAATCCTTTATAACATAAAGTCTGCATATAAAGCAAACTGTGATCCATGACACAAAATGTCATTCACCTAGATCAGGACATAAAGATAACTAGCCGTTGATTCCTCTTACACATAACCCCCTTCATTCAACCATCAATCTGTGCCTTTCAAATGCTACCCCTAGTCTAGATTCAGGTCTGAATGGGGCAAGGTGCAGAGGTTTGCTGTGGAGAGCAAAACCTCTAGTTTCAGGTTGACTCCTACGCGGGGATCTCAAATGCAGTAAAGACGATTACAGCAGCTGCGGCTGCCAGAGCGAGGCCTGTGAGAAACAAGATTAGCATCACACATCACGCAATCCTGTTTATTGCCCCCTCACACACTGGGGGTTTATGCATGTTGCGTAAAGCATTGCATTTACAGGCTAGGTTCCATACGCAGAGAAGACACAAACTGATAAAAAATGAATAGTTTTAATTTTGGATAAAAGCATCTAACAAGTCCATAAATGTAAATGCATCACAGCTACACAAATTGTTATCTTTATGACTGCAGAGATTATGTGCTGCATGTATACCACCTGCTTTCATGTAGAATTACTTTGTCCCGTCCGAATGTTGGTGAAGCCAGATCATCTTTGTCTTCCAGTAAACATGATTTGGTGCAAGTTATCTATAGGTCTCAGTTTTCAGTCTGATTTTATTAAGAGGGCTGCTGGCATTATCACTATGCCCTCGTGGCCTCCTGCTTTATAGGCCATGCACATAGATCTAGTTTTCTTTTCGAAACCTGTCACTGATGATGGTATATTTATGCAGAAGAGCATTTTTATAAAAAACGTATTTCAATTAAATTAATAACCATCTTGAAATCAATTGGTGCTTTTCTTTAGGAAACAAACATTGTTTTTCATTTAATGCATGTGAAATATTTTCAGATTAAAAAATATTTGACCCCAGACTGATTTTCAGCCTAAATTTTGCCTTTAAACGATTTGTTGTTTTAACTTAAAAAATGAAGTAACCTGGCTTTATTTAATATTTTACTTAATTAAACTTAAACATATTAGTTAACATAACAATTAAGCATCACTTCAACTAATAAATAAAGTTTTTTAAATTGAATCAACTCAAAATTTTAAGGCAGCTCAGTAACGTAATTTTTTAAGATGAAATACGAAATCAAGTTTTACAGTAAACCTCTTGTTTTCAATCCTGTTAATTTTCTTAGATTTTAAAGAATATTATGTCAATATTTATACCGTATTTAGGCCTGTCAGTAGATTTGCTAGTTGCAAACCTCATTTAATCAATATAAAACAAAACAGCCAACACACTTGCTTGAATTGTAATATTTAGATATTGGTCTCTCTCTATGCGACCAATTATTAAATACGATTATTTTTAGAATTATTTTTCCAAAAAGTGATTTTATTTCTCTCTCTTTCAATGTTGGTCAGTCTCAAAGCAGTTATGATGCAGAAGACTATGAAGGAGCTCAGCGACTGGGAAGAAAGGCTCTTCACATGGGAATCGCCTCTCTTGTCATTGGCCTGCTGATCATTATGGTCTACAGTATTGTACACTTTACCACGGTACTCATCCGAACAAACTTCCAGAAATGTGGTTATATAAGTTGCCAAATTAACATCATTCTCTTGTATGTCCTATTGTTTAGCAGCACAATTTCTGCACTGTTGTGAGTTGTGTGCTAACAAAATATTTGATGAAAACCCCAAAGTAAATATGTTCTTTAATCGGCCTCTCATTTCAACTCAACAGAACACAATCTGATCCCGAGTGGATGGGTGTAGCAGGGCGGCTACATTGTAATTTGGTGGAGATCAGTTCCAGTGGTCACATGAGGACACTGAGCTAAACCCAGAATGTGGTTTCATAGTGGTGGCACCACGTGCTTGAACCATCCTTGGATTTACACGTATTCAATATTTTGAAATGGAATGTATAACAAGGTCTGATTTGCTAAGAGCATGGCCAAAGAGACTCCAACATACAGAAACACTATAAGTGTCATACTATTCATCCCAGTTTATACCGATATCCCCAAGATATTCCAGGGTGATGTCATCTCTGACAGCACTTTCGCAACAATCTGCATCTTTGTTGAGTTTGATGACACCTCAAATGTTGTTAATGTGTGTATAGAGGTGTAAATCATGTTTGTCTTGAAACATACTAAAATGTCCTTTCATACCAACATCTAACTGATGCTTTCACAGAAAAGAAAGAAAAACACCGAGTTGAATGTTGCATGGGTGGAAAACAAAATGTAGCGTGATTGTGTTTTTTAAAGAATGTATGAAATGACTCAATAAATACTCACTTATCGCATATATGGCTGTCGCACTTTTATAATAGACTGCAGCAAGAAAGATATCACCTTCTTGTGGACTCCCCACTCCCTTTCCTCTTTCACACCCAATGTAATCTGCAGCGTTTGGAGTATCCTGTACTCTGATATGTAATATTATAGCCAGCTTAAGTTAAATATAACTGAATCATTCCCCAGACTTGTGAATCACAGTACACTGACTACAGTTGAACACGTGCAATTGAATGCTATAGAGGTAGTATTTAATGTAAGGGTTTCTCCTTCAAAGTACTGAATATTTATAGAACCAATGCATCATTCTTACTTGGCTTACCTATGTTTTCCAGGAGTTACCATGAGTCAGAGTCACCCGCAGGTGGTCCAACTTGATTCCGTTCTTACCCATGTCTGCGTATTATGGAGTTCCCTCAATAGCTTGTTGCCAGACATGTTATGACACAGTGATACTGGACTGCTATATGTCTGAGTTTATAACTTAAACACAGCTAACCGACTCCGTCAAAGAACGCACCCAATCTGGTAAACTCATCAAACTGACCAAATCGAATAATAATGATTACAACATAGGGTTGAGAATAACAACGATTATATTTTTATTTAATTGCTAATCATATTTACAACGATAATAATATATCATCGTGATTAATCATAATCATTGTTTTTAACTTAACAACTGGAAAATGTATAGTGTACCAAGAACACTTTCATAATGCCTTAATGTGACACATCATTTTTGCACATACAACCTCAGAAAAAATTAAGTGACTACTCCAAATTTTAATTTAATCAGCATTTCTAGATGTACAATATTGTGACCATTCAAGTCCAGTGTCCGTTTGAATTTGATCAAAATCAATCTTCGGAAGTGACATTCAACAGAAATGTGAAAGACTGACAGCATAACAAGATACATCAATGTTAACACATAAAAATATGTTTTAACTTCTCCCAAATACATCAGCAAAAATCACTGTTGTATTGCTTAAGTGATTACGAACTTGTTTTCTTTGCAGTATTTAAGGTCTAAAAAATACAAAGCATATTTCTATTGTGTTGACCTGTTTCTCATATTTTCATTTTCTGCAAATACATAAAAAATATCTTTCATCTGAAATTTGCCAGAAATATGTCTAGTCCACAGAATGAAACAAAATTTATAATTTTACCCAAACACAAAGGCTACCTTTAAAAAGTACATTTTAAAATGAAAAAAAAATGATTTTGAAATGGTCATTTGTACAAAATAAGTACGTGAAAATAGAGCACTTGCAGGCTACCTTGAAGTGTATTAAAGTGGACTTTGCAAACGGGATTGTAACATCAGTGTCTAAACTAATGATTTTTTTGTAACGTGCTATTTGTATTTCTTTCGGTTATTAAAGGTCTAGAGATAACATCTGGTAAAATAAATAATAAAACTGGTTTGCGCACTGTTCACGCATGGTCAAAAGCCCGATGGTTATTTCCCTACTGAGAGGCGGAAGAGGTGTGCTTACCATGTAACCTTTTTGGCGACACAATGTGAAAATGGCGTTATGAAAGGAAACTAGCAGGAGCCGATAAAGTATTCAGAGGTAAGTTGCTTCATCATAAGGGAAACTACCGCTGACAGAAATGAAACGGAGATAGATAGACTGCAGTCGCTCGTGTAGGCGAGACCTGCTCTTAAGAACAGCAAAAAAACATCGAAGTCACGAGGATTTCGAAACATATTCCAAAACACCCCAGTCTTTCATTTTTGGGTATCAATGAGGTTGTATGCAATGGCACAGCGTAATGTTTAATGCAAGTGTATAAAGTACACGTCAAGTAGGTTTCGTTTGGGTATATAGTAGGTGGCCGAGTGCCAAAACATCATGCAGTACACTGTGGTAGGCTACTGTAAACAGCGGTCAAAGGTTAGCTACTTTGCGTACAGTGTGTTGCGGTGTTTCGGATTTGCGTTAACTGAATAAGTAGGCTAACGGCAACAGAGTTTAAACCAAATGTCGAATAGCAGGAGGTTTTAACAAAACTGTTCTATGAATGCATGTGAATAAGGATCAGCATGGGGAACACGAACAGCGAGCGGAGCGGCGCGGGCGATAAAGCGAACAGACGCGAGAGCCGCGGCGCAAAAGATTCAACGCGACCCAAACTTCTGCTGGACAGCACGGATGATGGAGACATCTTTCAGACAGACGATGTCAAGGTGAAAAGAGAAAACAAGTTATGGTTTTGGTATTTGTTGTTTTGGATAAAACAAAAACATCCGGCAAATTTATTAAAGGAAGTTGCGAACTCTTTCTTTATTGGTGTTATTTTCAACATTTACCAAAAATAGGATAGTTCACTCCCATATGAAAAGTCTTTCAGCATGCTCAATCATGTCAGTCCAAACCTGTTTGAGTTTCTTTATTTTACAGAACACAAAGGAAGATATTTTGAAGAATGTTGGTAACCAAACAACATTAGCCCCCATTGACTGCTATTGTGTGGATGCAAAATCAAAATATTTTCTATTGCGCTTCACAGAAATATAGTAACATACATTTTTTTAATGACATGAGGGTTAATATATAATTACATAATTTTTTACTATACCATTAAGCAATTTGAAATCAATAATTGAGACATGAATTCATTTAAGTGTTCACAATGTGGTGAAAACATTTAATATAAAGTAATAATAAGTTATGATGGCATCACTACTGAATATAAAGTGTCATTAAATGTACTGATCTCAATTCTCACTGCCTTCCTACACATCAACGCTTTAGTTCAGCAGGTCATACTTGAAGTGTTGCTTGCGGAAAACTGTTCTTATTATCCTGCATAGCGTAATAGCTTTGCTACGTGTTTATATCTCACACATCTGCTTGCTGTAGTCACTTCATCCATCTTTACACCTTTCAGGAGTTTCTAGCATGGCAACATGATCAGGAGTCAGACTCCAAAGACCCGTCAGAGGAAAGACCCACCGTCTTCCGCTGGAGCGGCCCTGGGAAAGAGATCTTCTTGTCTGGCTCCTTTAATAACTGGACAAGCAAAATTCCCTTGACTAAGAGGTGAGTACTGACAGACTGCAGATGATTTGGATGATACGGAGGGCTGTGCTAATGCCAGAAACACAGCAGGAGACGTGTACTTTAAAAATCATAAGGCTTCCTCTAAGTAGAGGTCCTATGTGTATGTCCTCTCAGTAATTTGAGAGTAAAGATGCCATTTTTAGATTATTCCTCTGCTCACTGCAAAATTTCCCACCATTAATAGATTAGTGGGTTTTCCACTAGGGGTCAGTGTGCACTTACAGTATTATATGCAAAGAGGTCCAAGGTCTATAATAGATAAAAATACCTCTTGTAGCCTTTTTCTTTTTGACAGTGGAGAAAATCATTTCAAGGCTGGTTTCTCATAGTAACTATTACTTACATTCATGCATTTTGATGTTTTTATCCAAAGCAACTTAATGCCTCCCGGTATCGATACGAATGGTATCATCACTCTCCTCTTTTAAATTAAAACTGAAAACTAATTTTCTTAGTCTTTTATGTATTACATTTTTTTTTAGCTGTTTATTTATTTATTTTCTTTTTTTTCAATTATGTTTTCTTGTAGATTGTTATAGATTCTGTTTTAGTTTGAGACTCTTGATCTATTCTGCATTTTGGTCAACCTTGAGTTGTTTTTTGTGCTTTATAAATAAATGATGAAATGAATGATATGTGCGTTTAGTCAATACATATTTATCCGTATGTGTTTGCATTATGTGCACAAACTTCCTCCTGACGGATGATGGGTTTTACTTATTGTTAACAGAAATTAGTTTTGACAAATTTTACCTTAATGAAACCAATCATTCAAAAAAATTCTGTAAAATGGGGGAAAGATTTTCAACTACACTGTAGTGCTGAGTTAGTCAACATGATCCACTTAATACATTTTTGTATAATAAAACCCCACTAACCACCTTTTCCATTTACTGTTTCCCATATCGTTACTGGTTTGTTCTCTCTCTGTTTACACAGTCATAATAATTTTGTTGCAATAATTGATCTGCCAGAGGGTGAGCACCAGTATAAGTTTTACGTGGACGGACACTGGATAGTAGATTCCAAGGAGGTGTGAGACAGCTTTATACAATACCCATTAAAGTAATTTTATAATGCAAAATATTTGTAAACTTCCTCTGGCATTAACTTTCAATGTAATATTTTTTTCTAGCCTGTTGTGACCAGTAAATCAGGTGTGGTGAATAATGTCATTAAAGTGAGAAAAACAGACTTTGAGGTATTCGATGCCCTGAAGACAGACTCTGAGAAATGTGCTGACATTTCAGGTATGTGTTAATGTGTAAATCAAAAGTACATTTTTTTAGAGTAGAGTAACTTACAGAAGTTTGCTGGTGGTCCAACTATTTACGCTTCCTATCAGACTTATCTAGTTCACCTCCTGGCCCGTACCACCAGGATCCCTACAACAAATCAGAAGACAGACTGCGCTCTCCACCCATCCTCCCACCACACCTGCTGCAGGTGCTCCTCAACAAAGACACTGGAGTCTCTGTAAGTACTTTAGTTGTGAGCACTTTAGTTTCCTAAACATATGGCTAGACACCCAGTCAGTTGTTTTAACCACTGTGTTGAAGCGGTTATCTTAACTTTTTAAAAGACTCCCGATAAAAAGAGGTATGTTGTTGTCTTTGCAGCAGGATTAATGAGGTGTGCTTATAGTCTTGTGACTAACTGTCAAGTAGTACTCAATAACCCCGTCCCTCCTGGCACCCGCTGAATAATGACAGCAGGACAGGTGTGGGGGAGGTGGAGACTCCCAGACTAAATTTAGCATTGCAGTTTCTGTCAATAGATAAGATATTCTATTTTGGTGTTAAATAGATTTAGAAATTTCTGTTTCGAAATAGTTGGGTAACTCAAGACTGCATAGCCTTTTAATAATGAGCTTCTGTGTGTGTGGTTCAACAGTGTGACCCCACCCTGCTACCTGAACCAAACCATGTGATGCTCAACCACCTCTACGCACTTTCTATTAAGGTTCAGTATCACACATTTGGCTCTTTTACAAAAATAATTTTCTGGTAATATTCACACATTGTTTGAGGGACAGATCACCCTCATGTCATTCCAAACCCATATGTTATTCTTTTTTGTGGAACACAAAGACAATTGAACAGAATGTTGATGTTGCTCAATGAATCATTGTAATTTGTGACTGAGGTATTGGAAGAGCAATGTTGAATTTTAGCAGCATCTAGCGGTGAGGTTGTGAATTGCAATCAACGGCTCACTCCTTCCCTTTTGAAGCATTTACGGTGGCTTACACAGGATAAAGATGTTGTCACATTTCTTTATGGAAGGAGTTGACCTATTTACAAACATGCTCTCTAGAGCAGTTTGTCCATTAAGAGCTACTGTAGAAGTGGCAAATTCCATGTAAGGGGACCCGCTTCGTATGTAGATGGAAATAGCTAATTGTGAGGTAATAAAAACAGAACACTTCATTATGTAAGGTCTTTATACATCTCTTTAAACACAGACTGTGTGTCTCCCAAAATTGAAATACTTGAGTAAAGTACAGATACACAAAAAAACTACTTAAGTACAGTAACGAATTACATTGACTTCGTTACTGTCCACCACTGATACAAAGGATGATGGAATCATAATGACAACCTGTTTGCCATTTGTTGGCATTGGGTAGATTTTGGTTTTAAAATCAGAATTTCCTGTGAAATACTCAAGCAGTCATGATTTTGCTACAAATTCTCACCTATTCTGATTTTATTACAAAAAGTGATAAATGAAGCATCCTGCTGACTCTATAGAAAAACGTGTTTGAATGCATCTGCTTTAGTAAAAAAGGAATAATATTTGTGTGGATAATGCTGAACTGTCGCAAACAAAAGATGAAATGTAATTTTTTAAGGTGACAGCCTCCGTTCATTCTTCACTGTCTGTATATGGAAAACAAGAGTGTAAACAATCAGCCTCGCATATTTTGAAAATTATTTGGGTTTGGAACAACATGACAGTAAATGAATGGCTAAGTTTTTCTTAAATATTTTTTACATGTTCAGCAAATTTCATTACTATGCCTGTTTTCCTCCCTCAGGATGGCGTGATGGTTCTCAGTGCTACACACCGGTACAAAAAGAAATATGTTACCACACTGCTTTACAAGCCTATATGAACACAATCCACATACCCTTTACACTCTTATTCTCAAGATTTCCTGTCAAAGAAAGGGACCAAGCACAAAAAAAACAATCATCTGTCCGTGTGAGTTTATGTTTGTGTATTTTTGAGTGTTAGACCGATTGCTGGTGGAACTGTTAGTGTGGAATATGGTGTAAAAGTTTTAAGACATTTTGCTCACACAATTATTGTAACACATTTGCCAAATTTAAAAATATTATTTTTGACTTCTTACCATTATCAGGAGTAAATAAGTGTTAAAATTGTGTACCGTGTAGAGTTTTCCATGGATGTGTTTGATAAGAAATGTCCTGTCATGTTGCTCTGACTTTAAATTGACTTGCAAAAAATTATGAGAGGAATAAAAATACTTTAATGAATGGACCACTGTGCTGTAAAAGTAATTTATCTATGACAAACTAGTAATTAATTTTAATTTATAATTCAGTTACATTAACACCACTAGTGAATATGATTTTCTTGCATTATTCGACACTACATACATTGCAAATGTCAAATGTAGCAATCCACAAGCAAAACTTGATGCATTTTTGTAGCAAAACAAGTATCCCCTTTCTTGCATATGCATCAGTTTTCGTGTTTTCACGTGTCTTCAAGCATCCATTTAAGTAGAAACTAAGACCCCCACTTTGTTATGCAACAAACCAGTTGACAGACTGGTTGGTTTTCCAAACATACCTAACATACCAATGCAGAGATCTAGAAAAGTGATCTGTCTTGGTCTACTACTTTGTCAACCCCGTCAACTTGACTACATCAGAAGCCTTCCTCAGCCACTGCTTAAATCAAAGAGGACCTGGAATTTTGTGGATTAAGGTACTGAAATACTTTAACTGTAAAATACACAGCATACATTTATACTCAATTTCGATGTGGCATCAACTTGGGTTAAAGTAGCTATAGTATTAAGCTTTGCATCTATGTTAAATTATGTTACAACGGTTAACAATATTGAACTCCATAAATGGTGTAACCTATTAAGGATATGTTGCTGTTTTATTTCTTTGGCAATAAATTTAATCTCTGTGATTTATATTTTGACTTAAAGAGTACCTCGCTTGAGATCGTGAAAATGACGTTCATGCAGTCTGTTATGTTGCCGTGTTTGAAAGTAAGCTGTCTGGTAAGTTGTAAGTCCGAAAGTGAATAAATAACAAAGTTATTTGCTTGTAAAAAATGGGAGTCGACTCTGAATCACACAAACGAGTTGTGGACGCATATCTACGTCACTATACATAGTCCCCTTCTACGTTTTGCTAAGACTGACGCGAAAACTTATTTCTCCTCACCCAAACACTCGCTCGTTGGTGATGATGTTTGTTTATTATGTCTAGAGTCTGTGTTCTACGGTGTGACACTAAATCCGTATTATTTCAACTACAAAAGGAAGAACGTCTTAGGGAAAAATGGTTACAATTCATTTTTCAAGCGATACCAAAGGAGTATAACCCCAGGGTTTTACTGTGCGCGCGTCATTTCACCGAAGATTGGTTTAATAATCTTGGCGCGTTCACTGCAGGGTATGTGAAACGACTATCATTGAAAGAGGGGGAATACAAACTCTATACCAACCTGTTAGCTCCACCGAATCCCAACCTGTAAGTGTGACTTTTGATTTTTGTCTTCACTTCAAGAAATATTTTCGCACCTTGTATATGTGTTAAGCTAATGGATATAACGCTAACATTAGCATGTGCCCTTATATCTGGGGTGTTACAGTTTGTTTATATTGCTATTAACTTTGCATTTTGACACATTTGCCGCACGTGCACCTATATAGATATATTTGACTTATATATATATATATATATATCATTTTTCATAACGTCGACCATAATGCTCTATGTACAATGACAACGCGAAATCGAAATAATAGTATTGCTAACGTATTAACATTATTTTTTAGAAAAAACTATATATTTTATTTAATTGATGAGCAAAAGCATAACATGCATGTTGTCACACTGGGAGTTTTTATGACAGGAGTTGTCACTTGCCACTGACAAACATCCTGCTCCAGTCGTGGTTGGAGTTTGCTGTGGACCAGCGTCTTCTGATGCTTCTTTGTCAGACTCGGGCTCAAATTCTTAAATTAAATTCTTAAATCGCCGCCATCTCTAGCTACACATATAATATAAATGACATCCAACCACATGTAAACAGTAATCCTGTAATGATGGTAGTGGGGTTCCATTTGCTACAAATGATGAACGCGTTTGACCAATAACAACAGACTACACCATCTGACCAATCACATGACACAAGGTTAGCGGGTAGGCGGGGCCAAGACGGATAAATCTCGAAACGAATCATTTGATAGTCAGTCAAGAATGATGGTACGAATAACTGGCTATTATTACGAGATTATAGTGTTTTTACACATTGTATTTACATAAACTTGTTGTTGGACACTTCATAAACCAAAGTATGACCTAAAAAAACATATGCAAGGTACTCTTTTATATTTGAAGTGGTTTACTATTCAATACACAGAATACAAATATGCTTAAAGAGAATTTAAATCTGTGCTTTGCATAGTGTTATTTGATTGAACCTTTAAGTCATTTTTAAGTCAAACATTGTCAGTTCCAGCAGGGATTGTAGGTGGGGAGAGTGAATGATCAGCGCTCTCCTCCACCTTCAATACAACGGCTGAGGTGAGACACTTGAGCATGGCACCGATCCCCCAACTACTCCCCGGGTGCCTCAGCAATGGCTGCTCACTGCTCTGATGTGTTCAAGGTGTTTGTGTGCACACACCTGCAAATGCAATGCACAAATTCATCCCTTTAACCTTTCATTCATTCATTTGTTTGTGTTTATTTATTTAAAGTTGTATTGTTACTCTGCCTCTCCAAAGAAAGGTGTGTTTTCGTTTATACTAAGAAACTCTTATCCTGCCATACCCATTAGTTACAGAAACTCTTCACAATTTAAAAACTGCCTTATAAATATTGACTCATATTCTTCACAGAGGAGTGTGTTATGTAATGTGGAGAATGAAAATAATGACAAATATTTGTGTAAAAACACAAGCAACAGCGACTCATAGCGATAAAAAACAACTTTAAAATTGAAAGAACACAAAGACCCAAAGTAAACAGTGGACATCATTTTTTATATCCTACAGTATGGATGTATTTCTGACAGTTCTGATCCTCAGTGCAACTCTACCGCTGTGTAAGTATTCCTAAAATGTAAAAAAATACATATCATCACAAATAAGGGTTGCTTGGACAGGATTATTGCCAAGTACAAAATTAAGATGTGTTATTTGTCTCCTGTTTTAATTGATCATTTCATTACATTCTGACATAATTTGATGGGAAATCAACTTCTCTAATAACATGCTGTTATTAGAGATACGTAAATAGTTGCATGTTGTTAAATTTTCCGTAGCACATTTGAGCAATGAAAGACAGTTGCTCCAGTTCAGGGAAATGATCAAATGCACGCTACCTAATAGCTCACCGCTCCAGGATTTTGGGGACTATGGGTGCTTCTGCGGTTTCGGTGGCCAAGGGACACCTGTTGACCAGCTAGACCAGTAAGTTTATGTTGGCACACACATTTAGACAGTTTTCTTTACAATATTGTATCTCCTCCTGTCTTTCTGTTATTGTTTTATAGATGTTGTTTTACTCATGATCATTGCTATGGAAATGCTTCAAATAATGACTCCTGCGATACATTTCCGGACAACCCTTACACAAACATCTATGACTTTAAGTGTGATAAAAATACCAAAACAATCACGTGTCTGGGTGAGTGACAATTAAACCTAAGTTGACCTTCTCATGACTCGATAGAGATAAGTGACATGAATTCAGAAAAAACGTAGGTAATAATTGAATATAAACATTTTAGAGGATAGTTTGCTCACAAATGTAAATTAATTGATCTATTACGCACCATCTTGTCATTCCCAACCTATATGACATTCAGATTTGAAGAATGTTTAACCAAACAAGAGTGGCCCCCATTGACTTCCAAATGTACGGAGAAAACCACTGAGACATTTCTCAAAATATCTCCTTTTGTGTTTCACAGAAGAAAGAGATATTTACAGGTTTAAACCATTTGGGGGTGAATACATTTTGACCAATTTTGTTTGGTGGTTAACCATCCCTTTAACAAACTGTAACAGATATGTAATTGACAATGTGGCATATATGGGCTGGAAGAACGCAAATCCAATACTGTGTAGACATATAATACTTATTTTAACATGCATTGTTAACTCTCTTATTCTCTCTTTCAGACAGTAATAATGCATGCGAAATGTTCATCTGTCAGTGTGACAAGACTGCAGCGGAGTGCTTTGCTCAGGCTCCATATAACACCTCCAACAATCAACTCTCTAACAGTCTGTGCAGCTCAGCGTCCAGAGAAAATCCCAGCTTTATTACCATTCTCTCTATACTCACACTTTTATACAACAAAATACAAAGTCACTGAAAAACAAAAAGTTTTGTAAAAACCTGCAGATAGATTGAGAAAGCTGTTACTCAAACTTTTTCCAGGCCTTGTTCATTCTTGTCTTTATTCGAGAAAATACTTATTGTATCAGCTGTGCAAATGGCAAACACATGCTGATGTTCCCAAGTTTCTGTCTGTTTTGTGCTTTTTGTGTGCGAGTGTAGGTGCACGTTTCCACATCTTGTATGTGTGATACCCCATATTGGTTTATCATTATGACACGCCCATCAAGGTTATATTATTGCATAAATATTAAGCTGCAAACTGTCCTGTCATTCTAGTCTTGGAAGTCTACCATGAAAACCTTTTTGCCTCTTTTAGTGCTGAGTGCCTGTCTACCCGCCTGTGAGTATATCGTAAATATGTTTTACCATCTAACTCCTGGAAACAGGCAAATTATAGAATTTTCTTATGTTGTATAAGGTGTAATGGAAAAATGAAAGGTATAGACACAGTGTTTCACTAGATCTGAATTAATTAATAAAAAAAACACAATTTGTGTTGACTCAATGATTCTCAATGATTATGCTAACCATATAAAATACCTACTGTTTTTTGTTGGATAAAGTGCAGATATAGGACACTCCCCTAAAATTACTTGAAAAACCTTACAAATATATACATCTGAAAGTATTGACTAAGAAGTGTGGTAAAATATTTTGTTTAAGCATCTGTCCAACAGTTTTATTTGTGCTCTTTCTCAACTTTGACAATATTTTCATACTGCTATAAATTAAAGTAATTTTAAAAAGCCTTCTACCTATTCCTGACATATGTACATTATAAGGCATTATAAAGAGCGATGTACCAAAATGTAACAACGTCAATAGAGTTGTGGTAGAATTTAAAAAAATTGTATGACTTTCTGATGGTAGCAGGTTCAATTGAATAGTGTTTAAATAAGATTTGGGCTTTTTCTTGGTTTACTCAATTATCCTAAAATCATATTAATTATTGGTTATTTAATGCAACTAACGAAAAGTATAGACTTGCACAAACAAGTATTTTAGGTAACAATACTAACACCACTGTGTGAACCATCTGCTGTTTACCATTAAAATCATTTTAAAATGATTTAATGTACAGGTTTTGGAGCTTATTAGCCTATTGTTTTTTTCTGTTGGTTCCCATTCGCAAGATGACATCCCACCAACAGAGCCCAACACATTACAAGTAGAGATCCACAGAGATCATTATAGCTTCCATTCCAATTAAAATCACTCTGTTATGGTTTTTGTTGGATTATGTCAGAAAACGATTTTAAGTATACGAATTTAAAAACTCTGACAATGAGACGACAAATCATTTAAGAAACTATGCCTGAGCTGTATGAAGGCCTATGTGGCAAATGACCCCCTGACCTGTTAACGTGAATAACCAATGAAACTGTGATTCAACATTAAATCAATAATCTATGCTATACGTGTGGCAGCATGGTTGGAGTAAATTGCATATCAAGGAAAGTGTATGAATAGATTAATTACCTATGTTGTGTTTGTGAAATGTACCACGTGGACCTGTCCACCACCCTGTTGCCGTTCCACAGTTTTGGCCTTGAAAGATCAACGATGGCTTTTGTAGATCAAAAACACGGTATAGCTAATTACACGTCCACTTTCAATATCTACACAACCACTTTAGCTTTTTTATCGTTTGCTTAAACTAAAAAATGTGTCGACAGAAATTAAAATTTCATATTTGAATAACTTGTTTTTGTAAATATATACTATAAATGGCCTCTATATACTGTACATGCAAGGGCACTTTAATAAAATTAAATAAATGTATAGCTTGTGTGTGGATGTATAAATGACTAGCTATTGTTTACAAAACATTTTTTTAATATTATTAGATCTAATCAATAGTACATTTTTATCAATCATTACTAAACTGTTATTGTTCAACAGTTCTGGCGAGCATAGACTATCGTGCGCTGTGGCAGTTCAGGAATATGATCATCTGTTACAACCCTAACAGCTGGCCTGCACTGGACTATGCTGACTATGGATGCTACTGCGGCAAGGGAGGCTCGGGCACACCGTTGGATGATTTGGACAGGTTAGGTTTAAAGGTCAGATTATACTGGAATCAGTAAATATGTACCAAGCCACCACTTCTGTCTGGTTATTCTTAGAAAAATTGATGATTGAATAATTATTTTTTGAATGGTCCATACTTTGAAAACTGCATTTTGAATATAGATTTAAGAAAATGTGTATACTGGCAAAAGTGTAGATTTTGGTCTTAAGTGTACACTATCGATACAATTAACTTCGTTTAGCACAACAGGTCAAACGCATTGTGTATATTTGTAGGTGCTGTCAGGTGCATGATGGGTGCTATAGTGATTCATGGCAACAAGACGACTGCTTTGGTGTTTTAGACAACCCCTACACTGAAGTTTATTCCTACTCATGTGATAAGGCTGCAAAAAAGGTCACCTGCAATGGTATGGCGCTATACTCACAAAATAGATTGTGTCAATACAGCTCATTTATAATCTTTTTAGAGAACTTTGTATAAAATATTAATTGAAACAAGTTTAATCATGACACAAGGTTTATTAAAGGCAGATGCTGAACCTTCTTGTTAATACTTCAGGAGGGTAAACTAAATTGAAATGCATCCGATTTGCATCTGAATTGCATTTTTTCATAACAATAATTGTGACTGGACTCTTGTTTTTGTTGCTTGCAGCTAACACGAATCGCCCCTGTGAGATGTTTATCTGTGAATGTGACAGAAAAGCAGCTGAATGCTTTGCGCAAGCTGGTTACGTCCCAGAGCACGAGGATTATCCCAGTGAAAACTGCAAATGACCTGGGAATGCAGAAAGGTGTTAAGATTGCTCTTATGGGCAAAGACACTGTCATTATGTGTCATTAAAGAGAAACATGTTATCTCATCTAACAGCTTTATTCTTTTCATGAATAACAGATAAATGTGTTGTGTATTTATACCATTGTACATTGTAGGTTAGGTTCAATTACATGAGATTGATGATACATAACATACATATAATCATTTATAATATTTTAAAACAACAAATTGGTTGTAAACCTGACCAGCATCCATCTATAATAATGTTTAGATGATTGTTATCTGTGTGATATGGTTTGTCATTGGCTCTTGGGTTTGCCCTCACAGATGTAAGGGCAAGAAAGCGTGCAGTCCGCATCATTCCAATGCCTCCGTTTTTCCACACGGATCCGTCCGTGAAGCTGTCCACAATCCTCACCATTCACAATGACATCCCAGTTATCAGGCTGACCCTCGTCCCAGTAGCTGATAGAAAGTTAAATGGATACATTAAAAAAATGCATTTGTAGTTTTTGTTCCAATTAAACTGTCTATATTCTTACTGTTCGGTAGCTTTAAAATCCATTCCATCTACCCAGGACCACTGCCCCTCCTCTTTCTCAACAAGCCCTATCCAGTAGCTGACCTGCAACTTTACTATTGAAGAAAGGAAGTCCTGGTTTAAAGACACAGACAGTCACATTTAACCTCACATAAAACTCCCGAAATTAGAATGCTTAATTGTATGCTTTTGTCTTACAAGCTCATCCAAGTTATTAACCACCACTAAGTGTGCATTTTTCCGGATACAGTTGTTTTCAGCACTTTGCCAGCTCTGCTTGATGGTTGACTGAAAGTAGCAGGAGTCTTTAAAGAACACCCAGTTTTCCTCACAGGGACCTGTAAAAACAACCGAACACACACACACGCATCAATAATAAATATAAAATAAAAAAATATTCCAGCCTGAAGGTACACTAAAAGTTAAATGGAAGAAATATTTAATCAATAGTTCACCGATCAACATAAGCACACAACAGTCAGTGATAAAAGAAATGCATGGCGTTGTGAGTGCTCAAAATCTAAAAGCGCGATATACTTTAAGAAATTATCTGAAATTTGTTTAATAAACAGGTAGATTAGGTTCTTCATACACATTTTCAATTTGCAATCTTTTCTTTCAAATAAATAAATGCATCTGGTCTCAATCTTTTAAACAGCTTTTCATGTCATGAGGACTCTTACCTTGTACTATAAGCTCAGGGTTTAAAGGTGGAATTTCTGTGAGAGACAGAGAGTGAGAGAGATTTACAAAAATAAACATTAAAAAAAAGAAGAAGAGAGACAGAAAAACTGTCACCAGTTACCAAACTGTAGAGGATTAGAGGCTTCTTTAATAGAGGATTCAATGGTCTTGAGAGAAAACGTAACATCAGCTACCTCTTGACTGACCTGAGACACTAACAAGGAATCTCATTTTACAGAGGAAACATTAACATTAAATAAACAAAACAAATGTTATTTCTTATGACTGTAATACTTTATGGAAAAATCCTGACAACTTACATTTAATTCCTACAGCCATCGTCAGTATGAGCATATAAAGGGCGAGAACACCAGAGATAATGTACATCTTTCTGTTTTGTCTGCCTGAAAGAAAAATGTTTGACAAACATCGCTGTAACACTTGAAAATTGCTTTTCAGTTTATATAAATATTAGTTATTTATTCAAATGTATAATTAAAATAATTGTTGATGTTAATTCTCGATAATTGTAATGGATACAAAAATAAAATAAATGTTTTTTGTGCTAGCTTACCAAGTTCAGGTAAAAATTTCGGAGCAGTGTGGTTTATCTCATCCTGAGCTATCTCAGATGCAGAGCTAAACCGATCATATGTTATAGATTCCATGTCTGAAGAGAAAAAAGCAGGCTGTATGATGTATTTGCATCAGATGTTTAAAATGTTCTCTTATTTGCCATTTGTTAACTTTATAATGACTTTTATCAAAACATTTCATAGGCTATGTGTAAAAACAGAGAAAACACCAAAAATGGAGCAGTGAACAAAGAGACTAAGTCTAAATGTACTATCTGCAAGAGTTTCAAGGACGTACCATGAACTGTTGAATATTAACCAGACTGATAGATTTCATCAGAACTTCATCCATCACAAACACAAAGAAGGAAAACATAGCAATTCAACACACGACAAATTATACCATTTTATTGTATTTCAGTGATTTATTCCCTAACAGACTTACTTTAATTAACAAAAGATGCAAAACCGTATACAATATTGCATGTTTTAACATCAAACATAATTTAATGTGATATTTTCTACTGTATTTTGAAGTTGTACATATTTCATACATTGAGCAAGTTAATATGCACTTTCAATAAGACACAAAAATGATTCACAAATGTTTCAAATCTTAATTTTAAAGAGCCTGTTTATATTTGCTTACCCTCTTCTGCTGCTGTCCTGATGAGCAATTTCTGTTATTCTGTCCTTGCGCAATGTTGCAGACAGCAGAATCACAGTCCTAACATCCCCTTCAGTATTTACCTTAACAGCTCAATTTGAAAATTGTAACACTTCCATCATCCAAATGTGTGTGTGAATATAGTAAAGCATGGTATCAATAACTGCCCGTGATATGATCATAAAAAATATTATTATAAGAAATGTGGTTTAACATAATGCTAGCATTATTGGTTTAGTGTGCCACACATACCATATTATATACGTTTTGAGATTTCCAAAGTATCAAAAATAGGATTTTTGATTTTTGATAGGAATCAAAAAACAAAATGTTCATTGATAAACTGAAATAATATTAAGTTTTAACTTCTGAACCTAAATCAAACAGACATTTATTTTATTTATAGATAGCTGTAGATTGAATGTGAAATGAAAATTAATAAATTTTTAAGAAGGTATATTTTCATTTCAAATCTTTATCTAAATTAAGCATTTAACATTTGTGAAGCATTAAGAAAATTCACATTTGTATAAAAGTTCTTTATTGAAATATGAAAGGGGCTTCCATTGTAACAAGCACTTTATTTACCTCAACACTAGAGGTCCTCAGGGCCCCTTTTTATTTGGGATTTTGATTTGCGCATCATTTTCACTATTTGTAACCTTTTAAATTATAAACACACACATTTTCTACTGCTATTCTGAGCATTCGTATTTCTTCTTGTATTGGTTTACATCCTGCATAGCCCATAAACACTTAAAATGTATCAACGTTTAATAAACAAGTCTGTTTAAATAGCCTAAAATAAACACATACAAAAAAAACACTTGAATATGTAATAACACGAATAATATTTGCGTATAATAACACCTGTATGACATATTGCTTGTTGCTCCCTAACTCTTTGTGAGTCGCTTTGGATAAAAGCGTCTGCTAAATGACTAAATGTAAATAACAGCATAAAAATGAATGGCACAAGTAAGGTAGAGTTTTGTTAAATATGGTAAACTGTAGTTGTCTGTTATCAATATAAATGATTTACAGTAGAAGGTGTACAGACATGCCCAAATTTGTGGCCACAAAAAACGAACAATGCACAATTTTCTCTGAAATAACTTGAAATTGACAAAAGTAATTGGTATCCACCATTGTTTATTCCATATTTAATAGAAATCATACTTTGCTTTTGATTTCTATCCAACATAATATTGTAAATAATAAAACAAATGAAAATGTCATGGACAAAAATGATGGGCCCCTAACCTAATATTTTCTGGCACAACCTTTAAAGGCAATCACTGCCAGCAAACATTTTCTGTAGCTCTCAATGAGACTTTTGCATCTGTTAACAGGTAGTTTGGCCAACTTTTACGGAGCAAAACTCTGCTGACTCAGGTTTGATGGATCCCTTCTCAGCTCTTTCCATAGATGTTCCATAGGATTCAGATCAGGACTCATAGACTGCCACTTTATAATAGTCCAATGTTTTGTTCTAATCCATTCATGGGTTATTTTAGCTGTGTGTTTTGGGTCATTATCTTGTTGGAGGACCGATGTCCTGCGACTGAGCTTTCTAACACTGGGCAGGACGTTTCGCACCAGAATGCCTTAATAGTCTTCAGATTTCATTGTCCTTGCACAGTCTGTGAACATAGAGCTGATGTGACTTGCCAGAAAGTTTTAACTCACCTGTCAATTGGACAGTCTCCCAGAAGGATGGTGGCTTTCAAAAGTGGAGTCCTCCTGGGTCTCAAAAAGAGACGGATGATCAGAAACTGACATACCTTCACCTTGGAGTTCAGCTTGTATCTCGTTGACAGATATACTCGGTTATTTTTCTACCATTTGACTATCCTGTTCAATCTGGGGTCGATTTTTCTCTTGAGGCCACGCCCAGGGAGGTTGGGTACAATTCCATGGGCCTTAAACTCTTTAATAATATTTGAAACCGTTGTCATAGGAACATCGAGCTGCTTGGAGATGGTCTTAGCCTTTACCTTTGCTTGTCTATTATTTTCTTTCTAAGCTCCTCAGACAGCTTCATCCTTTGCTTTCTCTGGTCCATGTTCAGTGTGGTGCACACATTGATGCCATACGGCGCAGTGACAACTTTTATCCGTTTAATATAGGCTGAATGACTGATTACAAGATTGGATACATGTGTGATCTTTTATAAGGGGAACCAAAAATGTGTCCAGGCCATTTTAGAATATCTTTGTAGAGTAAGCAATAATTCATCTCTTTCCACAGCTTCTTTGCTTTGTTCTATGACATACCAAAGGCTGCAGCATGCAAATATACATGATACAATAGCTTTTAATTTCATCACTCTTCAGGAGGAATGAAGCATTATTTTAATGAGCTGGAAGGGTGCAAACAAATTTGAGCATGTCTGTAAGTGTACAGTCAGTGAATAATAATAGAAAGGATTGTAATGAAGACCAACTCTACTGTAAAAAAGAATATATATCTTATATCTGATCATTTTCATTCATTACATCTGAATCATCTGAATATTTAGGTTTAGGATAATTTAATACAGAACATTGACTCAAGCAATACTGAATTAATTCAACTTAAAAATATTAGTTAATTCAATGAATGTCTCATTGCGTTGAATAAACTCATTGAGTTAACTAATATTTTCAGTTGAATAAAAAAATAGGTTAACTCAACCAACAAAGCAATAAATAATTTTAAAAGAATATATTACATAATATGAACACATGAGTACCCTAAGAAATGCATGCACAAGCTTTAAAATGTCCACATTTTCTTTCAATGTTACAAACAAGAAGTGGGGTTTTAGCAACAGTCATCACTTTACTTTATAATTTACATTTCCTATTGTATAGCCATAAATTAAATATTAATATCAAATGATATTACTATAATACTAATAGCTGGAATGTAAAAATTAGAGACACAGAGCATAATATAACACATACAATTTCAACTGTCATGAGGGAAATGTTTCCTACTACACACTTTTATTCAGTTGGTGTTCACAAATATAATACCGTTTATTCTTACAGTCAGGATCACGCAATTGCTTTGAACGCACAGTGTCAGTTCCTTCCAAGTAGACGCATGACTCCTCATCATCAGGATCTTCATTCCAGAAACTATAAAGAGGTTAATACCATCTCGGTCTTCATAGAAAAAAAATGTTTACAGGGAATATGTTCTTACTGTGAAGTTGAATGATAATCGTCTGCATTTACCAAGATCTTTTCCACCATTTTATCTCTCTTGAAACCAATCCAGTAGTCTGTGCTCATTTGAACAACTCTTGAAATGAACTCCTAAAATCAAGAGGGAACCATCTCTGCTTATATTCTTATGATCAACTTAAAATAGATAATGGATTAAGAAAATATTGCAAAGTCCCTACCAGCTCCTCCTTGTTGTTTACAACCATCAGGTACGCCCCAAGATCACGGCATAAAGACATTGATAAATCCCAAGACACATAAGCATTTACTTCCAAATAGCAGCTGTTACTATAGGTCATCCAACCATCCCAGCAGGGTCCTGTGACAGGATATTATATAAAAAATGTTAACAAACCCAATCTTTTTTTGTATGTAAATCTATAGAAAGTTTATATTTTAGCTGTATTACTATGTACGACTTCCTTTCATATAAACACAATTTTAAATATTTGAACACTTAATTCAATATTTAACCAAATATTTCAATACATTATACACCGATGTTTAAACTTATTTTGTTAATTTAAACTATTTTGAACATTCTTCCTAACTCAGTCCGGTCAACCACATCTTTCACACCATTAAAAACACTACTTAAAACCCATCTCTTCTGTGAATACTTGACAGACAAATGAGAAAAAAAGGAAAAAAAACTAACCCTCTCTCTTTCATCTCAACAGGTATTGATCTAGCTTTTGCTGAAACTTGTAACTTTGTATTAAGACCTATCGTATCATTTCTCCTGTATGACATATCGCTTATTGCTCCCTGAACTCTCTGTAAGTAGCTTTGGATAAAAGACCAAATGTAAATACCTTTGTGCTGAAATGGAACAGGTGTATTTTCCTCAAAAAGAAGACCTCTGTTCTCATCACTCTTTGGTTTCTTGGAGACTTGAGGATGGTAAATCAACAACAAAACCGTAATTACCGAAAACAATTGACAAATGAAACATGTGATAATCCACTTTGGTTTTACTTACAGTTGAGACCTGTTACGATTCCTATTACCAAGAACGACAAGATTAGAAGAACCAGAAACATGCAACAAGCCACTTTGCCTAAACATGACATAAGGAAAGTTACAGTAAATCGAGTTTAAACTGACAAGTTGAAAGAGTATAAATACATACAACATAATAAAATACCGTATGTTTTTGCTTTTAGAAAGAAGGGCAACAAAAATGTACTTGTGAATAGACAACAATTTTACTGTTACTTGCCTTGATGGTAGAAGGGATCCACCCTGTCAGGATCCCCCTCTACATCATCTATGCGGTTGTTGGCCTGCATTCCTGAGGTCAGCCTATAGCCTGATTATTATAACACATATGCATAATAAGAATTATCCAAATGTATTTGCCACTTTTCTCAACCTTCCACAAAACACTGCAGGTTTAATTATAAATATGAGTAACATTTACACCGTTAACGTATTAACATCGAACAAAAACTGAGTAGGTAAACCGCTGTTTGATGTTTACATTTTTAAATAAAATATATGAAAACTGTTGTTTTACTTACTGATAAACTTTTCCTTTGTGACACATGCAGATTCCATACAGCCCAACATGGAAAGGGAAGCTTTTGTGGAATGGTAGAATGACGCCAGAGGGGCTTGACTTTTCTTCCCAACCAAAGCTTCATTGCCAAAGGCATGTCGCAGTTGCCAGAACTGCATGACTACTTAACTATAAAATATAAATATCTTTGTGGTATATAAGAAAAACAACTGTGTAAAACCTACTCGCATTAAAAGTTAAAACAATTTAACCTAAAATAAAAGCAGCTACATAAAAGAAAAGTCAATAAAAAATGTAAAGATAAAGAGAATGAATGCTGCTGTTGTGGTGGTGTTAATTTAACGGTATTCCTAATGACTCACTGATAACTATAAAAGGATATTCATACTGTTTATTTTAGTTGGTGTTGGGTAAAAAACAATAATTATTTATATTTATTTAAATTGTCAAAATTGTATTTAAATTATAACACTCCGTCTGAAAAGTAAATGTACTATTCATTATTAATTAATGTAAAAAAACTTTACAAGAAATACAGTGAAACCTTGTAATTTCACATTTGACGATTTATTTCTGCACCCCAGCTGCTTTTTCAGGGATTTTTTTACAGTATACTTACAAATCTGCATCAAACGTGGAAAGAAATAAACATCTTTAAATCCTTAAATTAAACATGATCAGTTAGAAGCTGTAAACATTACACATTTCAGTATATTTTCATGATGTTCAACTAAATTGAATCATTTTTAACACATTTTAAGACAAATACTAAACTTAAGTTCAATATTGTTTAATACAGAACAAACTACAGGATATAGACCAACACTGGTCCAGAATCAAACTTTTGTTAATTTAATTTTATTGTATAATTACGTTTTAAAGATTTTAAATGTGGAGTCATATTTCAGTTCTAAATGAAATTTATTTGTTGAATTTTGTTGTAACATTTGTTTTCAAATTTGTGTAAAAAACAGGAAGTGCTTCTGGACCAGTGTTGTTTATGTTCTGCAAAATGGTTTTTATGTAATACGATATGATATATGTATATCATAAGTTACTCAACAACACAAATTACTTGAAATTAAGAGTACGAAGAACACTTTAAATCAATTAGTTACATAGTATCCATTGCAGGTGTTCCACCAGTAGTTTTGATGGATCTCCGCGTCACTAGATGGCGAACGCGTCAGTTTCCGGCACAAACATCAGCGTTAAAGCGTCTTCCGCCTCAGAAGTTTCTGTATCCGCAGAGATGGCTATGATCGGACGTCTCTCCCAGAAGCTCTTAAAATCTTCTGCTCTGATCCAGAGCCGTAAGCTCTCAGCTGCAGTTCACGGCGAGCAAGCAGGTCAGAAACTCTCTCCAAATATCTTCAAAATACGCTGTAATATAAAGCTTGACTGTTATAAATAGCGTTAACTCTGTAGTCTTTGACCTTGTGGCTAGGGAGCTGATCTGGAGGGTTATTTTATATTGCGGTGTTATTGATACTGAAAGTAGCTGAATTATTTTCATTTGTTTTGTGAGAATTGAACAATCGACCACTGAATAATTACTAAACTGAATTAACCAGGTGGAGTAACTGTCACGTACCGACTGTGCTGCGAGATAATGGAAATTCGTCTTATCTAAACAATGCTATCTTGTAATATCTCTCTGTTCTTCATATATATGTTCATATTTAGCCAAGACATGGAAGATTCTGTCGTTTGTGGTGGCGCTGCCTGGAGTGGCTGTGTGTATGGTGAACATGTACCTGCGGGCACAGCAGCACGACCACGGACAGCCTGAGTTCGTTCCCTACAGTCACCTACGCATCCGCAGCAAGGTACAACTGAAAAAAGCAATATTTGTTCCTTTATTTGGAGTCTTTATAGTATGCAGTCCACAGTATGCACACTCACCGAATCTGGTATTGTGCTAAATATGTGTTTTCAGAGTTTCTTAAAGTCTAGAGCCAAGTGATCTCACTAACGGAGTGAAATATTATGAATGCAACTGGTCCTCACTAGATAATAAATAATAAGTTATAAATAAAAAGACTGAAAAAAGAATTTGTTCCTTTAAATCTAACTACATACACATGTATCTGAGAGGTTTGGGGTTATATATCATTAGCCTAATTAAAAAGCAATGCAGGTCTGTTCAGCTTATTACATTAAGAAGAACAATGTCACAATGTAAGTTATAATAAGACAAATATGGCATTATATCAAATGTGAGATTTAATCTAATTTTGTGTACATGACAGAGGGTAAATTACCAGCTATAGTGCATTTCACTGCAGACCTGAAGCGGTCAACCAATCAGAATTCAGAAGCTTAGAGCAATTCATTTTTAATCTGGTTATAAAACGTCTATTGACGGCACCAATAAAACCGAACTGCTAGAAAGAAATTGTGTAAAAAAAGCACAATATTTACAAAAAATGATGGAGCTAAGTCATTGATAAGGATGATGGTTTTATAATTGACTTACTTCTGTAAGTCAGCCAATCTTGAAATAGTCAAATCTTAGCTTGGTTGATAAATTGATTTGTTTTAATCCCAATGACATTCTTTGTAATAGTTTTTCTTACATTTCTACTGAATGTAAATTTGCTTGTAGTTTCCTAGTCAAGCAGTGCGTTAACGGCTTTTCTCTTTTTCTCTTTCATTCACTGACACATTGTCTCTCCAGCGTTTCCCATGGGGTGATGGCAACCATTCACTCTTCCATAACTCCCACCTCAATGCTCTTCCCGATGGCTTTGAGCATCATGATGAGTAAAGGGAGTTTGGAACGTACCCCCAACAGGGACCAGAGACCTGGACCACTCCTCAGTTTTATTCAGTTTACGTGACGTCTCTTGAGTTCGTTGAGCTTACCTCTGTGCTGTCCACCTTCTGTGAAAGCACCTTACGGAAATAGTGACGTCTACTCCTGGACCATTCTATCACATTATCTGCTTCATCTTAACTGATAATAAATACATGTTCTTTAAATTATAAACTGTGTTCAATATTTGTCTTATTTCAATAGAATGATGATGCGTTCTTGGGTAACCATAAAATATGTCTTTATAATGGTTAAAAAACAACAACATGAATGTATTGGGGAAATGAGCCTAAAATTAGCAGATTATCTAAAAACAGACTGGAGTGCACTGTGTGAAAATATAATATATGAAATATAAATAAATTATCTGTTCCGTCGAACGCGATCACAAAAACTCGAAGCTGAAAAGAGAAACGAAAGGAATTTTTGTCCCAACAGGCTTCCCGTCCTTTCGAGACATTCTCACATGACTTTTTACTTGTGACTCGCATTCCTTCTCAAAAGTCCAGTTTATGAAATATGGAGGTGGTGTTAATATTTATTTTACACTCAAAAACGTGTGGTTATTTGGGTGAGGTTAATGTTGTTTAAGTCGTGTCTGGGCGGAACTGGGAAATGATTTAATGCAGCGCGATTCAGGCATTCATTCACAAACTCAACTTCAGTGTCACTTACGTGAAGTTGATCTGCTCTGCGTTACGCAAGTCAACAACGGTAAGTCTAAATAATGCTCGTGTCAGCAGCACTTGTTTATGGAACATCGGGTCTGTTGTCACTTTGTTATTCTTCCTGCTCGTTCATACGCGAATGCTAAAATGTAAACGAAACCCAAATTATATTTAAAAGCATTTAAGGTCTGCTGTTCATTTACAAGTTTGTATGTGATCGCACATGATTGCCTGCCAAGGACTAAAGCACACTACACTATTAAACAAATAACATATTTGCATAGCACAGGGGTTTACAAACGTTATGATGCCAAGGACCCCAAGAGGAAGTTTTCTGAAGGACACACCCATCTGTATTTTTTTGTGTGAAGAAATATTTTAACTTATAACGAAAAAATATAATACTGTAAAGTCAACATATTGTTTCCAAACTTAAATAGCTGGCTTCACTTTTATTTATTAACTCTGAAGAAACATTTTCAATTCAAATTGTCTTGTACGGCAGCAACTTTTACTGTGAATGTAAAAAAATTAACTGTAGTGAGAAAAACTTACTAGGAAGACGAAAATAGCAATTCTGGAAACGGTGTACCTAGCAAAAATAGCAGGAATATACTTAGAAATTAAACTATAATAATTTTTAGTGGACATGAACCAATTTTGTCTATTTTTTCTTTGAGGCGTGACCCCAGTTTGAAATCCCATGGCATAGCATAAAGTCATTGAGCATTTTTTATCTCTTAAAGTTTTAAATGTGTCAATATTTACAATACTTATGTTGTTATTTAATAGTTTAATTAAAATGAAATATGCTTTTATGTTTAGAATTGTATTTAATATGGTATTTTGGAAGTTTTTTCTAATAGTTCATTACATTTATTTATAAAATCATCTTTATCAGAACAAGGTAATATTGTGTTTTTCAACAGATAAATGGCTGCAACACCTCCATCCACCGACTCAAGACGGTGAGAAAACAATTGTTATTGATTTGTATCTTGCCCTAAGTTATAAGTCATGGAGAAAAATAGATATATTTTTGCTTATATACAGCATACACCGATTTATGAAAATGTCTTATATTTGATCCATCAATTGAATGCAAATAACGGGGAAATAAAATTTTATATTTCCAGTCAAGGAAACATGATGCATTATTGAACATCATGCATCGTGTATTTAAGTCTTATTTGACGACAGATGTTTGATGTAAAGTATAATTTCTGGTCATTTTTGCAGATGCCTGTTCTTCTTCCTCTATGATAATTCAAAAGTGCAGAAGGAAGGAGACTTGACTAGAGATGGAATATACTACTTCTATCCTGACGATGTAAGCAATTAATTGTTGAGAAGTCATTGGAACTCATTTATTAAATGCAGATGTTACAGAAGCAGTTGCACATTTTCGAAAATTACAAAATATTTTAATTTATAACATATAATAAAGGAAACTTTTATATTACCATGTAATGTTTTCTATTGTAACTGAACAATGGAGACATGATGGTGGCTGTGTATTGTTACAGACCCCAATAGACCAACAGGAGCTTCTCTGTGGACAACTGGCTGGTGTGTGTCGTTGTGTCTCTGAGCTATCCAAGTCTCCCGTACGCCTGCTGCGCCTGCGCAGGAGCAAATATGCAGTTTGCATGAAGGATTCGTTTCTTTGGGTAAGATAAATTGATCATCAAAATGTGATTCCAGTTAAGAATCGGTTGGGATTTCTCATTTGAACAGGATCTTTATGTGGTTGTCAGGCATTAAGCTGTGTGGTAGACATTCCAGATGTAAGCGTGTGTGACTTTCTAAATCAGCTGATTGATCTCTTCTGTTTCTACAATGGACCAGTGCGTCAGAGCTACCAGGTATTAAAATTGAAGCAACTACACACTGAATAGCTAATAACTTGCTATAACCAAAATGCACTATTCCACATAAGAACAGTTCAACATGAATTTTTCACTTGCTTGCTTGAACACAGTTATACAGTCAGGAAGAGTTGGCTCAGCGATGGGCGAAATACCTTTGTCACCTGCAGGGCGGCTCCACTGAGCTGCACAACATCTTCAGCTGTCTGAGGACAATCGACTCCACGCATGTATTTAATACATTCACTATACTCAATTTCATATTTCGTTTTAATCTGCCTTAATTCCCTAAATGGTTAATTCCTCTCTTTTTGCATTATCAGATTGATCCTCTGCTGTTGCTGAAAGCTGCCCTTATTCTACAGGCATGTCAGCGATGCCCTCTGGTGTTATCTGGGTGTATCCTGTATAGGGGGAGGTGAGATTTCAAAACTGAGAATGGCTTACCCAATAATAAAAATCACCTTACACTAATATTATTCCAGATCAGAATGACTTTTTTTCTGTGGTACACAAAACATGGATTTATGCACGAGGCAATAAACAAGACGTTTTTTTAGGGTAAGCTTTTCCCTAATATCCAGCCTGTAAGACACAGATGTTTATCTTTTGCGTGGTTCCAAAGAGTCCTAATTAACATAGATCCGTTATATTTTACAGTGCATTGGTTAAATATAAATTAATAATATCTGTTGACACAAATGTGTTTTTGACCTGTGTTATGGCAATAGCACAGTATTGTATATTACATTCACTTGAAAAAAATGCATGTAATATTTACATGTGAATGTAAAGCATTGTGAATTCTACTTCTCTGTGTGATGTTCAGGGTGGTGAGTACTCAGATGCCTCCTGCCCTCACGCAGAAGGTGATGGTGTACGAGACGGAAACATATAGCCAGGTAAAATCGTACACAGAGATTTTTAATTTTGAGCAATATTGTACTAAGTAACAATATGGACAATAAGTGAATGACAGCTGAATTGTGTGTATCTATCTGCACTACAGGATAACAGGGTGGCAGCCAATGGCCTGTGCTCATCAGTGGGCACGTCTCTCTCCTTCACAGTAACCACACAGGTGTTCCTGACAACCAATGAACTTCACATGATGCGTTGCTCCCCTGTGGATAGAGCATGCAGGTATTTCATGATTGCAGGGTGTTGCTATGGGGTTGCTAAGGCATTTATGTGGTTTGTTGGATGATGCTAGGTAATGGCTTGTTAATTATCACAAAAAAACATTGATAATGTTATTGTTGCATTATTATTTTATTTGTGTTCTGTTTCTCATTTTAGGACTCACTGTAGTCAACCTCCATCCCGATCAAGAAACTCTCGGCTTCTATCACGCACTTTATCCGACACCCTGACCGCAGATACAGACTCATTAAACTTAGAGCCCACTGATTGCCCCCCAAAATCCAATGCGACTAAGCCATCATCTCCTCGCTCCTCCCTCTCTGATGAGTCATGTTTCAGCCCCTCCCCCTCTATAGTGAACAGCCCTCTTAACTCCAGAATGAACCAATCAGAATATTTCACTCCGCAGTCACATGACCACAGCGTGGCAAATGGCCCAAACTCATCCAAGGTTAAGGAACCATGTTTAACAGGAAGTTTAACCGGGCTCAATACAAAGGAAAGAGTGGCAGAGGATGCTTATGAGAAGCTGGACTCCGGATGTTCATCCAAATCTATAAGCAAAGTTATAAATTCAGATCAGGAACTTAATCACAAGGAAAAAATCAAATCCTTTTCAAATGGATATCAGTTACAGTCGAATTGTCTTGAGAACCATTCGGATAGCTTTTACCAAGACAACCAGACTGACACGCCTGAAGGACAGCAGTTGAATGCTAACAATCACACGACCAATACAAATGACAGATTACAAAGAGATACAGAAGATGAAGGAAGGCCAAAGAATGAGCAAGTAGACAAAGGAGAACAAATACTCAAGGACAACGTAAACAACATTTGTAACCCACCAAATGCCCCCCTTCAACATGAGACCCTTGTAGACGGCTCTCTGGTACCCACAGTATTGTACCAGCATAGAGTCAGAGGTCTGGTCCTTGCACTTTTGGTAGAGACAGATTTCAACACAGACCCCACCGCCAGAGAGGAAGTGGTGAGAAGCTTGAGTGTTTTATTTTGCACATTTGGAATAGTTTTGTAATTGTACGTTTTTGAATTGCCTTTACAAGCATACATGATTTGGTTTATGTCTGCAAGCTTGCAAAAAAACGGAATGATAACAGTAAAACCTGGATATATCAGGGATATTTGAAATAGTGAAATCAAGTGCAAAGTTTTTTTTAATTATTTAACTTTGCTTCTCAGTATTTTTACTTGTTTCCAAGTATCTAAACATTCTTAAATCAAAATAAATTTATTTGTAAAGGGAAACTATTTAAGGTGCTCAAACTATTTAAGGTGCTGAAAATTAGTAAAAAATACCTGCCAGTGGGGTACAAAAAATTACTTATGTATTAATTTTATAATTTAATTTATTACCAAATTATTTATTCATTGGAATATTTTTTAGAAAGCAAGGCACTATATCTCAAGTAATTTTGCGTGTTAATTGTATCTTGATTTCAGATTTATTCGATATTTGTATTAGTAAAAGAGACACAAATTCTATTTAAGAACACTTTTTAGGTGTAATGGAAATTCATTGGTCAAAAAATTGTGGGTATCTAGACCAAAACAACACATTTAAACTAAACGCTTTATTCTACTGTTATTGTAGTATCACAGCAGTTTGGCATCTCTGAATGGACTTGAGGCTCATTTGAGAAGTACCTCACCTGGGACTCCCAGCATCCAGGGGCCCTACACCTTCACTCACTATGACTGCATACAAAACACACTGACTAGTGAGTAAAAAGCCCTCTCTCTCTCTCTCTCTTTCAAAAACACACCCATACAAACAGTATCCTATTAACAGTAGCATTTTGAAATTTTCTCAAGTAAAATGTGCTTTCAAAAATATTGTTTTTATCCCTGATGCAATCAACTTACTATTAGCAAAAGGTAGCGAACCTCGATCAAAGCTATGATGTAAACTATGCAAGACCATTGATATGTTCTGCCTCAGACCCTAAAGTCAGTTCATGAAGACTTTATGTTCCCATTCACACATGTAGAACTGCAAAATAAGTATGTTATCCGATCAAATATTCACAAAGAGTTAATTTTTCAGTGAAAAATGTTGCCAGCAATAGCTTTGTGTATTTTAAGTTCGTCCTTAAAATTGTTTGTTTTACAATAGCTAATGTGTGTGGGCACTCCGCTGGACCCCAGGATCGTGCATTCGTGAAGGCAACTGCACTGCTCCATTCTCATTTCTCTCAAACAGACACTTTACAAGAAGCCATTGTCAGGTCAGAATGTGTGCTTGTTTACCTAATTTGATCGAATGTGTATATTGACAATGTTTAAAAAATGTTCGATTTGATAAGAAGTATCTTACAGATACAGAAGATGTAATTCTTCTGTTTATGTACACATTATGGGGGTAATTATGTGTGTCTGCTCACTGAATTACAGGAATGCTAGCTCGGCAGTGTACGGAACTCATACCACCGCCCAGGAGACGTATTTTCTCCAGCAGGGAGTACCAGTCAGAAACTCTGGAAGTCCAGATGCCCAGGATAGTGCCTTCTCTCTGCCCAAAAAAGCTCGCCAGCGGCTCCTTAAACATGGAGTTAACCTGCTTTAACTGAGTCCACATTTTAGATCTTAATTTCACTCAACTACACTGTATTTATACTACTTAAATAAATACTGCACCCCGAAATGAAAAATCTGTTTAACTCACCCTCATGTCATTCCAAACCAGTGTGACTATAATAAAAAAAAATGTGTTTCGAACAAATAATATGTTGGTTGTTTTTCACAGAATAAATAAGAACTGCCAAAAAGCACCATGAAACTATCCCGTTCACTTCATTCCAGGTCTTCTGAAGCCAGATGACAGCATTTTGTGCATGGTTCACTAACAGAAAGATCTTTATTCTCTGCTCTCTGTGTACAGTTCACAGAAGGTTGATATATTTAATTCAATTTCGATTCATAATTCTCACATTGAACTAATCTTGTTTTTGGAAAGAAAGTCATACTGGTTTAGAATGACATAGGGAAGAATAAATTATGGCAGAATTTTTATTTTGGTTCAATATTTCTAAGTAAGGCTGTTTGTTTTTAGATAATACTGCTGTTTGTTTTATTTTAAACAGTAGAAGCTAAAAATGCACTGAATCCTCAGATGTAGACAGATTTAATGCATTGCTGTATAATTTGTAATTATTAAGATTCGGTGCAGAGAACATGGACAGATTTTAAAGCAATGCAGACCATTCAGTATTACTGTTTATGTGTTTAAGTATTGAAATATCAGCTTTTGAATGGACCAGAATTATTCCAAAATATGAATAAACTTTCTTTTTTAAACCTTTTAACATGGTTCGGATGTTAAATAATTATCATGTGCAACATGACCACAAAAATATGAATCTGAACAATTTAATCAGAAAGTTTGTATGATATCATTAGCTACAAAATAACTAGATTTCAACACAGACCCCACCGCCAGAGATGAAGTGGTGAGAAGCTTGAGTGGGTTTTTTATGCACATTAGGAATAGTTTTTTAATTGTACGTTTTTGCATTGCCTTTTCATAACATGATTTGGTTTATGTATGCAAGCTTGCAAAAAAAACCTGGATATATCAGGGATTTTTGAAATAGTGAAATCAAATGGAAAGTTTTTTAAATTATTTAATTTTGCTTCTCAGTATTTTTACTTGTTTCCAAGTATCTAAACATTCTTAAATCAAAATAAATTTATTTGTAAAGGGAAACTATTTAAGGTATCAAAATTATAAATTTTGCGCTTAAAATGAGTAAAAATACCTGCCAGTGGGTTACAAAAATAATATATGTAATAATTTTATAATATCATTTATTACCCAATTATTTACTCATAGGTATATTTTTTTAGAAAGCAAGGCCCTATATGTCAAGTCATTTTGCTTGTTAATTGTATCTTGATTTCAGATTTATTAAAAAGTTTATCAAGCAGGATTACTTTTACAATAAATATTAAATAATAATGATTTGGATACATATTGTCGTCAGACGTTAGTGGGATAGCTATACCTGTTTGCACTTGACACTATAATAAGATATTTGAAAGCAATGCACAAATATTCCAGAAAATAAGTTATTTCTAAGGAAAGATCTTGCTTTATTTGTTTACAGGTCAATCTGTTTGATGTTTTGTTATCTTTGTAGTGAAATTCACGCATTAGTAGCATACACTTCTGTGCGTCACTGTATGTGCACAAGGATTAATGACTTCAAATTGTATATCCACTCCTAGAGAACTGTTGCGTCTGCTGGTTGGTAAACTATTGTCAGAGTAGGGAATTAGGCCCAGAGAAGGAAAGTTTTATGCTTCCCTTGTCGGTGTCGTTTCTCTTGCAAATGTGCATCTTGATGATGGTGCAGATGTTCTGTAATGAGGGTCATTAGGTGTGAGAATAAGAATGGGATGAACTGGCAGGGCTCTAGGCGCCTCATTATGCAGACACATTTAAAAGGTCGATGGGGGTGCAAATGGCCGCTTAAGGGTCCCAAAACAAAACCAGGGGGAGGAGAGTCAGAAGAAGACAAAATTAAAATTCCACAGAAGAAACTGAGCTTATTGTCAGTGCAGGAGAATTGACCCTTTCAGTCGTGTCGTGGAGAGCCAAGGATAAGAAGAGTATCGGGAGCGCAACACTAATAGCCGATATATCTGGACACTTGAGATGGCCACGGTTACGCACGCACGGGTTTCGCTGCTTGTCCTCGCTTTCGTTGCTGTCACCGTGGGAGTGCACTGCAGATCGCTGCGTACGCAGTTTCGTAAGGTGACATCGTTTCAAGGAGAGCGTAAAATCCGGATTGCTCACGTCCAGAGACGGATGCGTCGGGAGCCGGGGTCCGAGCGCGAGCAGTGCGCTCTTTTAAGCGCACCGTGGACGGAGAGCAGCGCTCCTTTTGGAGACTGGGGCCAAATGTATCGCCTAAAAATATTATCGACGACGAGTGACGGTTCACGTCCTGCCGTTTTTCCAGAACAGCCCCTCTTCCAGTTTGTGAGAAGGGTTTATCGTTGTTGTCAAATTGGGTACCACTGCGGAAGTGTCAAAGGAATACAAGGACGGAAACCTGGGGGTAAGTCGAGCTCTGTTGTCATTATGAGTATAAAACTCGATAACATAAATTGACTATTATTTCTAACATCAATTTCTAACATAAGTCCTTCTTTGTGACCAGATTCCAACATTGAGTTTCTCCTTGGGATGGACGTGTTGTCAGGACCATTGGCGAGAGCAGAAGTTCATTTTCACCTTTCAAATCCCCAACACCTCAACATCAAACCTGTACTTCCCTCTTTGGAAAAACGAGGGTTCCCTACTAGGTAAGACACGGATAGATGAAATAGGATAAGGTTGCCAATGTGTTTTACCAGAGTTGTTCATGGACATTATAATATTATACAATTATTCAAAGATTTAGTCACACCGTAATGTTTTTCTCTGCAGGTACAACGTATGGTTTCAAGATGGTGTGGTGGAGCTAAGGGTAGATCTGCTTGCCCTCTTCCAAGCACTGCAGCTGACCATAGGAGGACCCAGTAGGGGCCCGAGCCTGATAGAAATTCATCGGGTGAGGGGCTTGACCAGACCAGGGGTCCTTGACCAAAAGGAAAGATCCCCAGCTCCTCAAGACACAGCGAGCGTACTGTGGGGGGATGTGAATGAAGACAGGGAGGGTGCGGCCCCCCTGCAGCCAGCTTTAGAGCTTGGACTGGCATTACACTGCAGCTTAGAGAACAATATCGCACAGCCCTGTCAAAACTACGGTGTACATTTAGCACATGCACCCTTCATTGCTCTGACATACAGAGAGCGGGACAAATGGGGTTAACTTTAATAGTGTTTCGTCAAATGATACATGAAGAAACTGGTCATGTGTCCAGCCAAACACGGTCAATCTTTAGCCCCCCTCCCCTTCACAAGTTCTTTGTGGCCATAAAGTCTCTGTCCATTCAGTCCACTAACACCTGGTGTGAATGTTCCCTGGATGGTTCGCTATTTCAAGAATTGCTAATGATTCCCATTGTTTTGCGACAATGGCAAGCTTACTGGAATTCAGAGTGGCCAATGTAATTTTGGAACACTATAGGCACTTCAGCATGTAAATTGAATTTATTAAATTATGGGTGTTATTTGTGAGGAAAAAATATCACTGTATAAACGTAAATAGTGTATAATTACAGTTATATATATAAATAAATTGTTTGCATTGTACCTGTGTCCATTTTCTTTCTTTCTGTTGTCACTGTATTATCACAACTGTTAGGTAAGTAGTCTTGATTTAAAAAAAAAATTGTAAACAGGCAAACACTAAGAATTTAGTAATCTGCACAATTCAAAATATGTATATATATATATTGGTATCGATATACATGATTTTTAACATCTCAAAGTTGCCTTCAGTATGTTGTAATTATTGACAGGTTTGCTAAAGATGTGCTTTCAAAAATAATAGATATTTGTGGTGAAATGTGTTTATCACACTGTTCTACTGTTTTAAACATTTGACTAAGTTTTATTCAGTATGCTATACTTCAGTATACAGTATACTATTCTCTATATAGTGTGGATTGTTCCATTTACTATGCTATTTATAACACGAATAGAGAGCTATTATATACAACAGTGGTTCTCAAACTGGGGACCCGAAGATGAATCTGGGGGGGCAGAGATTTTGTGGCATTTTATGAAATACAGAAATTAATCATAGATTTTATGCAATCAAACATAAAAAAATTAGACCACCAACCAAAACAATTGATATTCTAGCATTGTATAACTGAATATGTTTTTGGTTTAATAAAAATTCTAAGTTTAAGATTATAAGTCTTTATTTGGGGGACCGAAAAGCAATACATTCTACTCAAAGGGGGCCTTACAACTAAAAAGTTTGAGAACCACTGATATACGAAACATAAAAAATCAACTAGGACCCATTTTGAGCACAAATTATATTAGTCATAATTTTGTCACATAATTAGTTTATTATTGTAAACTCATAATGTGGTCATTTATAGAGGCATAGATATTTAACCCTTGTATCCGTTTTTGTAACCCTTTCCAATAATCACAGGTCCCACTGTACAGCATTTTTCAATACGGTCAAAGTCATAAAAATGAGAAACGTAGCCTAAGTAAAAACACTAGATGTTGACTTTCTCCCAACTACAAGTAACATACGCAGCATATATATTTAATGTAAACCTGTTGAAGCATATTCATAAATTTGTTTCAATTTCTGTGAAATAAACATGTTGAATAAATCTTAAATAAATATAAATGTCTGAGGTTGAAAAACACAATGCATCTTTTGTATATATGCATGGGTCCCATAGACCGAACACACACAAGGGTTAAAAAGGGCAAAAAACAGAATCAAGAATAAAAGATTATAACAGAATCATGAACAACCTTCCATGTTCCTTTTCTATGCATGTTAGATAAAAAATGCTTAAGATATATTTTTGAGTTACAATGAATTGTAAATGCAACACAAAATATTCACGTGATGTAAACAGGACCCTCATAGATGTCATTGTACTGTACGTTTCTTAATAAGATAGAACACATGAAAACAACTAACAAGACAGAAGATAATAGTGTGACTTTTCAATGTGTTTACAGTGTTCATTCTCACAAAATGGTTAAACTCTACACTTTGCCCCTAACACTGGCTGAGGCCAAAGTTCACCATGAGAAAGGGAGAGAAAGAGAGTGAGAGAGCAAAGGAGGAGGGGATGACGGGTAAAGCAAGTTGGAAAAAAATATTTTTTAACTAATAGACCAACAGGTGTCTAGACAAAGTACAACCGCCGAAATAGAGGACCGCTGGAAAATAAGGAAGAGACGATCAAGATCTAGAATTATGTCTAAATGAATGCATGATCCAAAGACCACTGAGCTAAAACGCAGGTGAACGGTTGCAATGTTGTTTTGGCTTGCGTGTGTTTGTGTGTACGCTGTTTGCACACAGAAGTGTATGCGATCGCTTTAAAGACACAAACAAAGCTTGTGATCCTCTTTCTGTATTTTCACACACGCAGGTGCCTTTTCCTAAATCTGAAAACCGTCGAAGACCGACATCTGCTGAGTGTCCACAGAAAACGTGAGATGGAGGGAGGTGAGGCTAGGAGAGCTGGAGAGAGAAGCGGTCGACTGTCGGCCTTGCAGGAGCAGCTGGTGTGGTCTCTCCTGAGCTCGGGTCTATCGAAGGAGTTGCTGATTCAAGCCATGGGAGATCTGGAGAGAGAGAGAGCATCGGCCGGTATGGAGAGGACAGACCGGGCAGACGGGGAGAGCTCAGAGGAAGGAGAGATGGAGAATCCGCCGCCGATCTTCGGCGAGCTGGAAAGACTTCCACCAGAGGAGGCATTGAGACAGAGGGCTGAAGTTGACCAGCTGTTGCAGTAAGTGTTAAAAAAAGCTAATTTTCGCTTTGAAACATACACACATTACCTGAAATGTTGTTCCTCCATGAGATGATCCGGAAATTATCCTTTCCAGATAGTCCCTTTGATCTCCCCATGTCATGTTATCATCTCAATATCACTCCACGAATACCCAAAGAAACCAATCACTTGTTTTTTAAGCCTCATTCCAAGTCTTCTCTCCTTAATTCCTGTTCACCAGCTTCGTCTCTCCTCTAGTGCTTGGTTTCCTAACTGATGGGGTGAATATAAAGGAGGTTCCACCTTTTCTAGTTACTAATTACCCACCCTATTCATTATTCTCAGTCCATTTCTATCTTTTTAATAAATGAGCTACATCGACTGGTTAAAATTAACAGAGTGACACAGTGTCCAGCTGTATCTATGTGTGTGTGTACATTCGACTATAGTGATATTGTAAAGATAGCAGTGTTGTGAAGGTAAATCTGCATCCAAAGGCTCTTTGGACAGTTTGGAGATAAAAAGCACATGTGATAAAGCACATGATGCACCATATCAAAACATTTGGAAAGCTACTTTTTTTGTGATGGATTTGTTTAAGTGAAATGCATTTCTGTTTGAGATGTTTGTGAGTCTGCTGTGTGTGTTAGTGAGCGCTATTTACAATCTATCTAGTGGACTTTGGTCCTTTGTCTCCGGCCTTATCTTACAGTGTAAATATTGCACCCTCTCTACCTCATTCCTCTTTCCCTCACCTTCCTTTGAAAGCTGTTTTTATAAATCCTTTTGACCACTGTTTTTGAAATGTTCATACTTTAAAATACATGGGGGTCATTACTTAGAAACAGTATCATGACATTCTTCCTTAATCGGTCTTGTTTTCTAGCAAAAATATTTAAACTTTTTAAACTATGACACAATTATATAACAAGAAAAGTGACCCAAGATATTCAGTATGTTTTATGAAAAATAGAACTGGTTTAGTTTATGTTTGAGAATTTTTTTTTTTAATCTACAGTAAGTTACTGGCAAACCTGCTGCAAAAGTACATCAAAGTTTTACAGTGTTCCTTTTCATTCAGCCCATTTTAATACTAGGCAGAATGGCATGTTCTATGACACCTGTGGTGTAGCATACTAAATTTCCATAGTTTTTACTTTACGAGTGTTGTCCTTACATATGTCATTGACACTCAGCAACCATGGATACCCCTGCTTAGCATGCACTATGATCATATTTTGGATGTCTGTTGAGTTAATGAGTTAAATACTTTAATACAATGTATTTTATAACTTTGCTGCTTTCCTGTAGCTCAGTGGTAAGAGCATTGCGTCAACTTCACAAGGTTGTGGGTTCAAACCCAGGGGATTGCAAATACCTATGTAAAATGTATAGGATAAAGCAATGTAAGTCGCTTTGGATAAAAGCGTCTGCCAAATGCTTAAATGTAAATGTAAATGTATTATATATCGCTGTCTCATTTTTATCCTTTTACTATTATTACTACTATATCTATGTTTGTAATATTTTATTTAATGCATTTTCACAATAGAAAATAAACATACATTTTTTATGTGTTTAATGTGTTTGTGTATGTTAGAGAGGATCCCTGGCATGTAGCTAAAATGATAAAGAGCTACATGCAGCAGCACAACCTCCCGCAGAGAGAAGTGGTAGAATCCACTGGCCTTAACCAATCCCATCTCTCCCAACACCTCAACAAGGGCACACCCATGAAGAATCAAAAACGTGCCGCTCTGTATAGCTGGTGTGTCAAGAAAAAAGCAGAGATTAACCAACGTATGTACGACTGATTCTTATTTCTGTTATACCATGTTCTAATATAAAACGTATTTCCAGTAAGAATGGACATCCCTTTGATTTAAAATTCTGATCATTGCAGAATTCACCAATGCTAGTCGAGGTGTTATGTCAGGAGAAGAATCCGCAGAGGAAGGACGAAAAGGAAGGAGGAATCGTTTCAAATGGGGCCCTGCCTCCCAGCAAATCCTTTTTCAGGCATACGAACGACAAAAGAACCCCAGTAAAGAGGAGAGGGAGGGACTGGTGGAGGAGTGCAACAGGTTTAAAACTTAAAGTTGAAGAAGCACAGTTGTATTTTGTCAGTGTAACTCAAATCCACAGTCTTAAAGGCGGGATGTCCGATTTACGATTTACGCTTGTTTAGACAAAGTGGGGCCGAGTACAAAAATCGGACATCCCGGCTTTAAAAATAAAGGAGGTTAAAAGGTTCTTTACCACGATGCCATAGAAGAACCATTTTTGGTTCCACAAAGAACCAATCAGCCAAAGGTTCCATCTCTTTCTTACTTTTTAATAATCTGAAGAATCTCTTTTCGCCACAAAGAACCTTTTGTAAAACAAAAAGGTTCTTCAGAAAGGTTTTTTATGGAACCAAAAGGTTATTCTATGGCAACAAAGAACCTTTTTAAATAGTGTATTGTGCATTTGTATTTTAGAGCAGAGTGTATACAGAGGGGTGTGTCTCCCTCTCAGCTCGCTGGCCTGGGCTCTAATCTGGTGACAGAGGTTCGGGTATATAATTGGTTTGCCAATCGGCGCAAGGAGGAGGCTTTTCGCCATAAACTGGCATTGGACGTGCCTTACAGTAGCCAATCAACACTCTCCACAGGTCAGACACTAGGTTCTAGTCTTTCACGAGGTAACTGTAATGTCATTCAAGATCAAACCATCTTTGCACGTTTTATCTTCCTCCTAGTCCTGAGTTTGACTCAATGATTTCTGTTGTTAAAGGTCTGAAGTATGGTCAAGCAGTGATGTGTGAGAGTTTGGGCTCAGTGAGAAGCTCTAGTGGTGAAGACAGGGGTGGCAATGGTCGTCTCGGAGGCAGTCCAGAACAGCTAGAACCCAGTCATACACTCCTTGAAACACATCACCACAAACCAGTGAGATCCAATGACTTCACTCTAAAAATGCTGGGTATTTTTAACCCATGTTTGAGTCGAAGAGACAAATGCAACCGTTAGGTTAAAAAATGTACCTATTGTGGGTTGGTTTAACCAATGATTTGTCAAATATAACGATTTCCTGGCTTCATTTAAGCCAACTTGTGGGGTTCGTCCATTTTATAGGCAAATTAGACCTGCAATTTAAGTTGTTATTCAATACACAGAAAAGAAACAAGCCTCCAGTTTCTGTTCCCTCTGTTAGGCATCTGGTGGTGGTTCCTTACCGCCTGTCAGTACTCTCACCTCTCTTCATGGACTCTCAGGATCCTCTTTACACCCTCCAGGACTGATTATGGCCTCCTTACCAAGCATAATGAGTCTGGGAGACTCTTCCCTTTTTATAGGTACTATAATTTAGTATTGTGGTCTCGAGCAAACATTTATAAACAAAACGCTGTAACCAATAGATAATGGGGCAATCGTGGCCTAATGGTTAGAGAGTCGGACTCATGACCAGAAGGTTGCCGGTTCGATCCTCAGGGCCGGCGGGTAACGATTACGGTGCCCTGCATTTGCCCTACACGCTCCCCGGGCGCTGCAGTGATAGCTGCCCACTGCCCGGGTGTACGTGTGCTCACCACTTGCTGTGTGTGTGCTCACTAATCACTGGATGGGTTAAATGCAGAGGTCACATTTCGGGTATGGGTCACCATACCTGACAAACATAAGTCACTTCACTTTACTTTATACATGTCTCTTACTGTAGGCTTGACATCCTCTCAACCACAATCGGTCCCTGTCATCAACAATATGGGGGGCGGGTTTACAACCCTTCAGCCAATTTCTTTTCAGCAGCAGCTTCAAACCTCACCCCAACAGCAGCTTCATGGTCACCTTGGTCCCAACTCGTTCATGGCAACTATGGCCCCGCTACCATGTCACAGTAAGTCGTTTAAGTGTATATTTCTTTTTAATAGACTTGCATGACCCAAAAAAGCCATATGTAGGTCTCTTTCGGTGTGGGTTAACATAGCAGCATTCTAACAGCTTCTCCTTAGCAACGCTGAAACAATTCCTAGACAAAATAGTTTAGCATCATGCCATTACATTTTACATGTACAGGAGTTGATCATAATTATGTTTTTATACGTTGTGTTTCAGTGTACAGCAAGGCAGACTTGACCTCCTACTCTTCTTCTAGTCTACTGTCGCAGGCTATGATCATCGCAGAGGGCAACAGCATTGGGACCCTGACTAACCTTACAGCTGTTCGACAGGCAGGAACCAAACAATCTGATCTTATGTGTAGAAACTAGTCACAATAGAAATAAAAGAATTGTATGTTGTATTTAATTTCAACAATCATTTTGCTCCATGGCAAAACTGAATAAGAAGTTATATTATATATATCATATATACTATATGAACAATACATCTTTTATGTTTTTCCTTTCTTTCAGATTCTCACCTCGGATACGGAAGGTCACGCAGATACTCCTATTGAAGAGGAGTCTTTACACTTGCAGTCCACTTCACCAGAGCCAGGTATGGCCATCATCCCTTCCATAGCCTGTTTTTTGTAAACAGGTGGTTCTTAATCCTTATTATAAAATAGTCAGTTCTGGTCCATGATTCTGATTGGTTGAGCCGAGTTCTAAGCCCTTATAAAATATCCAGATATTTAAGGCTGACCGCATTGCATAGCCTAAATATAATTTTATTTACGTTATTTTATGAAACCTTAATACCAGGGCCGGCCCAGCCTCTATTGGTGCCCTAGGCAAGATTTAAGATTGTGCTCCTCCTATACAATGAATAAATAAAGATTTAATTGTGATTAGCATAAATAGAAAGTAAATAAATATCAACTATAAATATTTGTAATAAAAAAATTCAACTCATTGTTTGAAAATAATAATGCAAACTAACTGTATTTGAAAATTAGAGCTCATAAAACGAATATTTGATTGTTATTATAATTTTGATAAGGGTTAATATGAAAACGTTTTTATAAATTTTGTCAACCTCTGTGAAAATGCTGATTTGGATTTTCATAAATAAACACGTATCAGTTTCACTTAGTTGAAAGGAGTAAAATACAGCAGGCATAGATCCTTGTTACCAGTAGACTGGTTCTAAATAAGCAATGTCTACTTATAATTTGCACCTCGATATTGCAACGTTTTTTGTTTCCTACCTTTCCACATCTGATATTTTTATTTTATTTTAACTCACCGGTGTATAAAAGTTTTGTATAAATGCTTTGTGTTTGCACATGTGGCTGACATGTGTAACCGATCCTACCTGAACCCGCTCCCAGTGGGGTTCGAACTTCTAGCGAAAAGTACAAAATGGGAAGCAAGCACTCTGACCAGGAGTACGCAGACACTGTTATGAGATAACTATCTCGTCGAGATTACATAATAAATCAATGCAAGTAAATAGACGCAAACTTCGCGTCTTCGGTGCAAGTTGAAAAAATGCAATTAGGGCGAGTATTTTGTCTTGCGCGAAAATGACGAACGATTCCCGCGAGTATCGCGTTTCATCCCGTTTGGTCTGAACACAACATGATGTAAATTGTAGTCTGGGAGTACGTTAGCTGCACAGATCACACTAGATGACATAATTAATAACGTGTTACGATGATGAATATAATTCAAATCTTCACTCATATTGGCGCCCCTAGCACTTGCCGTCTCCGTCTATGCCCAGGGCCGGTGTTCTGACAATTTATGCTACCCATAAAATTGTGCTACCCTCGTGTTGAGATTGGGTTGGAGGGGTATTTTAGGTGTAAGGCATGGGGGAAGGGTTAGTCTTGCATGGAGGTAGCAAAATTTGATAGGGATGCATAAAATGGCAGAACACCGGCCCTGCATGATATCCATATTGATCAACTGCTTTATAAAATCAAAAAACACCGCGATGCAGTGGGTTACAGTACATTTTTTAACGGCGTAGGGGTTTTAGGGACTGTAACTGACTTGGGGCTAATTACTTTATTGTTAGTTTCGTAAGTCCCCTTTCTTAACAGCCAATTTAAATTATTAGTTGCACAATTTCATTAAATGAGCCAGTGTTTTCAATACAGTAAGATACATTTATAATATTATCTAAAGCGACTTAGATACCAATATCATACATTTGTTTCCAAGTATGTGCAGGCCCCTGGGATCGAACCAACGACCTTACTGAATGCTCTTACCACTGAGCTACACAGTACTATGGATCAGATGTACTAGGAATTACTTATACAAATTTAGAAAAGATCTGAAATTTCAAGTCCACCTACCTATTAATCTCCTTTTTTTATTGACAGTGTCTTCAAACAGTTTGGAGCTGTACACTCAGAACCAGACCAGTGAAACCCATCCTTCTCACCTTCTCTCCGCTTCACCAGAAGACATAGACCCTTATATCCCCACACAAATGGTTTCAACTGCACAATAACTACTGCTGAAGGTGTAATATAGACAGTTCCTGAGATTTCTTCTGGGGAATGGAACATTGGTTGTGCCGATAAAAAAACCCTGTTTTAGATGTGTCCGAGAGCAAAAACTAGATAAATAAGAAGACACTTGTCCTTATGAACTCTACACGCTAACTTCCTATTTGTGACAACAGGAGTGAGTAATACTCCTTTCAAAGACATTTTAAGTTTTGTTTGATTCAGAAATCATTTTGATTCATTACATGTATAATTACAACTTTAAGAATTCAAAACGTGTCAGAAGTACACATTCACAAACAGCAATGTGAATGTGATTCCTAATGTTAAAGTTTTAAATTGAGCTAAACATTCTATGTAAGACAACAAAAGCTTTATTGATGATGTTCTGTGTAGTTCTTTTGGGGGGGGTGTAGCATCAATAAAGCAAGATCTTGTTTTTTTGGTAAGAACTTTACTGTACAATAAACATTGTGAAACATGAACAGTATAAAACAAAATCAAGATGTAAATAGAAACCGAGTAAATAACTTCTGATTAAATCCAGAACAATCATTCAACACTGCCATTTCCTCCATCTTCCAACTTTTTCCTTTTCTTTTTCTTCTTTTTCTTTTTCTTTGTCAAAGTTTCTGTTACAGTGTGCTGCTCATCTGGATCTCCATTAGATTGTTTCTCACACTGAACAACAACTTTCTCATTTGCTGCTGTGGCCAGATTTCTTTTTCTCTTTCTTTTCTTTGGTACTGTATCTGCAGTGTGATTCTCCCCTCCATCCTCTGTCTCTCCACTTTTTGTCTCTGCGAGGGGTGGAGCTGAAAGGGCAAGCAGATCTGAAACAGACACTGCAGCTTCACGAAACCTCATCTCCATTTCACTGTCACTGTCACTGCATAGAGAGAGTGAAAGAAATACATGTATTTCTTTAAAGCAACACTTAGAAGTTTTTTCGACTTAGTAACCATGTCGAATAATATCTCTAAAATTATTTTAGTGGTAGAACAACTCTTAACTAGACAAATTGCACTCAAAGTAAAAGAGCGTGGAAGGGTTGAATCTGCTTTCTCAGACCCAGATCGTTTGATAGCTTACATGGCTGGAATATGCTGTGATTGTCACCACCTGGCAACCGAGCTGTCAAAATACACTACTGAACAAATCGTCAGTAGGCAGGGTCACATGGAACGCACATTTCAGAGGTGAATAACTGGCTATAGCTTTGTTTTAGACAAACCAATATATGAACTTAGCATGCTTCCTACACCTCTGTGAACATTTAGTAAAGTAAATTTGTTACAGACAGCGCCTTTAAATCAGAGCTTCCAAAACTTCCAGCCATGGCCCCTGGTGGGCAGTAGAGGTATTGCAGGGGGCATTGCTTCAATAGTAAAAAATACTCCGTTTCTTTACATTCCATTTATTCACCTGGCAGACACCTATCCAAAGTGACTAACAAGTAGAAGAGCATTTAACATTTTGTCAACACGCCAAACAATACTGATAGTTTATAAAGCCATGTCACTGAAGCAAGCAAGAGAGAGAATGAACAACATGAATTTGGAATAGGTCTGTTTTGAGTTGTTTTTTTAAAGTTGTTATGGATGCTGCCAGTTCATTCCCCCACAGATGAACCTCTCAATACAGTTTTACGTTTTACTGCAAAAAGATTTATAGCTTCTGTAAAACATTTTGATGCCATTTGCAAACAGTAAGGATTAAAATTGCAATATATGTATTATTATCCTACCTTCACCGGAATATGATAAGCATATTACACTATTCCGTAGTACACATTAGTTAATTGATTAACTGTAGTAGTTTCATACGTACTTTAATGTTCAAAAACCCAACAAGACACTGACTAATATTTAACAGCATTCCTGCCAATGTTTGGTTGCTTGTTATTTAAAAGAAGCAAATTAACCATACAGTATGTACCATACTTTCATAATCATAAGTCAAACTCACCTAGAGCTGGGAACTGGGCGTCTCTTTTTTTGGGGTGGAGATAGCTCACGCTCCATCCATTTTCCAGGAGCAGAAGTGAAGAAGAGACGAAAACCTTTAAAATTTACAAGAAGTATTTTAATGAAATTAATTTAGCAGCAGTTTTTAAACTCGATAGAAAACCTGTAAAACCTGACAAAATGGAAAATAAAAGTGGTGCCTCATAATCCATGACCAGTAGTTAAAATTATGAGAATAATAAAAAAGTGGGAAATGTAAATTAATGACAGAAATGTGAATTAATTGTAAATGCTTACTTAAATGACAGCATGCACTTTATTTTGCATGGACACTCACCTTCATCCTCCTCTTCGTCTTTACGTTTAGAATGACAAGGTTGTGAAGCAACAGTATCAGAAAACACCTCTGAGATACACCTAGTGTGTGTCCGAATGATAGCGACAAAGAAAAATTGCAATTAAAAAAAAGCAGGGAAGTAAAATGTAATGACAAATCAAAACATATGAAGCATAAAGCTTGGTCTTACCCATCCAGTATGGCTCCTAACTTTTTTGCAACATGGGATCTGAACTCTGGAGTTGTCCCGAGCTCATTGCCGTCATGTTCATGCTTTGAAACTTCTGTTCTGTGTAAACAAGTAAACCGATTTATTCACAAACATTTCGAAATACTACATATGTTAATCTGATGAGAAACATTTTTGCCTTAAATATTATACAAAGCCAACTCACCTATGACTTTGCCTGCCACTGCTGTCTTTCTCTGTGTGGAGTAACGTTAAAAACAATAACAATCCTGAGTTGTCAGTAATCAAACCAATTTATTCACAACATCATAAAAAGAGTAATGATGTCTTTCAACTTTACATTGAAGAGTAACTTTATTATCTATTAACTACAAACATCATGAAATAACCGATAGAAGATATCCAGGATGTGCAAAAAAGATGAATTTCATCAGTTTTCGTAATTTCACTGTACTGTACACATAGATTTGCCTCGCAAATTTCATTGAGTTGTGCAAAAACGTGCCACTGTTGACTGATCAAGGTTCTCCTAAAATAATAAGTTACCTTCTTCACAGATCTTGACACCCTGAGATCCAAAACTCCAGGCTGCCTCTTTAAATCTGTCAGCGTTTTCCTCTTCACTGCTGCTTTCAGACATCCTCCAGGTTCAGTGATCCGCGAGAAGCTTGGGTGTTAATGAACAGTTAGTAGTTGATGAGGATGTTGAAAGTTATACAAGTCTATCCTAATATTTGGCAGGATATCCACATTTGTAACATCGGCAGTGAATAAGGATCAAACGAGTGCTGTGAGTACTTACATATAATACTAGTGAAAATACTACCACTGCACTACATTGCCTGGGTTAAACAAATGCATTTGAACACATGAACGATTCGACATCCACATGCAGCAGAAACGAGAAATAAACAGATAAGTTGCACTTTCATCTATTGGGTGCTCTACTGTCCCCTACCGTACTGGAATGTCGCTTACACAAGCTAGAAAATGTTTAGAATACACACACAACAAGAGTATAATATTCAAAAATCGTGCAAATAACCATATTTCATTAAAAAATTATTATTACTGTATTAAGATTTTATCTATGTTGTCGTGGTGCACCGTGACGGTTGTGTGTCTTGTCGTTGTCTGCCCCCTAGTGACAACCAGACGCAATTTATTTCGCGGATAATTCATTTATTTGTTTTCAAAACAGAACCACGAATAAACCATTTATTTTTTAGACTTGTTACACCCCATACTAGACACATTTTTGTTTTCTTTTTCCACAATGTTTCTTTAAATGCATCAAATTAGCCCCCAATTAAATTCATAGTGAGAGCTGCTCGTTTTGCACTTCTGATACAATTTCGCACCTTTGTGAGCACTAAACATGTGAAACTTGTTAAATGTTAAGGTCATGAAAATGTTAAACATCATAGACGAAACATTTCTATACAACTCTACATGCATGATAGCTGTTTTCAAAAATAAGCTGAGTTTTAATCAAAACCTGTCCTTATCATTGCTTATTACACTAAATGTTCAAATGTGACTCTGCTATCTCTCTGCACTTTAATAACACATTGACAATACAAATATAATAAGATTTACAGTCTTAAAGATTATAAAATATGCACATATAAAATAAAAGACTTTTGGACAGAAACTGGGGGATAATAACATATAAGAGACGTTGTACAGTAGCATATCCAGTAGAATTTACATATTAACAGATTATACGTACACATTTGCGAATGGATAATGTTTTAAGTAGAGGTAGTGTTATATACATGTAGAAATACAATGTACATATAATAAGGCATTATAGTGCACTATAGGAGTAGAGAAAGTGAAATATTGCTCTTAAGGGGCAGTTATCTGTTTAGGACGGAGATTACCTGGGGGAAGAAGCTACTTCTGTGTCTGGAAGTCCTGGTGTTTGGTGCTTTGAAGCGCTGGCCATGAGAGGGCGTTTTTGTCGTATTATATGACAAATATGTATTTGTGTCTTGTGTTTTGTGTTAGATATGATCTAAGAATTTCTTTGTTTGCTTTGCCTGCAATGAGAATACAATTTATTCATTCAATCATATTCATGTATGCAAGTTTAAAGGTTAACCGGTCATAGTGACCCATGGTAAAAATATATTAAAAAAAATTATAATATACAGTCTGCTTGATCAACATGTAATGTCTAATATTACTACATTTTATTAAAAAATAACAATAGATCCTTTCCAAAACACAAAGGGAAAATGTAATGGATTTATTAGTAATAATTTGAATTTAGTTATGGTTTAAATGCATAAAAACCCAAAGGTTTATATTTACAAGGAAATCATTACGGATACAAGTCACGATACGGAAAGGAGTTTTTTACTAAAACCAGCGTGATAAATAAACGGAAGATGTTGAGAACAAAATGAGAAACGGGTGAACATACCCGCCAACCAAACGAAATATAGTGTAAATAAACGGAACATAGTAAAGAATGCAATCTAGGGATGATTAAGAACTCGGTTAAAAACAAGCAACAAAGTCAGGAGAACAGTATTAACACTGATGACGATGGACTGAAGTGTACTGAGTCAGTGAGTTGAGAGAAAACAGTTGAGCTGAAGGAGCCAAGGAGCTGGACAGGACTATGGGAATGTGTACCTCATAACTGCATCTGCAACAATATCTATCTTAATAACCATATTCATCTACATCATATTCATCTTTCTCATCAGAATCATCATCGTCTTCATCGTATTCATTGTCATCAGAATTATCATCTTCTTCATTGTCTCCCTCTTCATCGTATCCTAGGTTTTCATCCTCATCATATTCATTATCATCATCATCATCATCATCATCATCATCATCGTTCTCATCTGATTTGTCCATTTCAGAGTCATTATCCATATCACAATTGTAGTCTTCCTCATAACTATTTTCATTCTCCTCTTCATCATAATCTTTGTAGCTCTCTTCATCATCATACCCTTCACGTTCACATTTATCTCTCTTAGTATTATGTTTCTTGAATTCCGAAAAGCTTTCTTTAAGCCCCAAAACTTCTTGCTGTAGTTTTGAGTACATAAGTTCAAGATTTGTAGCGTTAGTAATATCTTTCTTAACGTCGGTCTCGGGTGTGGAGATTCCTGGAGCTTCATTTGCCATTGACGTATTCAGCCCAGACTCTGACATGCTCCTGTCTTTTTCCTTTCACAAAAAGGAAAATACATTTTAATGTATTTGTTTCAATAGAAGCTCATAGTTTCAATTAATATAAAGCATTTGACATACTTTGTTATGTTTACATTGCAGCATTACTATAATGATCATTATTAAAAGTCCAGTGTGGAAATGCAATATAATATTATATATGATAATATACACAACCATGTCTTTAAGTGTATAAAGGCCTTACATAATGAAGTATTATGTGTTTAGTACTTTAGAATGGGCTATTTCTATCTACAATCACCACGGGTTTTCTTGCATGGAATTCCTCATGTTTCTACAATAGCCATAAAAGGACAAACTGCTCAACAGAGTGCGTTAACTTCAGCAAAGAAGTGAAAACATGACAACATCTTAGTTCGGTGTCAGCCATCGTATTATTTTTAAAGGGTGGGGTGGATTGAGGCGTTGGCTGCATTCGCAATTTGGCTGCTAGATGCCGCTACATTTCAAACACTGGACCTTTAAAGTAATTTAGCCTACTTACATTGCATTTAACATTTACGGTAGCTGATCAAATAATAATGGGCTAACCTGCTCTCCACAGATGCTGCTGAAGTTGTCTGTTGGCAAGTTCTGCGTGGACAGTTTCTTCTCTAATGCATCAGTCACATCAGATAGTGTGTGCTTCTGTAGTGCTGGTATTGTGTAATGGCTTTTTATATGAGTTTCACAAAGGAACTTATCACAGGTTAAACAGGTCTTCACTGCTTTCAACTTCTGGTCAGAGCATTTATCACAGGCAACATCTTCAGGCCCAGCATAAGAACATGGTGGAAGTGCTGGACTAAAGCCTGCCTGCTGTACATGTTTAACCACCTCTGCCAGTGCTGTGTTTGTGCTAAGCTCTGGATATATTTTGTACCTTCTTTTACACCGTGGGCAGACGTAATCTTCCAGACAACTGTCCCAGGATGAATTAAGACAGTCTCTGCAGAAATTGTGGCCACAAGGAATGGAGACTGGATCCTTGAATATAGATTTGCATAATGGGCACTTCAAACAATTCTCTGTCAGCAGTCTAGAAATTACAAAATGAAAATGAGTTAATTAAATAACTAATAGGGCTACTGGTCTATAGGCTGTTTCTTCGGTTACGTGCTTGGCCCGAAGTTAACTTCAGGTCTGTGTTTGTTTATCGAACTAATATAACTATTTACTTATAAAAGTCTATGTAAACTTTCATTGTTATAGACATTTCATTATACAATTGTTCTCATAAACCACATGCATAAGTACACACAATTTCACTTCAGACACTTCACCTTGGACCCAAGTTGTACGTCTCTTCAGCTTTTAAGTAAGTTGGTTGTTCAACGAAACACTCTGTCAATTCAGAAACAGAGCTAAGTGTAGGTGAAGGGGCTCTCTCTGACCCAACTCTGTAAAGAGAAAATGTCATCATTTAAAATAACTTTGCAATTCGGATGAACATTGGTTCATAATTTGCATGGAAATATGGCCTTTTGAATAATGTACAGTCTCTACCAGGTTGACTTGTCACCGAGATAAAATCAGGAAAAGGAGATGTTTAATTTTTTTCTTGAAAACATTTTGACAATCGATTTAATAAAAATGAGTCCTGGTTTTTCTTATACTGTAAATATACACATGCAAACCTAATTTTTTATTAAAACACTAAGGAGTAAAACGCTGGACTTTGCTTTAAAAAAAATGTTAATGGAAACATTTATAAATATACCTTGTAACCAATGTTTGTTCTCTTTTGAAGTTGTTTGGTGCATCTATTGACATATCTGTCCTCAAAGACATATAGCTAGGAGTAGGAGAAGCTGGTCTTTCTCTGAAAGGAAAACAATTAGAACCTTACACCTGCGATAAACATTATTTTTTTGTTGTGTAATTTGTTGTGGTCGTGGTCATGTTTTTTGATAAGAGAACTTCTCCACCTTTGGATTTAGCTTAAAGGGATAGTTCACCCAAAAATGAAAATTCTGTCATGAACTACTTACTCTCTGGCAATGGTAGTCAAAAGTGCCCCAGAACTTTTTGTCCTACATTCTTCAAATCTTCTTTTGTGATCAACATAACAACAAAAAAACATTCTTCCAAATATCTTCCTCAGTGTTTATCAGAACAAATAATAGATATTTTGGGGGCGGGGTGAACTGTCACTTTAAAATCAACGTTAATGATAATTGTTTTAAGAAGCTTTCAAAAATACAATTATAATTGATGAGACAATGACACAAAGGCAAATGTGTTAGAGAATCTACTATCTGGGATAGTTTCCATACAGATATTAAGATGGTTGTTTTTGCATATCACGTTTATGCAATATATTTTTTGATTATAAGATTTTCAACTCACCTGAAATCTAATGGGAACACTAGTCTTTTAATGTCATCTGGTGGAGCAATTGACAAATCTGACTTCAAAGACAGAAAGCTGGTTCCTGGAGAAGCTGGTCTCTCTGTCTTTACTCTGAAAGGAGAAAATGTTTTGTAATAAAATGTTCATTTACTCTGAGCAATTTTAAATTTTATTAAGTTTTATTAAAAATGAGAAACAGCACAAGACTTATTAAAGTTTAATATAATAATATAAAATATTATAATTATAAATATTATTCAAATATTGTTTTTTGAAAAGGTTATGCTTGTGTTAATGGTTTTAGAGGTTACTTTGTAGTAGAATGTTTGTAAATGCTGTTTTAATTATAAACACATTTAATTGGAAATTCTAGAAGCAAGATCAGCTCTTGCTTTTGAGCTATTGAGACCCTGTTTGTTTTTACGTATAAATGAACCCTTGTATTTTGTTATTATGGTAACAGTCCTGATACAGGCTTCATGAAAGAAAACAATTTTGACAATATAAATGGTTAAATAAAAAAGTCAAATGACAACTGTATTCCAGTTTATGCAAATTAATAAAAAAAATATAGGAGCAGCATCCCTAAACCAACTATAGTATGAACAATACAAAACCATTACAATCTCTCGTTCCAAAAACTATTTGGAACAACTTCATGTTTAAGCATTCAACTGTGTAACATAAAAATACCTTTATTGAACATTGTAATCTAACTTTTTTTAATATATACAACACATTTAGAGAGTAGAACAGTCATACTTAATTTTTGTTAGATTTGATAAATTAAGAAAGTGTAAAGAAAATTGCAATAATATAAAATTCGAATGATGTCACATCTCATTTTGTTTGACAGTTTTGGGCTCCACCTAGTCTTCACTTTGGGTAAATTCGTTCATTAAACACAGGGAAACAAATTATTATTGTTTTTTTGGATATGCATATTGTTTGCTGAAGAAACATGCTCCAATGCAACACGACATATTATACTATATTTAACTTCTTATTTTCAGTGGGCATATTTTTACCTTTTATTTCTGAATCCATCACTTGTTCCTTCACTGAGATCGGCGTCATCACATGTCGTAGATGTGCACACAGGCGACTCTGATCTCTTTCTTTTGAATTCGCTGTATGATTTGTGATTAAATAACGCATTTTTGCTTTAAACATGAATTCAAGAAACCCCAATGCAGTCTGTGCCCAATGTAAAATATCGTCTTAAAACAGACTACTTTTAAATATCACACCTTTTAGAATCGTGTTGTTCTTCAAGACTCATCGTGTCCAAAACAGGGTAACGTTAAAAGATTAAATCACACCTGTACGAAGAAATTAAAAAGAACAAAACACTAACATTCCATGTATCGTCTTGCTTTCGATTTTAAGAAACCGAAACTGAGGTTCTGAATCTCTTACCTGGATAACCCTGGTAGAGAAGAAACTTTGTTAACGATATAACGGCATTTATTTACAACCATTAATATGAATGTAGTTTAACTTACTAATCTAAATGCATGTGATAACCTATACACTTACTGTTCTGGATTCAGGGAGCAGCCCTTAAATACACAGATCTCCACTTCCTGTCAAATTTAAAATCTCAACTAACTAACGTTGCAATGCTAATCCAATCATTATGTCCAACAACAACATTTTGGATAAGGCATAAAGAAGCGAACTACAATACAACAATGACTGTTTCAGTTTTTCATTCCGTGGAAAAATATGTAAAATCTCCAGAGCAATCCATGAAAATGTTCTCCGCGTTTGACAAGTTGATTAAGCGACCCGATGCTGCCACCTTGTGGTACAAAATTAGATGTCACTTCAGTAGTCAATGAAACCAATATAATTTATTACTTGTTTAATTTCTCTCTTTACAAATTCCAAATTCCTTTTCGTAATTCCTATTTTACAGTTTAAAACAATTGACCTATCATTCTGAGATCATGAACATGTTCCATCCAGGAACAATTAGTAATTTTAGATGGATGTTATATCGTCTTCAGCATGATATAAACTTTCTATAGTTTAAGGGACTTTTTATACATTTTGATAGTCCCTGTTGTTTCCAACTAGCGTATAAATAAATCTTTAATGTTATGTTTTCTTATTATGGTAGCAGTCCTGATACAGGCTTCATGAAGAAGAAACATTATGACATTATAAATGGCTAAATAAAAAAGTAAAGGACAAATGTATTCCAGTTTACACATTACAAATTAATAAAAATTATAGTTGCAGCATCCCTAAAACAACTACCGAATGAGCAATAAAAAGCCTTGTCTTATTCCGTATATAAGGTCTAAAAATGATTTGAGGGGCCTGAGGAGGTGGTAAAGAAATATTATGAAAATACATGGTCCGTAAACATTTTCAAATGGACCAAATGCTGTTTAGAAAACGACCACTAGGGCTGCAGACAGTAGCATGAAAGGGATAGTTCAACCAAAAACGAAAATTCTGTCATAAATTACTCAATCATAGTGGAAACATTTACATTGGTAGTCAAAAGTGCTCCATTTCTTCGAAATATCTTCCTTTTTGTTCAACCGAACAAAGAAAAAAACTATAAAGTAATTTTTCCTACTATGGTATTCAATAGGGTCGTAGAGCTGTTTGGTTATAAGCATTCTTTCAAATATCTTTCTCTGTGTTTATTAGAACAAAAAAATACAGATTTGGAACAACTTCAGGGCGAGTAAAAGATGACAGAATTTTAATTTTTGCGGGAACTATCCCTTTAAACAGATGGTTGTAAACAAACAGCATTGCTGAGTAAGGCATTAGACGGGACTTCACAAATATTTCACAAACATTGATCCATTAATCTGATATAATCTTTCTTAAGGACACTTATGTAAGCAAGTCACCTTAGCTGTGAACTGACTTGTTTGTAAACAGATTAAAATATGTATTTTGCATCTGACACAAACCAAAAATGACAGAGGATATAGATAACATTGTAATCTAATAAAATTGAGTTCAGGTTGGTGCTGGATAAAGAGGTCTATTCTTTTCCATTACTGGTTGGTTCTTATATATTTATCTTTCTCAGCCAATCGAATTCACTATTCATGGATGTTTACCAAATCACATCACGAATCACAGCCAGCATCTAACATCACATTAGATCATACATACACATCAAAGCTCTGATGGAGAGGCTAGATCACTCAAAAGGTGAACAAAGACAGCATGTTGGAAATCTCATCACCTGGTGCGTGTGATACAAACCTCATTATGCACAGTAGCCAAACAGCCGAGTCTGACATTAAAAGCCCTCAAATGTGACAAAGACAGGTGTCCTACGAACACAACAGTTTGCAAGTCCACAATTCCTCATTCACAGATGACAGGAATGACACACAAATGCAACTATATTTTCTGTCACTAGCAGGCTTACGATTTAACAGCTTGTGATTTGACAAAACCAAAGACAGATGAAGAAAAGATGAGTAACTTATTAACTAGTGTCCAAATTAATGTCCATTTGAGATCTGTGTGGTTTGTCAAGCGTGTCAAGCAGATCGATCGGCTGCTCTGTCTTGATCACATTTAGCCAAACAAACTAACCCTGATTATACGCCTGAGAATGCACTTCATATGAAGTTGACTGGCGAAGAAGAACGTTCTGGTCTCATTCTTGTGCTATTAGAGTTTATACACACCACAGTAATGCTGTCTGTCTGTTAAATGATCAACTAGGACAAAGGCAAGATCACACAAGAACCCTCTTTCTGCTTAATAACAATCACACCCATAGTGGGCAGTAAAGATGTATGTGACACAATCGCTTCATTTTTGCACTTCTGAATGAAACTAGTGTTTTTTTTCTCTTTTTAAAAGACCTCTTTTAGAGATTCAAGACTGAGGTGGGAGAGATAACATCTTATTAAAATAAAAATAAATACAAAATAAACGATTCCTCTTGTTGTGGCCCTAAGGCTTGACGACAAGAGAACTCCGTCTTGTTAAGTGTAGCGAACAAAAACGGCTCCACTTTTGGCCAAACCGCAGTCTGTGGAATGCAGGAACTTCAGGGAGGGATGGTCATTTCCAGTTGGGTGGGTCTAGTGCCAGATCACAATGCTGGTGACATCACCGCGTGTTGTCGTCGGTTCTGATTGTGCATTCCACGCAAACACTATCGGAGCAAACAATCCTCAGATTTCTCGCTGAAACGGCACTACTGGCCCCCGTTGTAAGCGTAGTCTGCCTTGTTGTGCATGATCAGCTTGTTGTCCACAAAGTAGAAGCTGTCTGATCTGGTCTCGTACGGGTGTTCAATCATCAACCGAACTGCAGGAGGAAACAGAGCAAGACAGGATGTTAAACATTGCTTAGAAACAAACTGGAGACCTTAGAGAGCTGCACAGACATGTAGTGTTATCTCCTCTATCTGTTAGCGGTCTGCAATTTGATACAACCCTGACTGTAGAGCGAGTCAGACACAGTCAGGTCAATATGGTACTTGTAAATAGTTAATGTTTTGTGCAAGACTTTCTTGTTCATCCATTAGGACAATATTTTGTTTTACCACCTGTTGAAATTCACGAAAATTAAGGGGATAGTTCACCCAAAAATTTAAATTCTGTCATCATTAGCCACCTTTGAGTTGGTCCAAATCTGTATACATTTCTTTGTTCTGATGAACACAGAGATAGATGTTTGGAAGAATGCTTCTAACCAAACAGTTTTTGGACCCCATTGACGATCATAGCAGTACAAAATAATTGATATCTTTTTTATTCTGTTAAACACCAAAGAAAATATTTTGAGGAATGTAGGACAGCAAACAGATGTGGGGCACTTATGAATACCATTGCACTTTTTCTTACTATGGTAGTCAAGGGAGTCCAAGAAACAGGTTTGGAACAACTAGAAAGTGAGAAATTCATGACGGAATTTCCATTTTTTGGGTGAACTTTATCTTTACAGAATACAAGGTTTCGCGAATTAAGGGTTCTCAGAATTTTTCATTCAGTGTACAGCATTAGCATGGATTAAAAGAGCATGCTGAAATAACTGTCCCTGACCATATAGTTTGTCAAAGAGACCATAAAACTCACTGAGATCATCTGGGATCTGAGGAAACTCGTAGATGTGCTCACAGGTGTTCCGACTGTTCGGGATGCAGAAACCAAAGTCGAAGTCAAAGCTCTTCAGGAGCCTCTCTTGGAAATAATGTCTCTCGATCATCCTGAAGTTGTTAACAGGCCGATCGCCAACGGTGAACTCCACACTGAGAGAGTGAAAGGATGAGACATTGTTCTATAAACAATTCTCACTTAAACTATTCACAAGATTCATCATGTTCAAATGTTCTTGTTTAACCAGAAAATGACAACGCATACTTTTTAAAGGAGAAGTGAAGGAATTACAGAAGTCCAACCATGACTTACTTATGATTTCTGGGAATTTGACTCATAACATTGCACTAGCTTTGCATCAGATTAAACAACAACAGTCCTTTGTTTAAAAGCTTGAGAGTTAGACCACCATGCCTGAAATTCGGACACTGCTGTTTGTTTACAAAGCAGAGAGCATAATGCAGAGAATCGTATTTACTTACGTGGCTCCAACTGTGCGCAACTTAAGGAATGCTGGAGTAAATTGGTAACGGACGAAACGCCCAGCGCTTATGTCAGCATCTCCGTTTTCCTCGTCTTCCTCATCAAGTTCTGGATGCAACAGTGAGAGAAAAATGTATCAGCAAACAAGGGAATTGGACTCACTTGTAACTATACAGCTTAAAGCCTTGAAGTCAATGAATCATACCACAGTGTGGCGGTTTGGCGATCTCAAAAAGCACTGTGCCCGTCTCCAAGTCTCTGATCTTGAAGCGTGTGAAGTCAATGTTGTAGATATTGTCCTCTGGTTTACACAGATAGTCTGTCGATTAAATGAAAATCTCTTATCTAGGAGTCACACAGGATAAGGAATGCATTAATACTACTTTTACTGAAGCATGATAGAGACCTGCTGAAAAATACAACCTATCACCGAAATTGTGAGGGATTTAATGCTTATCACAGGAATTGGTTTTAATAAACTTTAATGGTCTGTGTGGTGATGGGTGACACGAGCGGAATGTTCCTGTAGCTCTATGGGTAAATGTTGCGCAAAAGGTCGTAGGTTAGATTCCCAGAGAACACACATACTGATCAAGTGTATAGACTTTGTCTGCCAAAAAACGAAAAAAAGTGTAAATGTTACTAATGTTAATCAAGGTAACACATTTCCAGCATGGATTTGGCCTGTTACTGCATAAAGCGAGCCTTAAGTAAACAGAAGGACTCGAAGGATGCCGTAACAGTAATAAGCTAAATCTCGTATCACAGTGCGGTCTCAGTGCTCTTACCGCGAGCGACTGCGCGGAGCCCCAAAACTTCATCCGGAGTGATGTCTCTGCCCAGCGCCCGCAGCTCTTCCTCAGTCACAGGCCGTCGCTCCACTTGATTTCTTCGGGATTTGAGCCTTTTCAGAACGCCACCTCCTGTCTTCCGATCGCGGGCAGCCGCTGCGGCTGAGTCCGAGCCGTTAACCGCGGCGGCTGCCGTTTCGTTGCGAGAACTCTGACTACTCATCTCTCCAAAATTTCACTTGCTGTAGCGGCGAAACGTGAACTGCGTGTCTGTTGAGCTCGACGACGCTCTGTGAATGCAAGATGGCGTTGTGCGTCACTATGGAGAAACTACGCGGAGAAAATCGGGCGCTGATTCGCTGAACGCGATGGAAAGTCGCTATGGATACCATAGTATACTTTTACTCTGGCGAACTTCTCTTGACTTAATTTAAGTTAATACTTCATTTTCATTATCAGTTATCAGCATGTATGTTGTAATTGAAGGTACTATGAAATACTATTAATAACTATATTTTTATAACTAAATGTATTGTAAATTGTTACCTTACATTATTTGTTAAGGGAGTTGAAACTTTATGAATGGCGCTATATTAATAAAAACTATATAAAAAGTGCCGTCGTTTCATTCCCTAATGTCAAGGCAACGTTAAAGTCCCAGTGAAATAAAAAATGACAATTCTTATTTTTTCATGAAATATTGCAGCGTTTATAGTTAATAGCTTATCGATATGGATCATTTTCTTTTTTAAATGACTGTACCCTCATAATCTTCAGTTAAAATCTGAAAATGCACTTCCGCCCTGAAATTACTGTCCATCTCAAATGAAACATTTTCAGAGCGATGAGCATCGTAAAAAATCTGCGCGTTTCAGAGATCAGGGGCAAAGAGGAAATACAAACATGCATGGTATCTGGGAAATAAAGTATTTTTAACCTTAAATCGTGTATACACATTGCAATAAAACAAAAGTTAATGTTCGTTTTAGCCATGTCACATGACCCCATAAAAATACAGGCGCATGACCCCATAAAAATACAGGCGTGACATCATAGAACCGCCAGATAGCAGTTTTCTCCCAATATTCTATCCGTCTCTTTGTTCGCGGAGCGGATCATTAAGTCGAACATCATTAAAAATAACCTCATCAAGAATACCCCCAAGGCCATTTAGATAAAATAGCACATTTATTAAAAAGAAACAGCATTAGTTTGCAGTTCCTACGTCAGAAAACTCCTGTAGGACAGTGAGGGGGCATCTGTTCTGCTTCTTATATAGTCTTCAGTTCTCATGTGGGAGTCAAAGGGGGACAGGTAGTTCAACAGAGACATTACTTTAACATAGAAACTACAGTAAACTCAGTAGTTTGACATGGAGCAATATGCATGAGTTCTTAATGAAGGTAAGGACAATGAAGAGCCTTGTGTGGTCTTTGGCTATCGTCCAAGGAGTCAACTTTGCTGTTTTCAGGTAATGATATATGAAACACCATGAACCATGCAAAAAATCAATGATAACGTAAAATAAAGCTAATAAAGCACGTAATGGTAAAGCACATGAGGATGTATTCAAATTTAAGGCAACAAGGGATCAAAGGTACACAACAAATGACAGAAAAACGAACACAAACATAAATGCATTTGAAACAACAACAGGCAGTGCAATTACTCGCACGAATAAAACAGTCGTCATAAGAAAACTCAAACATCCTGAGAAAATAAAAAGCAACTAGTTCTGAAAAAAACGTTTTTTCAATCATTTTAATATTCAACCCCCATATCCTTTTACTTAAATTATGCAACATATAAAGAAACAAACCCATAAGTATATGATTCACACCCTTTCCGACAGTCTGTCAGTGTGTCTATGTGGCTGCAAATCAAAAATAACCTAAACCACATCTGCAACCAAAATTTTCAAGGCCACTCTTTCACACTCCAGCAAACAATAAAAAACCCAGCAAACCCGATATTAATAGAAATTATGCAAAAAATGAACAACATTCAAAAGAGAAATATAACCGTATGGCACAACTAACGTGATCAAGTACCTTATATACACATGCATCGTGTACAAATTGAAAGGAAATAAAAAAACGTTTACAACTTTGGCGAAAATAATCAATTGTCTATCTGCAATCGTTTAGCTATGAGAAAGGTGCATTAATGGTGTCTTTGTGATTTTTATTTTGTTTAAACAAACAAAGCTACAAAAATGCAAAACTCAAAAATGCAAAACTGCCCTCCCATCCTAATCTTCAAAAGCATGTTTATTGATAAGGCCAAAATAAGAGTTTAAGTCCAGAGACAACTGACATACTACACACACATAAGGGGCAAAAACAGACAGCACAATGGCGTGTTTACTTAAATGTGGTCTGATGGTTTAAGCAGTGCGAAAGGGGGTGTCTTGATATCACACTGATCACATTTTAAGGCAGGCTTCCTTAGCTGAAAGAAAGCAATCTAGGCAGCAGTTGAGAGAAAAGTAGCGGTGTTGAACCGACTTAAAACAAACAGCAACCCATAACACTTAAAGGGATTCTTCACCCAAAAATGAAAGTTCTCTCATCATTTACTCACGTTTGCGTCATTCCAAAATGTGAGTAAATGATAACAGAATTTTCATTTTTGGGTTAATTATCACTTTAAAAGCATCAGATAAACTAAAATTGATTGAGGTGGAATGCAAATGTTTCCGGATTTGGTGAAAGTCCACTTTAAGCTGCCAATCAACATAAGCATATCATAAAGCACAAATATGTCCAAGCTAAATGACAGCCTTGACATAAAGAACAATTAAGAAACCTTGAATACAAAAGTCACAACAACGTCCATACTTCACAGTGTATGGCAGGCGTGCATCTGCTGAACTCCAAACGCATGTCTGAAAATTTCTCAATCAATCTTAGCATGAGACTTATCAAACATCCACCGCACACATGCTGGTACAATTCGGCGTAACACACGTCAACAAAGAGTATCTTTGGTGGTGTTGAAAAAGAAAACCAATAATGGTGGGAATACGATATCATGGTAATATGGCAAAATGTGCCAAAAAGGCAACATGTTTCCTAACTAAGCAACATTCCCTCTGTACACCATGTGACAGGTGGCCAAGCCATTGCAAAGTTAAGACAGAACTAATCATATTAACCAATAAAATGCTATTCCAGTCGCATCATGTACCAAACGAGGATAAACTAAGGGCGTTTTACATTTTAAATAGCACTTCAGACCAATAGAATCCAAAAGTCTAAGGGACCCAAAGGTGAGTGCATAATGTTTTCAGGTCATTTCCAACAGAAAACTGCATGTATCGTTTAACATAGAAAACAGTTTTTCAAGGGCCGAACTGTTCTTGTATATGGGAAAAATATTAAATATGTGACTGAAAATACAAGAGGTGACCAGACAAATGTTTAATCTACATGCTTTTATAAATCAGAAAAACTATAAAAGTAGGTGCATGATAGACGCTTGCATGTGCATGATAAAATAAAAAAGTGAAACAGTGGCAAGCAAGGAGCTTCAACACACATACACACACGCACAAACACATATCTCATCACTTGCTTGCCACTGAGTTTTAAATGCATTGACTAACAGTGTCAATAAGGGGTTCAGAAGATTCTTATAGCATATCTGCCTCCCAACAGAGGCCAAAAACAGCAGATCAATGGGTTACTGAAAACAACATGCTCTTTACCTCAACTTAAAAAGAAAAGAAAGAAAAAAACATGGGACGAGTGTTCAAAGAGTATCGCCAACTGTTCCTAGTCATCTCCTGCTAGACCAGACAAACCAGGTTGTGAAGCCTTGCCTTGTGTGTGTGTGTGTTTGTATCTACATTTAATTTGTACTGTGATTAAATGTGTACAAACATGCACAAACACACGAAAAAATGAACTTCCTTCCTAAATCCGTATATATCGGGATGACCATTTGAACGGCCAGCAATATCTCAAACTCCCGCTTTTCTGTATGTCCCTAACTCGCCTTTTGCTTTTCTGCCTGTTGTAACGTCAGTCTGTGTTACTGCCTGTCCCCACGGCTGTGCGTCCCTTCCCCCCACCCCTCCACAGCCTGATGTCCGCCGTTTCTCCTCTCTCCCTCTCGTTTACTTGTTTCCCCCTCACAGGCGGCAGAGGCAGAAGAGGGTGGGTATGAAGACCCCGAACGCCACCAGTATAGGAAACATAAGGCTGCTGTTGTCGGTGGCGTACGGGTTGGGGGTTCGGGGACCGGACCGAACGGGATTCTTGGAAGAGGGTGAGGTGCTCTTCTTTTCTCCTTCTCCTCCTTCCCCCTCCTCCTCTTCTTCCTCTTCGTCCTCTCGCTTTTCCAGACCGGGATGTGGCTGCAGTTTCGGCACGTCTATGAAATTGGAGCATTAACGCGAAAGTTAAGAATGACTCAAAATTCCACTTTTGTTAGGAGACTAAACAGAGAAAACAAAAAGAAATCAAAGTGCAACCCAAGAAATCCTCAGGGTCCCTCTTACCTTCAAGCTTGCCCTTCATCACATATAGGGCGCATATCTTGGGGTTGTCATAGTAACCCTGCGGACATTAGAGACAGAGAGACTTTACTGGTGTGGTTACAGTGGACGAATACATGCAAACACATGTATGGATCTGCCAAAAAACATGCAAATCAGAGCTAGAATAATCTGCACGGCGGTTGGCCAGCATGGTGCCTAACAGTGAACAAAACGTCGAGGCGTGCACACAGTCAGGCCCGTGGCTTTCAGCTACACACATTTCCTCTTTCAACCTCAACAAATGAATAACCATTATAAACCTTTTCATTTTATACCACACCTTACAGGGGTGGCATAAAAACTCTACAGCTTTGCTTTCTCTTCTCAAAGCTCAGTTTCAGTACATATCACACACATGCTGTCTAAACTAACAGCATAGAATACAGGTTAATCCGATGCAGAAGCATCAAAAGTGTATTTTTAGGATGAGATGGTTTACAGAGTAACATGCATCTATTTGTTTGACTGCATATCAACAACCGCTAACAAGCAAAACATAAGGGAATGGTGGCAAACAATCACAAGTATTTTTGACAGAATGCGTATTTCTTTCGAAGCAGTAGGCTTGAAAAAACATCTTTAACTGTCAAACCACATCACGATTCTCAAATAAACAAGGTGTGCTACCTTAGCAAACACTCAACAAATAACTCAGGTTATTTCAAACCTGTATGACTTTCTTTCTTCCGCGTCAAACACAAAAGAAGATATTTTGAAGTAATGTTGTTAACCAGCACCAATTCACCTCCATTGGTTTTGTGTGCATATAATGGAAGTGAATGAGTACCGGCACTGTTCGTTTACATGCTTTTTGTTTAAAATATATTTGTTCCAAATCATTTAACCAAAGAGCCTGTTCTTTTTTATTCTAAGGTTTGGCGTTTTCTGCGTTTATTTGTTCGTTCGTTTACGTTAATTTCCCTCTTCAAAATAATTTTTCAATTAAGTGTTTCTCCCCTTTTGGTTAATTTTGCTTGCCTTGCTTTGGACATAGTTGTTTATGACTTTCCACATGACTGATTTCTTTTCCCTTTATTAGTACTTTGTACTCTTTTTCTACTTAATATTTCAATACTCATATTTTAAAGAGTTGCCGTTTGCGGTACATTAATTTATTTAATCGATTTTTCCCTTTAAAAAAGAACGACATTTTCAGTTTACTTTATTCAAAAGGGTCTTTTAGGTTTATGATTATTTTGTTGGCAAGTTCATTTGGCATATAGCTGATGTTACAGTTCGTATTTTTGTTAATAAATTATTTAAAAGTCCTTGCTGTTTCTCCAACACATGATAATTATAACTTTTTCCAGTGTTGATTCATGTGTCCTTAATTTATATTTTAAATGCTTTTTTATTATGTTTAGCATTTCTCTGTAATATGGAATATTTTCTCAGCCGGTAAACTTAGACTATTTTTTTCCTTGTATATATACGCAAATAATTATGTTAATATCATAAATGAGGCACTATTCTACTGATTCTAATTGCTGAAATGAAGGACAACTAGTCGACTAGAAAAATCTTTAGTCGGGGGCAGCCCTAATGTTTTCACAGAATCTTCTTTATGTTTGTAGTGATTTTGTAGTGATTTTATGTATCAAACAAACCTGTAAAAATTGTAAAAAATTACTTTAGTTGGGTTTTTAACGGGTCACATTCAACATGGTCTATTTGAGGAAGCAGAACATTATATTTTTAATTGACAGAAAAGCTATAAAAAGAATGAATGAATTCCTAATGACATAAAGAGCTATCAGATATAGGGAGATATAGGGTCCCTCATACCTTTACAAACTCCACAGCGAGTTTTCCATTAAAAGTGGAAACCTCTCCATGCACACTAAGCTTTCCTCTTTTTACAGACAATGGCACGATTTCATCATGAGCTGTGCTGTGCCCCACACGGTCGAAGATATCCAGATCCTTCACAACAACGTGGCCATTCACACGCACGTCAAACACCTGAGAACAGCAAACAAAGGGTTTCAGTGAACAAGAAAAGGAGAAAGACAAGATGTGTGGGCTGTGTAATGAAAATCCTCACCTTCTGCTGGGACTGAGCAAAGTAAACCTCTGAAAATTTCAGGACGAGAATGTAGTCTCCCTCTTCCCGGATGGGTACTTCATAGCCGAACGTATCTTCGTTGTAGCGTTCTGTCTGGTAGAGAACCTGATCCTCCTGGCTGGAACGCAGGATGGGCAAACGAAGCCCGTAGTCGGATGCTGGAGGGAGGAGAGAGTGTGTGCAAGTTTGTGTCATTTCGTATATCGTAAATGCTGATAAAATGTCAATCCAGGACCAGATGATGGCTTCATAAACCTCAGGCTGCTTCATTCTAGTTTCATAACCAATGAAAGCAGAGTGGAACATGAAGCACCATATTTCCATAATTTTCTAGTGACGCTGATGCAATAAATGTGAAATCGAAAATGTGTATTGATTTTAGAGCTGTAAAACAGACTTAAGAGCATGTGCATGCTTCACATTTGACTCAGGAAGTGACCGTCATCACATTTCAAGTGGCTTGAACTTCCTGATATATCCAACAGCTCTAATAACCAGCTACTAATGAAGTCAAAGCCGACCCTTCATGTTATATGAGAGATGTATTAAGAATTCAGTTAAAAATCAGAATAGTGTTGCTGTATATTGTGCATTTATACACATTATGACATAATAAACAGAGGCAAATTCATTAATTCACGTCTATTGAGGCCATTCTTGTGCAGACAAGCAGGGAGATAAACATCCTATCCTCCGACTCAAGCACTCACCTTTCCCCAATTTTCCTTCCAGTGGATCTTTTCTAAAATGAATGCCGTGCACGTCTGTGTGCGCGTCGCCGCCGGAGTTTACAGCCCAGATGACTCGTTCGGCCAGATTAGGGGCCGCGCTCATAGTCCGACACTCTTCCACTAGAAGCCACAACGCCGCAAATACGAGCCGGCAAACACACCTCGCCGTCACTCTCCTCATAGTCTACCAAGCAAATTAAAATCCGGAAGGGAGAAAATGGTACGTGAGGAAGTCAGTCCAGTAGCCCGTGTGCCATATGCTAGAACTGACACTCGAGCAAGACCATACAAAATCTACGTCGCCCTTACTGTGCCGTGTGTCAAATCGTCTCTGGGCTCCGTTCAGATATTCGAGTCGCACGTTGTTGTCGAGGAGTCCGGATCGTCGCACATTTACCTGCCTGGTAGTCGTGGTTAGCTGTGGCGGTTAGCTGGCTAACTGACTTCCCTCTTGCTCTGTCATCAGTGTGGCAGCTATATCTGCAGGTATATTCCCTCACATCTGCAACCTTGCGTGCGGCGCAGTTGTCTGTCGAAACAGAGTGGTATTTCTGTACTCATACAGTCTGGTCAACGCAGAAGTTTTGAATTTTTTGCGTCTGCAGTCACTGTAATTTCTAACCACGAAGGGCCGCGTCAATACTGTGGGTATGTGTGCAGTCAGCAACGCAGGTTGAAGGGGTGGAACGGCGAGAAGTGGCAGACAAACATGATGGGTGAGATTTGTAGAGGGCGGGACTTTTAGAATATGAGCCAATCAGGTGAACTTCAGAAACAGGTTCTGCCTGTTGATTTGCTTGGTGGAGGAAATGATTCGTGGAGTTCTGTTGACTTTGACCAATCGCGATGGGTGGAAATGTCCAGAAACAACGAATCAAGTGTATCAACTTTCACTTACTTCCTCACATAAATTAGCTGTCTTTAGTTCATTGGCTGTTTGTTCGCATATGCAAAACATAGCGGGTTGGATTTGTTAGATATATAGAAATAATACAGTATGTAAACGAAGAAGGGTTGACTCACCTTTATTCCCGTTTGAGCCGCTCTGAGTTAACTAAGCGTCCACAGTTTTGAAGATTAAATTAAGGAAAGAGACTTAATGTAGACATTTTAGAACATTGTTTTTCTAGTTTTATTACAACTGTACGCAGATGTCTTACATTTGGAATAGTGACCCAGACTGCACATGTCAAAAACATGCGCAATGGCGTATGTTGTGAAACTGTACCATAAATTGGGCCAATTGCCTATTTTAACCACACGGTGGCCTTATCTTTAGACCTGTCTACTGCATTTAGAAAATAATAAGATAATTCTGTCCCGTTTTGGTGCGGAGGAAAAACCCGTTGCCATGCCAACACGAATAGTCTGTTCCAGCCTCTGGGAAAGTGATGCTAGCTGCTGTGTGATTTTACGAACAGCTGAGCCGACACCAGCAAGACTGTTGCCCCTTTTATGTATAAATAGCATTTGTGTAAGATGTGGTGTCATCTCTTGTCAAGTTGGTAATAAAAAGATTATGATATTTTCAAACGAACCAAGCCTGAAAGATGATAATGCATGGTTTAGTTTTCTATATACATTGTAACCACAAAATTACAACAAGTTGCATATTTCAACCATGATATTTTTAGAAAAACGATAATACTTTCATTAATGGTAATATGTTTCCTACAGTTTTAGTAAACCCACAATTTATTTTCATAAACCATAGTGAAGAACACATTTATTGTAGTTATAGACACTATATTTTTTATTTGCTTCATTTGTTACAAGGTATTAAAACCACTACATTCCGTATGAAGGTCTTTTTGGCATGCAATGAGTCAGAATACAGTTTAAGACTATCAATGTCTGACACACATCACAGAAACAGACACAAAGAGACTTAAAGAAATAAATCTTCACCGCCTGTTTCTCTATGTGGCGATCAGATGCTGACAGATGAGTCTGTATATACTGCGATTACTTAGACCAATGTAGACTGTGATTGCTCTAGAAATAATTCCCTCAACAAGTATGTCATGACAACTAAAAATAGTTAATCTGGTCAAACAATTCTAAACTTAGAAACATCTCAGTTATGTGTTAACATTTTAAGGGCAAGCATCTACCCAGCAACACGAACATAAAAAGATTTCTTAAATGTGGATTATTTTTTATGGTAATTAAGCCGCACAGTGGTATGTAGTTATTTTAAAGCCACACACAAAGAAAAAAACTGGCAAATGATTTGTTTTTCTATTTATGTAATGCATGTCATTTTGGCTCACAGTTGTGTTAGGCATTGCTTGACTTACCATATTGCCAAGATAATGCATTTATTCCTTTAAATGATATAAAAAGGAAAACGTTAAGAAACAACAGTGTGACCTTAAACACACAATAATCATTTTCATCGCCTAGTTTATCACATAGAGACACATACAGTGTATGTGACGGGACAACACAAAATGTAATATTGCCGTTATTATTGATACCCCCCACCCTTTAAATGTGCAAGTAAAACATATTGTTTGGTCTTGCATGGTTGAAAGTGCAGAGACACTTGGCTACAGTGTACTATGTAAACTTTGAGTGTGTACATGCATGAATGTTTATAAGATTTCCCCCCCCCAAGTCCAGTTTTCAGTTTTTATATATTTAAACACAGGCTCGGCAAGGCTTTTCTTGCAGTAGTCTAATACTCCGTCTGCTTTGACCAGCAGGAAGCAGCTCAGAATCTCACTTTCTTGTATTGCAGACACCATAAAAACCCTTTCAGCGGGATACCATGCGAACAAATTCTGAAAAGCATAGAGTAGAAAAAAAGAGGAGAGGGATTTAAACCTTTCAGTCTTGATTTTTGTATTATTAAAGCAATAATATTGGGAATCTTACCTTCAAAGTCTACTCTGCCATCTCCATTCAAATCAATATCCCTCAGTATGTCCTCCAGGTCTCGATGACCAACCTAACAAATGCATTAACAGGTTATCAAAATAGGTGACTTAAAGAAAAAAGACTTGAGAAGAATAAAATACTTTGTGCACATTTATAGTATAGATGTGGTGACTAAAATGCTTTCGTATAGGAAACTGCTGCATTTAGACTCTTTAAAAGACTTGACAAACTGACAAAAATCCATTTACAAATAAGAGCATCTTTATAATGTAAGGGTGACTTATAATAACATAATTTTAATTTTGGGGTGATCTGTCCCTTTAAGAGCATTCACACAAATGCCTCAATGACCCGTACCTGTTGTCCCAGCAGTTTCCTCATAGCTTCTCTCAGCTCCCCTGTGCTTATCTCTCCATCTCCATTTGTGTCAAACTGTCAGTAAGTCACAGACGAAGGAAAGAAATGTTTTTATTTGTTTATACTATATGTTTGTGTGAATGGCTGCTCGTCATCCCTATCCACTGACCTCTTTGAAGGCATTTCTCAGCTCTTTAATGCCAATCATGTCTGCCGTTTCGGCAAGGAGTTTGGGTCCCATCAATCCCACAAAATCCTCAAAATCCACATGGCCACCTACTGAGAAAAAAAACAAAGTCAATATTTCACAAAAGCCAAATTATAGCTGAGGTGTCAATTGTGCGTTCACGGATTCTTACGATTCATGTTGATTTGTTGGCTCAGTTCGATTAGTTCCATTTCGGTGGGCATGTAGCCCATAGTTCTCATGCAGTTTCCGAGATCCTTGCAGCTGATGAAACCATCTTTATCTTTATCAAATTCCTTAAAAGCTTCTCGCAACTCTGTGCTCGACGAGATGAACAAAAAACACATCAGCGGAACAGTACCAGACAGTGGCAAAAGAGACACAGATGAACTACAGGAGGCTACTAAATAAAACAGAAGGGCCAAAGTTTAATGGAAGATAAAGTTACAAGTATGAATATTTAATATAAATTCAGGTTTGTAGTAGCGTTTATGCATTCAGAATCATCTCATCATAATGGATGGTAGTGAGATACAACAAAGCCGAAAAAAACTCACCATCAATCTCCTCGGGTCTCAACTCTCGATTCTGTCACAGCAAAAAACAAAAAAGAAGAGAAATATCAAAATATCAGCAAAGACGAATAGCAAGAACACCAAAAATGATTTAAAACTCAAACCCTACAATAAAACAGTCATCAAGGCAATCGAGTTGTTCCGGCGTTAACTGCATTACTAGAAAACCTGCTTTAATCCGTGCGTCCAAATCAGTCAAAGTATCCATTGTTATTCTGTGTACTTCAAAAACGATTTTTACAAAGAGACCATTACCAAAGACCATTTTATAGAGTAAAGAAAAGTTGAGGTGGTCCTGGTCATGGTCAAATGAGGGTTCTATGGCGTCACAGCTAACTGGACAAATCCCTGCAACACGTTTAAGACAGTGAAAAAATCCTCCTCACCTAACAGTGACAACCTTTAAAGGCGATAAAGGACAGAGAGGCAGAAAGATAGAGAACAGAAGCTGGAGCCTTAACCATTGTAAGGGAATAGTGTAAACATGCAGTCTTTATTGACGTAAGACCACAATGTTCACGCACACACATGCAAGACATGGAACCTGAATTGTAGACCAAATAAATCTGTGATGTAAATACATCCACATAAACAGGTTAACATAAAATCAAATATGCATTAACTTAAATTGCATAAAATATTCATTTGGATGATGGTTAAAAGCAAAATACGTCCAATTAACCTACACATTTATCATTTTTTATTAAACCCATGACTTCTTACAGAAACACGTAATGTGGCATAAATGTGGGTCTGTAATGGGGAACTGTACTTTTACTTTGATATTTGGGCAGGTTTCTGGTTTACCATAACCTACAGTGCTTGGTTTATTGCCCTTGATTCCACATCCCTAAAAGCCGAATCTCCTATGACTGGAAAATATATTAAAGAGTGCTGTCGCTCCAAATATATCCTTTTCTTTTTTTTTAACATCATCTCTACGACAGAAGTTTTACAGCTGTGCACTTTAATGGATGCTTACAATTTTTATAGGTAATAAGAAAGAGCAGCACTAATAGCACTGACACACTGCAAGTTCCTAACAAAGCCGTGGGAGAAACAAAATGATATAAACCCTTAAATTGCAACATCTTCTTTTTATTTCAGTGGTATTTCCTCATTTCTCTGAAATGTTACATTGAGTTTTTTTAGGTTGAAAGTTTAAAATAAGGCCTAAAAATGTTAAATATATGTATAATTTACACAAAAGGTTGAAGTCATTTTAGGCAATGTTTTGAAGATGATCATATGAGAGCAGGAATTTCTTCCTTTCATTGACATTAAATATATTTTGATACATATACAAATCATGCATGGAAAACATGTGCAGTCCAGTGTAAGCGTATGATGTCATAAAAGCAACATATCAAAGAGTCATTAATACTACAACATTCCAATTTTAACCCTATTAGACATGACTTCATTAAATAATACTTAGACACATATAGCTTTTAACTCTAAATTTTATACTGATAATATCATTTATAATAAGAAAATGTACTAAAAATCTTAAAAAATGCATTCAAAATAATTTTCACAGCGCTATTATAACACAAACATCTGAATTCACAAAACAAGGCTTATTTAATTGACGCCTTATAACCCAGCCATCTGTGTTATCACAGAGAATGGGGTGTATTTGTGCAGGCGTGTGTGGGACAGATTGAGAAAGAACGTATTCCCATTAATAAAAATAAGCAGCCGGACAAAATTTTCCATTCATTCATCATAACAGTTTACTAAACACATTGTGTAGACTGGCTCTTCAGAGCTATACACTCTAACATCAAATATAAACAGACAAGAAGTTAAAGGGAGAGTGAAATAGGTACAAAGCGAGAGAGAGACAATAAAACACATCGAGAAGAATTGGGATATAATCTGTTCTAAAAGCACTGCAAACAATTATTGTCCAGCTAATGTGCTCTGCATCCCTATGTAACCCACAATGTACACTAAATTCTTGCAGTCCATACATGTGGTTTATTAATATTCAAATTATAGATGTTACATTGCAAAATAATGCAAACAGTTAGATTTAAAGTATCAATATGTGTTCTGGATATATAAAGTATATACAATTTATGTGCATCTGTACTGTCTATATCTACATAAAATACAAAACATAAGAAAATAATCTATAATAAAATGTAAGTGATGTTATACGCCGCATTTGTTGCAAAACGTTATGGCACGTGTGTTTTCAGCTGTTACTTGTGTATGAGCCTGATAACATCTGTATTGTCTATTGGATATTTTTGACCTCTTTTGTTCTCACTGGATTTAACTATTTGTTTAAAAAATAAATTGTTCAAATATATACTGTCCACTAATAAGCGATCCGCCTGACATCTGCTTTTCAGAAAGTCTAGGCGATCCAGAATCCATATGAATATAAGTGGGATGCTTTTTGTTGTTAGTGCAGAATGAGGTTTCCAGGCTTTCAGTGATTGTGGTGCATTATTCAAAATTTGGCTTTCGAAGTGTACAAAGAAATGCCTTAAAAGGTGGAATTCATGCAGACCGTATGCCCAGACAGTGCCAAAAATGCAGCGGAAATTCTTTGAGAATTACATCTAAATCTAGGTCACACTATGAAAAACAACTGGGAAAAATGGGCCACAACATGAGCTTGAATCTTCAAAAAATTACGAACAAAAAGCTTAAACATATTTAGAACCTCACAGGGTAATGTAGTTTTTTAAATGTTGTTTTTGTAAAACATTCTAACAAGTTATTGGAAATTTGGACGGTGTGAAATGATTCAGAGCTCTTCTCCTAGCTTCATCGAGAGGGAAGAGCGGAAGTAGTTCAAGATAAATGGGATTGTAATATAACAGAATAATTGCCAACGCTTTACAACGAGAACGGAGGGTATTCATCAGAAACAAGAAATTGTCTTTCTTTCTGTCTGTGTGTATGTGTGTGTCTAAGAATATGGGTGGAGAGTGTGTCTCATTCGGACGTGCACATTACCACTGTCACAGTTGGAGGCCTGTTTTCTAATCCAAACAATAATTTATTCGGACAGCTAAAATACCACACACACTTAACCTCAGTCTGCCAATACCATGGGTTTCTGTCCATCTCATGATAAATACGGAAAGTTCACCCAAAGTGAAAATGTAATCATAATTTACTCACCATCTTTTAATTTCAAACCTGTATGACTTTCTTTATTCTGCAGAAAACAAAAAGAAGACATTTTAAAGGATGCTGAACAATGGCAATACCCATTAACTTCTATTGTATAAACATAAAACTTCGGTAACCAAAATTATTCAAAATATCTTCTTTTGTGTTCTGCAGAAGAAAGTAAGTCATACAGGTTTGAAATAACAAGATGATGAGTAAATGATGACTGCATTTTAATTTTTAGGTGAACTATCCCTTTAAGAAGATGCCATGCAGAAAAGAATCTGTTTATCTGTCACACTACATCCATCTCCCCTCTCGCCTTTTCCAGATTAGATGATTCATCTTGAGAATAAGAATGAGGCGCAAGACGCCCTTCCCTGCCTCTTCTCTCTTATATCCATCCCTTTCTCAGGCTCTTTGTGAACTTCAGAGCTCAACCTACTTTACTTCTGTGTCAGCTCTCATCCTGTCAGCAGTTACAGACACACACAACAGATTTACTTATCACACAGTTTCTTTTGCGATCCTTAATCATACACAATCCCATTACTGTACCCTTACACAGAGTCTACACTGGACGCGGTGTGGGAAGCAGTGAGCGGTTTTAGACACAGCATCAGTTTCACTTACCGCTTGTCACCAAACAACAAAACAGTAACCCTTAAAACTATACAGCATAATGCTATTTATTAACTGCATAATTTATTTATATTGCTTTAAAAATCTGAAATGTTTTCAAATATGCCATTATTTGTTTAGACACTCGGGGACAAAATTGTTTGGTCTAACATGTGATTTGTATATATTATTCATCTTCAGTATATGTGACTCTTTTAGCCCTGTAACCTTGATATATTGCTTTTATTATAGTGCACTTACTAGCATTCATACTGACCTCAATATTGCCATTTTATAAAATAAATAATAAAATAAAAAAAATCCTTTTCTCTCCCTCTCTTTCCCTCAAACTTATATCAGGTAATTGATCTCCCGGAAGACCATGGCAAGGTCACGGTGACCCAGGAAAACACACCACTGAGAAGAAAACAAGGAGGGGCAACAAAAGACACAGAAACCGTAAGAATGACTCACGCACACATTAACATGCACAGAAACAAAAGGGGGTGATGCTGAGAATAGCACAAAAGAGAAGGGGAGACCGTTTCTGGCTTGCTATTAAATAGATTTATGGTGGAAAATAACTGCACAGTCATTTAAGGACATTTTTGTCCTTCTTGTTTTGTATTCTCCAGCAAGACATGGGTTAGGAATTCAGACACAGGGACTGAGAATGTGTCACCCATGTGATCTCAAGCCTATTACACTGCGTTTCTGGTAAATTGTGTGTTTACAGACACATACGCACACACACACTCTCTCTCCTCAGGAGTCTAGGCCAGCCTCACTGATTCATACAGTGTCTGACACTGTCAACCCAAACAACATACTTGCAAACAGACGGTTTTCAGTAAAAGCTATTTTTTTTAAATGCATGACACAGTTTAGGTGATAATAATGATGTTTGATAGTTGTAAAAAACTAAGACATGCTAGCCATAAGAACTGTGATCAGGCTCTTCTTATTTATTTTTTTTAACATGGAAAAATCTTTAAGGAAGACTACATAAACTGTATATACATATACACAAATACATTCTTAAAAACTGCTGGGTTATTTTCAACCCAGCGTTGGGTCAAAAGGGACAAACCCAACTGTTAAGTTAAATGAACACCGGAAATGCGTAGTTTTGACCAAGCAATGGGTTAAAACAACCCAGAATCGGTTCATTTACCCAACGGTTGGGTTCATCCCTTTTTGACACAACGCTAGGTTGAAAACAACCCATCATTTTTAATATTGTATAAACACGAACAGATGGAGAACAGCTCTGACCTTGTAGCTGATTCTCATTATTGGTTGTTTTTCCCATTTTTCCTTTCTTACTGCAAGTTCATTTAAAGGGATAGTTTACCCCCCCAAAAAAATTCTGTCATCATTTACTCACCTATTTGTTGTTAATCATCTATCAATTTCTTTGTTCTGACGACAGATAAAGTATTCACAACTCTTTTACCTCACAGTTATCAGATCTGTCACAGTTCTCGCTGGCTTGCCCAGCTTTCTTTTCTTGTTTTCAAAATGTTTCCTTCAAGTAGGTCTGTGATTTGGTCAAAAGGATGAAGACTACTGCCTCCTTGATGTCAAATGACTGCACTTGATGTCATTCCCTCAGAGATTATTAAGGCTTCTTTTTCTGAAATTGGTACTGCCATTCAGGCAATGATTAATTCATCTCTTGTTGCCGGGGTAGTCCCTTAATGTTTCAAATTCAACCATTTTTCAAGAAACAGGGTTTGGATGAAGGTTGCCTTAATAATTATCCCCCTTTCTCTAAGCTTTCGTTTTCATCAAAACCTTTAGAAAAAGTTAAATACTCAAAATTGATCTCATTTTTGAATGCAGCCACAGAACCTATGGAATGTGGTTTCTCTACCCATTATTGTACTGAGTATGCTTTGCTCAAAGTGTTCAATGATATTTAACTTGCAGTTGAATGTGGTAAAAATACTGTTGTGTTGCTTCTTGATCTTACAGCTGCCTTCGATACAGTTGATCACAATCTGAAAACACATCTCTTCCGTCAACATCTGACGGATCAGTTCTGACTTCTATCTCTTTTCTACTCTTTCAAAAAAATGTACTTTAAAAATAGCTCTGGCTAGTGTGGTAGGTGATATACATATTTTTTTATTGCACTTATGCTTTTTGTTGTCCTCGTGTTGTTCCAATTGCTTCCAATGTTTCCCTTCTCTGTAATTCGCTTTGGATAAAATGACTAAATGAAATGTAATGTAATGTAATCACAATCTTTTTCTTTGACGATTAGAGCATTTGACAGGTTTTAGAAATACAGTTTTAAAATGGTTCAGCTCATATCTTCGAGACAGGTCTTTCTCCATTGACTTAGGTCATTTATGTCATGAATCGCAGGGGAAGAACCCAACTGCCGGCAGCAGCGGTGAAGAGGTTAACAGCAAACAATTTCTTTGTACAAAACAGAAAACTAGGACCCATGAGGGGTAAAACAATAATGACACGGGAATAATATGACAGGGTAACAGGAACATAAGCTAACTAACACTGGGCTAAAACAACACTTGACAAACACTTGCACTAGATTAAACTTGGGTAACTCACAGGTTTTTTTTAGGACAATCTAGTTGTCCAGAACAGTTTTTATCAATTACATACTGTTTCGAGACTGAAATGAATTTGTCATTTTTAAACAGACTATTAAGTTCTACCTCACATATGCACTGTTGTATATTTCACTGGCTTCTCTCAATCTGCCATTACTTATCTTCTTTTTCTTTTTTTAAATATCTCTGCTTTTTAAATTTTTAGTTTAAATATATATAATAATCTGCATTTATCTGTATTTTTTATACGTAAGGGATAATGTACAGGCAGCCGGTCCGCTTTGCGTCAGGTCTTGATCACACTGTTGGGACTTGTTGTTATTTCGAGATAACAACCAGCTGCTTATACATTTCCCGCATATTGCACGGTTATTTGCCAAATGAGAAAAAAATGGACATAACATGTGAATTTGAATATTTACCGAATGCAGACATTCCGCGAGGAAAAGCCATTTAGTGTAGGTTTTAAAGTAAGACACGACGTTCAAACGTCACAAACAGGCAAATTGGTTTAATCATTTGTAAATATACTGTTATATATGTTATCAAAAGACATATTTACAATACATTTTTGTGTAATATAAAACTGCCCCTCTCAAAATGATTTGTAGCGTCCGGGTTACAGGGTGTTTGAGCGGTTGTTATTTGAAAATAATGCCCTTGGAATGCCGCGACTGGCCAATCAGAATAAAGCATTCAACTGAGACGTGTAATAAATATTTGAATTCTGTGTAGTGTTATGTGTAAGCACCATGGGTCTGAGAGTAACGCAATTTCAATACTGAATGTACTGTACATGTGGAAGAATTGACATTAAAGCAGGCTTTGACTTGAAAATCTGGAGAAGGTCCTTTATCACTTCAACTCATCATATTTGGGTCTTCCACAGTCTTCAATTGCACACCTTCAGATAGTACAAAACGCAGGGTAAATAAAAATGATCATATTACACCAATTTTAGGGCCAATCCCATCAAACACAGGATACCCACAAAATCCCTCCTCCCACGTGACAGGATTGGTGGAGGGTCGATCCCAACAAACAGAAGATCGCCGGACCAAGCAACCCCCCCCCTCGACAGAATTGATTGTCTTACTCCTCTTTCATCCTCCGGGTCTTTAAGATCGTCTGATATGGGGCTCTTTTATCTGTCCCTCGTTCACGTCTAAATACAAAAGTAGATAGGGCCTATTCAGTTGCTGCCCCCTGTCTTTGGAATCACCTGCCATTGGACATCCGGCTTGCTATTACAACTTCTTAAAGGATGTTGAAAACATATCTTTTAGTAGGAAACATGACTTAATTTATTTGTTCTGATAAACACAAAAGAAGATACGTGCGCACAGTTCAACCCTGGGGTTATACTCCTTAGGTATTGTTTGAAAAATGAATTGTAACCATTTTTCCCACAGACGTTCTTCCTTTGGTAGTTGAAACAAGACGTACTCAGTTTCACACCGTAGAACACAGGCTCTAGACATGATACCACGCATCACGAACGAGCAACAGTGTTTGGGGGAGGAGAACCGTGAGGAGACTTCACGTCAGTCTCAGCAAAACGTAGGTGGGGACTATGTATACTGACGTAGATATGCGGGTGTACTAGTCCACGTCTCGTTTGTTTGATTCAGAGTCGACTCCCATTTTTACAAGCAAATAACTTTGTTATTTATTCACCTTTGGACTTACAACTTGGCAGACAGCTTACTTTCAAACACGGCAACATAACAGACTGCATGAAATGTCATTTTCATGATCTCATGCTACCTATTCTTTAAGCGTGTTTTGGATCTTCTCACAGTGTGCAAGCGAGTTTTCTTGTGCATCATCTTGTACTTAAATGTTTAAATTGGCAAGGCTTGAATAGGTTTGTGGTGTTCAGGTCTCACCTGCACTCGTCCACTCACACCCGGGTGATGAAAGTATAAATGTATGTCATATATGCAGCATACATCAATTCTTTGAAATTTGTCTACGCTATTTGATTTGTTGTAGGTAGGCCTGTTAAATGTTTGTTGGTAGGCCTGTTAAATGTTTGTAGGTAGGCCAGTTAAATGTGTATCCATAGACAAAAACATTAGCTGAACTGTGTCAGTCTGTTTTATGCATTATAATTTCTAACACACCATATCATAAATGCCTCGTCAGATTTAAGACAAGCCGCGGTCCATCGCGACAAACCATTGGTTGTTTTTTTATCGAGAACCGTTACACCCCCTAGTATTCAATCAAACAAAGAAATGTATGTTTGGAAAACCTAGAGAGTGATCAATTCCTGACAGAATTTTAATTTTTGAGTGAACTATTCCCGTAACTATTTTACAATGTGTGCTACTGTCACAAGTCATCTAACCTTCAGGCTGTATCTAATGAAGGGGTCTTATCTGGTCTGTGTTTTCCGACAAACCCTCCATTTCATTTCTACCCTTTATCTCAATAGGAGATTTTTCTTAACATAAATTCTGACTCATTGTAATAGGTCACTTAAAAAACCTTCCTGGAAACCCCATGATAGCAAGATCCACATTAGTGTTGCTGAAAATAAACATGTGCGGTTTTATAACCACAGTTAAGCATCAAAGCCATTATTGTGGTGCCATTAGACATCACAACACCTTTTAATTACTAGAACACACATCTTCTTTTTATATTCGCAGATAATCTGCATATCACAAAGACATTTCAATAAAGGATCCCTTCTTCTTGGTGTGTAAAGCTTAACTAACAAACCCCTGCTTGTCCACACTCCTGCTTCTAGAGAAGTCTACTTCATTATTAATGCAATTGATTTTCACACTTCTCATATTTGTACAGAAGGGAAGCTTCAGACATCCAATCCTCAGAGGAACACAATCAACGAATCACAGCAATGTGTTTATTATTAAAAGGATTCAAATTAAAAATAATTAAAGAAATTCATTTTGCTAACCAGGCAGCAAAACAAATACAAATTCTAACTGTTTAGATTACATGTTTGTAATTAGCTATTTACCATTGAATTCCTTAATGTAGTGTGTTTTGGGCCATATCTACCAAGTAACATCCCAAATATAACCAGTAGTAGTGTTAACCACAGCACAAACCATGCAAATGCTCGGGGCCCGGCAAGCTTGGGGGCCCCCAAGTGGACATAAGTGGTTAAATAATTTGATGATTGTTTTTTAATCAGATCGCCCAGAGTGTGCTGCAGCGGACACACCTAATAACAGACAGATCTGTCTCGGTTGATAAACCAATCAAATCAGCTATAGGGGGTTGGTTACCCGCATTTTGACGCTCAGCTATATGCGCAATCATCTGTTTATTACGTATTGCAATCATTTACAGGAACCAAATTCTTTATGTGGACTCCTTCAAATAAAGTTTGTCTGCTGGAGAAAAGTTGAGGCTGCACCGGAGTAAAGTGACACAGCAGAATGTCAACATATGATTTTTAAACGTCTTACGATTACTGTCTTATACTTTGAACTACATTTTGCTGTTATTAGATGCATCTGCGAAAATTAAATAATAATGAGAAGCTCCATCCATATAGCGTTAAAAGCAAACTGCATGGTTTCATAGACAAATGAGTCATGATAGACAAAAAGATGATTTGAGACCAATGCATTGAACCCTGATTTCCCTGGAAACAGACAGGTTGCTTGTAGGATCCATCCTACATCTATACCATCTAGCAATGAATGTCAATATGTTTTAATTTGCCTGTTTCTAAAGCACATCAATAACTTATAGATTTGTGTTTTGCTTGAAATTGCATTAATAGAACTAATGAAATTGTTGTAATTGCCTATTTAAGTCAGTCTTTAGTTAGATAGTTCACAGCATCTATCTTATGTTTTTGTTGGAAAGAAAAATATATATGATACACTCAAATATGCGTTCAAAATTCGTATAAATTTTCAGCAATTAAATGTTTATAAGTGGAATGTGAGTTCAGAAAGCATTCACTGAAACCATGAGGGTTCCTTAATAAAATTAATTTCTATAGTATTTACTTGATATGTATTATATATTATATTTTAAATTATCAAAATTTGCCACACATTTTTTGGGTATCCACAGTCATGAAGTGCACATATCAAATATTTTTTTCCAAAACAAAGACTGTTTATTCTTATGCCAAACTAAAAACAATTTTGTGTGCTGTTATGCGGTTCAAAGCAAAAACAATTCAGGTTATACAGTATATGTCTCACTTATTCCATATACTCAATATAACTGTTGTGCAATTCATAGAAAAAATGTTAGTATGCATGTGTGAGGGGGGCCTCAAGTCTTGACTTTGCTTAGGGCCCCCAAAATGGAAAACACGCCCCTGAATATAACACTTTACCAGTAAAGGCCCAGAGAGACCATTACTTTTTCCATTAAAAACCAAAACGATGACCATTATAACCATTAAATCTATTAAATCCAACGTTTCTGTGATGGTGTCAAAAAAAATCTTCTTACATTGTAAAAAATGGTAATTTTACGAAAACAAATGAATATGAAACGAAATAGACTGTACATTTACAAGTTGGATGTTAAATAATATAAAAAAACATATTATTTTACTTTACAAAATAAAAATATTTTAAAGGCTATTAGCGTTTTTACAGTGATTTAAAACTTTGCTGAAATTGTTCAGCAGACTTGCCAGTAATTTACTTTAGGTTAGATTTAATTTACATTAATATATTTCCTTGTTATGTATATCGTAATTTAAGAAGTTTTAAATAGTTTTACTAGAAAACAAGACCAAATGGTTCCTCATTTTAAAGTGTTTTAATATAGATTAATGTAAAGTTTAGCTCAAATTGAAAACAGTATCAAATAGGAGGTATCTAATTAAATCTACAATAAGTTACTGGCACACCTGCTGCAAAACTACAGCAAAATTTTTGACACCTAATATTACATCATACTACACCAAACTAAAAACCGTATATTATAATAATTGTCTCTAAAGGCACTGCCCACCTGTGGCGTCTGAAAGGTCCCCAAAAAAACGTAATAGTCTTGTGTAAAATGTATACGTTTATTTTAATCAAACCCGTTGGGAAAGTTGCATTAAAAGCGTATGTTATGGCCTTACCTGTCCGAAAACAGAGTTGAGGAAGGGGCGCAGATTTAAGTCCGCCTCAGAAGATGCTGCGCTGGACCTCCCCGACCTCCGGGAGGAGCGGATGGAGGATGCCGGTACCGGTGAGGTTGAGGCAGTGGAGGGCGGACGCGCCTCTCTGCTCGTTGTCGACACCGGTCGAGCACGGTCCAGCTGGGGTGACTCAAAAAACAGTGCCGTTTCGTCCCTGCATTCGGAGAAAGACTGAGTCCTGTTCGGCGTGCGAGCGGCGTGAGAGTGTTTGGGTAGGGGCTCTTGGGGCATGTCGTCCCGGGTGGACCGGTTGCGGTGATGATGATGGTGATGATGGTGGTGGTGGTGATGATGGTGTCGTTTGGATGTCTTGCGCTCTCTTCCACCTGGGAGCTCCGACAGGTCCTCCTGGCTGCGCGCCGTGGGAAGAGCGCGTCCGTGCGAGTGCTGTGGGTGGCTCTTCTCTGCGCTATTCCGTTTCCCGACCAGTGAGGGGTGACACAGGGGTCTCCGAGAGCTCGCATCGCAATCCGCCGTCCAAAACGACTCCTCTAATGCGGTCTCCGCTCCGGATTCTGCGGACGCTGCCGCTGAACGCTGATGCTGTAACCGACGGGCTCCGGGATGTTCTGGATGCTGAGCAGCTCTCCTGGTCGGTGCGGAGGATCGCAGCAAAGAGGTTGTCGATTCGCTTTTGGGGAGCGTGAAACTCATCTCTTAGCCTCGTAAAATGCCCTTGGAGGTAAAGGTTGACCTCTATGTTATCACATTTTTATCGTTCGTGTACAGAGAAGGATTTGGAGAGTACATCGGAACATCCTCGATGGGGTTGTGGAAATGATGCTGAGAGCTCGTCTTGAAGTTGGTGCCACCTGATTGCTCTCTAAAACGGTGTGGCGCGATTCTGGTTGGACGGGAAGGTAAGGGAAGATGGGATAGGATATTAACCAAAAAAGATTGCAAGAGAGGGAGAGGGCACGCGGAACCTATGTCTGCATCATCAGATGCCCGTGTGTGTGTGTGTGTGTGTGTGTGTGTGTGTGTGACCTCAAGGCATGATGTGTTGTGAGACACAATAAATCAATATGCAAAATCAACCGACACCTCAAAGCATTAAACACAAATAATATTGGCAAAGATCTCTCTTTCTCCGTGCTTCATTGACACATTTTCTCAAAGGCTCAAGTTATAACGCTCTAGTTCAACAGCATAATGTTTACTGTTTTAACACCTATGCATTTCTATGAAATAATCACAGCATTGGTTTTATTATTGTTTCTGTTAAGTGCACTCTTAAAATGTAGGTTGTACAAATGAAGGTCCCTAAAAGGCTTTGTCGGGCTGTTTGGCTCAATGAAAAACCCTTAAGGTCCAAGGGACTGCTGTTTTGCAGAAAGGTTTGATGTTGTGAAAATACATTCTGCGGACTAGTATGAAGAACTGTTTGGTTTGAGATGATTTGACCAAAAGGTTCTTTGCGGAACCAATATGCTTCTTTAGCGGCATTGCTTGCAGTGAAGCTCTTTAAGCACCTTTGTTTAATTTATTTAAATTTGTGAAATATACAAACTAGAAACCCTAACCTAGGGTTAAAACCACAATAAAGGTTAGAATATCTTATATCTCCGTTGATATAACCAAAATTTCACAATCATGAATGTGTTGTTTCTCCCTGGGGTGAGAAAGCGTTCAGAACACATTACTTTGAAAAGTTCTCCTCTCTCGCCCACAGATCTTCACTTGATAAACACTGCATCCCGCTGCACTTCCTTTGCAGGACATCCCAGCCTCAGGTCACTTTATGGCCCATTTATCCCCTATGATGCACATTTGAGATAACTTGCATAATATATGACATATAGACTCAGACCTCTGCCATGTGGATGTTCCCTTAACCCCCCTCATCCTTTCACACAACATTTGAACACAAAGCAGTTTACTCTAAATATGTGAATGCATTTGGTTCATCATGTTGGTAAATGACGATTTTCATTTTTGGTGTAAAGATATAACTTATTCCAATCAAATCTGAGGTGAATAAATCAGATGATTCATTTCAATGCAAATATTCTTAAAATCATTCACTTCTTTGACTTTGTCAACATTTAAGGAATTGGTAGCACTTTACAATAAGGTTGTAATTGTTGAGATATATACCAGCCAGCGCTAGCGTTTTTTTAACATTTTCACTAAATTTTGATGTCTCACAGTACATTTTCTGTAATTAATTTATGGAAAAACAATATATCAAATAAAAGAACAGAGTCTCTGCTCTCAAAAAACATTAACTGCATTCTTCTGTCTTCATTTGTTACTTTTTTATCACCCCTTAGATGTGGGTAGGTTTCTTCAAAAATGCATCACTTTGATTAAACAGCTGAGATAATTAAAACATTTTGGTCAAACACTCCACCAAGATTAGACTCAAAACAATCACTAAAAACAAATAAAATATTTATGTTCTAGGTTCAGAGATTCTGTACTTTTCCCAAAGGTGTGTAACAGCGCCACCTGCTGTACAACAGTGCAAACACCGATTTAAGAACGGTTGATTTTTACGAGATAACTCGTCAATGTTGGGGAAATAGTTAATATACATGACATGAACAAAACAAAGAACAGTACTTAACATTAATCTTGGTGCATGTACATTTTTGCATTTACTAATACATTTTTTAAATTAAAAGTTGTATCTCTTAGCATTAGTTAATTCACACTGAACATAATCAATTTCGTTAGCATTAGCCATTACCAACGTTTAATAAATGCTTATAATAATATATTTCATGTTAGCTATTGTATTTACTGTTTACAAAAAAAAAATTTTAGGTGCCACTGAAAGACTAATACTTTTTACATTTGAACTGTGTTTTAGGTTAAAGTTCTGTGTTTGACACTGTGAAGCGCAGACTGAATACCTGTCAGCTGTAGCACAATAACTGTCCTGCAATATTCAGATCTGCTAGGTGTCCATTCACTTTGTGTTGCAGCCTATAACAGCTATTGTAAATATTTTCTTTAAACACTGCTTTTCGTAAAAGGTGGCCATTGGTTTAGATATACGCCTAGTACTTCAATTAAATGTCGCAACCTTAACCTTTAAAAGACAAGGTGAAACCTTGAGGCCATCGATGTACTCAGTGCTTTACCACCTCCTTGCGTCAATAATGTGATATTGCAAACAGTTTTAGTCAGTGTGGTACAGACTACATTATGTTTTTCTATAAATTATATTTAGTAAAGATGCGTTTTCTATAGTCAAAATGTACATGGTGATTACAAAGCCATTAATACTCAAAACTACATGTTGTATAACCTTTGTTTTGAAGTGAATATTAGATTTGCAACCTCTGCAAAATGCTATCTAGAGAACAGATATGGACTGTAGGTGGATTGCAGCTGTATTTCATCTGTTATTTCATTCATCTAGTGATCCTGCTCTCTCCTCTGTGTTAGCAAAAGAGGTTTGTTATGTAAATCTCCGGAGCTGCAGTTTGATAATGGCTGCCGTATGCAATTCTCCCTTGTTATCTGCCGCCCCCATATACAAATCTTCCAAATATCCAGCCTGTTGCTCAAATGTTTGTAGAATGTTATACTATAATTGGAGAGTGCTTCAGTTTTGCCTTTAATCAGCATTTATACATATATTATGGCAAATCCACTCCATTGTCTGTTGAATTTAAACAGAAACAAACCTTAGAAATGACACAAGAATGCAAAATTGCATGTAATTTGTGAAAAATATTATCTTGTTCTCTTTGCAGTTCTCAAAAACTAAAAGTATTGCATCTTTTTTGTTATTTAGTGTGTTCAGGCTAATGTTCTGTTAATAAATAACGTTTAAGTTGGAATTTGGGAGAAATGTTGTAGGTAGTTACCAGAATAAAAAAAATACCTAAAAATTTAAATAATAATATATAATTATGTACATAATATAAATAGTGAATAAAACAACTGATAAATAAAACTTAAAATATTTTTTGGTGTGGTATTTTTTTTCTGAGGCTGTATGAAATTACTATATGAATTACTATAAAATTGCAGCCAATGTATATTTTTTATAATTAATAATATATTATTATAGCCAAAATAGAATAAATGCCTGAGTGCATTATATGTTGTATTTTTTACAGAGTAAATATAACAATAGGATGTTCAACTAAATGCTCTCAAATGAGAAAAAAATGACAAAAACATAATTGACAGATTATTCTTGTATTATAAGAAATAGTGCAGGAAAGAAGTGTTTAAGACTGATGTTCTCATCCTCATCCGTGAATTTTTAAAGACTGTTTAAACACACAAAGATATTTACATGAAGTTTGATTGTATGTGAAGAACACATCCAATAGTACCTTTCAAATGGTACAAGTTAACAAACAAAAACGTATTATTCTCTTGTCAATTTTAATGTCTAATTATGTATGATTAATAAAACTTGCTTAGGCATCATGGCTTCGCTTGCTTTAAGACTGTTTTAAAAGGTTGCAGTAATGATAATTTTTATTGACATTTTTGTAAAAAGAAATTAAAATTGTGTTAAACTCTCTGTAAAAGTTTAGAAAATAATGCCTTTATACATATTATACCTAATTTTAAATGAATACAAATGTTTTTGAAGAAAATCATTTTTGACATCATGAAACCAAGATTTCATGAGAATCACCCTCTTACTTTTTTCACAGCTGTATGTTTTTTGTAAAAATATGGAAATATTTTCAGAAATACAAACACTGACAAAAAGAATAAGATGCACTTGACACATTTTAATTACTTCTTTATTAAATCTAAAGAATTACTCATCCATTGCAAAGTGAGTCCATGAAGCACAAGTTGGAAACATGGAAGTAGGAACATTGTCGTAAAATTGACTCCCAACTCCAAAAGTCACACAATGATATAAAATGTAACTTCTCACGAAACGTTCTGTAAACCGTCTGTCATCTTACAAAAGGAATGTACCAATATCAATGCGACAACCACGAAAGCTCGGTTTACAAGCAGAACAACAAAGCACAATAAGGCTGAACCTAGCAGATATTAACGGCCAAAAAACGTTTTGTTTTTTGAAAATACTAGGCGGCATGTCCCACTTTTGTTTTAAAGAGATACAAAGCTATTGATACGCAATCTGATTTAACGTGAAAACTCAGGGCAGGAAAGAGCAAAGTGGAAAGCAGGCTGATTCGATGTGCTCTCATTCTTTCTCACCCTGGCTTAGACGTGGCAACAAAACTGCCACTAGTGCATTTGATGGAGGTCATTTTACACAATAGCTGGTAGTGCCTAACATCTCTGCCGTACATTTGCTGTAAAAGTCAAATCCGTGTCGCTGCAGCTTTTGACGTTTAACGGCTGTTAACCTTCTCTGGCGTAAGCCTCAACTCAGGAAAAATGTACAGACCAAACATCGTATTGTGCTTCCTATTCAATCCCACCGATAAAAGTGCATCTCCGTGTGCGTTTGAATGTCAGTGTGCGAGGTGAAATAAAACTGATATAATGAGATCCTGTCACCTGGAGCTTACTTTCAAGGATGAAAACGATCAACTTGTGAATTTACTCGAGGGCTTTGTCTCAAGCAAACGTCTTCAAACGTTCTTTGCTATGGTTAGTGGTCTGTAAACATTGATAATGTACAATAGTGATGGTTCAGTCTCTACTGCAGCAGTACTAAGAGGGAAAGTCAGAATAAAGGTACATAAACTAGAAGAGGAGACTGATGTGCTTATCTTCTTTCCCACTCACGAAGGTTTCGCCTACACATACTGCTAATTCAATGGAAATCATTTTCCTTTGGCGTTCCAATGTTTTTACTGCTTCCGCCCCTCAGCGTCCAGGGGTAAAGATGTAGTCCAGCGCCTGTCTTTCAGCTGCTGCCACATTTGGATGCCAGAGGTCCACCATGAAAACAGCTCTCGGGCCATCTTCAGCAGAACCTGAGCAGCACATAATTCATGAAGTTAACAGAATTTTCTGAAGAGAAGGTGAGCAAATAGCTGTGTTTCATCAATGTTGTGGGTGGTTTTTAGAGTGCATCCTGAAGTACCCTCAAGGGTAGTGTTCAGGACGGATTGCTAGATTGTAACTCGCTGCGCCAGCTACATTCCTCCATGGGATTTTATATAAATGTCAGATTCCTTTTTTTACTTTACATCAATTTTTTTCATCTGAGATAACTTATTTATGGAGTAACAGCCCGAGTAGCTTCTCTCTTACCATCATGAAATGCAGTGTGAAGAAAAGAATCGTCAAACAGCAGGCAGCTTCCCTCAGACCAGCACTGCGGCTCTCCTCCGACAACCAACTCACAACCGGGGGGCACCTTCAGTCCTGCACGTGCGCACAGAGAGAGAGAGAGAGAGAGAGAGAGAGAGAGAGAGAAGGAGATAGAGAGATAGAGAAAGAGAGAGAAAAAAAGAGTGAGAGAGAGTTTATCTTAAAGAGGCTGATAGTCATCTACTATATACATACACTGTGAGTCAAAATGCCACACGCATTTGATTTGTTCTACAGTGTACATGATGTCAGTAAATCCACTCCAAATATCTAATTAAAGGGATAGTTCAACCAAAAATAAAGAGTCTGTCATCATACACCCTCATGTGGTTCAAAACCTGTGTATGATTCTTTATTCTGTGGAACACAAAAGAAGATATTTACATAATTTCTTTAGTGGTTTTGTGTCCATACAATGAACATTGATGGGGGCCAATGTTGTTATGTTACCAGCATTCTTCAAAATATCTTCTTTTGTGTTTTCAGAATAAAGAAAACCGCAACTCTAAACTTGCACTTGAGTAGTTTATTTCAAAAATCAAATTGTTATTGTTATGTTTTTATTGTGTTTATTTATATGTACTTAATTTTATTTATTTAGTAGTACTTAATCAATGCAGCCCAACAGCAGTTTGACTGATAATAACCGGAACGCACAATATATAAAAATATGATTTTTTAACTTGTTTAAAAACAAATACCTGTTTATGTAAAATAAACTCTTCATTTGCTAATTTTTGTTATTATTATTAAATGTATAAATAAGTAAAGAAAAAGTAAATGAGTCTCAACGTTTTGCCTGTTTTGAACATATATTTACATCCTTTGACTATCTTACCAAGGTGGCAGCGCAGGCGTACATTGGTTGGTCCATAATGCTCAGTGATGTTGGCTCCAGGACTGAGCACTGAGAAGCAGGCATTTCCAAACACATTATTAGCAATAAATGTACGGAGCTGCCCGAGTACCCTCCACGCCCGTGGACAACGCCTGGCATTCAGCACCATCGGAGTACCCTGGTTCACCAAATAGAAGGTCCACCACTGTCCGCTAGGTGTGCTGTTAGCCTTCCAGCCCAGTGGAAGTGAGGAGCCAGTCCGACTGGACGGAAGCCGGTACGCACTCTCAAACTCAGCAAGCAATGCGGGGAAACTCCTCTCCAAAAGCTCAACGTCGTGTTTTTGTGCCTCTCTTGAGAAGAATGGAGCAGAAGGAAGATCTGGCAGGAAGAAGACCTCCGGTTTCTGGATGGAGGGGCGACTGCAGAGTAAGTAGCGCCCCTGCTCGCGCACGCCCTTGTGCACTCTCCCCATGCCGGCCCAGGTGTAGCGCTTTGCGTACTCTTGGAGACTGTGGTAGAGTCGCTGGTTCAGGCTCTCGCCGGGCTTCGTGCAACGGAAGCACTCAGGTGACTGGCAGTAGGCGAAGCCATTAAGTTCATCCTCGCTGACCCCACCTCCTCCAACCCCAGTGACTTGACGTAGTTTAAGTGAACCCCCGCGGGATGTGAGATCTGAGCTCAGGACTCCACCGGGCACAGTGCTGCCACGTGGCTCAGGGGTGAAGCCACCACGGAGCGAAGGGGCGGCGTGCTCACATCCCACGCGGTAGCAGTACCAGATAAACAGGAGGGCGAGACAAAGGGCAGTGCCCAGAGCGCTGGACTCACATTCCCGTACTGACTGCATGCCACCCGCCACCCATTCCCTCATTCGCTCTAAAGACCACTCCATCACTGCAAACAAACATACATAGGCACACACACTGACTTAGAAACACAAACTCAGACAGACATGCAGATATTGAGTGGTTTAATGTAATTGATGGAGATTGTCTCTTGAACAGTTATTTTTTTGGACTGTGCATTGGAGTTCCGGATTGGATGTTTCAGTAAGGCGATACAGACTCCGTCTTGCCTTTCAAATCCATTTTGGGCTTAGAGCATCTCTCCGGTTTTCTTCCTGATATTGCTACGTCATCAAACAGCTTATTGGTCTGTTTTCTCAGAGGTTAGGTTACTGCTCTCCGTTTTGTTGCATTTGGAAATGTTAAGTGTTCGGCTGTGAAATAACTCAGCTGCTTCTCTGCTCCTCAGCACAGATAAACACACGGAGACATAATGCACCCCAGGGCACCTGGTTTACACAGAGAGAGAGAGATAGAGAGAGAGAGAGAGAGAGAGAGAGAGAGAAGGAATACATAAAGGACAATCATGGTGAAGAGCAGCAGAAAATATCACTATGGCATACACAGTATAGTGGGAAACTGGATCACACCTGCCTTGACAGCCCGGTTTGACCACATGATCATTTTTATATACCACCCACACACATTCCTGCCAAGCCCCCAACCCCCTCCATACACACACAGACAGACAAGCAGCTTCACGCTGATAGAGACCGCAGCACACACATGCATGGCATTTAAAATGTAGTCTCTGGTATACACCTCCGCGCATTGCACTTTCAAAACCCATGAGTCACTGGAAAATTGGATACAATTATCAAATGCATTCATACAGTGCAAATACACAACAATTAATGCTGGCAAATAACAAACATAAACTATATATCAGACAAACCTCCAGGTCAATAGACAAATTTAACAAACGGTAGGGAATTGTTTCATTGGATGGAATGCGCCCCGACGGGTTAATACGAAAAAGGACCCGCTACCTCACAGGGCCAGTCAACAAAGACAGACGGGATTTAACAGAGAGTAACGGCATGCGTAGAGTAATAGCCAAACACGAAACACAAAGAAACCCCAAGAAACCGAATGCAACATGATGAAATTCAACATGCAGAGAATGTGATCGAGGACGCGTCTCACCCCGTTAACGCGTAACCGCCACCTCAAGACGCGCATCTATTGTATATTTACCGACAGCACTTATTTTCTAGAAGATTATAAAGCGAGAACCCATCCAGCACGAGCACTTTCCTCGTCTCTACAATTCCCAGTCAGACATCTCCTTTTAGCTGTTTCATTGCAGTTTCTAGTTCTGCCCTTACGCTCGTAAAACGCTGTCAGGCGACGTCCATAATGCCGAAGACAAGCGGACTGAAAACAACATGACAGATGCCCGACGTCTCCTCACCATAGCGTTAAAATATGGGCGTTTATATAACAAAGACGCGTATCGTCTATTGAAAATATCGACATAAGAAACGAAGGCAAATATAGAATTATAATATTTATAACGTTATCCATTCTACCAGCAATATCAATACAGGAAAAAGATAATAATAAGAATGTAATAAATATTACATTTGCTTTCACAATCCATCTTCCCCTTGAGGCATATTACCGGGCAGATGACGGATGCATGCCGGTGTCGTAAAGCGTATGAAGAGAAGCGATGTCACGGGCAGCCATCCGCACACCCACCTGTACTGCTGCCGATGTAGATAAACACTGCAGTGCACAATAACTTCAATTATCGTGGACAAACGAGACCGAGGACAGAAATAAAATACTCCCTGGAAACTTCCAAGATGTTACGGACAATCGCGATTTTCTCTCATACCATGCTTCTTTAAAAAAAAACATTAGTACTTATTTAACAAGTAACATTCCGGGGGCCTACAATTCCCATGATGCTATTGGGCGTCAAATACACATTTCCTCAAACGTCATCTACTCGATCGCTAAACACGAGTCGCCAGGAATGAAACTGCAACAAATGTAACAGGTTGACAGGTTTAAGGCTGTTTTATAAAGCTACTCTGCCTTACTACTTTAAGGCTTAGATGTTAAACGTATGTTATTGGCAGCGTCATATATTCCAGCGTAGATAAGGGGATGTCTGTCTGTTTATAAATAATCGATTCAAAAGCGTCGCACGAATTACAGCTGCCACATTTCACAATAATACAAAGCCAGTTAAAAACATTCATTCTGAATGATTCATTTGAAACTTGCCTTGGGGTAACAAATGTTGAAGAACAGATTCCAGTTGTGTTTGTGTCCCGGACTCCAGGGGCGAGTGTTCAAGCACCTCCCCTTTCTCACCTCTCACAGTCGTCTTGGTTTTGAGGTTTTCTGTAGGTCAGAAAAGTGAGCTGCTTTAAATAAACCTTGCATATTAACATGTGCGTATTGTTTATTAAAAAATGCTTACATAGACCAGTAAAATACATTTTAAAAAGATAACCACTTTCAAAAACGTATTACTTTTCACTGGCATTTGATACCGTTTAAGGCTTGTGGACTGACATTTATTGTTGTATTGAAATCGATTTGTCTTTTTTCTTCATTTATTTCTCTTTTTTAGTCACTTTGTTCAGCCTGTGCGCTGTTTTTAAATGTGCTTTATAAATAAATTAAACGTGAAACTTGATGTTAAAGAGCACGTTCCCCGCGATCCCTTATCAACCTTCAGTTAGTGTGTTACGTTACTGTTAGAGCATAAATAAAACCTGCAAAATGATAAAGCGAGGTAGTGTCTTTCACAGAAATCATTTTTAATCGAATACAGAGAACAGCTGGATTCGGACTATAGCCCTCTACTTCCCGGGTACATGATGTCACTATTCCGAGTGCTTTTTTTAACCTCCGCCCACAGGAATATGCCAAAAAATGGGCGAGGCCTTCCTTAGAGAAGAGTAAGAGCCGCTGGAGTAGTGTTCAGTTATCAAAGATCGTGAAGATCGTAAATTTGACTGAGCTACGCGCTAAACTTTCACTTTCATCACAGTCCTACAGCTGGTAATAAGAATTCAGCTACACACATTCTACATTTACATTTACATTTAGTCATTTGGCAGACGCTTTTATCCAAAGCGACTTACAGTGCACGTATTACAGGGACAATCCCCCTGGAGCAACATGGAGTAAAGTGTCTTGCTCAAGGACACACTGGTGGTGGCTGCTGGGATCGAACCAGCAACCTTTTGATTACCAGTTCAGTGCATTCTAAGATACATTCTACATTCTAAGATAACCAACGGTCAAATAATAGCTTCCATGACATTAACATCGGCTGTGAAAGCTGTTCTTTGTAATACACTGATATTGTGTGCGTGTGTCAGTGGGTGTGAACCTCTTTAACACTTCTATGAAACGTCCTTTGAAGTCCTGCTTGCAAATGTCTCCTGGTGCTTGTTTTATTATCCAACTCGGGTCCAGTATAAAAAGGCAAAACATAAGCTTCTGTTAATAGTGTTAATTAATATAACCTGTCTGACGCCATTTTTCGTCGAAATAGTGTGTAAAAAATCTGCGATCTCAAACAAAGATTAACGTTTGCACATGAAATAGCAGACCTCCGCTACACTTCGATCGATCCGCTTGTTTTTTAACTGATAAAGTGAAGCCGCCGACATTGTTCTGTTTATTGCTTAAAGTTTATGAATACACGTGCACTGAGAGGGGCACCGACCAATCACAACAGCCTGAAGAAAGCTTGCTAATATGGTATGGGTGGGACATCTTCCCACACACACAACAGAGCCATTGATGAGTGATCGCGTCTTCTACGTTGACTCCAGTGGGAACAGTTTTTTCACAGTTTCAATAGTTCCCGGAAGTCACTAACGCATGGAGCTGCGACTAAACAGATCGACTGAGGTTAACTTCTAACCCATTTAAAGACAAAGCCATTTAATGAATAAAAAATGAAAGAAATAAAGCATTTACAGAGAAAACATAACTTCCTGGAACTATCATTCTGAAGGCTCCATGAATCACTTGACGCTCCAGAGTTTTGGACTTCCGTTGGCAGAACTCTCTCTAACAGTGGCTCTGACACGCATTAAGCGGGGAACCAATCATGACAGACCTGGTCAGCTTTACCAATCAGATTCCAAAGGAGGGACTTTATATAGACTGGAAGAAAGTCGTTTTATTAGAAACATGAACATCCATTTTTAAACACTCAAAAAACATAATCGAAGCCTCTAAAACAGCCAAAGACTGGGTCCTTTAAAAGTAATTTTGCTTTTTGATTTCTTATAAGTATTAAAATTACAAATATTATATGTGACCTTGGACAACAAAACCAGTCTTAAGTAGCATGGGAGCAAATTTCAGATTTTTCTTTTTTGCCAAAAATCATCAGCATATTAAGTAAGGATCATGTTCCACGAAGATATTTTATAAAATTCCTACCGTAACTGTACAAAAACTTCCTTTGTGTGAATGGATGGCCTGCCACAGTGCCCCTGATTAACAACTTCAACGGCAATTTTCTCAATATTTAGTTTTTCTGCACCCTAAGATTCCAGCTTTGTAAACAGTATGGTGGGTTTTCTATTATAGTATTGAGTTTTCTTTTATAAAATGATACATTTAGTTAGTTACAGGTTTCATGTATTCTTCTGAAATAATATTGGGCATGGGCCTCATGTATTATAAGTTTGAGCTCTTGAACACCTGCATGAGCAACAAACATCTTGTCTTAACTGCATGTACACCACACATAAGTTTTAATAAGGAAGTTTGGTTTGATGCATGGAGTCAAGGATGCTGGTATCTCTAAACAGTGAGCTCATTTTGACAAAGCTAATGTTATGAGTCTGAACACTTGAACATCTGCACACACGCCAAATATCTTTTAACACTAAGACGTCGTACACCCCACACACTTTGTAGAGAGGTTTAATTAAATCGCATACAAACAAGGACACTGGGTAGCTCTTTATCGCTAAACCATGAGCTCATTTTTAATAAAAACAAGTGTAAATCATGTATCATCCGAAACCCCCGGAAAAGTCTCAAGATAAAGGGGCACTTGTTTTTGAGAGGCTCATGCTACGATTAAATCCTAAAATGGTAGGCCGGAACTATGAGCGCAGAGGGACGGGCTAATGAGAAAGGGATGTCATATGAAACCTGATTGGAAGAAGACGATGTCATGCACACATGATTGGTTTAAACTGTGAAAACAATGTATAAAATATGGAGTCAGATATGTATTCGTTGGATCACTTCAGATGAACTCTGAATATCCCACTTTGCTTGCCCAGGCAAATAAAGTTTAAACTCTTGGCAACTGGAACCCTCTGAGATTTCTTTCTGTGATGGAAGGCCGATTCGCCACAACAACAGTTGTTGTTCCGCCAGATATTGTCAGATCCTAACAAACCATACTTCCTTAGCTTTCAGATGATGTAAAAATATCAATTTTGGAACATTGACCCTTAAGACTGGTTTTGTCGTCCAGGGTCACATATTGTAAAGCCACGATGGAAGGAGTCCAAATGTCAATTTTGAGAGCTAAAGTGGTGGAAATATTTGAAAAAGAATAACTGTGCATGCATTCAATGCATGTTGTAAAAAGCAGTCTTACTATTAAACTTTTACAATAGAAATCCATTAGCCTAGGAAATTTAAAGGAAATGTTCGCTCAAAAATGAAAATTCTGTCGTCATGGACTCACTCTCGAATTGTTGCGGATGAACACAGAAAAAAATATTTGAAAGAATTCTTGCAACCAAACAGTTAGCCACCATTGACTACCATAGAAGAAATGCTTTATACACGTACTTCTTCTGTTGAACACAAAATAAGTTATTGTGAAAACAGTCATGGGACACTTTTGGGGCTCAACTCGAGGGTTAGTCAATGATGACAGATTTTTTTGGGGGGGGATGAACTGTCCCTATAAAAGGCATTTTATATTGTGAATATGATCATTTGTGGTTTCTTTTCACTCCCATTGAAGCAATTACTCAGCTTTTCCTCACATGCTTGACATCTTTTGTGAAAATACCTTCAAATTCAAGTCGAAATGATTTAACATGACTAAATCAGCCTGACCACAAAGCTAACTAAAAAGGTAGACATCCTCCAGTTAAAAGTAACAATATCACATATTCAGTCTTTACAATGAATGCACGGAAATACGATCCCATCCCCTATAGATTCTACATCAGAGGTGGAGTAAACTTGTAACAGATGTGGGGTGGTGACCAAAAAGTTGTACGTTACAACTCCGCTAGGGGTGAAGCATTGCTCCAGAAGTGCTGTCTCAAAGTAAACAAACTAAAGTTCGCCAAGTGGCTTGCAGCATATGTGTGCCAAATACACCTCCTTCAGCAATCCCATTTAGACGCGACCTCCAGTGAGACTGCACTGTTAACTGTGTTCTGCAGTTCAACGATAAAGTGAAAGAAGCGTGTGTGATTTGGGTCTGGTTAAAATGCCCAGACGAAAAGAAAGGACTTGTTTGTATATAAGCATCCCGGTGATATGTATTATTATCATCGCTGTTGTCTGTGTAGCTCGTTTGAAACAGCAGTGCTCTGTCGGACTTTACAATAAAGCAGCAGTGGCGGCGGATTCGGAGACCTGCTCAAAGATCGGCCGGTGAGTGATGTGAGGAAATTACCATTAAAGTACAATTTGTTGGGATGTGCTATTTTTCTTTTAAAATACAGCAGAGTTACATAAAACGTGTTCTATTTTTGGAGCTGTGGTGTGCCAACTTTTTTCACATACTACATAAACCAACAAATCACCGGTCTGCTATCAAACATGCTGTATGATGTAAAATAAAACGTTATTTGAAAATGTTAATAATAAGGTCTACATTAATCCCATGGGTAGCTGGGTCGGGTAAATGTCGGGACATGACTGCCTAGAGAGGTGAAGCAGCCGGCGGAATGTACACAGAAACTGTGAGGTTAATTGGGTGAAGTGTCTTCATAGACGAGTAATCCTCTTGACACCAATCTGTGTTTTTCTCCAACTTTGACTGAAGGGTCAATATTGCTTCTTTTAGAGAATGATTTCATACCACGTCCGATTGTGGTTTATTAGCCTTCTACAATGGGTAGATAACGAAATGTACATTTTTCTAATAGTGGAAACGTTTGGGTCACATCTCACGAGTCTGTGTACGAAGAAAATCCACCTTATAGCTTTGCAAAATGTAATAGTTCGCGGAAAATGTCAAAAAGTGTATTTAGTGATGCATTGTCAAAGCAAGAAATTAACAGATTACGTTTTATTTTGGTCCTGACAGTAATTCTTTGTTTTGGCACAGTTACAGATCAATCTCTCTCTCTCTCTCTCTCTCTCTCTCTCTCTCTCTCTCTCTATATATATATATATATATATAGTGTTCCCTTCCAAATCGTCACCGATATCTAATATTTTCCTCCTAGAGATATTCTGAAAGCGGGCGGATCTGCGGTAGATGGCGCCATTGCTACTTTGGTGTGCACGTCAATCATAAATCCTCAGAGTATGGGCATTGGTGGAGGCTCTATATTCACAATAATGGAAAAAAGTGGTAAAGTTTCAATGTAACCAAAATATAGATATTGAATACAAAACTTAATGCAATACGTTTTTGTAATGTAATGTATTCGTGGGTTTTTAGGCAAAGTGAGAGTTATCAGTTGTAGAGAAACTGTGCCAAAGGGTTTTAAACAAAACCTTCTAGCCGAATGTCCGGAAAAATTTCAGCCAAAGTCAGGTGAGAGTGTGAGATGTGCGTTTCCTGTATAATGTATTTTTCACACAGTTTGAGATACACTTGTGGTGGATTATGCAAGTAGTTTAATGGAAAAGAAGTCCACTAATAACAAATATGTGCATCTCCGTTTTTCCCCCTAGTTTTTGCAAACTTGATTTATTTTGACTTGATGTTTATATGTTAATATACACAGAGCATAGACACTACACAAAAACGTGTAAGCTTTGTTATACAAAAGTGGAGATTTGCTTACATGGAATAAGTGCTATTTGGCACATTCTCAAATCAGGCAGGTTTTGCACAAACTTGTGGAGTCATGCCGTCATTGAAGTAAAAGTGATGATGATTTTTTTTCAACTCAATTTGTAATGTAAGGAATAAAATATGATAGAAATAATAAAAATGTTTTAATTAGTTGTACAATTTATGGATACGTTTATGTGTTCTGCGTCTGTTTACACACTCTCTCTCTCTATTGTAGGTGTTCATTGGATTGGTGTTCCAGGTGAGATCCGTGGATATGAGCGAGCTCATAAACTCTATGGACGCTTGCCTTGGGACAGTTTATTTCAGCCTACTATCAAGATGGCTAGAGAGGGCGTCCCTGTCGGCGATGTTCTCGCTCGATTTTTGCCTGTCCTTTCAACAGAGAGCCCAGAATCACCATTACGGTAACAACATTCAGACTCACGTATTGTGCCATTTCACACCAAGAACACCTTGAAAGCACAGTTGAATACTTTGTGGATAAATTATCTGTTCTGTCCTCATTTGTCTCTTTTATAGCCAGTTGTTCCAAAATGAACAAGGGGAGCTATTAAAAAAGGGAGACATTGTGAAGTTTGAGAAACTAGCAGAGACTCTTGAAATCATTGCACAAAAAGGAGCAGATGCATTCTACATTGGAGACATTGGGAAACACTTAGTCAGTGATATACAAGCTGCAGGTATTTGGAAATGTCATTTTGTAAATATGCATACATTTTGTGTATTTAGAATAGATTTGGATGTCAGGTCAACACATGATTTAAGCCAGAATTAGTTGACATATTTTTTAGTTTGTTTACTGTAAATGTATGTTTTGTGTTTAAGGCGGGGCAATTTCTATGGAAGATCTGAAGTCATTCAAATTGTCCGAATCGGATGCCTGGGAAGTAACTTTAGGGCAGTATGATATGTACTTTCCTCCACCACCAGCAGGGGGTGCTACACTTAGCTTCATACTCAACACCATGCTAGGTGGGTGAACAAATTCTTGTTTTGATTATTATTATTTGAGTATTTCATGTTTATTTTCTAGCAATTTTTTGTGCTTTAGTTAATTATTTATTTGTTTTATTTTTATATTGATATTTAAGTTTAATTTAATTTATTTAGAATTTTACGGCAACATTCTTAATTTTCATTCAGTTTAAGTTTATTACAGTTAATATAACTTTTTTGACTCTATTTCAAAAATAGAAAAATCTCAAAGAAACCGAAATTTCCCGCAGCTGGGGTGGCAGATATTTACCATAGGAATAATATTTTAATATTTATATAATAATATATTTTCTTGAAAATTTGCATTTTTTGACCATATTTCAAAATTAATAATAAAACAGTAAATTAACAGTTTTTGGGTTATTATGTAAAATTAAGTTTTTTACAGAGTGGTCCAGTAAACAAAACCCTTGCAATTCCAAAAGAATGGACATAGCAATGCCTTATAAACACACAGAGCGCATAGCAACACCCTGCGCATAGCAACACCCTGGCAACCACTCAGAAAGTGTTTTGCATCTTTACTTTAAACAGTGTGAATGTCTGTTTACGTATTTCAATTGCTAAATTAAAATTTCTGTGCTTCACAGGTTACAATCTAAACCAAGAATCTCTGAATGGTACAGAAAAAGTGTTAACATTCCAGCGGTACGTAGAAGCCTGCAAATTCTCCAACGGGTTAAAGAAGTTCATGAAAGATCCCAACTTCTCTTCACAAATGGTACACTTTGTAGGAAGAAAGTCATTTGTTTCACCTTTCAAACTTTTCTCCATTTTAAGCATAATAAAGGCATGATGCCCTACACCAGACTTTGCTTCAGTCGCTCAACAGAAACATTACAGTCATTACCCTCTCTGGAGTCACTGGTGTAATCTATTGTAATGACTTAAGTGCTATGTTCAGGGGATCATTACTGCAGGCGATGGACTACCCCACAGCAATACTGTACACTGATGTTGGCCACCCACTGCTAGAGTTGGACATATAGTGATGCATTAGATGATTAACCTGGCCTTTCTCTTTAAATTGAATAGAAAGCGGTAGAGATCATTCAGAAGCATTTTGCAGAGAAGGTGAGGGCGAAAATCACCTCTGACCGCACTCATGATGTCAGCTACTACAACGTGACTCCGCACCTGGACTCACATGGAACGACTCATGTGTCTGTGATCGCAGAGGACGGTACGGCCGTGTCTGTCACCAGCACTATCAACTACATGTATGTGCTCATATCCTTCAAGGGGGACATACTGTACCACAGTCAAACATCTAATATTGACATAATTTACATTTTATCTAAAATCTTTGTTTGCAAAGTAAGGAAGCCCAGAGGCTGTTTTAACTCCCCTATAATAAACAGCTAAAGTTGATAACACTTGACACCCATTCAGTAAAGTTTTCTGTCAGCATGAGAAAAAGAGCTGTGATCGAAGTTAGTGGCCATAACTGATTGTTGATTTCTGAAATTCATGTCAATTAGGTTTTAAACTGTTTTTTCACTTAAGGCTGTTGAATATAAAATGCATCTAACATGAAGCATGAATGATTTGCAGGCAAAGTTCACCCAGAAATGAAAATTCTGTCATCTTTACTCAAGCTCAGGTCATTCCAAACCTGTATGACTTTATTTCTTCAGCAGAAGGCAAAAGAAGATATTTTGAAGAATGTTGGTAGCCGAACATTGTGCAACTTTGACCTCCATTATATGGACACAAAACCATTTCTCAAATCTTTCAATTCAAACACATTTCCTCTTGCGTTCAACAGACTTTAGACATGAATGACATGATGGTAAAGATGACAGAATTTGTATATTTGGGGGAATTATCCCTTTACTGTCGACCAGCATTTTTTAAGTATCTTGTTGAACACATCTTGTCTTTTTGACTTATGTGGTAATATTAGCATATTAGCAAAACATATTTTCTTCTAATACCAAGAGATTTTGTAGTATGTAAAAATTTATTCTGATCTCCTCTACAGTTTTGAAATTGTCTAACGTGACACGTTTCATTATCTCTTCTCAGATTTGGATCCACAGTTCTCTCTCCCAAAACAGGCATCCTCCTCAATAATGAACTTATAGATTTCTGTGGGAAAACAGATAAAATTCATGCTGGTAATAAACTCAGATACACTGTATAGAGATGGGATAATTTGCCAACTTAAAATGCACGAATCAGTAAAATGAACATTGTAAATGTATGTGTCTGATGTGAAGGCGAGCAGCCTCCTTCCTCCATGTCTCCAGTAATCCTGCACTCTCCATCTGAGAAGCACACGGTGGTCATAGGGGCATCAGGGGGCAGCATGATCACCACTGGTGTGGCACTGGTGAGTTTAACCGGCACTTTAAAAGTGAGTTGTGTTATTCTAGTAGTACCAAACAGATCAGTCTAAATTGGAATTGTGTCCAAAGAAGTTTCAGACATCCTTCTAAACAGAACCTTTGCTATGGGTTGAGCCAGTCGGGCTGTGCAAACAAAAATGTTGTGATTCTAAATTGATGCAGTTAGTGTTAACATGCCATGTTTGTTTAGTAAGCTAGCTTTGTCTAAATCCCTGTGCTAGACCATTATGAACTTCCTGTGGTTTGGCAAGAACCTGGAAGATTCCATCGCTGCCCCGGTGGTGTACGTGGACTCCAAAAATATTCTCAGCTTCGAGCCCTCCTTTGATGAGGTAAAATGAAAACAACTGTCTAAATTGTGAACTGCCGGGTAAATCTTTTAATCGCTCCCATTTATTCTCTCTACCCTAGGCAGTCGTAGAAGCACTCACCAAGACTGGGCACAAAATTAAGGGCCTACGGATGTTTTATAACGTGGTTAACGCTGTATCAAAGGAAGAAAATTGTATAGACGCCGTATCTGACTCACGAAAAATGGGAAAAGCTGCAGGCTACTGACCTGGAGTGTAGCCGGGGACTCTTATACACCAGGTGACTCTAATCTGCTGGATGCAAGTACAGTACATGAATCCTTTCATAGAGTAGAGGTCACTACAGTGGACATCTAAAATCTTGAGGAATATAAAACAATACTTGAAAGCAGTGTTTCACTTTGTACATTAACCATGTAGACTGCGTAATGAGTGGATTTGTCCACAGTCCAACAGAGAAGATGAGTTTGTCTCCGTACTGTAAAACTGAAGTGATAAGAACTCAATCTTCCTAAATATTAATGAAAAACGTAATTTCTTTACACCTTTTTTGTTGTTATAAAAAGTAAGAAAGATATAAAGGAGCCGTTGTATGAGTAACAAACGATTTACATTAATTCCTTTTATTATTTCTGTTTTGTTTTCACAATTTGTGTAAATTAATACATTAAGTCTGATATCTGAGTTATTAAAGAACTGATAACAGTTCTTAGGTTTTCCTTAATTCCATTCTTCTTTGGCCAAATTACACTGTCAAAAATGGTGCAAAACGATGCCATAGACCATGGGTGTCCAATGTCGGTCCTGGAGGGCCACAGTTCTGCAAAGTTTAGCTCCAACTTGGCTCAACACACCTGTTGGGAAGATTCTAGTCTTTGTGAGACCTTGATTAGCTGTTCAGGTGTGTTTGATTAGGGTTGAAGCTAAACTTTGCAGGACACAGGCCCTCCGGGACTGACTTTGGACACCACTGCTATAGAAGAACGACTTTTAGCTGAATGTTTCAATAAAGAACCTTTAACATCTGAAGATGTCCTGTTACACAAAATGTACTTTGCAGTGATGTACTTGTATTTTTACCCCCCGATTATAAAGAGGGAAATAAATGGTTCTTAGAAAAAACGTTTGGGAAACCAATATTGGTTTTTCTATGCCATCCTTTTTAAGAGTGTATTGTCAGTTATCCTGTGAGATCAAGTGACAATATTGCTTATTTGTAATAATGTTTCATTGGTTTAATTCAGTGCTTAAGAAAGAATCAATATCTGAATCATTATCAATTAGATTTACATTTTAATTCTGTCAAAGCATGTTTTAATGATGTGCAATAAGAGCCTGCAGCGTCGCACTATCGATTCTGTGGATTGCTGACCGCCCGTCAGAGGTTCTTGGCATCCCTCGATAGGACTGGAGTGTGCAGATGGATGGTCAACGGGAATGTTTAGCTCAGCTGCTTATCAATGATTTCTCCACAGCATGATGCTATGCATTTCTTTATAATTAACATTCAAAGTGCTGAAAACAGGATCTGCCTGACTCATAAAACTGCGCAGCTAGATCCCATTGGAGGCTGTGAACAATGCCAGTGATTGGATTAGCTTCAGCTTCGTAATAGATAAGACAAAACCGAGCATCATGAGCTTTAGTTAATTTGGAGCACAAGAATAAACGCAATCATGTAATCGCTTGGCATAACTTGAGTGCCAGTCAGCAAACACGTGAAGCTGTGAAGTCAGAAGCCCAGTTTTCTATTTCAAGACCATAGGGGAGCTTTAGATCTGAATCTGCCTGCTGGTACCCACATTTTTCTCAAACTTTATTTCATCCATCCTTGAGCTGAGAGGATATGGACACTGGAGGGTTTCCAGTCTGACTGTAGAATTATAGCATAGACAAAACATACAAATCGTTCTAAACATGATGGGAAGAAGACAAAACATCTGTCAGACGTTTAGATGTTCTCTTTTGTGTGTCAATCAGTGAATTTTTTTGTCATTCAAAGTATAATTGTGTTCCTAAACTCTTTTCAGAACATTCATGGCCGCTCCAGAATCTGTGCCTGCTCAACAAAGCTCCTTCACAATGAATTATGAGACCAGTCTCCTCACAGTAAACACACTTACAGACAGCCTGAGCCGGATGTGAAGCTACAAGTTTCCAGAGTCTGGAGAACTATAGCATTATGTGTACAATATATAAATCTATGTCAAATAAAACCCTCACCCAATTAATGCTTTTTTGGAATGTATCTTATTCGAGATTTGTAGAACATCTGTTCTGTTTGCTGTAGCATTCTAACGTGACTCAACAATAGTGTGAGGAAGGGGCGGAAATGTCTTTTTGCGAGTGAGTAACGTCTGTATAAAAACAACAATTTTTTAAGAAAAAATTTAAGGCAATGTTTAATTAAAATGTTAAATAATATATTTACAGACCTAATTAAAAGAAAACCTGTAACTTGAAATTAATAGTATTCAAAAAAATATTTCAAGCGATGTCCACATCATTTAAAAAAGGCTTAAAGATACACAAAAGCATTTACATTTCTAACACAATTTCAGTGCTTTACAATACGTTTTTCATAATTACGTTTGATGAAAATGCGTATGATTTTCTGGCAAAAACTGGAGACGGATATTGTGGTGCTTTATTTAGATCATATATTATTTACTTTGGGAAATGTAAACGTTTGTGCTTTTAGAATATAGAATCTACTTCGGCAATTTAGAAAAAAAACATTTATCTATCTAGAACTGTGGCCTCCCCATTCACTTGTAACTGTTTATATTAAACAGCTTAGCTTTTGTTTGAACAAGTGGCCAACGTGCTGTCTATGTGTATCTGTGAACTACGTACGGTATATCTTTGTGAACATGTAGCTTTTCTACATTTTTTAATTCAAACTGATCCATAGATTTAATGTGTAAAATAAAATAGATGTTAACTTAACACCAATAGCTAAGGCTTGAGTATGTATATACACAAAATGTATTTTTCAAAATACATCACACATCAGTGTCACATCATGCTGAAAAATTATCAGCTCTAAAATGACGTCTCCTTTATAAACCTGGGCACTGAATAATGTCATTTTTGACAGTTTAATGAGTTTAAAGCCGCTTTTGATAAGTTACAACTATTTTCCTTTAAAAACATATCAGTAAAGGTGTCAGATAACTTGATTGAGATGGATACTGTTATTGCAGCATTTTACTATGAAAGGCGCAAGTGTCAAAAATCATAAGAATGATTTCGTAAGAATCATAAGACATCCAGCTTCCTGTTTATTAAATTAATATGGTGGTTGTCTCTTAAATAGCAGTCATGTACAGTATTTTTCTTTATTGACATCTCGTACACATATCAGTGAAACATTCACCTTGATAGAAATATGACAGAATGTTCTACACATTTTTATTTTTCTTGTATATACCTGCCATGAGAAAAATACAGCCACACTACATCAATGTAATGTTATTCAAGTATTAAATACATTAAAAATATGCAATTTTCAAAACTAAACCAGTGGCTGTAGGGCATTTTAATATGAATTTACACATTGTTTTGGAACGGCCTTAATAAATGACTGTGTCAACATTATTATACAATAAAAAACCTGTACAATGAAAATATGATAATACAGGTACCCAATGTTCTCTATACACTTACAGTAGTCAATCTCACAAATCTTCTCTACACACAAAAGCAATAAATAAGGCTGGTAAAATAATGGACACTTTAGTACCATTCAGTAAGAATAAGGCACTATTTATGCCAATGTGAAACAAACATTCTTCACATTAAATAGATTTTTTTTATAAATACATGCAGTATCTGTGCATTGTTGTCTGTAGTTCATTGAGCTTAAATGACTATAGTTCATAAAAAAAACGGAATAATCAATCTGTCATCTTTTGCAAACATATAGTATGTAGTATTCCACACAGTCCGGAATGGTAAAGAAATAATAAAGAGTCTTCACTTTTGGTAAACTTTCTATTCATATATGTTCAATACACCTCTGAATTTGCTTTTTTGATGTTCCTCTTGACTGAATCACCAAAGATCGACAAATAGTGAAAAGCACATTCAGTATCCTGCAGGATAGCCGCCTTTTCTGGGGTCACATTCAGCACAGATTTTGTCCCCTTGACGTACAACCGCCTGGACCACTGCTCCTGGAGTCACCTGAAGTTCTGTAACGTGATTCTTCTGAGCCAAACCATCAAGAACGTTCTGTACCACGTGAGTCCACACACACAAACACATGTTAACAACATTCAGGTGGAAATTAATCATTATTCTTACAGCTGTAGACAGTAAGCTCAAACCTGCTCAAAGTTCTGCTCCGCCACAGTCATGTTGGGTGTAAGCTGATTGTGAACTCTGGGCTCTGTGACGGCTTTCTTTAAATCGTAGTTGAAGAAGAGGTAATTCAAAATCACCTGTGTTGAGAAACACAGAGGTAATGACATAAGACCAAATTTTATTTTCATATTTATAAAATAATTGTGAATTGACAATAAATGTTTTTGAAAACATTATTTCCTTACTAAACTGGCTCGATTTTAAGAGCTATTTAAGATTCTTATTTTATTGAGATAAAGCTTGCTGTCTGCTGTACAAATATTATGTTGATCAAAGGTTTTTTGGAAAATCATTTATGCTTACCAGGGCTGTTGCCGTGGTGATTTTCGTCCCACCTGAGGCCCCCACCACCATTTTGACTCTGTTGTGTTTGTCAAATATTATCGTGGGACACATTGAGGAAAGGGGTCTTTTACCTTGAACAGAAAGATCAGACAAAAGCAATGTTCAAACATTCCTGCTGTCGAATTTCAGCTGTAACAGTCTTATTACATTTTAGTATAAAAATAACACTTAAGTGTTTCACCTGGCTGAATGAAGTTGTTGGGTGAAGGAGGAATCCCAAAGCCATTGGTGATATAAGGAGAGCTGAAGTCGTCCATCTCGTCATTAAAAATAATGCCAGTTGAGCGTGACATCACTTTAGAGCCAAAACTATAAGACCACGAAAAAAATCACAATGTCGAGATGAGCTTATACATGTCTAAATTTGAAATGTAGAAGTGTTTTTGAATTAAGCTAGATTAATGTGAACAAAGTCCTAGTCACTCTGGTCCCTATTTAAAGTTCATGGTCTGCAGCACATGCAATTAGCATATGTTCAAATCCACTTTTTCTAGTTTCACAACAGAAAGAAAAAATGTTGGCGTCTCATGTACATGGTCCAAAAGGGTTGTGCCAATTCTCTTAATGACTCAAGGGTGTTTTGGACATGCAAATTATAACTGCATCGGGCTGAAACTAGCTAAGAACACTCGCATCACCCTTGCGTCACATATTTTTTTCTGTAATTTTACGTTTTTTGGCCGTATTAAAAACCCAGTAAAAAAATGTACAGTGTAGGTCCTGAGTGTTTCTCTCACTAGAGGTTGATAGTGCTGGTGGCTGCCACAGCGCTCCCATCTTCCGCTATGACTGACACATGAGCCGTGCCAGAGTCATCGGGAACAAAGTACTCAGGATCGTAGTAGGTGTCCGGATGAGTGGTGTCATCTGTGATCCTGCTCCTGATGTTGTCTGCAAAGTAGTCGGAGGTCATGTTATGGATGAGCTGCGGACAGAGATAATCCAGACAAGATTTACAAGAGCTCGCAGATGTAAAGATGATGACTTTGAGAAAATAATGGCTACTGTTTTGGACGTTTCTATGAAGGGCTTTTTAAGCCTCTTCACAGATCTTGAGTAATATTGAAGTGGATGAGACCAGACTGGTCTCGACTCATTGAAATCGAAGAGGTGAATCAGTTTACCTATAATTCCTTTTGTACAAAAAGTTTAACTCACGTCAGTAATGTTGAGGTAACGTGGGTCTCCTAGTTTACTCCTCTTGGCGTAAGCAAATCGGAACGCTTCTACAATTCGATGATATGTCAAAGTTTTTGTCTCCGCTGTGGAAACACTTCTGTCTGAGAAGTTGTACCCTAAAAAAGAAGTGTGTTGTCTGAGTTTGGGCACTGGATTGCAGTGTAACATATTGATGCACGAAGGGAAAGTCCACCCAAAAATGAATACTCCGTATAACCCATCTACTTCCTGATTACAATATTCTGTATGTCTGAATATGAACATTCATGCACAACATGACAAAACCTGCCTTTATGAATAAGGCATCCGTTTTTTCTAAATCAATGGTTTACACATAATAATTAAGTTCAGACTGATGTGGGAAGAGAAGTCTGTGGTTTCCTTAAAGGTTATTTATTACCTAACAAGACAAGTTTTCTACTTCGAAAAACATATCTACTCAGTTTCTCATAAGCTACTCAGTCACTTGAAAAATGCCTAAAAACCTTTACAGTAAGCATGACGTAAGTATGACAGGTGCTTTCAACCTGCCTATTAAGGGTGGTTTTTAAAAGCAGGCAGATTAGTTTTAAACCGATGATACAGTTTCTTTAAAACACAGTTGCAAACTATTGGCTCAGCGCTGGCTGTTCAATATTTTTGCTGACGTCATGAATTTGTATTATGGATGTCCTTACACACGCCCCCATCCCACACAGATATAATATCAGACTCACCATCCACTGTGTTGAGAATGAGCGCGAGCACAGGTCCACTGGATGGAGCGTCGGGAACGTAGATGGTGTACTCGCCCACGTTTAATTTCAACGGGCTCTCATTCAACACTGGCTTATATTCCATGAGGTCCTCGGGTGTTATGATCCCTCCTGCGTTACCAGAAACAAAGCACTCGTGATTTGCATATTTTGTTAAAAAGAGATTAGTCGACCCTCAACATATATGTAGGATAAAAAACGTGAAATGACCTGCAGCCTGGATATCATCTGCTATGTTCTTGGCCATTGTCCCGTTGTAAAAAACATCCGGCCCCTCTTCTGCTATCCTCTCATAGGTGTCAGCGAGTACGGGGAAACGAATAATATCATTTTCCTTCAGGAGATTTTTGTTTTTGTCACAAAAAACTTCACTTGAAAGCAAATAAGAAGAGACGCAAGATCACAATGAAGCCATAAAACTTAAATAACTAACAGCTATGCAGAGCAAATGATAAGAAACAAATTAAAGGGATAGTTCATCCAACAATTAAAAATCTGTTTTCATTTACTCACCCTTTTGTCATTTCAAACCTGTGTAACTTAATTCAGCATAAACACAAAAGAAGATATTTTGAAGAATGTTGGTAACCAAACACAGTACCCATTAACTTCTATAGTTGTTCAGCTACCAACATTCTTTTGTGTTTTCCAGAAAAAGTCATACAGGTTTGAAATGACAAGAGGATGAGTAAATGATGTTGTACAGTACGTACTCCTTAATGATCTAGACAGCTGCCACTCAGAACGTTTTAAATGTTTTTTTGTCATTTTTTCTAAAACTGACTTGTTTACAAAAGAAAAATTCTCACCACATTGACTCATCCCCCAGAATTGATTCCTTGTTCTTTGCAATGGCATTGGCCAAAGCTCTGCCGATTGGGAAACCATTGCGTGCCAACGCTATACTGGGCTGAAACAGTTCCCTCCACGGCAGTTTCCCGTGTCTGTTGTGTGCCATCTCGTAACCTCGAATTTCTCCTGGTATGGCTATAGACAATCCTCCTGACATTCACCCAAAACAATTTAAATATGAATCATGTCAAAGTGATTTATAACTGCTAAAAACTGACCAGTTTTTATGAACACTTTTGAGAAATATGGGACATAAAATATGATGACATGAAAGAAAATTGAAAGTATCACTTGTTAGCAGAACATTTGTTTTGTGTGTCTTTCCAATCAAGCTGTAATTATGCAAAGCAGACTATATGCTATGATGCATAAAAAGGCTATAATTGGCCGTAGAGAGATAAAAGATCCAAACTAGTTAGTTCTGTTATACATTTTCTGGATATGATTACATTTGTGGGAAAAATTGTTAATGTGAAAAGTGTGTTTCGAGTTCAAGCACCTTTCCGCGACAGCTGAGTGTTATTGCCAAACATGTTCTCTGTTGCATTCATGGGAGCAGTTTCTCTGGCATCAATTGTCTCCACCTTTCCTACGGGTTAAAACATGAACATTTTAAATTTTCTGTCTATATGTCAAGATTGTGATTTTTTTTCCTAAATTGGTATTTAGTCATTGTAACCATGACATCATGAGCTGGTGGTGACCTAGTAGTTAAAGGTGTGGTTTCCTGAATAAATTGTCAGTTATTTGAGCAAGAGTGATGCAAGACAGTTGATCTATGAGATGAATTAGGCTGAGTCATTACAGTCAAGGAAGACTTGGTATGAATCATAAAAGGGGCTTCTGCGGGAAGCCTGTCCTTTTGGTGATGTTAATCTTCTGTAGGTAGGAGATAATCTACTATGGTTTAACATACTGTAGGTCCCTAAACTTAATTTTTATAAAGATACATATTTAGAGATAAAATATTAATGTGTCTGCCTAATGCATAAATGTACATGTTTCTGTACAGGCATACCTGTCGATGCATTATATATGGTGAAGAACAGCCCTCCTCCGATACCCATACTGTGTGCATTGAACAGCCCGACACACAACAAAGCTGCAATAGAAGCGTCGACCGCTGATCCGTTTCTTTTCAAGATGTCCCTGCAAAGAAGAGTGATATTTGTGTATAAGATTAACTATCGCTGACCCTCATAATACCTTCAACAAACATGACTCGGGGTCTGTGAACTCCCACCTTCCGACCTCAGAACACTTCCCGGCGTCTGCTGCCACTGCCGCTTTGGAGTAGAAATGGTTCGAGGAAGGGATGAGTCTTGTATTCCTGATCCCCACAAATACTCCCAGGAAAAAGCCCAATGCAGCCACGAGCAAGACCACCATCCCAGCAACAAGAGACTTCTTGACCATTTTCCTGATCGAATACAAAATACAGAATGTCTCAGAAAAATGTATTTGATAGTATAGTCTGATGTGTAACACGTTTGGTAGCTAATAATGCAGATTGTTTGTTTGCTTTGTAGACTGCCATTTGCTGACATCCATAGGTCAAACTAACAAATTCATGTCATGTCAGTAACTCCATCATGTGTTTGACGATACTATTAGAGAGAAACCAAAGTAATGTATACAAGTATGATGTCAGTGTATACAAAATTATGTACAGCCGCAATAAAAATGAGTGACCATTCCAAATTTCAAACAGCATTCTAGATTTTGTGGCCATTCCAGTCCAGTGTCTGTTGAATTTCAACAAATCGAACCTCAGGAGTGACATAAAGTCATCAAACAACAATGAGAAAGACTGACAGCATGACAAGACACATGAAAACTGTGATAAAAATCAAGGTTATCACATGGGCAATTCCAGCGTTATGGACGGGACATACAAATGCTCAGAAAATGAATATGTTATGACATATTGAACCATCTGTTTATATTAACTGAACCCTTGTTGATAGAGTCTAAACAGCAAAACATTTCAGTCTATGAAAAAACTTCTATTTAAAAAAAGGGAAATAATCTACGTTATGGATGCGACAAAAAAAAGGACGCAGTTTCTGGGAGACCATAAACTATAAAATAATATGCAAAATCCTGAAGCAATATTACCCAATGAATGGAGGAGGGATGTCTCTTTATAGAACATCGAATAGTTACTTTATATTCATTTTCATGTTTCCATTTATGAGGAATATGAAGCGTTAAGGATGTGACAATCCTGAAAATGGCACTTACTTGGCTATGAAAAATCATGCACTAAAAATCAAACAAATACTTTTGAAATTTGAAGAGTGATCTCACTTGGCACCAAATGTTCAAATCTGTGCTGTTACCACTGTAAAAAGGCTGGTCATTTTTTTTCTTCGTGGTAAGGTTGACATTTTCACGGAAATGCCCACATATATTTTTTTGTATTTGAGGTCTGAAAAAATACAGAGCATCATTTCTCTTTTTCTGGTATATGACCTGTTTCTCCAGTTTTCATTTTTTGCAAATAAATGTAAATATTAGTTTATTAAAAGTTTGGGAATAATTGTTACTACACAGAATGAAACAAAAATTATCATTCGACTTATAAACGAACATCTATAAATAGTAAATTCAGAACTTTTTTTACTTCTTCCGCAGCTGTATAGATATGCAAAGTTATATTATAACTTATTGTAACTAGATTTTTTGAAAAGAAACAATGCCAAATATGCATCTATCCCTAAAAAGACCCCAACCACTAAACCTGGAAACTTCTATAACATACCTCAGCGATGATGATTTTCTATGATGAGCCATAATTCTGGTCCATAAGATGAAATATATTTTCTCGAAGTGGATTATCAAAGGCGATATAAGATAGAACGTAGACTGAGGACAGATACAGTATAAGCTGTGCTCATCAAAATGTACCTGTAAGGGTTATGAATCAACCAGGTACCAAGCTTAACTGGTGATTGTCCAGCCAGACAGGATAATTTCACATAAATACTTTGGACATGCAAGACAGGTATTACTCATGTGTAATTTCCTCACCTTGTTTTTAAGAGTTTAACAGCTTACAGAGATCAAACGAATGTAATCTTATTCACAAAGCCTTCACTTCACCCGTATGCATCATAAAACACATTTATAACTTATACAGTTAAAGCAATCATTTGATGCTACAAAGACAAGCATTTTTTATGTAAACTTGTTTACTAAACGAGTACACAGTAGGTTTTAATGAACAAAGAAAATTCTGAAAAAGCAATATTTAAGATATACTCTACATTATTTAAGCCATTATTCAGTTGTAACATTTCAATTTATAAACTCAGAATTTTCAAAGAAAAGCTATTTCTTTATGCAAGCCATGAGCATCTGTAACCGTTTCCTGTAGCATACACGGCTGACATGCTGAGCTAACATGAATCATCAGATTGTGCACTATCTTGTCCAGCTTGAGTTTCTGACGTAATTTCGGTGAAGGGTGCATACTGTACAAATGAAGCAATATGCCCCAAGAATGTATGGTTTACAGTTATTGTTAAAAAGCTAAGGGGCGTTGTTAGCTCCATCTTGGTTTATTCAATTGAGGTGGAGGAAAGCTTCTTTATGCATGTAACCGGTGTCAAAGAGCAAAGTTACGTAATAATGTTTCCATAAAACTAAACGGTCAGCACTATGTTACTTAGGAGAAGACACATGACGCATCATTGAAAAGACGTTTCGTTCCAACGTCCTCAATCCAGCGAGCCTGAGGAGAAACTGAGCTTGTCATAGCTATTATGTGTTGAAAATTTTGAAGGATTTATATATATATTTCTCGTCACCTGGCAGTTCCTACCAGCCATGAACCCAAATGAATTGTGGTGTAAATAGATAAAGAGTGTCTGTGAGCAGAAATGAGTATCTCCGTGAATGTGTGTGTGCGGATTTGGCTGTGACTGACTTTTCAAAGTCCTCACAAATGCAGCATTTCAATATGAAAAAACAATAAAACAAATAGGTTTGTGGGTTTGTGTGTGTGTGTAAAAGTGAGAGAGAAAGCAAATTACCCATCTCATTGTACTTTCCAGAATTGACTTGGGAACTGATATCACCGGTATGATAAACAAATCATCACGCAATTTATGATTAACCAATCTGATTAATGCTGATGAAACATTTGGCTGATGAATATTGAACAATACCCACTCTTTACGGTTCATTTCTTTTAACGCTCATCCCCCTACATATCATTTTGAAACAATTTAAACAATGCTGATGCAACATTTGGCACTGTGGCCCTGTTTTGGATCAGTGCTGGGTGAGAGGAGCTAATAAATAATCCTTGCACTAAATGCCCATTTAGGAAAATTCCATAGTCTCTCTCTCAGATAAATGGGATACAAATGCCTTCATTTATTTGGTTGTATGTAGAATCATGTTCAGTTATTTAATGGGAGGAGTGACTAATACTTGGACACCCAGACTAATTGGAAATGAACATCATCGATTACCTGAAGAAGCTTGGACTGCACTTCATTTGATGCTGCGTTTCATAACTCTAAAACCGAACAGCATAAAAGAACTGTGGTCACATGTAAAATTAAACAGTTGATGTGAAATGTTAGCATCTTAGTATACATTTAATAAGCAGATTTAATTTTGTGTGTGTCTGTTTCTTCTTTTTTGACTGCCTTGGCATTGGAAATTCAAAGTTAGATGGCGGGTTCAGCAGACATTTTAAACAATTGCGCTGTTCACATGGAGAAAAATCAGTGAAGGTCTGTTGCTAAGGAGTATTCTGTCTTTTGTCACAGATGACAAATATTGTAAAGGTTTACAGCATCTTAAGAGAAAATACTCAAGCAGGCATCCTGTGTTGATCGACATCAGCTAAGGTCTTCAGTATTAAATAGGGCTATCAGCATAATGTAACTAATATGAATAACATTGTCAACATACCCTGTAAAAACGTAATTTTATGTTACTGTTATTTTTTTATGATTTTTCAGTATAATGTTAAAACAATGTAATTTTACACAAATTTGCTGTTTTATGAACAGATGTTTCACGTATTTTTTAAATTACAGTAAAATACTGTTATTTTTACGGATTTTTTTTACAGATTTTTTACAGTGTAGCCAACATTTCGAACAACACGCACACAAATTGTTGCGTTTTATTTGTTCAGTAATCTAAAGCTTTTGTAGAAATTGTCACAGTTTCCATTACACATACCATTATAACATTTCAGCTGTTTGCAATTAAAACAATAACAGAATTGTTACAGTTACAGAACAATTACAGAATTTAAATACAATCTTTTGAGTAGTGTGTTTTGGGGCTTATTCCAGTAGAATGTAACTATATTATAAGTATTTTTTATTCCCATTTGCTAAAAATCCCACCAATAAAACCCAAAACAAATGGATACTCACAGTGACCACTGGAGATTTCATTTAAACCAATACCATTTCCATGATAACCATTAAATCCGATATAATATCTGTAGCCTAATGGTTTTAATTTTTGCTACAGAGAATGTTGCAGAAAAAAATAGTGTATTATTTTTTGTTGCTTTTCTACTTATCTTTTCTTGACTTGTTTCACAATTTAGCGAATATAATAATAGTTTGTCACAACAAAATCTTGCATTCAGCCAAATCCATTTATTTTTTTGACACCATGACATATTTTTTTTGGCATGTGGGGCACATACAAACACCGGCGGCCAATGGCAGGACAGTATTTACAGCGATCCGCGCGTGGTGCTGTGGAGGAGAGCATCACATCTGAATACCAACCAGAGCATCAGACGGACACGTCCTGCTGTCAACAAACAAACACGGACTTGACAGTTGCGATCGAAAAGAAAACTGACGTTTTGGGAGCATTCTTAAACTAAATTCATATATTTAAGTCGTTAGATAAAATAATAAAAAACCGCATATTGAAAGCGCGCAGGTCCAGGCAGAACGAGTATAGTAGCCTGCGTGGTACCCAAGTTCAGACCGTTGTGGAGACTGCTGGGCGTTATCGTACCTTCTGTCATGGTTACCCCGTAAGAGGATCGTATTTAAGCCCAACATCGATATATAATTGCATTTGAAACAATGGGCTCCAGACTCAGCCGTCAAAACAGTCTCGACAACGATAATTTTTCACGCAGGCGACGGAAGCATCTCGACAGCACGGGAGAGAGAGAGCGGAGCGGCAGCGCGGACTTCTTGTTTACATCGCTGATGCTCAAGCCGGATAAGCTGCCGGGGATGCTGAGAAGGGCAAACCACAGTCCCTACGTCAGACGAGTCGCCTGGATCCGAGAGCTCCAGAAGCTCTTGCGGGAGAGGAAAATAGAAGAGGCGGCGGATGTACTTAGACTGTTGCGAAAGGTGAGTGCAAACGTCTTGCCTATACGTTCATAACTACAACATGTGCATGCGTTCATGCAGGTGCACGTGCCAAAACATGTCAAGCAGTAACCAGAATAAACAAAAACATCTGTGCCAAAAATGACTTTGGCATGAGTCACATTGCTGGCATCTCTTTGGCAGTCACATATTTTGAAGAACTCAGACACGCATCAGCTTGCTCCGTAGCTGCAGTGGGTCACCTTGTGCAGAAAAAACATTTCGAATTACCTCCTGATTTGCTATTTGTTGTTGACACTCTACACTAATTCTTAATACACTTGTGGATGTTCCCTCATGGGACATTTGTTCTGTCAGCGTGACCCATATACGCTAAGCTCAACTCTGAGCAAGAATACAAAGCAGCAGAGACACCTGACCTGACCACTAATGACACAGAAAATACAGTGAATCAGAAGGTCATCCACAATAGAGAAACAGAGGGAGAGAAAGAGAGCGGGAGCATCCATGTGTGTATGTGTCAGACTTGATGTACGTTGTGAGAAACAGAAATGCTCTCTTTTAGAAAATAATAAATAAATTGGATTTAATATGTGAGATTCATGTGTAGGAGGGAATCAGTTTAAAACTAGAAATCAATGTCCTTCATAATGGAGGTAAACATCTTCAAGAATTGAGTTGTCTTGTAATTAATTTATGGCCCACAAGATCGTCCAACTGGATAGTTTCAAGCAAGCTTTCTCTAAATATTTCTTCTGTCTTGCATTGGTTGGACTAACAGATGTTGCCATGCATGCATTAGCCAACGCTTTGGGGTTCAGCAAGTCAGGATGGCAAAAAATGGATATGTACACATTTATTTAAAGGAAAACAAATATAAAGCTTTATTTATTTTATTTTTATTTATTTATTTTTGGTGGCTGGAGCAATGAAGAAGGCTGACATTTATCACTTGCTGTGTTTACAGCGTTGATATGAGGGCAGAACGTGTCACAGCTGCTTTTGTTACCAGTTCAAGTGAGCTTTATGAAAACAATACGCAATCTCATCTTAATGTAGTCTCAACTTCGCATATCACACGAGGAAATGCGCTGTTGAAGTGAATAACAGCATGGCTGTGATTCGGCTACAGCCAACGCATTTGCACTAATATTCAGTACAGCGAGACTGCAAATGCAAGACTGAGCATCCTACAGTACTTTCAACACTAAATTATGCCATTTATTTGTGATATCCACTGTGTCTGTTAAGCATTTGTATATTTGATCATAGTGTTGTTGTCAAAGTTTATAAAATATATACTGTAATTAGATGAGCCTGTGTATTACAATGGTTATCTTGAATGTCTTTAAACAAGTCCTGACGGAGGATTTATAGATTGTTGCCCCAACTCGACAATCCAAACCAACAGCTCTCTCGATGTGCTTGTCCTTGCAGCTGCTTGCCTCCTTTCTTCCCAAAAAGCTCAAGCGTCATGGTGCTGCATTCCTCGTCTAAATGAGCTACTGTTGATTTTCCTCTGTTGTTTTGATAAGAAAGTATCTGCCAAGAATATAAATGATGTGCTGCCGGCTGACATGCCATTGAAACTTTAAAAGAATTTCCAACACTTTTGAACTGAACTTTTTGTAAAAGTTAAACGATGCCTTTTCACAAAATTAAAAAGAAGAATGCAGTAACGTTTGGGTTATAGTTTTGTTTATTTGAAGGCATGCAGTTTTAAAAGAAGGTAAAGGGTTTCAGAGGTACAGAGTTATCTCTGTATTTGTAGGTCATTCTGCAGTGGGACATTTGTGTGTCTTAAATGTATAAATATGAGAGAAATTACCAAATACATCTACTTGATATTAATATATGTTCCAAGCTTTTTTTGTATTTAAAATATTTATATATACAGTATATATATATATATATTGATATATTTTTTGACCTGCCCTATCCCAAGTTTCCAACTTCTTATTGATAATATTTACTTGTACACATTTGTTATGAACATACAGTAGAACATATTTTTATGTATGATATTTTAAATGCATTGAAACTATGACCTTCAGTATGAATATCTGTAGAAATAACTAAATTTACTTTCTAAGAAACACTCTTGTATGTCAAATTAAACTGTTATACTATTGTACCTTTAGGCTCACAATAACATTTTAAACCAAATACAGATAAAAAATATATGATTCATTTACATCAAGATCAGGCCCTTGCCATCTGCATTTATATCTCCCGTCACATGTGTTGTATCCCCTCCTATCATGTTTTTACTCTTATGCGCAAATTATCCCTTTGTTTAGTCCTGTTCTGTTTTTAGAGTCCTCTATTCAGCATCTAACCCTCCCAGGACATGCTGTTAATTACATTGAGAATTTGACGTCCCAGAGCAGAGAGCATTTTAATCAACACACAGACAGTCAGACTTGGATACCTGTGCTGTGACAAGCACGTCGCTCGAGACCCACGGCCGGGTCCTTTGTGAGCATTCTCAGTCTTTATTAAGGCTGTCTCGCATTATCAAGAAACAGAGAATTGAAAATGGGGCTCATGTTTCAGAGCCACTATCAGTGTCTAATACAATTAAAGTGACTTTGAAGATCCCGATACGGCTTACGGAGATTTGTGTCTGTGACAGGACTGGTAGTGAGCTCACTATGATGAAAACCCCTTTTGGCGTACAAGATCTAGAGATACCAGCTAGAGGGACTGAGTTTGAAAACAGATTGACAGCCACAGATCTTGCGCGTTGTAACCTGACAATGGAAGTCACCATTTACTAAAATCATTTTTGTATACAAAATGTTTGGTAACACTTCACTATAGAAGGCAATTCTACCTATTAACTTGTTGTCAACAGCATGTCTATTATTGGCATATTGGCTGTTTAATAAGCACATAGTCTGCATGACCCTACTCTACATTCCTAATCCTACCCAATACCTGAACCTTACAACTACCTACTAACTATTAAAATGCAAGAAATTAAGAGTTTATTGGGGGAATAGTCATAGTTAATGGTTTGTTAATAGCGAGAACTGCTCTCTATACTGAATTGTGACCTAATGTTTTTATTATTGTATCAGAGAGATTTCAATACGTTAGTATAAGTGATATGTTTGTTGTTCTGTATTTAAACTAAACTAATACAGCGGTTGTTGGAGTAGAATCATGTTGAGAATAGATGCAACCATTACAGAAGCTAAGGATCATTAGATACACATATACACACAAGATAAAACCAATCCATCTTTACCACCCTTTAAGAAGTATGTGTGTGCGCGCACTTAACAAGGTCTGCTTGTTATGCGCTTTTTTCATATTCTGCTCTTCTGCTGTCTGGATCTCATTGAACACTATTGACATTTACATTTCTTGGAAACAGTTTAACCCCATGAAGGCCACACACCTCTTGAAAAGTGAGGCCTAAACGATTTGTTCGCCCCCTGGTGGATGGCTGCAGTATGAGTCATAAACCCCACCCGCCCATGTAAGCGAACGCAAAAAAATCCAGTAACACTACAAATATATTTATACCAAAGAGGGTTTCGGTCATTTTAGTTATTAATGTTGTTCTAATGTATGTTCAAGTGTTTGTTTTTTGAATAAGTTTGGTTTTAGTTAGATCTTAAGTAGGATATAAAAGAAGGGAGGTGGTAACATGATTTAGTTTACGACTGAGTCACCAGGGTTTATGGACAGGACCTTGATGCCACTTCATATTGCGCCGATTCCGGTTCCAAATGAAAGGATATAGCATCTACTAAATTACTAAATGAAAATGTAAATATATCCCAGGCCATATCTCTATGGAAAAGAAAAGGGCTAAAACGTATAATATGCCCTTTTGCCATTCCATATCATATCAGTTACTGTAATAAAATTTAGCTCTGATAATCCCGCCCCTAAATTACCTATAAAGAAACTGTAATTGGATGCTTTAGAGATCTATCAGAGTTTTTTTTCCTGTGGGTGCTTTTCCAAAAAATAACTTCCACCAGCTCTACCCGACAAAATGAATATTTTAAGGGAATCTTTTCGACAGGGCCGTCTGAGGTCCACACACAGCAACAGTTACGGAGCGACCCCGTGCTCCCTTTTCCGTGGGAAGTGTATTTGGTATTCAGCACATGATGGGATGAAAAGAGAGAATGTTTAGTGCTGGTTGGATGGAGAGAGAGTCGGGGACAGAGAGGTGGGTAGGTGTGGGCGTCACCTTGCTTGCAGCAAAACACATTTAAACATGCACACGCCAGCAGCGCTAAGTGCAAAGACCTGTTTCAAAACCAGTCTGCTAGTCACCACAGATGAAAGCATCTAGTTTCTGCTTATTAATAACCCCACTTTCATAATCTCTCTGTTGCTGGAAGTCTGTGGCTTAGTGAGACACCTAAATCTTGACATTTAGAGTAATCCATAAATTTTGCATACACAAAAAAATGTGTTATCTTATGTACACTTGTAACAAGGGGTGGACTGGGCAGCAAGGGGCAAATTTATTTTTCTTGGTGAGCATGATTTTTAAATCTTTACAACTGTAAATTAAAAAATCTAAGATTTTAACATTTTGTGTATTTCTCACAATCAAAAAAATGACATACTCATCCCAACAAGTAGAACATTTCTGGTGTTAATATAGAAAACAATGGTCTTATCAGATAGATGATCATTTATCAGATAGATGATCATACTGTATGTTTTGTGGTCAAGCGTAAATCACATTTGTGAGAGAAATTTCTGGAAGACCAAATGAAGACTTTCTCAAATGCAAATGTAAATGTTTTTACCCCTTCCCGTACACCCTTCTCAATAAAAAATTATTGTTTTATTAAAAAATATTAGTTCTTGATAGAAGGGATATTTTGTACAAAAGAAAATGTGTTCCATTGTTTTAATATGAATATACTTTAAATATATAAATATTAAATATACATTATTAATATTCTTTGTGACTTACTGTTCAAGTCAATCCCAACTTCCAGTTCACAGAGACTTTAATTATTCAAAATGTCAAGCTTTTCATCTTAAGTTATAATTTTTATTTAAACACATTCTACGTTTGTCCTGGTTCCTCGAGTATTGGATTCAAGTAAATTGAAATTAATATTTCACGTAATAAATAAGCATACAATTATTAAAACAGTACATCAGGAATGAGGTCCAAGTACCATGAAGGTGATCATTTGTCTTTTTTCGGTTTTCAGGATCTTGGTTTAGAGGGAACGTCCCTAAATGATATCCTCTACAAGAACTCAGCCTTTCTTAATCTTGTTGACCCCATATCTCACGAGCTGCTGCTCAGCCTGGCCAGAGACATGCAGTGCCCAAAAAAGGTGAGTCTCTCAATTTCATTTCACTGTGTAATTCCTAGCTGTGTTGATTGTTATATAAAATTTATGTCATGATTGTTTTCGCTGCCATATTTGCATAGTGATTAGTTGCACTGCTATATTGTAGCCTTCAAATAGAGCTCACAAACGATTTAGTATTCCACTGGCGTCTCCCTTAATGTGACACAAATGATAACAAAGATGTCATATTTGGAACTCATTGTGTGCTTTAAATGATATCACCTGTAATAACCTATGTCACGATAAGCATGATTCAAGTGAAGAAAGAAATTTAAGGAGCGAAAGCAAACTTGTTATATATTCATCCAGCACAACTCGTGTTGTGATAACCGGGCTGCTAAATTAGCTAGTTAGAGTAATCCAACACAATTTGCTAAAGTAAATAATGAAATTTAGATGGTTTGTGAAATATATTTTTGTATTGTAAAAGTGTTAGCCACCAGCTGCAGGGCACGACAGACATCAATACTTCTTCTGATCCAAACTAAAGTCACTTGCTTATATAATACTTTTTTAAGGACATGAATTGGATATGGATTTTGGTTCCTCACTTAAGATTTTTATAGTAGCAGAACCCCGAGGCCACTGCGGGGTATGAGAGCGGATGTATTAAATTAGAGATCTTGCTGTGAGTCTATCAGAGTCAAAGGGAAATGGTTCGTAACATGGCCTTAGATTTCTCATCTAAAGGTTTATAAAGCACAGTGTGAGATTCAGTATAGACTATGCTCCCTACTGATCACCCAGTCGTGGTTTATTTTCTGTGTTTTTCTTCACGTTAAGGAAAATCGAAGCCCACTTGTTTTGTCAGAGATTTGAATGGCATTGGTTTAACTCACAGCTCAAGCATAAATATTTGATAACCCATTTATTCCACCTCCTACGATCGGCTGTGCACCGTAAATGCGTTCTGATCAGCTTTGCATTTCTAAATGTGAAGTCGCCACCTGGCCTGTCCCAGCAGGAGGTCCAGAGTTTTCCATCGGAGCAGGGTGCAAGTTATTAATAGAAGGAAACAGAGCAGTCCGATTTTGGTTTACAAAGGTTGGATTGCGACATTTAATCAATTTAATTTGTTAATTGTAAATTTGCGGATAAACTTGAACATTTTTCCAGGAAAAAATTATTTGGCAAATGTTAAATTGACACTTAAGAAATGATCAGTCCAAAAATCAGATTTAATGTGAAATTAAACTTCAACCAAACTATTTAAAATTCACTTTTTTTTGCGTTTATAAAGCACTGATGTGACTGTTTTTTTTAATTCTTTACTAAGATTGCTTATACAAAACTGCAAAAATGTTTCTTAGGAAACAAGCCTCTTAAAAGGATCACAGATATGAATCATGCAGATTTTGTGTGTGTTTTGTCTTACTTTTCACTGCTCTGTGTGATGAATCAGTTTTGATCTGGCTGACACACATTTAGAGCTTCATGCTGTCTTCTCTCTCTGTGCTTCTGAACATAGATGAGTCTTCAAGATTACAATGATGCAAAGTTGCATCAGATTAGTGTTTTCATTCTTAAAAAATAGTATCTTTGAAATTTACTTTTTATCGGATGCTAAAATTAATCATGAGATCTGAGAGTCTCATAAAAATGATTGCAATGAGAAAATCTAATCTAGGTCTTATCTAGTGCCTTATTTTGTGTACTGGAAAATATGAGAACTTTTTGCCTCTGGCTCCTGGCTGAATTTAATCACAGATCTCTTCGTCTGCTTTTATTGTGCTTTTCTATTCATGTTATTCTCAAAGGGCACAGATATGCTGAAATCGACTGATAAAATCTGCAGGCAGCTCATCTACCACCTGACCCCTCACTCCAAGTGGTTCAGGAAAAGAATGACCAGGAGAAAAGCCCAGGCCTGGTGAGAAATCCACCCATTTATCACTGCCATAAACATACTGTAGCATATGTATATAAACGGATTTAGCAGCAACAACGTTTACAAATGTTCTGTGGCCCAACTTAACTTCTAGTATACCTCCACAAAGAATCCATAACTGTTTTGTAGTTTTAATACAATTTAGTACGCTTAACATGCAACAGATATAAACATTAATACGAATTAAATATAGCCTTTAATAAATTGTTATATCATAACCAAACACAGAGCTGAAGTTAACTTCTGGCCAGGTGCGTGCATCCAGTAAAACCATCTATATTTTGCATATTCTTTGTTGATTTTAACTCTGTTTAATTGTGCAGAATGTACAAATATGTTCAGATGTGTACTGCATTGTTATTACTTGAACAAAGCATAACACAGTTACCTGCAATTGTACAAAATATGCAAAACCTTTCTGCTGAGTTCTGTGTACAGCGATTCCATTCTACCTTGGTTATACACATGCATTTTAATGCAAAATAATTATACATACACAATGTATATTGATTAATCGTTCACATCTTATTTTGTTCTTATTTTTAAGACCTTTTGCACATACAGGGATTTGCATAAACCGCAGATCAGTTTCATGATTTATTGAGCCGAAATCTGGTTTCAGATTTAAACATGCATGATTATAGATGAATGTAACAAATTGGAGCCGCTTGGACGGCCACCACTGGCCCATTAATCTCCCACCCTTCCTTTCCATGTCTGCTATTGATTGGTAAAGCGATTTTAACAGCATCAGTGCTCAATGTGAAAAGTGCTGTTTAATAACCACCCAACGCCTTTAGCTCGTGTTTCTAAAAAACTCTACCCTCAGTCAACACTGTCATAAGTTCATTGTGTAGTTAATTATAAGGGGAGAAGTGCGTGTGCGTGTGCATGTTTAAAATGAACATTAGCTATGCTGAGGAATTGTGTGCATGAATGTGTTTTCTGCTTACATAGCTATTACAGGGGCCCTTTGTCCATTGCCTTCACTCAATAAACTTTGTCCACATCCTGAATTAATCATACTGCCCTGCGTTATTACCTTCATGCTCTTAAGGGAGGATAACGCGATTGGATGAGAGAGACAGACACACACACACATTGTAATTCTCATTTATTATGTAGGGACTGTAACCGTATTCCTCTTATTGAACAGCGATCATAGTTCTTTTAAAACTGCAGTGGTGGTATTACTGTACAGTGATGGCATTAAAAGGTAATACTATGGTACTTTGATATAGGCCTACCATAATAAATAAATTATTGGCATATTTAATAAACCATGTAATTTACAATACCTGTACATAATGTTTCTGCTTCATAGAATTACATAAATCTTTATAAAATACCATAGTATATTTGGAGCTTTATACAGCAGGGCTATATTGGGAAATGTGTGTTGAGAGTCTCTGACGAGAGTTCTGCAGTGTGTGTGTGTGTTGAGTTTGAGCTCAGAATTTCTGCTGTGGATGACGTGTTGAAGCGTCCATAGAGCTTTGTGTTCAAATAAGTCATTCTGACAAACCAGAGTCTGCAGGTCTCATCCTGCTCTGCACTACAGACGCCAGACCTAGCATGAGAAATAGTGCTTTTCAAATGAGAGAAAGTGAGAGAATGAGAGGGGAATGTGGAGGGCTGCCCACACTGCCATATCCCCCAAATCAAAACAGACATATGTGAGAGAGAGAGAGAGAGAGAGATACAGTAACATTTTTGGAAATGTTTTTTTTAAATATTTTAGTTTGTTGGTGTGTCACTGCATGCCTGTTCTGTTAGGGACCATATTATTGCAATCCCCCTCCATTTACATAGAAATGAGAAGTGAAATGAGAAAGAATGCCATCCTGATTTAAATGGACAGATTTATATGTGTCCAGTCAGTTGTGATGGATCTACATTTGTTCGATCTTCTCTGGGATAGCTTCACATTTATCAGGGTTTAACTTGCTTAGATGGCGACTGGAGATGATGCAATTATAAAATGAGCAAAGATGATTGATTTAACATCAGGATGTGTTTCATGTTGGGGAAGAGAGGGAGCAGAGGATAGGCTGTCAAAAGCCAAGGGAGGGAGAGAGATACAGCCAGTGATTTAAGAAGCAGGATCTGGAGCTGGCTTTTATGTTTGTACTTTGTAGAGTATGATCAGATTTCAGAGGCATTGCAGTGAAACTTTTAGATCTTTGATTGGCAGTGCAAAGCTTCTGCCAAGCGATGTGACTGTCTGATTCATGAAGGATCCAGACTGCGCTCGGACACACACACTCACGCACACATGCACGCACACAATCTGTCATTAAACATAAAATATTTATATCCTCCAAGTGTTTTTTGGTAAATACTTCTGTTGAATGTTCTATTTCACTGAGTGAGTGAGTGAGTGAGTGAGAGAGAGCAAGAGACTGGGCGCACACCTGAGTGTTTGCAGTAGTGTGACAGAAAAAACAGTGATAATATTATCATTTATTCCTCATATTGTTTGTATCACATCGTGATGTTTTCGCTTCTTTGCCAAAGCTGATAATGTATTTATGAAACGCGCTATGTAGATAATTTTGTCCGTTTAGGGCTACTGTAGAATCAATATGGTGAATTCCATGCAAGTGGACCCAAGGTGATTGTAGATAATTGCTCATACTATTAAAAACCTTAAAACCTTATGCTTCATTTTATAAGCTCTTTATAAACATCTGAATACATGGTTATGTATATTATTTCTGTCAATAGATACTCCTTAATCTTCCACATTGCACCTTTAAATTCTTCTGATCTTCAGTTTACATCCAATTTAACAACTACACAACACAAATACAAAGTTTTCAATACATCTTTAAAAACATATTTAAATAAAAAGCAAAGACGTCATATTTCCAATGTTGAACAACACGTTTGGCCAGGACTATATTTGAGATTTTGAGTGATTCTGTAATCTGTACACAAACAAAATGTTATTCTCACTGCTTCTATTATGGCCATGATGAAAAAATAGTGTTAGTGTTTTGTTTGCAGGCCTTCAAAGAAAGGCAGACCAGCATCTGCTCCTGGAGGCGGGTGTGAGTCTGAATCTGTTTAAAGGTGTGAAAGCATCCACTCAGGTAGAAAACCACCATCACCATGCCAACCGCACTGACAACCCGTGGTACCACTTTTAAGTTCTTTGGCTCTACTCTTAGTTCTCTCAGTCTTTCATTGCGGTCGTTTTTTTATATTATTCAACATTTGAAGGATCAGTAGGACTTCTAATAGGACTCCTTTAATAAGGATTAACCATATCCAAAAATCACAACCACTTGGGAAGTTATTCAATATCAAAATAAGATCTCATTACACAATGATATGAGAGAGCAATAATTCTTTGCTGAATAATTCAAGTTCACAGATTACATATTTAATTTGGTAACTACATTACATCTCAGGATTTTGTCGACTGGTGGATTAAAGTATATATTAAGTTTGACTTTTTTATATCTATTGGTACAATGTCACATTTCTGGGTTCTAATTGGACTTTAGCAGCTTTATGTCGGTGGTATAGGACACTAAAATCGAAAGCAAACTTCTGGAAATCGATAGTTTAGACCAAGTTCGGAAATGGACAGGAGAAGACATTTAAAACATCGCTTTACAACCATTCAAGAAAACATTAAAAGTAACAAATGACTGTGCTTCTGCATTAGAAAACTTTAAATCAGCTTAAGTCAAGTCAAGTCAAGTCTGCTTTTTGTCAATTCTTCCACATGTACAGTACATACATACAGAGAATTGAAATTTCGTTACTCTCAGACCCTTGGTGCATACAATTAACATTAAACACTGAAAGTAGACGTTGAAATACAGATAAATACGGTTTAACCATATGTACATACAAACTATACTGATATACAAATGAGGACATTGTAGAACAATAAAAAAAATTGAAAAGAGATAAAGTGACAATAGGCACATGGCAGATAGAGTGCAAACCAGTTAAATAAAACAAAACTGTGCAGATGCAAGTAGTGCAAGAAAAAGAACAGTCTTTTATCAGACTGTCAGAAGAGGTAGATTACAGACAATGCTGGATGAGGTAGAGATCATTGCTGCAGTGCTGCACAAGGTGACTGGTACGGGTCACAGTTGTAAGGGGGGGGATGGAGGACCTGGGGGGGGTCGTAGTGTCAGAGTTCAGTGTTGCGTGGGGTAAAAGAGGGGAGGGGGGCAAGGACGGGAGGGAGTTCAGCTTCCTGACAGCCTGATGGATGAAGCTGTCCTTCAGTCTGCTGGTCCTCGCCTGGAGACTCCGCAGTCTCCTCCCTGATGGCAGCAGACTGAAGAAGCTGTGTGTCGGGTGGGTGGGATCACCTGCAATGCTGAGGGCTTTGCGGGTGAGACGGGTGCTGTAGATGTCCTGGAGGGAGGGGAGAGAGACACCAACGATCTTCTCAGCTGCTCTCACTATCCGTTGAAGGGACTTGCGGCAGGACGCATTGCAGGCGCCATACCACACAGTGATGCAGCTAGTCAGGATGCTCTCGATGGTGCCTCTGTAGAAAGTGCACATGATGGGGGTCGGGGCTCTCGCTCTTCTGAGTTTGCGGAGGAAGTAGAGACGTTGCTGTGCTTTCTTGGCCAGTGCTGCAGTGTTGTTAGTCCAGGAGAGGTCCTCTGTGATGTGCACACCCAGAAACTTGGTGCTGCTCGCTCTCTCCACAGTCGCACCGTTGATGGTCAGAGGAGCATACTGAGTGTGCGCTCTCCTGAAGTCAACAACAATCTCCTTCGTCTTCTCCACGTTCAGAGAGAGATTGTTGACCCTGCACCACCCAGCCAGGTGGGTCACCTCACTCCTGTAGTTTGTCTCATCTCGGTTGCTAATGAGACCTACCACAGTCGTATCATCTGTAAACTTGATGAAAAGGTTAGAGTTGTGTGACGGTGTGCAGTCGTGGGTCAGCAGAGTGAAGAGGAGGGGGCTCAGCACACATCCTTGGGGTGCCCCAGTGTTCAGTGTGATGGTGCTGGATTGTATTGTATTGTTGTATTGTATTCAATTTATTGTCATTACACATATAACAAGTACAGTGTAACGAAATGGATTTAAGAAGAAGAATACAGCAAACATGAGGGAAGTGGAAAGAAAAAACAGATACACATAATACACCATAGACAAGACTTGCAACAGGGTAAGATAATCCAGCTCCGGCAAGCAGCCATCCGGTCCAGTGCCATTACGGCACCGTTCACAGACCCGCTTGTCAGGGTGGCAGTTCAAAGCTACGGAGGAGTGAGAGGGCCAAAAGTCTGTGTGTGTGTGTGATAGTTCTGATAAGGTCCAAAAGTCTGTGTGTGTATGTGTGTGATAGTTCTGAGTCTTTAGAGTGGGGGAGGAACGCAAGAGCGTCTAGCTGCATTGCTCTCACAGGGTTAATTTTCCAGCTGCGGTCTTGTCCAAGGCCGTTTCTGGATCCTGGGAGCCGAAAAGATAAGATTGTGATTTGTTTAGTCGGGAAACTGTATTCCAATATGTGACGGCAACCCTCATTGTCAATTGTGGTTCTGATCTCCGATATAGTCAATTTTCCTTCCCAAAGCTGTTAGAATCTTCTTGATAACAACCATATTTCGGTTAATAGTCTCAGTCTCAATGCTGACCGCTCTTCCCACAGCTTCAATCGATACGGGCAGCCTTGTGAGGCTTTGGACAGCTGTTCCCGTTTTATGAATTTTTCGATAACCCAGGGCAAAGCCTAATCCAATCAGCACAAGACCTGTTATCATGGTTCCGAATAGGTAGATATCTATGATGTCCTCAACTGAAAGAGCCGCCAGACACACGATCCGCCACCCGTCCGTCGTGTAGCCAGCTGCGAACTTTCCGTCAGGTCATACGGGTTCCCTCGAACCCAGTTTCCTCGTCGAGAAAATGGTGTCAATTGCGTTGAGAGACCAGTTGATCAAATCCATAATTTTCCAACTTTGGAGGGGAGTGCAGAGAGAGTCTCTCAATAGATGAGACGAGACGAGACAAGAGACAAAGAGCAGGGAAAATAAGGGCAAGGACGGGGAGTGAGAAAATGCAACCGCCTCCGCTGAGAGCCAAACGAGAAGGTTTTGATCATATGTGGTTTGGATCATATGTGTTAATGCCGACCCGTACTGCCTGAGGTCTTCCGGTCAGAAAGTCCAACAACCAGTTGCACAGAGAGGTGTTGAGCCCCAGCTCGGCCAATTTGTGAGTGAGCTGCTGAGGGATGATTGCGTTGAATGCTGAACTGAAGTCTATGAACAGCATCCTGACATATGAGTCTTTTTTTCCAGATGTGTGAGGGCTGGGTAGAGGGCAGTGGCGATGGCATCATCGGTCGAGCGGTTGGACCTATATGCAAACTGGAAGGGGTCCAGGGAGGGGGGGAGGACAGACTTGATGTGTTGCATGACTAGCCGTTCAAAGCACTTCATTGGAATAGGAGTGAGTGCTACTGGACGGTAGTCGTTGAAGCAGGATGGAGATGACTTCTTCGGGACTGGAATGATGGTGGTAGCTTTGAAGCATGTGAGGACAACAGCCTGACTTAGTGAGATGTTGAAGATGTCTGTGAAGACATCAGTGAGTTCCACTGCACAGTCTCTCAGTACACACCCAGGAATGTTAAGATATCTTTTTTAAATTTCACAAATTTTTCTATGTGCACAGTATTCTCTGTCTTCATCCCACTTTACAGACAGGCTTTCTCTGTGTTTACATACATCCAAACACGCACAAACACATTGTGTTCCATCATAACAATTTAGGTCATACAGTACAAGTTATTTTTGGGTATTGCCAGTTTAAATAAAAGTAAATATGTCAGGATCGCCTATCTATATCTAACCTTGTCTGTTGTTTTCAGACAGTAGCTAGTATTCAGACTCTCTCCTGAGGTACACTGGCCTGAGGCTCAGCTCTGAGTTAAGATGTTAAAAGTCTTCCAGTACTTTCAGAAATAGCTCAGTATCTCTACCTGTGAATTCATATAAGCTGAGAAAGTGGCAATAAACTTGTCAACGTCCTGAAACATCAAAGTCAAAGCATGGCTATTGTTTTAACTTGAGAAAGATTCATGCTTAAATGTTGGTCCTGTTCACCAGTTAAGTTTGTTCATATATGCACTTTCCAAAATGAAAGGAAGTAGCATAGTTTACATTGCAGAGTCACTTAAAGTCAGTTCCTAAAGTACCCTGGGGAGAAATCCGTGACTATGTCGGTTCATCACGGCAGGCAAATGGCATTGGGATCTGTTAAGAAGGTGCAATCCGTAATGACGTGATTTACACTGAAAAAAGACGTGTTTGTGCAAATACAACAGCATCTTTAAATATGGTACGCATTGTTTTCAGCACATTAAACACCCGGTTTGCATTTGGGCTCAATGAGGATTTCATGCTGAAATATCACATGCACGCTTCCACAACATAATAATGATTTTGCTGCTTTATCTCGCAGAACCAATAACAAATTTCATGCCGGTAGATTTTCATCACAATCCGCAATGGTTCCACAGTAATCCTATAGGAGGAAGTCATCCACATGCGGGTATGACTAACATTTGTACTTTTTGGATTCATGGGATCTTATAGGTAGCTTCTTTCCATGCTTGGCTAGCATACTGTTGTGCAAAAATCCAGGAAAACATTCTGAGGGAAAATCCTCAGGTCAGGGTGGGTATGTGATAATAGCACTTCACATATATATATGCACCTAACCTTGAATTTAAATGGACGTGCATGCACATGATTCGTGCTCAAGGGCAGGGATGAGGAGGATATCTATCAATCAAATCAAAAAGGTTGAGGATTGTATTACATGATCAGATTGCACAGTATTGGCAGGAATGTACAGAGAAGAGTGCTTTTGGTAATAGTATACTGGACATGCATCTGGCTTCATTTAGTTTGTTTCCGTGTCCGATATCTCTTAGTTTATTTTTACACGTCACTGTATTTGAGAGTAAGCGATAAGGAATAAATGTTGGACTATGTTAAGAACCATGCGGGTGATTTTGGTTTAGAAACTTGTCACATATGTCTGTCTCGAAATATTGTGCACAGAATCAGATTATCATACAATAAATGACCAAAGGCTGAATTCATACTGTCAATTATTCAGTTTTCTGACTGGTAGAATGTGTGACAGCCCTAAGCTAGTAAAGCAGAAGGTTCGGGTTCCCATAGAACATCAAAAGGAAATATATTATACTGTGTTAGATATTTAGATTTATGTGATGGGGTGTCAGGAGACCAGCAGAGTGAATAGAAAGACAGAATGAGAAATGAATTCCAAAGAAATAGAGAGAAACGAAAATGACATTTATATAAATAATGGAGGTATTTTGAATCATTGATGACTCTTCAAAACAGGATGGAATGAAGCTTGAATCAGGCATCGTAGCCATGGAAATGACATGCATGGAAATACATGTATAACATATTTATTAAAATATAATTTGAATATAGATAACAAGATCTATTGAAAAATGAATATACCGAATGACCCACAAATTTCTGTTAATATTTTACATTTGTATAATATGTACAAGCGAAAAGATAAAATACTATTGCAGGGCTTGAACAAATACTGGAATCTATACATAAACTATCATTTTAAATACTGTATTTAGTAGTGTCCAACTTTGGTCAATTGACATCTTTGCTCTCTATGCAAATATAATATTAGGATGTATTTAAAATTTTGTATGCATGTTGTATGTTTGAAGTATAAACTGAAGCAAAAACTTGTCAAAAAATCACAACACATGCACACGAAGTTTTGGACACCCATCAGAATGAATATGAAATATTATCATGAGAGGCTCAACAAACATTAATAATTAAAATTGTTGATAATATATCTTTTATTCCTTGCAAACTGTTTGGTTTTTCTATGCATTTTCCATGCACGTTTTGGATATTATAATAAAGCCCACATCCTCGACACATTGTTTTTTGCATTTTTGCCATAATGTATAATAATAATTTGGTCCAATAAATACCAACAATTGTCCATTTTGGACCATACATCTCATATTTTAATGGTTTAAGTCTAATCTAATCTAAGGGGGCATTAAAAGCTAATATTGTTCAGACATCAATGCTGTATTTGCTTATTATTGACACTATTGAATACAGGGTTGCACAGTATACATATGTGTGAAAAGGTCATGTTAAATCAATGCTGTTGACCAATCATCATCAAGGACTGTACAACATATTCACACTCTTGCATATAACCACAGGCTGAAAATGTGCAGTAAAGGACGCACACATTGACTCCATCTCTGAGAGCAGAATGCTTAGTGTCTGTGATTGGACGAAAGCTGACAGTAAGGAAAATGAATGTCACTCATAGCTGCTGGTTGCCAAGAAACGTGAAGTGAGCCCGAAGTGAAGTGTAATTCAAACTGACACCTGGTCGCGAGAAAAAAACAACAGATAACACATTAGAAATGTTCTTTTACCCATCTTGCCCTAGTGAATTAGAAATACTGCCGTCTTCTCGTCCAGGTTTTGTTCCGTGACCTTTTGGAAGACCTTTTGACGGTACATCACAAAAACAGCCAAAAGATTTGATTTTAACATGCAATTTGTCCTCGCCCTCAAATCAGACTGATCTTATTTTCTCTCCCAGCTGTCTTTTTAGATAAATGGATCCCTAAAGCATATTCAAAGAATTTCAGTTGCATCTCATCAAAGCTTATCCTCTCTTCACTGTCCAACCTATTGCTTTTTAATCGCAGATATACATCAAATGTCACAGAGCAGACTGGCTTGTGACTCAGCTGAAAAAAAAAACTCTATTTCAAAATAAAGCCAACAGACACTCGAATTCAGCTACATTTTTAACTGGATCCGCAAACTTGAACACATCTCAGCCATTTTAATGACTCTTAATTGGTTTCCGATGCTTTATAGAGTGGTTTTCAAAATTTTTGTCTTAGTTTTTAAATCTTTAAATGGGTTGGCGCCCTCTTATTATCTGAACTTTTAAAACTAAATAACTCCGTTATCTCAAACAATTATACTCTGTCGCAGCCTTGAACACGACTAAAATCAAGAAGTTATCGTGCATTTCCAGTCGTTGGGCCGAGCCAACAGAATAACCTCCCATCTCTAAGATCCTTGTGTTCTGTATATGAGTTTAAATCTAAAATTAAAATACATCTTCTCTCCCAGGCTTTTTAGTTACATTTCTTATGTCCTTAATTATTATTGTTATTATAATTATATGTTGTTCATGTACTTCTTTATGGTGGTTCTGTAAAGCACTGTGGTCAACCTCGGTTGTGTTAATATGTGCTATATAAAGAAAGAAAGAAAGAAAGAAAGAAAGAAAGAAAGAAAAGAAAGAAGGAAAGATTCGACCTGACGTTATATTCTACGAATAAATTGAATTTGGCCCTGAACCCAATGCCACCTGCTACTAGGAACATTTATGAAAAGATATCAACCACAGGGAGGTTTTTAATAGCATATGGATGGCAGTGTGTGTGTGTATGTGTTGGCAAAGCACATATTTATATTCCTTTCATCTTTCTCGTGTTCCTTGATTGATATTGCATTTTAAACAGCTCATTTCCATTTCAAACTGTGTATTGTTACTGTGCTCCTGCATTATTTTGAATGCATCATGTAGATGATCTGTGCTTCTGACGGTTTATTAATAAGATGTGTGTTTGTGCTTGTCTGTTTTTATATCTTATTGATCCTGGTAATGGAACTGGGTCAAAATGAAGCAGTGACTGAGTGGTTTTGTACATTTTTCAAATGTATTTTATTTGCAGTATCTATTTTTCTTTTTTTTATCTTAAACTAGAAAGCTCCCGTTGAGATACAATATATCTTTCCCAGGGAGTCCTGTTAAAGATATGCAGCAAAGAACATAGATCACAAACAAAAGCACATCATCAAAAAAAGTACCTGGGCTGCGTTTCCCGATAACGTTGTCTCTTAGTACTTTACGAACAGTGGTACTGAATAGGTTGATATCGATGCCTTGAGAATCGATTGTTCGCGCTACCTTGTGTTATGGAGTGGGTAAAGTATTGAGAAAACTATGTTTATTATAAAGAAACGCTTTAGAAATAGTAGAAATTGCATTTATCAGGGCTCACTGAAATAGTATAAAGAAAGAAAGAAAGAAATATGTGTGTGTTTGTATGTATTCAAGTATTCATACCCTCACTGCTGTACATTTTCTGGGTTAACCAGCTACATTGACTGGCTGTTTGGCTTCGCTTGTTTTGAAAGGATAATTTATATTATCATAGTATGCCATTGTGGCTTAATAGGATAATAGGCTGTAATTAAAAACGCTAACAAACATCAGTGTATGACAATTTTATTCATGAAACCCTTCAATACACTGAGTGCTAAGTTAAAGTAAAAATGTAAATTAAATGCTAAATAGAATATATATTAAATTATTATATTAAATTGAATATGTGAAATTAAACTGCGATGTAGAAAAGCTTTTTGCATAGCGGTATGAACCATCAAAGGCATTAAGGTATAGCTAAGAAGGGTCCAGACCAACCTTACGAAAGTATGACTTACAGAAGGTATACTTAACTAAGAAGGTTTCGGGAAACACGTATTAACGATAAGGAACAGCTTATGGTATAACTTAAGAGCGACAAATAATTCAGAAGGTTTCGGGAATGATCAAATGTAAAAAGCATGTGCACTTTTCCATATAAAACTGATTTTAATTTTTTTAAACAAAGCAAGAGATCAGAGTCCATATGTAAGAATCTTTGTCACTCGTTCCACACATATGGGGCATAATTGGAAAAAGCAGATCTACCTAGTTCTGTCCAAGGCATTAGCACCTAAAGTAAAGTATTATACATTTTTGTACAATATGCCAACAATTTGGATATACAACGTGTTTCAAATAAAAGTCAACTTATGTTTTTCTTCTTAAGCATAGTAAAGTCCTATGTGTCATTTCATATAAATTACAGTGATGTGCACGCACACTTAAACCAGTAACAAATCGTAAAGCAGCATGATAAACTTCATCCAGCTTTTTCAAAATATTCAAAGGTGAATGCATGTAGATGTCACTATAGTCCAGGACTGACAGAGTCTTTTTACTAGACAAGTACTTTTTACTAAACGAAGTAGACAAGACAAAGGAGAATTTTTTTTTAAACGAAAATAAAAAACTGTCCTCGGTCTCAGTTTTTTTAAAGGCTATCAATATTACTACTAAAAGTCAACTTATGGTTAAGCCAAATACCAAGATATTTATAAGATGCAACCCTCTAGCTTTATGCCATTTAGAGTTTTTATCTTGAAATCATGTAGAGATTGCCCCTTTTGAAGTTAAAGCCATAGTATAAATAATAGTATCATTCGCATAAAAGTGCACCTTTGCTGAATCAATTCATGTCCATTTATATAAATAGAGAATAAGATTGGTCCCAAGAGTGATCCTTGGGGAACACCTGTCTTCACTATTATAGGAGTCAAGGTATAATTATCTATAGACACACATTGAGTTCTTCCTATCAGATAGTTTGAGGATCATTTACTAAAACCTACAAATTGGAGCCTTTGCAGTAAAAGCCTTGGAAATGTCAATGAGAGTGCAGCACATAATTTTTTATCATCCAGCACAATTATAATGTCATTTGTAACTGACATGGTAGCAGTTTTGTGACCGTGTGTAGAGATTATTAGGTGAAGTGTATAATTTCCGTGCCATAAAGTTTGAGAAATAATGACAGGTTTTACAACACTCCCCCATTGGCTGGAAAAACTGGTAGCTCCGCACCAAAAGTCAGTACAATGGTTGCTTCCCAATTATGGTGGGGATACTCAAACAAACACATTAATGTTTCGATGGCAATGTGTTTTTAAACAAATCATACTACAACTTAAAACTGCATATTTGCAAAATCTCTTTTTATAAAGCGGAAAGAAAAGATTTAGAAGATGAGAATAAAGACTGTTACAAAGTCAGTTGTAAACCAAAATATAAAAACACATTTCTGTCTAGCGGCAGGGATTTAGCATTCAGTGGAGTTTGGCAGAACAACAGTGAACTCTGGCAGTGAGCTTTACTTCACAGAGGCAGCATGCAGATTAACTGGAGTTTCAAAGAAAGCTATGGCTTTCATGAGCTTTTATCAACTGCCTTCTGTCAGATTTTATCAGATATGTACAAAGAAAAGAATGCGTGTTAAAGGTATAGTTCACCCATAAATGTAAAGTCATCATTCTCTCACCCTCGGGTTGTTCTAAACCTGTATACATTTATTTGTACTGCTAAACACAAAAGACGATATTTGGAAAATTGTCAGTAACTAAACAGATCTCAACCCCCATTGACTCCTATTCTCCCTTCCATGGCAGTAAATGGAGGATGAGATCTGTTTGGTTTCTAACATTTGTACAAATATCTTATTTTGTGTTTAGCAGAACAAAGAAATATATACAAGTTTGTAACAACCCGAGGTTGAGTAAATGATGACATGAGTTTTCATTCGTTATGATCTTTAATCATCTTCCACAGGTCAACACATGCATGCATTTGCACTGGTGCACACAAAGCCACCAACATTCAGCATGATTGTCTCTCTGCTATATGCATCAAACTAAAACACTATGCCTGGTGCGCTCTAATGCACCCTCGCTATACTGTATCTATGCTTTATAGCATCAGTGGTTTAAAACTCTCTGCTGCCCCCTTTTGTACTGGATGCACGTAGTTTACCTGTTTACTAATCGCTCACTTTTAACAGTGCAACTTTTTATTTTAGTTTTTTCCATTTCGTTCAAGTTTTTGTAAATATTCTTGGATTCAGTCTTGAAGTTTTTTAGACAAGCAATTGTTGGGTTGTTACAAAGGCTGTCTGATTCATTGCGCTGTAAATGGATTTACATTTCCGTTTTTTTTTAACCAGCGGGAACATTGTGTCTAGACATTTCATTTCCCCACTTGTTCTGTCTGAACGGATGACTCATGGTCTGTTGTAACACTGTGTCTCTATTAAGTATATTGTTTTCCTTGTTTTACTGATTGCTTGCCTTGTTGTGTTTGGATGTACTTTAAGGGGTAATTTTAAATGAACCTCCTTTACTTTTTTAAGACAATTCGAATCAATTTACCTTTTTTGTTTGGTTTCTGTTGAATATTGAGACGTTAATTAATCATTATGTGTGATGCCACAAAGTTGTGAATGTGTAGAACGAATTGTTTGAAAGTTGTACATGTTTTTCAAGGGAAATTTGATTTCTAAATGACATAACCCCTTTTAATGATTACAACAAGAATTTGTGATTTCTTGGTAAAGATTGGGCACTCAATAAAATATTTTGCACTCCAATCCCACAACAGCTCTCTTTTCCCCCGGGCTTCCATTCCCTCTGCCCCTGTAGTTTGAAGCTCTGACAATATACTACTCTTATCCAAAAGGAAGAAATTTCAATGAAGACCAAATCATCCTCTATCCAAATCCACCCCCATTTTGTTAACTACACCACTTTCACATGTACAGTTAAACTCAGCAATATTCAATATCTCCTTTCTTATTGTTTGACTTTTCATGTACGTCTTTCTGTTTTCTCCTCTTTTTATTTTTAGTCTTAAAACAACACTTCAAAAGAAGCTCTGCAGTGACTCGGTGGACCTCTCCGGGATCCCCCTTTCAACTCGTGACCTACAACATGTGGTGTATTACCTCCAGACCAGTGGGGGCGCTGTAATATCCGTAGATCTTAGTTTCACCGAGCTCCGGGATGAGGGCCTACGTCTACTTCTGCCCTTCCTGGGTACACTGCCCAAACTCACAACACTGGCTCTCAATGGAAACCGTCTGACCCTTGGCATCCTGAAAGACCTGACAGAATCCATCAAAGATTCCAAGATGTTCACTTGTCTTGCTTGGATTGACCTGGGCAACAATGTGGACATTTTTACCATGCCACAGGTAAAACATAAAAATCGTAAATTAAGCTAATGTAATAATGTAGTCGTGTCTTTTGTTTGTGAATAAAACACGGTACTGCAAGGTCTACATTGGTCTACATAGTTCTAACTTCTTTAAAATATGCCCTCATGCTGTTAACTTTCAAAATCATTAAACATATATTTTATATCTGTTCTTCTTAACAGCCCCTTCTTGTAGCCCTAAGACGGCGTTGTAGTCTGAAGAGCAGCCTGCCTACCATCTACGAGTACACGGAAGGTCAACCCTACTGCTACCGCATGGAGAGCTCCATTGAAGAACCCAGCCACTATGAGGAAGAGGAGGAAGAGGATCTGGAGCCATGGTGTATTGGAGAACAGAAAAGTTCAGGTAGCTTTACCCTTCAGTATTGCGAGAGGTGAACCAATTACTTTTGATCTTACTCGATGATGGAATGAAGATCATAAAGAATGAGAAAGTGCAAGCAGGAGACCTCCCTCCGCACCATTTCTCCCAGTCAACACCTTTCACCTTCTCGCTCCAGCACACCAGCTCCATGCATTGCCATTGTGGTTATACAGTATGTGAACCAACACCATCAAATTTACAGAACCTGTATTCCCGACAGCACCAATGGGACCAGCCGAACACAACGAACGGTGAAACACGCTGCTTAGAAACTCTCCGAAAGCTTAACTTACTGTGTTGGCGGGCGATGTTCCCTGACACAAGTTGGGGTTCATTGGAAGGGGCCTTTTCTCATGAAGAACCAGTGATGGACAGGTAATGAGAAACTTCGGATGTCACTTCCTGGGCTGATGCATACCAATGGTGTATTTGAAGCTCAGATGACCCAGCGTTTAATGGAGTCTAGGTTAGCGATTTTGTAAGGTCCGGTTTGGTTGTATTTGTCAGTGTTGCATTGCTGAGGCTGTCTTTGCGGGGACAGACAGGACCTATCACCATTCTGTGTGGGCTCCACTAATCTCGCAACAAAAGCCATGAAACCAGCACAACAGACTATCCAGCCGTAAACTGCTATGTCGAGACTTTTGCTACCCAAGCCCCCGCCCCCCTTTTCAAAACGTTCACCCACACATCACTTGTCGTGTAGTTGTGAATTATGATGGTACAAAGGGGTAACACTGTCGAATTGCCAGGCACTGGTTTTGTTGTATACTTATGATGAATGAGGATGTCGTCTTATTGATGTTGTCTTAGAAAACATCAGGTAGTTTATAACAATGCTTATAACACGCTTGTTGTCATAACTTTAGGTCATTGTGTGCCTCTAAAGAATACCTCTTAATAACGTTTTGCTTTTACATTTTTTTTTATGAATGGAAGATTTAGAGGAGATTTTTTTTGACACAGTACATTTTCAAACCAACTTTCATTGCATTAGCAGATATAAATTTTGATGGGTACGTGTGTTTACTAGTTTTGCGCTGATAATGCAATGTTAATATTACATAACTAGTATTCTAATATCTCATAGCTCATGCTTTTCTCATTAAGCCATGTCTAGTACATTAAAAATTAAATGTTCTTAACACCAGTTCGTATCTACCTTTAACGTTATAAAATATTTAAAATCATTTTGAGATCATTTTGAAACTGTGCTTTAATTTTGTTTTTAATTTGACACAACACGTTGAAATGTCTCAGAGTGAATAAACATTGTTTTATGGCCATTGATAACCTGAGCTCTTTAGTCAGTATTTTGACTTGGTCTGTGACTCGCAAGGTCATTGTAGCAGTACCATCCTGTGCAACATTAACATTTTGTCCATCATTTTAAAACGCAAGCCGGACCAAAAAGGTACAACACGTCCTTGCTACAAATTGAAGCTCAGATAATTGAACAGTTACATGTCAATGTTATTTGTGATATAAATACATATAGTCATTTTTAAATCTGTCAACTATATTTGTTTAATGTTATCTCAATGTTGTCTCAATGTTGTTGTTGACTTTAATATCGGCTATATTATATGTAATGTGAAATCCCAAATATTGTCACAGGACAAAGTCAACAAACGTTAACTGAATTATATGTGAAACTCGTATTATGATCTTTACAGAATATGGAATTAATTTGGACTGTTTATCGCTTCACTCGAGTCTCCTATATTGTAAAAATAGAAATATTTGCATAACTATTTGCATTTGTTGTTGTCACCTGTGTGTAGATCATAATTATCAGCCATGTGATCTGCCTATACAGGATGTTTAACCTGCGTATTAATTTTCTCTTTACTCATATAAACCAAACCATGATAGGCTTTCAATACTCACAAAGCGTTGAATCAATATTCTCAGATACAGGTTCCTAAATGAAGGGCATCTTATTTGTCTTGTCGTCTTTGTGTAGATTTGTATGACTTTTCCCTGTATTTGTGCTTCAAATATGATGTATTCCACAGTACTTTATAAGACTGTTCAACAGCACTGTAATACATTTTATTATGTGGTTATTCTGTCATATAAACATCTGTCATACATGAAACAGAATAAAATATGTAGTTCACCTATTATGGTTCTTGTCAGTGTGTGTGTGTGTGTGTGTGTGTGTGTGTGTGTGTGTGATGTTGTGTAAACCGTTCTCGGCTGTTTATCGGTTTCCCTGTTCTTCCAAACAAGTGCAGATTGTTTTGCTCTTTCACATTTTATTTTATTAACAGTGACCGACCGTCCTGTTAATGTCTGGCAAATTATGCATGTCATGGTGTTGATGTGACAAGAATACGAGCAATACTGCAGAACAATTTTTTGCCAGGATCCTCGTCTGCCACCCCATGGCTAAGCAAAACATGATAAAAATGATTAATAGTAGAAAGACAATACATATGCTAAAGTAGCGTATGTAAGCATTTTTGAAATTTACTTTGCTCAACTGTGATGCTTTTCTTTTTATTATGTATTTCACAAAATCAACAAATAGAATGGCTATTTTCTATATTTGCATATTATCTGTAGTGTTTTTGCGAGGAATAAAGTGCACCTTTGTTATCTAAGCCTAGACACTGTGCAGTCACGCTATCCATCTCTAAATAAAGACACATTCGTGTTGTTTGGTTAGTGATTGACATACTGACAAGGAAACAGTTTGTATTTAATTTCCCTGCATTTTGTTTACTCTAAAGTTCCCTTTGAGTTTTCTGGCCAGCGTGCACCTGACGGGCTCTTTTGTGATGTCAGAGTGATCTGTGGCCTTTTGATCAGAGCCTACTAAATGTCAGAACACAGCTGGTCAGCAGTTACCCCACCATGCTGAACTTTGAATCTATAGGAGGTATGCCGCCACTTGTCTGGACATTTGGTAAATTTGGTTCTGGATAAGTGATTCTCAAACAACACTCAATTTAAAAAAACAGTGAGATGGATTGCCTGGGTCAGGCTTAAGCCAGTAAACATGAGGACGGGGAAGGCGATCGCTACAGGCTGAGTGCTCATTGTCTCTTGGGAACCCATTTCTTTCCGATGTCACATAAGGTATAAATCATGTGTATACACGAGCCTCGGTTCTAAGAGACTAAAAAGGTCAGAAAGAAAGAAAAGTCCAGACCATGAAGTTATACATCCTACAATCTGCCTTTCACAAAGAGCATACTAGATAGAGTATACTCTGCGTTTATGTAGTTTTTAGTATTTAGTGCAAATATATTTTGCATGTAATGCCTTGAACCAGATCTATTAAGAGAACTATTGTACAATTTTGCCATCTAGTGGACAAAAATATTAATGGCGCCTCGATGTGGACATATTCTGGAATGATATACGGATAGGTTTATACGATATAATTGTCTAAGCTTGCATTCATCTTGCCAAAGTATTGAATACATACAGTACACAATAATGGAATTTATGATTGTTCAACAGTTTCCTTAAGACACCACAGAAAACAATTATTTTATTGGATTTTAACAATTGTTTTATTAAAAAATGCTAAACCATCAAGCATGATCAAAGGACCTCATGTTTTGTTTTTCAAAACCATACTTCAATCACAAAAATCTATTGATTCTCACAAGCAGTGTCTTTTATCCTATTAATTCACGTGACTCAAAACACTTTACTCTCAATGATCCCCACAGGCAAATGAAGATCGCCAAAGGCAAAGGGCTCAGGATTTTGGCACCGATGATCTATGTGCACTAAAACGTGCCTACTGAAGGAATTAATTTCGACTCTGAGGGTTTGTTTTTTGTTTTTTCACAGTTCCTGTCTTTTCTTCAGTATGATGTTCCGCACGAGCACTCTGGCTTCCTTACGAATCTCCTCGATGGGCTCCTCAGGCTTCCAGAAATGAACCACCTGACCCTCGGGATTCACAAGAAACTTCCAGAAGTTCCATTTTGGTATTCTCTGTAATGAATCTTCACATTGCAAAGAAACATTATTAAACAACTCTATATTAACATGTCAATTAAATTAAAATTGCATTATATTCTATTATACTATATTATAATATATATTATAATTTATTTAATGACTAAAATATTCAGGAGATAGTGCAAATAAAGGCCCATAGGCTTTAACAAACAAGATTTTAATGGGGCCCACAATAACAGGGCCTGTGACAATATTAGTGGTTGTTGTGCCTACATGACAACAATCTTGCACATATAACACACCAAATATTGAATTACCATGTACAACCTCGAAGCGATGAATAGCAGCAATAACATTTACATAAAATAACAACAAGTCAATAAACCACCACAGAAAAGCTAATGGTTATAATGCAGTGTTTCTAAACCAGGGAAGGAATTAGGGGGCCTCAACAAACCTCCAAGTGCTGACTTAAAATTATTTAAAATACTACAAAAACAAGTATTTAGAAGCTAAAAAATGTTTGGTCATTTTCATAAAAACATTCACATTTCTACTAATGCAAAAGTGCTGGAGTATTTAATTGGGTATAAACTGTGAGTTTGGGGATTTTCAAATATTGTTGAAGTCAAAAAGGTTGAGATCACATGTTAAAGAGGGAATTTGAAATTGTTGTTGTGAAAACTACAATGGTTTCTGTGGGTTTCTATTGGTAATGTGTTGGATTTTATTGTTGGGATTTTATCTGGCAAATTAAACAGATATGTGACCCTGGATCACAAAACCAGTCTTAAGTAGCACAGGAACATTTTTAGTAAAAGACAAAAATACATTGTATGGATCAAAATTATAATTTTTTTCTCTAAGCCAAAAATCATTTGAATATTAAGTAAAGATCCTGTTCCATGAAGATATTTTGTAAATTTCCTACCTTAAATATATAAAAATTTTAATTTCACTGGATGGCCTGCCACAGCGCCTCTGATGAACAACTTCAAAGGCAATTTTTTGGAAGTTTAGATTTTTTTTCAGATTCCTGAGTTTGAAACGGTTGTATCTCAGCCACGCATTGTCCTATTCTAACACCTCACACATCCGTAGAAAGCTTTCCGATTATGTAAAATTCTCCATTTCGAAAATTGACCCATAAGACTGGTTTTGTTGTCCATATGACAAGAAATCCTACTGAAACAAGGCCCAAATCACAGTGCATTAAAGTGTTTTTAAATGGTTTTAATGGTAAACAGATGTTTATAGATTTGTATAATTGCAAACCCTTAGAATTAGTTTTTCAGCAGAGAATATGAAGCGTGTGCAGTAGTTTTACTACAGTCTTAGGCGATTTTGCCTACCTGTAATGAATTTAAAGGCAGGCTCCGCCTCCGACCCCATGATTTTGATCTTGCTGAATATGGGGAACGTCACACCATAGTTTGATCTGGCGAATGCCTCGATGTCTCGACTCGTACCTGACTCGGTGTCGCCGTATTGCGAGCACGGAAAAGCGAGCACGTTAAAATGGGACGTGCCGAGCTCTCGGTGAAGCTCTTGCAGAGATCCATAATTCTGCTCCGTTAACTCACTGCCACTCGCCACGTTTACAACCAGAGAGACCTATCATCAGACACAGCGAAGACTCACATATCTTCCACATGCACATTTCATTTTGTACATGCAAACATTAAAGCAATAATGCACATATCGGGATGCTCAAATGATGCATTAGACCGTTTGTTTTGTCAGTGAGATTGCATAACTTACTTTCCCCCGATACTTTTCCAGTGACATGGTCCTTCCTCTCGCGTCCTTCACTTCATACGAGTAGAAATCTTTAGGTTTGCGCGACTTAGAGAGTTTAGTTTGTATTAAATACAGCGAGCCCATGCACACGGCTACACTTAGCAACACTTTGAAGAGTTTAGATCTAAAGGCAGAGGATTTGGTGGGGTATCCCCCCAGCGCCTCCATGTTGGGAGTCAGTCTGCGTCAAAAAACAGGAGATTGCGCATCAGCTGAAGGTGGGCTTCAGCCTTCAAGGAGTCATGTTACATGAGACAGCGGAACGGCACGAGGTTTACATGCACCGGCCTTAGAAATACGAATTTATAAATAAATAATTTCGGTACAAAATGAATGATAGCTGCCATTAAACACTTTCACGCCTCAGTTTGAGATTCTTGGTTTTAATAATGTTTTATAAGGCTCTGCTGTAGCTGTCCACTGTAGTGACATGTATGCTGCAGTTAAAAAAAACATTTGCATGTTTGAATTCTGCTGATTTATTACATATTTGAGATTTAATAAACTGTGTATTCATATAAAGTCTGCCTTTTCAGCCATACGTCAGAGAAGTCTTGGGATCCCAGAACGTTTTACTAACATGAAGTTATGAAAGTGTTATTTATGAATGTTTTAAACGTTCCACCAACAATGTAAACAACTTTTTATACTAAGATTGTTATAGCGTTTTTATTAACATTTTAACATTTAGCAATGCTATTCAGTTATAAGACGGATTTCTGTCTTCTGATTTCTGTCTCAAATCTTCTTCTGGTAAAGTCTGCTTTAATGTAACTACAAGTCATGTGTTCACTTTAATGTATCAGTCCGTTTCATTATAGTCGAGATTTAAGATTCCATTTTCTAGATAGAATAAATGTAATTTGAAAACAAGCAAACATTTTTTCAAATTCTGCCAATTTGTCACTGGACTAAAGAAACTATATATTAAATAACTTGAAATTTTGGCTGAATAGCCTAAATGGTTCATATGCATACAATGTTAAAGAATAAACACACAGTTTTTCATATACAAAACAATTTATTTTCAGTATGCACAGTTCACAAGGACACATCCTTAGAAGGAATAAATGATCATTTGAGTGCTTGGATGTCAAAAGCACATTCCCATTCTTAGCTAAAGCCGATTGACAACAGTCATTCCAGACAACGGGAGCTCCTGATCGAGAAGGCGGAACAGCATGGCGCATTTGTTGCGTTGGGAAAAATCGCCTAAAGTGTGATACAAGCGTGCCTGTAAATAGAACACATCTCTCATGCGCTCTTTACAGTCAAGGCGGGAGAAATACACCGCTGCCTCATCCAATGTGTGCACGGCTAGTTCCACAGCTGCAGGAAATAAGACAAACAAATAATTTACAGTCCCTACTTCAAGCCTGCCTTTGTAGGAGTTGTGATGGGTAAAAAGCAAGATTCTGTACCTGACAGTCTGTTTGTCTCTGCAGTAGTCCCTGCCAGGGCCATCTGACATCTAGCAGCCAGCAGCAAAGCTCTGCCCTTGTCTATCAGAGCCCCGTGTGCTAAGACCGACTCCAGCACATCCTGCACCAGTACAATAGCCTGCTCAGGGATCCCCAACATAAGCTGTGAAGAATGCATTATACATAAAAATAAATTATAAATAATGCATGATTATAACAATAAGATAAAACTGTGAGTGGAAAATACACCATAATCCTTTGTTATCTTTTTGAAATAAGACATTTAGTGTCCTTTAGACCAGCCGTTGAGTGCAAATGTTCAACGTTTCCATGTGTGGGCTTTACCTGTGTAAATGCCAGATGTAAGACGGTCTCTGAGGCCAAACTCTGGAGGTTGTGTTGGCGGGATAAAGCAAGAGCCTGTAGAAGTAAAGGCAGAGCTGTCGCGAAACCCGACGAGTCCCAGTGGAGTTCAGCAGAGGCCAGCATCACCCTGCAGTACAAGTTCACTTAAGATCAACTCTCAGGTGTTATATGAATAAACATCTCATTTTCTAAATACATTGTTACAGGTCCATTGTAGGAAATTTAGAGGCATTCAGCAGTGAGGTTTTGAATTGCAAACCAACGGCTCACTCCACCACTCCCTTGCGCGGAACTACAGTGACTACAATGTATTTATGAAAGTTTGTCCGTTTAGGGCTACTGTAGAAAAAACATGCTGGATTCCATGTAAGGGGACCCCTGATGTACGTAACGCTTCAATATGTAAGGTCTTTATACACCTCTAAAGACATAGTTATGTGTATTATATGGCATTTCGTCAATAGATACTCCTTACACGGTTTCGACACCAGATGCGGCACGCATCCAGTTGGGACAAAATTTTAAATTTGAATGCGTTTTAATGTCTTTTGTCGCGACACACCGTGTCCGGTGTGGACACGGTGCTAATCTGCCACATTGCACCTCTAAGCAACAATGTATAAGTGCCTGCAACCCCTTCAGCTGTGACTATACTCACAGTTACAATATGGCATGCCTACTTGCTTTTACAAAATAAAAAATAATTTAATAGAAAAATATTACATGAAGCAAAAAATGTATTTCAGTGATAGTAGAGTAAGAACGAGTGTGTGAATATAGCACAGCTATTAACCACCAAGCATCCAGCACCAGAACAACAATCTGTTTTTATAAACATGTATACACATTCGCCTGCTCTGTACACACATACCTGATGGTCATCTCTATGTTCTTACTCTTCTCGCACCGCTGCTGCAGATGCTGTAGAATCTTTGAGGCCTCAGATGTCTGATTCAACGCTTTCATTAACTGGGCTTTCCTGGACACACACACGAATCAATGATACTTTGTTCAAAAAGTGTACAATGTATTTGCTGTCCCCCCTCATACCTGTACAATCCCTCTGTGCTGTTTAAAGCAGAGATAGCTGTGACGAGAGGTTCAGCCATGTGGTATTTTCCATCATTCATAGCTTTCTCAAACTGAATTTTCAGATCGCAGAGCATCCAGAGCTGTTCAAGTAGAAAACATGCATGTTATGTGGGTTTCTGCTGATCAATGATCGAGATGATGTTGTGTTTGGTACAGTTGATATCTGACCTTTGCGTGTTGAGTATGAGGCGGGAACTGCTGCTTCAGGTGTGTCATGATGTCAATCACGACAGCATACAGGCCCTGAGAAACAGCAATTAAAACCCTGATTACATGCCTCATTGAAATACTCTATTCTGATTTGTCAATCTCACCATCCAGCTCTTTTTTGTGGTAACTGGTTGCCTGCACATTATCCCTTACTTAAATGGATAGTTCACCAAAATTGAATCATTTCCCAATAATTTGCTCACCATAAAGTTGTTCCAGATCTGTATAAATTACTTTGTTCTGCTGAACACAAAGAAAGATATTTGGAAGAATGTTCGCAATTTTCAGTTCTCGGTCAATCGGTAGTCAATGGTGTCCCAGAACTCAAAATTGCTAACATTCTTCAAAGTATTTTTCTTTGTGCTTAACAACTTGAGGGTGAGTAAATGGTGAGAGTTTTCATTTTTGGGTGAACTATCTCTTTAAAAGAAATACTGCATGCTAACATTAAACACTAAGAAGCAAACATGTGGGCATATATAGATAGACTGTGGCAGATGTGAGGTCAGGCACCTGCTCAGCGTGGAGCTCTGCCAGGTGGCAGAGGGCGACGGCGAAGGCTTCCGTGTTGTTCTGCTGCACACTGAAGTTGACCGGCTCCAGACTGTTCATGTTTAACAGGAGCTGAGCCTGCTGCAGTGCCATAGTGCTAGAGAGATAATAAAAGCCTTGTCACTTTACAATGCTAACCATTTAACTCAATGTCAAGCAGAACAGAAGTCTTTCATTAAACATCTGATTCACATACAGTACATGTGTAACTTAACAAAAAATAGGAAAAAAAATGACCTTTTGCCATACATCCTCCAAATTGAAGTGGTCTGGGCCAGACTTATTTCTATTAGCTCAGAGAGGCTTTGCTTCCAATGCATGATGTCTGTCCCCCGTAGGGCGTCCAGCAGCTTGTTGGCAAGCATACCCTGTTTTGCTCCCTGCTGGACCAGGGACTGAATGCCCAGAGATGCTAAATACTGCAAAATAAACATAAGAGAGGCTTCGTCACGTATATTGCCAAATATTCAAACTCGACTTCACAAAGATAACAAAGCGTTTCACAATTAAGTATTTGTCTGATATGGTGACCCATACCCTAAATGTGACCTATGCATTTAAGCCATCCAGAGAGTGAACACAAGCACAGCAAGTTGTGAACACACGTACACCCGGAGCAGTGGGTAGCTATTACTGCAATGCCCGGGGAGCTTGTTCAAGGGCACCTTAGTCGTCACCCGCCGGCCAAGTGTCTAACCATTAGGCCACAACTGCCCCAATTATGAAAGCTCTGTCCCAAGAGTTACTTACGGGGAGACAAAAGTGGGCAGCAATTTTCACAGAGTCTTCCGTCAGTACAACACTATCAGATCCTTTCATCTGTTCCAGTGTGTACAACCAACTCTAAACACAAAATAAAAATTGTTTATTATTATGTTTATTATTGTAACAATCATTTCAATTATACTTCAAAATACATATGAGGAACAGCTCCCACCAGACAGTGCTGAAGACACACGTGGTCGTTTGCTTCCTGTGCAATGCGAATAGCTTCCTGCAGAGCCAAATCTGCCTGTTGACTGCATATACAATCACATAAAACCACAGATATCAGAATTGAAGTAAATGTGAAATGCATATTAAATTAAATATCAGTCATATAGCAACTGAAAGGTTCAGTTGAGAGGCTGTCCGTCTTCCATTCCAAATCATAATGCTCCTAACACAGTGTATTAATGGGGTATAAATGTGATACTCACTAATGTCCAAAGCGACAGTGCAGGGTTGCCAGATTCAGTACAGCATAACGCAAACTGCGCCCATAGCCTTCATCTCCGTTGCTCTTGCCTTCTCCACCAGAGAGAATAAGGCGGTCGAAATAATGGAGGAGACTGTGAGTGGAGATGTAAATATCCTGAACTCGCATGCTGTTCAGATAGCTGAGGTAATGCTGCAGACACAGACAGAGAATATTATTTATATTAAAAAGTAAGTATATTGGAGTACCATGTAAATTTATGAGTGTGGTCTTCATTTAGTACCATCCCTGCTGGAAAAAAAACTTTAGAAACCATTGAAGGAAACTGTACGGTTCTACTGGTACGTGATGGTTTCTATTGTTAGGATGCTAAATCCTATTGGAATAATGCCCAAAACACACACATTTTCTAATGGTTTTAATGGAAAAAGCTAATGGTTCATAATGGTATTTTAAAAGGAACCTGCTGAAAAACAATAGAAACCCAACAGAAAACATTACAGAAATTCAAACGGATTGCATTGAAATACCATTATTGAGCTTTTTCCATTAAACCATGAGAAAATTCCTCTGTATTTTGGGCATTTTTCCAAATTCCCACCAGTAGAATCCATCACATACCAGTTGGACCATTACAGTTTCAATTTAACCAATACAAGTCCTTAATGGTTTCTATTGTTTTTTTTAGCAGGGAACCATCCATGCTGAAAAAAACAATAGAAACCACTAAAGAAGTTGTAATGGTTTATAGGGTTATAATGGGACTTGTATTGGTTTTAATGGACACTATAATGGTGTCTACTGGTTTGTGATGGATTATATTGGTGGGATTTTAAATCCTATTGGAATAATGCCCAAAACACACTAAAAAAGGGAATTTGTTAATGGTTTTAATGAAAAAAGCCATTGGGTTGTAAGGGTATTCTAATGCAAACCATTAGAATTTCTGTGATGGTTTCTATAGTTTTTTTCGTCAGGGATTATAGCTTCTTTCCATTAAAACCATAAGAAAATTCATTTTTGTAGTGTGTTTTGGGCATTTTTCCAACATCCCATCAGTAGAATCCATCACATATCAGTAAAACAATTACAGTTTCCATTAAACCAATACAGTTGTGTTAAAACCATTATAGCTTCTTACACCGTGTCTACACCGGACACGGTGCGGTGTGAAATGCGACACATGGCTTGTTCTAATGGGATTGTGTCACGTCCGTTGTGGACAAATGTAAAACATTTTATGGGTTCTAACATGTTCTTTCGTCTCTTGTCGCGCCACATCCGGTGTAGACACAGTGTCAATGGTTTCTATTAGTCTTTTTTTGAGGCAGGGAACCTTGGGCAAAACACAATGGAAATTGCAATTGTTTTTTATGGAAACTATAATGGTGTCCACTGGTATGTGATGGGTTCAATTGGTGGGGTGTCATCTGGCAGATTAATCCTATTGTAATAACCCAAATACACACTACAAAAAGTAATTTTATATGCTTTTAATTGCAAAAGCTAATGGTTCATAATAATATTTGAATGGAAATCGTAATCATTTTGATTGTTATTATTGGGTTCCTAATGTTTGTGTTTCAGCAGGGCATTCATTGCCAGCTCTGTTTTTGCAGTTATGAAATAGAAAAGAAGAGCTTACCGCCTCTGCAAAGTCAGGATTGAACTTGAGGATGTTGTTTAGCTCATCCTGTAGCTTAGCTGGCGACATGGCCTTGTTCTCATCGTTCTTCAGCAGATATGCCTGAGGAAGAAAATGTACATACTCTACTAGTTCCAAATGTCTTTTTACTTAAGTTAAAAATACACACGTTTGTCTTTAAAGTGGCGCAACAAACCTGTCGAGCTAGGAAGTATTCCGCCTGTTTCTGAGATAAAGGACCTTGTATCTCATCAGACCTATAAGAAAACACATTCACATCTATTCTCATGCATTTAACATAACACTGGTTCTGGTTCTAACAACAAATGACATTTTCTGACCACAGCTCAGAGTGATGTAGAGATACTTTGTCCAGCTCAACTTTGTCTATATGGTCAGCACTGGGGTCTTCATTGCTTGTAAGCTCCATGTCTTCACCGGGGGGAGCAGACAGCTCAGGTTGCTTGCTGCGATTGCAGTACTGCTGCAGGGATTTATACAGTTTATACACCTGACTAAAAGACAGTTTATTATAGGCTAGCAGCATCTGACGCATGAACAGACCTAGAGAGAGCAGAGGGGGGAAAAGCAAGGGGTCAGTCTTTAAAACCGGCACACTTCAATGTAACACACACACACACACATTCGTACCTACAACACTGGTTTTGAATGCCTCCGAATCAGTGAAAGCATTTGGTAGGATAGTAAAGAAATGCTCCATGTCTTGCAGCTCTCCTTCAGCCATTGAAGACAACCTGAAATCAAGTATTGATATTCTACATTATTATGCAAACCTCCCGAAATCACTTTAATGTTTTATTCGGGAAAGAGGCATACCTGAGCTTCACAACATTGGCCATGCGAGCACAGCACTCCTCCACTATTTTAAGAAACTGTTCTAGGGGCAGATCTGGACCCTGCACACATCAAACACGTGCTGTATATGTATGCACATAGTGCTTCCATGCTTAACAGTTAAGACTTTTAAAATCGATACAGACCTGTTGTAAAGGCAGGATGAGCTTGTTAAGGCGTCTTCTGTCTAGCAGTGCCATTGGTTTAGTTGTGGACATCTCGTAGAGTAAATATAACACAGCAATCTTATATGGAGTGACCCAATCTTTAATACCGAATATGTTTGCGTGAACCACTCCATTTGTCATCATGGGGTTGAAATACAAACTTTCGTGCACACTTGCCATTGCAGAACAATCAAACCTGTCTGGACTTAGTTCGTCCTCGCGGTTAAGAAAAAGAAGTTGATAGATGCGATCAGTTCTTTAATAAACATGAACAAACTTGGGGTTTGTGGATGAAGCTAAAATACATTAGCTTAACGTTACATTGCGCTAATAATAACGGCAACGTAGTAACGTTGTTTAAAACATATAGCCTTTTGCTTTGGATTCACTCTACCACGTAAAACTCTGAAAATAAAAGATATATTTGGGTTAAGTTACGATCGAATATGGCATCTTGGCATGCATCACGAACGGTTACCTTTCTTCAAAATACCCTCCAGTTCCGATTACGTTTCAGGCCTCACTACCGAACACAGATCATTCCACCAAAGACTGTATGTATTAACAAGACCCTGCAGTGGTGTTACTAGTATGAATGGAGAAAAGGCCCAACCCTAACTCCGGGAGTAGAAACTAAAGTCTAGTCAATTTCACATTTTAATAAAAAGAACCAATCGTCTATTGTTAATATTTTTTGGGTGGAGGTTCTATTTAGCCATTACGCCACCCGTAGCTGGAATCTGCTTCCAGAAGATATCAGACTTACACCAACAGTGGATACTTTTAAATCCAGATTAAAAACACTTGCCTTGCCTTGCCTTTCCTATTTATAGAGTCTGTAAATGCGCAGTAGCTGTCGTAACCTGGATTTGTTTCTTTTAATTTACGATCCAAAATGTATCTAACATTAAAGGCATAGTTTAATTGTTGGTCTCCAATTCAGTTTTTATTATGCTATATTTAAAGATAATATTCCTTGAAGTAAACAGCACTTGGTATTGAATGACTTAAATTGCTGCGTGTTGGCGTTGCAAATATAGCCGACGAGCGAGGAGACTTTCCTTAAAGCTACTTTGATCCGTCCGCGCTTCAGGCAGCACCACAGAGCGCAGATTCATCGATAATGCAAATCTCGCGGTTGCATTACGAGCACAGACTCTTAACTGCACGATTTTGGTGGTCTTTCAGCAAAACGTAGTCGTTAGAGGCATTCAAAAAAATTGATGTTGTCCGGCAGAGGTCTTTTAAAATATTTTGTTTAAAAAAGATTGACCAACAGCTGTATCTGTCACTTCACACCCCATTATGATGATTATGTCCACACAGCCCTAAACATAAAGATTTGTATGTTGACCAAAGGTTAAGCTGTTGAAATGTTATCTGCTGGAACAGCAACTACAATGCCCTTTAAACAATGCCTTGTCTGTGACTCAGGTGACACCCTCATTATACTCAATTTCTTACTTTGTGAATATCAACAAAGGGGTATGGTTTAATTTACTCTTTATCAATCACTACAAAAGAACCGAGTGCCCAAGGGCTGACCACGTAACCATTTCTTATCTAGAAGACCTCAGATGATCACACGTTGATGATGCAGGCAACTTTTAAAGCCAAGTTCACACCAAACAACAAATGTGCAAAATGATTATATATTATAACAACGGGACCTTATATTGCGCCAAGTTATCATGCTAAATTATTAATTCAAATACATAACTGCATATTGTGTAACTTATAAATGAAGAGTTTACTTATTGTCAAAAATCCTGTTTTTTTTTATTGTGCATTCCAATCAATATCAATCATACTGCAGCTGGTTTATTTTGATTTAAGCCATAATAACTATAACAATACAACTAACTAACACAATAAAAGCATGAAAACAAAACTTTCGATTTTAAAAACGGAGTTTGAAAAACAATAAACTCCTCATACACCAAATGAGAAATATTAGTCCATCTGCACGAACTTCCGCTGCAATACTGAAGGTAAGAGTTGATTGGCTAGTTGACATGCGTCATAGCAGATCCATAGCTGTGATTGGCTAGCAGCTGCCTCAACCGTTGCATTGCGCTCTCGGTGAGTCAGAAATAAAGAGTTAGCAGAAACATCTGACTATCATCAGCAATGACAACCAGCCTGCCTTCATGTACAGTCCGGTGAATCCCTGCGGGCTCTTGGAGTTGCTATGAAGGTAAAGTCCATTTCCATCACTTTCGATATGTTTGAAACTTCTTTATCTAATGCCTGTAACTGTTACATCATGCTAGCAAGAATAATGAGCTGTCTTCCGTTGATGTTAGTGCATAAATCAACAGTTTCTCCAGCTTAGCATGTAATGCATGTGCGCGTGATTGTGTGATGTCTGCATGCTTATGTCACAATTTTACATTGGTGTTAAATATTTTTTAGCAGATGCTGCTATTCATGTCCAAACTGTCAAATTGTTAGATGCTGTGATCAGTGAAGTTTGTTTATCTTGAAGAGGTGAGACCAAACGACAATTGGGATTATACTGTTGGCTTTCTATGGTTAAACACTATGGTTACTCTCTGTTGAGTGTCAGCTGTTTAGCTGCAGCCAGAAGTCATTTAAAGCACAGTAATCCCTCGGTATAGTTTAGTCCTATTCCAGTCTCCTTCTAATGAGATTGATCCCAGTCAATGGGAACTATTTCAAGGCAGGACATTCTGAATGACCCTGAAAACGTAGGGAAATAAACACGTTGTCTCACAGCAGTGACATCACCCGCCTAAAATATTTTATCTTGTAGGATTTTGTTTAAAATGAAGTCAAATGTGTTATTTTTATGATAAAGAAGTCCCATTTGAGAGACCACTTAAAGGGATAGTTCCCCCAAAAATGAAAATTCAGTTATCATTTACTCAACCTCAAAACGTTCCCAATTGTATATGTTTGCTTTTGTTGAACAAAAAAGAAGATATTTTGAAGAATGCACGGAGGGAGCCAAACAGTTCTGGGGCACCATGTTATAAAACTGTTTTCGTTGATATGATAGTCAAAAGTGACCCAGAACACTTTGGTTACATTCTTCCAAATATCTTTCTTTGTTATCCGCGAAACAGCGACACACAGCTTTTGAAAAACTAGAGGAGGAGTAAACAATGGAAGAACTTAAACTTTTGGTTGAATCAAACCGTGTCAATTTGAAAGCGAAACTTTTGTGAATAGTTTACTCACTAAACTTGTCTTGCAGGCGGGGGCCTCGTCTATGTGGGCATCATGTTGTGGTCTGCTGAATGAGGTGATGGGGACCGGGGCAGTGAGAGGGCAGCAGCCAGGTTTCGGAGCGGGTGCAGGGCCATTTCGTTTTGCTCCATCTGCGGGATACTCCACATACCCCCCAACTAACTCGAGCAGCACAAGTTTGCTCTGTCAGGCCTGTGGGCAAGCCTTCTCTGTTTTTAGAAGGAGGGTATGTAGACATGCATTTTGTCCACATTCTGGTCATTTCCCATTAAGTTCACCCAAAAATGAAAATTCTGTCATTTACTCTCCCTGAGGTTGTTCCGAACCTGTACAAATTTCTTTGTTCTGCTGAACACAAAGGAAGACATTTGGAAGAATGTCAGTAACCAAACAGTTCTCATCCACGACTTACTGCCATATTAGTGTAAATAAATACTTTGGGAGTCAATGGTAGATGAGATCTGTACCAAATATCTTCCTTTGTTTAGCTGAAAAAAAGAAATTGTGAAAAAAAAACATCCTCAGGGTGAGTAAATAATGTTCATTTTTGGATGAACCATCCCTTCATGTTAACATTCGTTTTATGCAACATTTACGTTTTAAGACTTTGTAAAAAAAAAAAGAAAAACAATTATGTATCTCGTGGTATTAAGATAAGCGAATGTTCTGATTTGAGGGCAAATTATTAGACAGCCATTTGTGTACACCCTTGTGGACGAGATGAGTCATTGGATTATTGGTCTGTTTTTATAGATTTAGGAGGATCTTAAATAAGTCTTTCAAAGATAGTTTAAAGTCCCAGTGAAATAAAAAGATGACAATGCCTATTTATTTCATGAAATATTGCAGCATTTATTGTAAATAGTTAAACAGTGTGGATATTTCTCTTTTAAAAATCGTATGTTCTCATAATCTTCAGTTAAAATCTGAAAATGCACTTCTGTCCTATTATGACTATACATCTTAAATGACAGCATCTTAACTGTTAGACGGCTTGGGCGGAGCATCCCTTAACTCCTCTCCTTCAACTGCCATTCAGCTGCCAGTTCCAATTGAAAATGCAACGGCTGTTTTTATGCATCACAATTCCATTTCACTCGGTAATGCGTCAAAATACAGAAGTAAAAACGATCACGCGGACTTTAAGGTCAGGGGAACAAAGTTCAGACAATTACATAATTGGAAAGGATTGTAAGGCTAAGGGAAAGAATGTAATTGTCTAGAAATATTTTTGGATTTGACCCCTTCGGAAGTTTGACCTCTTTGTCTTCTATGTCTAAACAAGTTTGAGATGAATGTTACTGTCCACCTTCCTTTTATCAAGCATGTTATTTCAAAAAAGGGTCGTGAATTCTTTCTCATCTTGTATCCTAGCACATCTGTTGTGACTGTAAGAAGAGTTTCTGTTCGCTGTGCTCCGTACTTCAGGAAAACTTGCGCAGGTGTACAACGTGTCATCTGCTGAAGGGCACCGCATTTCGACGCCCCCAACTTATGCGGCTGCGTGTTAAAGACTTGCGGCAGTACCTTACGCTACGCAACATTAACACTGATACCTGCAGGTATGTATTGAAAAGCCATTAAAACTTTATTATTCAGTAAATAAGGAATTAAAAAAATGTTCAAAATGATGTGTAAACACTTTGGACCTAGGGAGAAGGAGGACCTCGTTGACTTGGTGCTTTGTCACCAAGGTGCTGAGAGTGAGGATGATCCAGACACTCCCTCCCTGCAGTCACGCCCCCTTTATAGACCGCCCCCCTCTAATGAAGAGCCCACTTCCCCTCTCTCAGTACATTCCCCAACTCACAGAGAACCAATCAGCAGGAGCAACAGTTTACAGTCCACCAATCAGGTATGTCCAAATGGCTGTAATTTGTGAACATGTGTAGAATAGTATATGAAAACTTTTTTTTTTTACAGTAAGTGCATTATGCATAAGTGCTTGATATGTGTATATCAAGTGTTCACCATTTTGTAGTGTTGTCCGAATTCTGAGTTAACAGCTCATTTACAAAATACGTTCACTTTTTTCCCACCATGCAGTATACAGTACATAAAGCTACTTGATGCACTTAAAGTGGTAGTGCATCCAAATACTACAACCCTTTCATTGTTTATTCACCCTCTTATCATTTCAAACCTTTATGACTCTTTTTTTCCTCTGAAGAACACGAAAGAAGATATTTTTAAGAAAGTTGGTAACAGAACAGCACTGGCACCCATTCCCTTCTATTCACTTCAAGTGAGTGAATGAGGGCCAGTTAACAGCATTCTTCCAAATATCTTAAGCACTGGCCCCCAATCACTTCAAGTGAATATCTTCTTTTGCATTCTGCGGAGTGCAGAAGAAATAAAGTCACAAAGGTTTGTAATGACAAGAGAGTGAGTAAGTGATGGCCGATATTTATTTTTGGGTGATCCCTTTCGGGGCATTAGAGTCACTTTTTTGTGGAAATGTGTTTCTTGTGTGTGGTAGGATATTGAAGATTCAACTTCAGTGTCACTCCTAAACCTTGACCAAACAGAACACACACCAGAGGTGAGTTAAATTATTCACTGCAAACTGACAATTCTAACAAACGGTCAAGAAAATGTGATTCATACTTACTATAACTGGTTGGTAGAACAATATTACATCAATTATATTTTAGCTGCTCTCTAAAAATAGATTTATTTAATTTGTGTAATTTGATTTATATAACAGAATATCAAATCAGCTGGCCCTAGCATTATTTGTTTCCAGATGGTGCATGGATTTTTATTTTATTATCCAATAAAATTCTATTTAAAAATGTTCCTTAATTGTCAAAATGTTGGTGATGTCTTGGAACCACCGTATGAAGCACGACTAGAATGTGTCTGTTAATTCCATGTCGTCAGGTCAGTCCTCAGACGCGGCGACGGGCCCGGGCCTCTCTGTCAGACCTAGCCTGTCTCGATGATGTGGAGCAGTTGACCGTACGGCAGCTAAAGGAGATTCTGGTCAGGAACTTTGTGAGCTTCTCTGGCTGCTGTGAAAAGTGGGAACTGGTGGAACGCGTCAGGAGGCTTTACCGGGAAAATGAGGAGAATCGCAAATCTAGTGAGTGCCAGAGAGATCCACATATAAAACATCACAAATTTGCTATGTTGTAAAGCGAGATTACAATTCTTTTTTTATTTTCTTCTGTAGTGGAGAATGTGAGCAATCCCATCACTAAAGGTACGAAAACACTTAATGTCTGACTTTCCATTGTAAATGTGTCAATATAAGATGTACAGTATTACTTGGAGGATCATCCTGGGCATGAGTAGATGTCAGATTAATATATTAAATGCTTTTTTTTAAATTTATTTTCTATATATTTCAAGATGCTTGCTCAACAGCAGTCAGATTCTGTCTAATAGCTGTGCTTTGCTCCTTCCACTTAAGTGGTAGCTTATCCCCCTCCAATCTGCAATGGCGGAATCGGAGGTAAGGCTTGCGATTGGTGGAAATGTTACTGGTCACACCCACCGATGCACTGCTGTTTGTGATGTCATTGCACTGCAACCCCCATTCCTGCATGGCCACTGCCAATACCAGATAGCATGAACTTTGAAAGAAATACGTGTAAAAAAAGTAAGGTGGTTGTTTAGCTACCCAGGGTAATTTGTTTAATTTATCAATTTGTAATAAAGCTTTTATTATAGCGAAGAAGATAATGTTAAACACTCTTTTTGTTGGGATTAGGTGTAAAGGACTGTTTCTGCTGATATTTTTTCACCCACCTTCTCCCATTTCATCCCTTACCTTCGTTAAGTTGTGCTGTGTTGTGTTGTGTATTTATGAGCGTTCTTTTGAACTGCAAAATACAAGATTTAGATGTATCCCAGTTTACTTGTGTGTTACTCTGTTATGTAACATTTAGTGGTTTATCAGATCATGAATTGATACAAAATGAACTTCCGAAATGCCTTTGAAACGAAGTCTCGTCTCTCTTTTTTTCCCTACTGCAGATGATTGCAAGCCCCAGTTATCCAGCGATGACAACCTTTGTCGTATCTGTATGGATGCTGTCATTGACTGTGTTTTGCTGGAGTGTGGTCACATGGTCACCTGCACCAAATGTGGAAAACGCATGAGTGAATGTCCTATATGCAGACAGTACGTCATTAGGGCCGTGCACGTTTTCAAGTCCTAATACTGCTGCGAGTAACTCTTTAGTCCAATAAAAACACTCAATCACCTGCGGTTGCATTACACGTTGCATTACAGACACTGGGTGAACGAGCCCATCAAGTGCCCCCTGTCTGGATCAATGAACACGTTCTCTACTTAATCTTTCATAAGATTTCGGGAAGCCTTGAGGAACGCAGACTTTAAACAGCGGCTTTATCATGCACAAATGCTTCAATAAAGACATTCCACAAGCTCTTCAGAGAGGCTCTGTAATATGCAATTGTATAGCAACACCTGACAGCCTTGATTTGATGTCCCACAGCTTTGAAGACTTTATGAACGCAAGAATGCACCAAAATATCATGCATTACTCGAGTGTGTTCCTTCATTACACATGGACAATACAACGTATCTCAGGACGGATGGATCTGATTGTTCTCATTGCTCTTCAATGAGTCTTTTTTGCAACATCTGTGAATGTGCTTTTGTTTTCTTGTGTTAAGATGTAGCTTAAACCGTTTTTTGCTGTGACTGTCATTGTACCCCCTAAACAATATTCTCGGAAACACATTGCACCATTCCACTGCAAGTCATTCTTCTCCCGTATAATTCTAAAATCTATTTGTATTGTCAAAAGTCTAAAGCCATTGGCTGGTTTCTCTGTCTCCGCTGCTCTGTTGGGCGAGTCACAACAATTGATCAGACGACTTTGAGTGCTTTTACTGAACGTGACTTGAAAATCAGCATATTAATCTGTTCCTGAGTCCATTGTGTTAGTGATGAGAAATAACTGATGACAAGTCTATTGTTGGGCCCAAAACCAGGCCCCTTACAAGAGCTTAAGAAGATTTATGAAAGCTTGATTAAATTGTTTTATGAGGTATGTCACATATTTTGAGATCTGTGGCGTGCACTTATTTTTCAATGTGGATTGAAGCCTAATGAAAGAAGAATTTGAACGTTATTCAAGTCGTATACACATAGAATATAACTGCTTTTAAATTACAATGAACAAGTTATGTTTATTTAATATGTGAGCAGAAGATTTACTATCATCTGAAATTATGCACTTGAGTGGGGTGTGATTTAGGTGCCAAACAAGGTGTTTCTGTGTTTTCCAGTATGCTTTAGTTTTCCCCGTTAGTGTTACTCAATGAATGTTTGTTGATTTTGATGTATTATTTGTCCTTGTGTGCATTCAACTTGAAGTGAAAAACGAATTGAAGTAAAACTTGACTATATAAAATTCACCTTATTTACACATTGGATAATCATGTTAAAAGAATTGTTTAGTGTTCTCCTGCATTATGGCACATTCCATAGCACTGACTTACGTAACGCTTTCTCACTTATACACCACAGCGATACCAGCCTCTCTTCTGTGTGGTATTCATACTTTACATAAGGGTATGGTTCACATTTTATTGTACGTTTTGACATATCCTTTTTTAACATTCCTCGTCTTACATATTTTACTTGTTTATAGACATTATAGTGAGAATCCCTATTCAGATGCATTTATTTTTCTTACAAATTTACATGATTTTTGTTGCTTTTGGTCTGTTGCTCAGTTATTTTGATATAGAATTAACAAATATGATAAAGCATTGCGTTCTTGCTTACCCTTGTGGTACTGAAATAAAAATGCAGAGAAATAGTATGTAGAGTTTCACTTTTTCCTTAAATATGACCCATGAAATTGCTTATGTGTATGTTAAAGGGGAGGTCTGATGGAATTTCACTTCTTTAAATTTAGTTAGTGCGTAACAGCTGTTTGAGCATAAACAACATCTGCCAAGTTGCAACGCTCAAAGTTCACAGAAAAGCAAGATATTTTCTTAAACAGAAATCACAACAGAAATCATTTTTAAAAGACTAAAATGAATGGCTTGTTGTGACTATAACAAAATATTTCATGGGTAAGTGACATCATAAATACCAAAATATACATTGCGCCTGCCCCTGGAACACAGGTGGAATATGTAATATATAAAGCGTTTTTTGAAACTCAAAACATGAACACCTATTCTAGTTTAGCACATCATAAACATAATTAATACTTTGAAAATAGGACCCCTTTTAAACTTTAGAAAATTTTTGCTAAACCCTCAATTCACTCCCAAATAAAAAATGTTTTCACTCTCACACCATTCAAAACCATCAGAGTCAAGTCTTTTTAAATATGAATGACTGTGTTCAGTTGTTTACAACTTTTTTTTTACAAACATTCAATTCAATTTAGGACCATTCATTTAACAAAAATTCAAGTTAACCACCTAACTTGGAAACACTACACAGGCATAGCTGTGAAATATATTCACTGTAGATAGGCCTAGCTGAAGGCCTGCCTGTTACAACTATGCAGCACAACACAGATGGAATATGGCACTGTTTTATAAAAAGACCTTGAAAGAACATGATGAACATCATAAACATAACAAAGACTTTGAAAAATAGGCAAAATAGGACCCCTTCATTTTTTTTTATATTAAACAACCCTCCAAACATCTCTCCTGTCTACTCTTTAAAAGAAAAATGTAGCTCTGTATAAGTGCGGTAGTCTATACGAGACCAGCTTTTTATTTCACTTATGCTTTTTGTTGTCCTTTTGTTCCAATGCCTTCTTTTGTGTCCCTCATCTGCAAATTGCTTTGGTTAAAAGCGTCTGCTTAATCACTAATGTAAATGTTAACATTTCGCTAATTGATTCAGGATTTGTGACAGTCAATTGCAGATGTAATTGGGGAAAATAACCCACAGTTCACCCCAAAATATTTTTTTTATTCCTCATGCCATTCAAAACCTTTACATAGCTGCTGTCCTCCTAAAACCTTGTTCATATTTCATGCTATTTATTTTTTGCCATAAACATTATTATAAGTCACCCTTTATGTTTGTCACTGTGTTCTGTAAAAATCTAACCAAGAAATACTTTAAAATGCTTGACAACTTTGACAACACAGTATTTAATCATTTATAAAGTAGTGTTTTTTCCATTTCCTGAAAAACAGCTAATTTGAACATCTGTTTCGGAAGGACATTAACGCTACTCTTCCTCTGAATTTCTGTAACACGAATCTGAAATAGGAACAGTAATCAATTCATTTTTTATTACATACAAATATAAATAGCCGAATGTACATTAGAGTGTTTAGAAAGCAAACAATGCCTTAATTTATAGTGGTACAGGTATGTGGCTTGAATCAAAATGGTTCCCTCTCTCAGAGTCGCATTCCTGAGACAAACGTACAATAATACATCATTAATATCATCCGTCACCACCAGTTTCCATTTAACAATAATAACCACTGTGGAAATAAACAAGCGCGTGATGGCTTTTATAGACAAATACTGAATGGGTGTTCAGCACAGTCAAGTCTTTTTTGGCCTTGTAGGAAATAAATGCAAAATTACCTGATTGTGTTGTACAAAACAATATTACTGAGCTAGCTGGATTACATTACTGTAATTGCGTATGACCGTTGTCATATGTTTACAACTTTTTTCACAAACATTTAATTAAATTAAGGACCATTTATTAAACAAAAATTAAAGTTAACCACCCAACTCTGCAATTTGTTTGGTGTAACATCTTTAAATAGAGATACTGAAGAACAACAACACTACACAGGCATAGCTGTGAAATATACTTGCTGTAGATAGCTGTAGGCCTGCCTGTTACAACTGTGCAGCACAACACGGATGGAATATGGCACTGTTTTATAAATAGACCTTGAAAGAACAAACATCACACCTACTGTATATCTGCTCTGAGATTAGAACAGCAAGTAATTTAAGAAGAAAACTGAGAATAGTCGAAAGTCACGACTGCAAAAGAAGTTAATCAGATCGGAGCATTCCAATAATAAAGACATAAAACAAACACCAAAGATATTTAAAAATTCCATTATATAAAAAAGAGAACAATACATATAACTCGGACGAAACCAAATTACACACAAATCTCAACTGATACGTCTTTTGTACAAAAACAGTTTGGAGGGTTTTGAATAATGTACAATCATGCTTACTCTCCGTTTGGAGTAGCCGGAGAGCATGTAAATGTTGTAAGTGTGTATCGTGTATATACCCACCGCATTCTCTACTTTCTATCACAACACGTATTAAATACAATCTCCCGGCATGTATTATCTCCTCTTATACATAAACAAAACTTGAAGAATCCATCTTCATAATAAACCATTCAGAATAGGAGCATTATTATGTGCCTTTAAATAAACTACATCTCCTCCTTCCTCCCATTCATAAGGAGCTGACAAAAGTTTTTTCCACATACATGTGATGCAGTGCTTCGTTTTAATATGTCTGAGTCCAGTTTCAGTCATTTATCCCAACACACGAGTACACCTGATACATGGTATCATTTAAGATTTCGGTGGGTTTGCTCCTCCCAGACACTAGAGGATGATGTGTAGCGCAACTAGCTCAGCTTCTGGAGCAGTTTATCCTCTTGCAGTTGAAAAGGAACGCTGACGGACATCTCGGCGATGAAGCGCTCGCAGGCCTGCCGGCTCACCTGCTTGCAGAAGCGTAGGTCAATGCGACAGATGCTCCCGCAGCGTTTGAAGTAGCTCAGTGACTGGTCGGTGACCCTGTTACACACTGAAGAGAGAAAAGAGATGAACAATTTAACAATAATTTAACAAGTAAAAAAAGTTGAACACAATAAGACTAGAGAACCCCTTTATCTGTTGGTAAATGGTAAGTTTACCCAAAAATTACAATTCTTTCATCATTTGTCATTTCAAACCTGTATGACCTTTTTTTCTTCGGCAGAACACGAAAGATATTTTGCCGAATGTTTGTAACTAAAAGCATTTGACCCGGTTGACTTCCATTCAACTATAAGACATTTCTCAAAATATATAATTTATAGTTTAATAGTTTTGAATGACTAAAAGTGAACTATCCCTTTAAAAAGCATTAAATATGAATTACAAATCTGTACATTTCTTTGTTGTGATAGTCAATGGGGTCCAAGAACTGTTTGGTTACAAACATTCTTCCAAATATCTTTCACTGTGCTCAATCAAATAAAGAAATGTATACAGGTTTGGAACAATTCTGAGGGGAGTGAGTGATAACAGAATCTTTAATTTTATTTTGTGTGAACAGTTCCTTTAAGTTAATTAAAAAAAAGTGTTTCAGTGTTAGACATTCTATTAATATACATACAGAACTTGACTTTATTAAACCATTCTTTAACAAGTTGAAAATGTTTAATTGTTAATGTATTAGAAATTAATCTCTTTTAAATTTGTGTTTCATTGTTATAATTTTGTTCAAAATACCTTTTTCATTTGTCATCACTTTATGCGGAGTGGATTGGTACAACTCTAGTAATGAGTGGTAATGATATAGTAGGTAATAAAACAGTTCTGAGAAACCATTTAAAGAAAAAAGTATACTGCATTACTTAAAACCACAAAAATCTCTATACACAGTAAGTATATACATTATAGTATATGGGCGACAAAACCAGTCGAAAGTTTGAAGACATCTGAGTGAAGTGTTTACAAATATTTTAATCTCAGGTGTGTGCTTAATGTCTTACTTGTGTAGACAAAAATATAACTGTGCCAACATACCAATTTCATTGGAAAACAAGAAAATCATCAAAAAAATATTTTTTAAATGGATGACCAAAAAAGATGAATAAATGCAGACAAGAAGAACCCGAAATAGATGGGAACTCCTCCAACACTCTTTAAAGTGTCACGATACCTCCCTGTTGTTTTTGAATAATGCATTTAAAATGGGAGTGAACGCTGCGAGAGGAAGGGGCGTTACAAACCGCCGAAAGTTCCGGCATGGGAGCTGGAATGAAGAATTAGGAGAAATGTCTTCTCAATGCTCAAGAAAACACAGTCTCATGAATAATAATGAGACACTCATGCGTCATCCATGTACTGTAGCGCACGTCACATCATTTGATGTTGGCCAGAGGAGGATTTTAAACCCGGAGGGGAAAAAATCTATAAATCAACTAGTTTTCTCTACTGTAATAACTTACAGTTGCTAACATTGTTCTCTATGATGTGTAACACAACCAGCTTTGTTTATGTCTAAATAAATGTTGTTTAGTGTATCATGGCTCTTTAAAGAGCTTGCTAGGGTGAGACCTTGAGAAGCTAAACGAAAAAATGCATAGAGAATGATTTAGAAAATTCTAGTCAAAAGACAGCTGCTTTGAAGATGTTACAATATAACAGTTTTGATTAATTTTAGATGCTTTTTTTCACAACATAATTCCCACAGGTATCCTTGTCCTACAGATTTAATTATTCTAAAAGTTGGAAAAAATTCCAAACTTTTGACTGTACAAAAAACAAGTAATTACCAGAGAGGTTGACATCGGTTAGGGAGTCTCTAGTGGTGGTCCCTGCTGCCGTCAACAGGTTGACTGACTGATCATTTATATGATTGCAGTAACTCAAATCCAGTCGTGACAGCAGAGGCATGTTTTTAATGACGAGCCGCAGAGAGTTGTCGGTGATGTCCAAACCAGCCAGACGCAGGTCAGTGACATTCCGTAGTTTGCTGCGAGTGTCCAATTGACCTGTTACAAATGACAGATATAGACAATTTGATACTTGGATATGTAATGATGATGTATGAGTCACTGAAACTGCTTGTGTGCATTTTATAACTGTTTATTACCTGGTCTGTTGTCGGTGGGAGGAGACAGTAGGTCTCTCATCTGGGGGTCTTTGAGCCCCTCAACCCACTGCAGATCTAAAGTACGCAGCAGAGGACAACTGGAAGTGCAGAGAGCCGAGACGGCCACCCACGAACAGCCAGACAAGAGGAGAACCCTCAGACCTGCTTCCAAACACATGCACAGGGGTTTAAAGACATCTGATGATGTTGATCAGAGCAAATGTGCAAATAAACACTGACCCGGTAGTCGGTTGATAAGCCAACTTAATTGCTTTTTGGAAATGTTGGTCCAGCTCAGGTCAAGAGTCATGGGCTGTCTGCGAATGATTCCACTCAGCATGAGAGGTGTGATGGACTTGCAACGTTTCAGATCGATACGGGTCCATAACTTTTTGTCGCAGCACCTAAAACACCCAAAGATATTATTTTCGGGGGATGTAAAATTAAAAGGCAATTAAATAGCGTGGAATTGCATATTGCAATAATAATATTTAGGACCCATATTTCCAGCTACTAGCCTTTGTTAGCTTTCTCTAAAAAGTCCATGAGACCCTAGGTTGTTCCAACATCTGATGGTTAAAAATGGTGCTCCGGAGCACGCTCAAGACACGGTTACGAAGATTACATCAACAAAAACTGCACGTGGCAATGCAGCCCATATTACATTATGTCACAGGAGTGCACAAGGGCTGATGGTGACATTTGGGACAGGACCTGAAATACCAGATCAAATAATAATCATTTAATAACCCAAGTGTGCTAAACTATTCTCACCAGCGGTTCCAGGTCCGGCACACGCGCATGCACACACAAAGCTCACGATGGCTCAAGTGACTGAAGATAGCCAACCAGGCTTCTCGAGGAGCTACGTGATTACGCCCGTCTGCGAGCGGCAGCCTGTCGGGCGGAGGGCAAATGGGAGGTGGCCGGATCACGTGCCGTTCCATCTGCACACACTTTGGAGGGGAACGAGCGGGAAGGGGCCGAACCGCAGGCGAACTGCGGTTCAAGCCCAACGGGGTGATCTGAGGTGGGTAAAAGTGCCGCAGCTCCCAAGACGTTCCGTTCATCTCTCTGGCTCGCAGGTGCGGCCTCTCCGCTCCTCCGTCTCCGCCTCCTCCCCTTTCCACTCTTTCGCCTCCTCCGCCGTTCCCTGCGGTTCCGTTCCGTAAGCCTCTCTTTGGTTCCTCGTTCTCGCTGTCCTCCGGTTCGCTCTTGAGGGGCTGCTGGTTCTCATTGGCCAGCGAGTGTTCGGTGCGGCGGATCTCCATGTTGAGCTGCTTGCTGAGCTCAGCGCTGAGCTGTCTGTTCTGAGGCTTTCGACGGTGCCGTTTCACCCGGGCTCGTTGGGGCTTTTCCGGAGTCTCGCTGCTTTCGCTGCTGGGTCCTGCCCTCGGGGAGCTGCACCGCGACGCGTCGCTCTCGAGCGATAAGGATTGGCTCTTTAAAGTAGAGCTGCTGTCTCTGCCCCGTTTGCTGTCTTCCTCCTCTTCTTCGTCATCATCCTCCTTGTCTTCATCTTGATCTTCCACTTTTCTTATGTTGCTGTAGTCCCTCAGGGATCTAAAAGGTGGATCCCTCTCTTCCCGCCTCTCGGCGTCTTGCTCTTCCTCTTTCTTAGCCGTGCTGTAGTCTTTCTTGAATGAACGGCGAGGAGGTTCTCGTTTCTCTAGCCTTTCATCCTCTTCATCGGAGTTATCGTCGTCTTCTTCTGTTTTCATTTGGGAGAGTTTAGGAATCAAAGACTCTTCGGGCCTCCAGGGCTTCTTAGGCTACAAAATGTTAAAAGTATTTCGGTCAATTCATTAAAAACTTTTCACATCTTATTAAAAATATATCTACATCCAGTTCTACTTAGATCTACTTAGATTCAAACCCATGAGCTTGATGTTGCTTTCACCATGTTCTACCATTTAAACTTCAGAAAAAGGTTTGCATACTGTTCGATGATGTTACCTTCTTTTTAGTGCTAGCCTCTTCTTCCTCTTCATCGTCGTCAAATAACTTCCTCTTCTTCCTCAAGAAGTTGGGAACTTCTGATCGTGGTCTTGGCAGACCACTGGGACTCAAGAGAGGGGGCAGACGTGAGGGCAGCTCCTCATTCTTCAGTCTGGGGGTTTCCTCTCTCTCTGTTTTTCTCTTCACAGACGTTGCTCCAGAAGAAGTCTGGTCTCCATCCTCTCTTCCGTCACGTCCTGCTTTCTGTTCCCTCAGCAGGGAGCCCGGCAGGTTGGATGCGTACTTGAAGCCTGGTCCCCGTTTTTGCTTGCAGGCCAAAGAGTGGTGAAAATACAAAAGACAACTTTATATCTTTTGATTGATATTAGTTATGAGACAGTTTGAATTAGGACAGTATATTACCAGTAACACATTAAAATTCTGTTTTATTTGTTAATATTAGTCAATGCATGAGTAAACATGAACTAACAATGAGCTTAAAACTTTACTGCATTTATTCATCTTTGTTAAAGTCATGTAATATCAATAACATTTTTCAACTGTTATGGTGCGTAAACTAGGACAGGAAGATTTTTAGTAAGGGCCAAAAATACATTGAATGGGTCGACCCATCCAATGTCTAAGCAGTTTATGCAACCGGCCAAATATTGTCCTATCCTCACAAACCATAAATAAACGGAAAGCTTATTTATTAAGCTTTCAGAAAATGTACAAATCTCAATTTCGAAAAATGTACCCATAACACTGGTTTTGTTGTCCAGGGGCACATTTGAACTGATATATTTTTGTCATTTTCTTAATGGGACATGACACCCAAAAATAAACATTCTTTCATCATTTACTCATCCTTATGTCATTCCAAACCTGTATGACTTTCTTCTGCAGAACACAAAAGAAAATATTTTGAAGAATGTTGGCAAATCTTTTGTTCTTTTTTGTTCACAGAAGAAAGAGTCGTAGGTTTTAAACCACATGAGAGGGAATAAATAATGACATATTTTTAGGTGAACTATCATTTTAATACTTTTTAACACTTTTATAAACACTTTGTCACCAAATACTTCTACCAACCTGTTAATTCAATGCATCTGTGTTACCCTCAACTTCTATTAAACCTCTCCAAAGCTGTTCCCCAGATACTCACTTTTCCAGTTTTCCCTGCGTAGTTGCATTTAGGACATTCCCAGCAGTTTGGAAGTTCATCGTTCACAACTCCAGCTGCATCTTTCACCTATATTGACAAGATATTATCTTATAATAGAGTAACAAAAGAGTGTGTTTTCATGTAAACAGAGTCCTTGTAAGTAATGTGACTACAACAGCACACAATAATTAAAGAGGAATTGAATAGAGTTAAATACAGCCACAGCACACTAACACACCCAACCTCGTTCTGTTCTGTATATATAGATAACAAAAAAGGGAAACAGTATACGCCATTGTGCATTCAGATCCTTCTGTTGTTAGGTCGGGGTTTGTGAACAAAGGTCAAGGTAAAATTTAATTGGTGTGACCTTGAGGCAGTTGGGATGGACAATCTCATTGCAGATAGAGCACTCCATGAGCATGGCGTTAAACTTCTCATCTTCATCATCGAGCGTGTCTTCTTTACCAGCCTCGCCGCACACTACACATACAGCTGTATGCGGTAAAACAGGCTGTGGAAAGAATATGCAAATGCTAACACCTGTATATCAAACACAGATGTACGTTTTTCCAAACATTTTATAAATTTGTGTGTTTTCTCTGCCAAAAATAGATCTTTTTTATAAAAAATATTCTTAACTGTACTTCTGTACAAACTCTGCAACCAGTTCATGAATCTTGCTTGTTTATGTGTTGCTGAGTTTCTTACCGCTATACACTGTCTCATAATACAAGACTGTTTCATGCGACCTGGTCCTCCAAACTTCTTCATGTCCTTACAGAAGTGACACTCTCCACATTCCGTCCGGACACACGCCTCACACTTTCGGCATCGTGTACGTCGGCGGCGGGCTCCAGAGGAGGTCCGGTTGGATGGCAGCTTGACCGCTGCTGTAGTGGATGAAGAGCTGGATGCTGCCGGAGTCGTCGCTGTTGATGCAGCCATTTTGGATTTTGGCCGGTTGGGTAGCCGTTGCTAATGAAAGAATAAGAAAAGAATAGCGTGAAATTATCAATATTTGTGAATAAGATGATTGCCATCAAAATGGTAAAACATTAGCCAGTTTGAAGATTAGAATAAAAAATTAAAATAAAAAAGTCTTACAAAAGGTAGTATCTTGTAAGTCACTTTGGAAAAAAAGTGTCTGCTAAACATGTGAATGTACTACAGCTATCATGTTGCCATATTGGACCTGTGACATACCAACAACCACCTCCAAAATAATTTGCTATATATATATTTTCACCCCAAATAACAGCTTTATGGCACAGCAGTTATTACACACAAGCTATTCACCCAAAACTAACAATTCTGTCATCATTTACTTATTCTCTTGTCATCTTAAACCTGTATGACGTTTTCTTGCATAGAACACAAAAGAAGATATTTTGAAGAAATCACTTATATTGTACAGACACAGAACCAATGCAGGTGAATGGGGCCCGGTTAGCAACATTCTTCAAAATATATTCTTTTGTGTTCTGCGGAAGAAAGAAAGTAATATTAGTTTGAAATAAGGGTCAAGTAAATGATGACAGAATTTTCATTTTTGGGTGAACTATAACTTTAACAGATGCACTTGGTCATCCGAATATTGTTCATAATGGAAGTATCAAACATACTTTTGCATACTACTCATTTGATCTACTCTCTTTTGCATAAAATATAGCAGAGAAGTAGACATTGAGTCGTGGGGTACGTCCATTTCATAACATTTGCTTGTAAAGAAGATTATCCAAAACAGCACAAGTCATCTGGTTTGCACCTGATCAAATGTGTTGCTAAGTGCTATTCTATAATTACCTCATTCTGTGCACTATCCAGCCCTCCATGACTCAATCTCTTACCAGCCCCTCTTATATTGTATGTTTACCCACCCGTAGTCATAAGACTCCTGTAGGATTCTGTTGTATAATGCATTCAATATGCATTCATCTTCTGAAATGTATGCTTCGACCCATTATTTTTTTACCCTTAAGATTTGTTTAGCATCAATCTTGCAATGCTGATGCAACTGAGCTTTAACCCGTTTAGGGACTAACATCAGCCTGCTCTGATATCTAGACCCCTGCACTTGGTCTCTAATGCAATAAGCAGAACAAATAGTGGATTCCAGCAAACAGCCTCATAACATCTCTCTGTTGCTGGCAGTCATATACAGGTTTGAATAAATTTCATATATATTTTAAATATGGGTTGAACAATCCCTTTATTTCCTCTATACCAGTGATCTACCCAGTGTTTTGGTACTGTGATTTTACTTTAGTTTAGTGAAATAAATTGACTGTGACACCAAACATATGCATAATGAAAACTGTATTTTTGTGTTGCCACAAGCAGTCTTACTCTTCCTTAATATCTCTTGCATCATCTATACAGTCATTAGAATTCTCCACGTCACTCCTTCATCCACAACCATCTTCATCTGTGTTTCCTCCATTTCAAATAAGTGTCGTTGTTATCTTGCCTCCCAGATAATGAATACAGTACAACTCATGCACAAAACTGCAGTGCAGTACTGGAAGTCTGTCCTTCTGCAAGTGTAACCATGGCAACACAGCAGTTCCTGCTGACTGGTGGAGAAAAGGAAACTGAAATGGTCTTCTTCGAGGTTTAATTGGTTCAGAAGGGGGAAGTGGTGGATGATTTCAACATGAGTTTTTTTACAACAACTGTATTTAGTTGGAGATCTTTCCATCGAGGGATTAAACATTACCATTGTGCAGTCATTACGGTGTTTCACATCATTATACTCATAACATCATTACATACAAAGTATTTCATGTTGTAACAATGATTGTGTGGATATTCAAAGATTTTGCAGGAGATCAACAATGCAATTCATCTTCATGGGATGGTTTAGATCCAGCACCTAATTCATCACAGTCGAATTCAGAAACAAACACTGGTGTACATTACTTCAAATCCCACTCTACTTCGTATGACATCATTTCCCAACAAAACAACTCTAATGCAGTTATTCCTCTGGTACACAATGTTATCATAACAAATACAAGGAACTGCAGAGCAACACAGTCTGCAGACTACAGGAATGCACAAGCACAACTTTTTGTGTTTTTGTGCTTTGGAGTGATACATCACAGCTGTGACCTCAACTCTCCTTGTTTAAGTAAGGAAGCCACTACGAGATATGCATTTCAAAACAAGGGAATGCTGCCTCTCTGCCAACATCCTTCAGCTGTCATATGGCCACCTACTTCTTCACCTCTAAAGAACTATGGTTTGGACTGCTTACGGGTCATCTAAATCAGTCCAAAGCAAACCAGACTGTTTAGATGTTCTTATTTGGTTGTTTGCTAAAACATGTACAGTAAATGAATGTTATATATGTTGAAATTCCCAAGTTTCGCGGTGCAAGGTGTGCGCTATGAATGAAGAAGGAATAGGCAATGGTGCAGATGGAATTGATCGAAGCTCATAGTTCGCTGCTTGTTGGGATTGAACCAGCCCTAAACTTTGACCACAACCCTGCATCTCCTCGGCAGGCGATGGATTGCAAGAGTACCAGGAAGTCTCAGGGATCATTTATCAACACAATGAGAGAGAGCGTGGGGGTGGTTCAGTCCTAGGGATACCTGGGAGTCCATGAAAATAGCTGATTACAAATACAGCACAACTGTGCTGCGCAAAAGAAATCATGAAGACATTATTTTCTGAGGACTGAGGATCTGTTAGAGTCCAAGCAATCCAGCATGAAGGTCATGAAAAATCTTTTGTACCTACATTCTTCAACATGCTACAATAACTACTAGCTACACAAGACCCTTTAAGATGTGTTCAGGATTCAAAGACCTTTTTAAGACTTGTTTGGATAGCGTGACACCCTTCAACAATAACAATACAGTTCTATTCTATTCCATTCACCTTTTTACTGGGACTAGCTCTAGGAAAAATTTGGTTTCCAGACCAATTCTTCCACAACTCAGTGTACCCACTGATTAAGACGATCTGTTATTCTTCTTTGTGATGAACACATGCAGCAATACACTAATGTTGTAGATGTAATCATCCATAAATAATCTTGTGTACACGCCAGCCAAAGCATAAATACAATTTGATCTTCCGTATAAGTGGGTGTTTACTCAAAGGCATCAGTGAGCGCTTTGGCCTAATTTCTTGACACCTATATGGCCCTGTCATATGTCATGAGACTCAGAAGTCAGGGGAGTGGATGTAAAAGGACCCAATGTGTGCTTGAATCATAAGGCCTCAATTCATTAATGCACCAGTAAACCTACGTCCTCTGCAGAATGAAGTGCACAACAATGATGAGCCAACAGGTCAGTGACAACATGTTGAACTTTAGGTGATATGTGTGGGAAACATGGTGCAATTCTGTGTAATGAGCAAGTTAAAACACTGGACAGTTTATGCAGACCAGTTGAAAACCTTGAAACACATACATCACAAGAGACTGAAGAATTTGAGTAAATGTAACTTTTTGATTTATAGATAAGTGACTTATACACCTACCAATGCTGAACTTTATCAGTGGGACCCCTTAAGAGCAGCTGGGCTCTCCTTTTGTTCCCCCCCACTTTGCTTTCCCCTCCCCCAGTCTTCAACAGCATTAGATCTGCTTTTGTGATATACCCAGCTATACATGACCCCATACTAAAATAAGGCAATTTTTATATGCATACATTCTTTGTGTTTTGGTGAGTGTGGCTCTTATTTGAATGTGACTTCTACTTTGTATGTGTGAGCCAAACGCAGCCCACCATGTGTTTCATGTCCTAGTGACTTTTCTCATAAATGCATCAGATTCACAGCAGTCTGACATGAAAATATGCACATAAACAAAAAACATACTATACTACACTAGGTTGATCTTTCCTTCCAATCTCTTTTATGGTTAAAGCTGAAAAAAAAACTCCTAGTTGATCATTAAAAGTTAAGCCCAACATATAGTTGTATGTCCTATAGATTTGAAGTTTTGAGTAGCAGTGCATCATGGGAAGAGAATTTAAGGGCAACACATGTTTAGTCATGCCGCTTCTAGGAAACTTTAATCCTATTCTATTCACACTCATAACGGAGTAAAAATATCTTACACCAAAAAGTCAAAACCATCAAGTGCAATTATAGTTTCTACAGATCAAGTACTTAAAAACAGGGAGACAAATGAGTAAAGAAAGCACTAAAAACAGTGATGGGTGCACAAAGGTACAACGCTTATCTAAAAATGAAACAATCCAGTTTTCCTTGAACTAACACAAACCATTCTGAAGTAGTCATACATGACTCAAAGACCACAACCAACACCTCAGTGCAGACAAACAATAAAACAGAAGCTCAGTATAGCGGCCAAAGCAATGTTTTCTTTCCTGTCGTATTTCCCGTTCCTACCAACCGAACTGCAACCCAAAACTGGAGAATAAAAAGAAGAACTGGGAATTGATCAAATGGAAGGACCTGGACAAGGCACGTGCCGACATTTTCCAGGCTTGTTTGAGAGTCATGCTGGTACGAGGAAGGGAACCCGAGAAGGCAGCTAATTGTTTGTGTGAGCGTGAATGTGGTGAGATAGAGAGAGAGCGCCCTGACCTGTTCGGCTGTGTCCGAGTCGTAATCCTCTTCGTCGGCGCTCAGTGACATGGCCATGGCTGTTTGATCTCATAGCCAGCCAGACAAACAAAACATACACATGGCTATGCCCCTAGAATCCAGTCGCCCTCGATTCCTCTTCTTCCAACCTTCCCCAATGTCTTGCTTTTCTCCCCCTTTCTTTTCCTGTCTGAAATGGGCAGCTGCACAGGCACACACAAGCCAGCTATCTCATGCATATGCACCAGAAAAAGAAGATGGGGGAGAGGGGGGACTTAGCTCAACCAATCAGAGACCACCTGGCATCCAGTTACAGGCTTGCCTACAAAGAGCACACATTGTCGTGGGTCTGGATGGGAGGTGGAGGGGGAAGGGTAGTATTGCTCCACACAAAGGACTAGTCTGACATTAGGAGGAGAAGCTTTCAGCATGTGAGAGCAAGGTCTTGCTCTGTGAGTGATTCAGAGGGTCTGTTTTGGTCTTCCTTAAATAGAGGAAGTTGTTGGTTTATCTTGGTTTGATTGTTTATGCCTGCTTTGTTGTTTTCTGCAGTGCATGCAGGTTTCGACAACAGTGTTTGTAGGATGAGGAGGAGTGCTGATTTGAATGACAATGGTTGAATGCCTTTCTAGAATCTGAAGGTAGATTTAAAGGAATGCATTTGTTTGAATCAGCCTTTTTATGAATGTAATCCATTCTGTGGAACAGACAATTTGGGTATCCTCATTTCCTTTGGGTTGATTATTTGTTGGAAATACAATGTAACACTGAAATAAATTTTCTTATTGTTAAACTTACATTGACGCATTTGGCAGACGCTTTTCTCCAAAGTGACTTAAAGTGCATCCAGTCTATACATTTTAACAGTATGTGTCTTCCCCGACTTTCTCAATGGCCACAGAAACATAACGGAGGCCTTAAAGATATGTTATGTCAGTATCTCAAAGATTGACATCAAAGCATCAGGATATGTTTGTTCCTTGACACCCTTCCATATCATTAAATATAGCATTGTGAAGAAATGTTATACACAAATACACATTTTCGGGGAGGTGAAGTCTTGATGAGAACTATTGTTAACTATGGTAAGGTTTATATATCATTCCTTAAAATGTTTGGAATAAAAGATTTACTATTTAGACAAGATTATTGTTTCAAGGAGTGTTTTAAACATTTCAAGAATAGGGTGTTATTTTACAAACATAATAAGTGCTAATGAATTTGCATGTGAATCCGCGAAAGTTTTCTGATTTTCAAGGGTATACCTTGGAAATGCACATTCTGAAATAACTCTTGTTCATCAACAGGTAAAACCAAAGAAGGTAAGGAAGGATCAGAAGACGATTATGGAAACAACAATAAACAAACTTGCAGCAGTAAAAAATGAAAATAATGGAAGAATGAATGAAAAGGTCTGAAAAACTGTTCCTGCAGTACATACAGGGAAGAGGATAAAAAGAGAGGCAAAAAAGATCAAAGTTTCAGAACTACACCATTTACGTCTTGTTCACACATGCACTGTTTTTATAAACCCTTCTTCCTTTAAAAAAACATCAGTTCCACACGAAAACTCAAAAATAAGCTACAACAGGTGGCGATAACCCCATCCATAAAAATGTTTTGGCCAATCAGAAGCCTGGAATCTGACATCAAACAAAGGAGATAGCAGCGCGCATTCCAACATCATATAACTGGTTTCACCGTCTCACAACAACAGTGAAACTGGAGTTTTCAAAAAAATTCAGTTTCAGGGACTGGGTACTGCTTCAGCCTGTGGACGAACACCAATCCGCATAGAAAAAGCTGGGATTTACCCGTGTTGGTGTGGACAGGGCCTTACGTTTAGGGATGCCTGGTCCTGGTGGGCCACAGTGTCCTGCAGAGTTTAGTTCCGACTCTAATCAAACAATTTTAAAATTTCAAGTAACCCTGAAGATTAAATGCTTCCGGTGTGTTTGATTAGGGTTGGATCTAAACTTGAGCGACTTAGGCCCTCCCACAGCAGGATCTGACATCACTAATTTGGTTGAACCTTGAATCCACCATTACATTCCACTTCCATGATGAGAAGCTTATATTCGATATGAACTACATGTAAGGAAAAGCACGCTATGAAATATAGTGATAGTATATTGATGCTTTGGTGCTGTTTTGCTGCTAGAGGTTTACATTTTAGCCTGGTTCACTGGGCCAATGGCTAAATTTGGTTTGATTGGACGCCTCAGAAAAAAATTATGTTCCCTAACATGCATTAAAAACACAAAAGGCACATGTTTTCAAATGGTTTGTTCATACAGAAAAACAGTAATTAACCTATGAACCCATCCATGGTGTGGCAATGGTCAGTATGGTATTATAGCCTTTACCACAGTGATTTTTACTAAGCAAAATCTATGTAACTATGTTATTTTAAAACCGATGCATTAGCAGCTAGATAAATCAGATTCAGTGTTTTACCAACTGTTAAAACGTAAAAGCATCCCATAATGATAGTGGCTTTGAATTGAACTCATGATGGTCAGATTACCTTCATTCATCCGGTAGATGAATCCCGACAACACTTAAAACGTTGCACCTGATAACCGTAGTAGAATTAGTATTAACGTTAAATAGACATTAAAATATGAAGGTGTTGCGGAGTTTCTCGATATAATAAACTGTCAACATAGGCCTATATCTGGCTCGTGAATTAATCTATCAAATTTGTAAATACCTGTGACGATGTTATACATGCCCTTTCGCTGTAATATAATTATAAACAGCGATGAAATATGAAAGCAACAATTCAAATCGCTCCCGGGTAAAAGTGGTTTACGACTACAACTCCCGTAAAACGTTAGCTCTGCGTTTTATTCCAGCGGTGCATTGTGGGTACCCCGAGTTGTAGTCCTTCATTATAGAGCAGGGTTACCGGACCGCAATCTTAGTGGTTAGTAAGTCATGTTTCAGTTTGAGAACATCTCAACGGGTTGAAGGGATCTGGGAGACGTACGGAGGGTAATAAGATACAAAAACGTCCGTCGTTTTAAAGATTAGACTATTTTACAAACATTTGAACCACCTTCGAAACCAGCGCGATGAGTTTGAACGAGCATTCGCTTCAAGCTCTGTCATGGAGAAAACTTTACTTGAGTCGAGCTAAACTCAAAGCGACGAGCCGAACCTCTGCGCTGCTCTCCGGCTTCGCTATGGTAAGTTTACAACATGTTACATTATCTTTTTAACGAAAAACGTACATTGCTCGGAAGCCTGCTCGGAAGGTTTTGAAGTTATATTCGCACTTGTTATAACACGACGCATGACATGTCAATCACTTTGATGTGCAAACGCACCTGTCATGAATAAGACCGAGCATTCTGTCATGCAGCGCAGTGTTTACAAACCCTGTACATGGAGGGACAACAGGACTGCGTATTACCGATATTTTTTAAACTGACACACCAATTTACAGACTGGATGTACTGGAGTGTATTTGGAGATATGCAAAATGTGTAGTTTTGTGGAACACGAAGAAGATAATTTTTTATTTTTCTGTTTTGTGTTCAATGCAAGTCAATGGCGGCCGACGCTATTTGGCTACCAACGTTTTTCAAAATATATTTGTGTGTGTGTTTTACAGAAGAAAGTAGTGAGGATTAAAAATGACACGAGAGCCAATAAATGCACGAAGGAATTTTTGCATTTTTACATTTTTTTACATTTTAGGCATAAAGTATTGTTCTGTCTCTTACAGTTTACAAAAGTGTTCAAAGTTTCCACCAACCATGCATACTATATTTTTTATGTCAAAAACAATATAGACAAAACAAAAACATTTTAAACAAAATGGCGTAAAGCAGATATAGAATATTTTTTATTTTATTTTTGCACTTATCACAGTGAAAGTTTGTTAGGGTATTGTAACTATGCCTTGTTTCCGTTCACTAGAAGATCTCATACATGAGTTGAAACCATAATTTCAACAGGAAATCTGCTTCCTTTGACAGTGTTATGCAAGAATCTTCACATAAATTGCAGAGGTAGTCTAAAAACTTTAAAAAAAAGAGATATTTTCTGGATCTGTTTGTGGTTTTTACCACAAACTGTAAAACCCCTTTGCTCGTGTAAAAACCACTGAAAGACCATCACAATGTCCTTGCCAACTGATCTCACTGTACAAAAATACACTGTACTGTGTTCTTTTGTAGTTGCATACTATCTTAAAATTGTACATTGCAGTACTATGATAAAGATACAATGGAATACATTGAATAAAGAGTGTGAGTTTCTTCCAAAAGTTTACCTTTGTGTCACTGTTGAGTTATAGGTTTTGTTTTATGTTTTAGATAGAGCGTAGGATTCATTAAATGTGTCTTGATATTAATCGGAAAACAGAAATGTCTTCAGCCGTTGATCTGCGTTTAAATTAAGACAGAAAGGGGACTTTTGCGGTCCTTTACATCACAGGAAATATGTCTGGGAGGAGAAAACTGCGTTACGTAAACCTCATAAAACTTAAGTTGCACACACTGACTTGGACTTCAGTGAAGTTGTTCCATTCCAGCTTGCTGTACTGACTATTTACCGCCAAGCTTATTTTTATATTTTTTTCCACACATAACTTGCCGGTCCGCTTTCAGGCCCATCATCAAAACTGATCTGTGGTCTGTTAACATGAGCTGAGAACAACTGGTGGTTGGGTGTGTGTTGTGGTTGCTAGATGGTCACAGACACAAAGGTTTTAGCTTCTAAGGCCCCAATCTTCCCTCTGTTTGGTGTTCATCGTGATTTTATTTTGTCACTAAGTTTCATCGCTGGCAGTAGGTGTGGTCTGCACTTAAGAACTGTTGATGTGTTTTTAGGTAGCAATGGTGGAAGTCCAGTTGGAGGAAGATCACGTGTATCCTGATGGCTTACTGATCGCTTTCAGCGCTTGTACAACAGTGCTGGTTGCCGTCCATCTCTTTGCTCTGATGATCAGTACGTGCATCCTGCCCAACCTGGAAGCTGTGAGCAACATCCATAACCTCAACTCCATCAAAGAATCGCCGCACGAGCGGATGCACTTCCACATCGAGCTGGCCTGGGCTTTCTCCACAGTCATTGGTACCCTTCTCTTTCTCGCAGAGGTGGTCCTTCTCTGCTGGGTGAAGTTCCTCCCTCTGAAGAATAAAAAGCCAGTCCCTAATGAGAAGAACGTTACCGCCGAACCTCAAGGTATAAGCCCAGGGGAAGCCGCAGCGATTGCGTCTACCACCATCATGGTACCCTTTGGTCTGGTGTTTATAGTTTTCGCAGTGCATTTCTACCGTTCTCTGGTGAGTCACAAAACGGACCAGCAGTCCAGGGAGCTGGAAGCTCTGTCCAACATCACACGGCTGCAGAACCAGCTGGATCACAGGGGAGACGCCTTCAACATGCAGACTTCTTCAGCACCTTTTATTGCCTAATTAAAGCACTTTAGATGTGCCAGATCATATTTCTCTAAAATAAGGAATGGCATCATCAGTGAATGGACACTATGTGGTTCCAATCAGATTTTATATTATGATAGTGTCAATATAGACGGTTTCAACATCAACAACATTAACAAATGTTATGTGGCCCAAACTTGACGTCTGTTAAAACAACCGTGAAAAATCAATAAGTGTTGAGTAGTTTTAATTTAATTTAATACAATAAATATACAATAAAATATGAATATAAATGATGTTATAACCAAACACAAACCAGAAATTAACTTCGAGCCAGGTGTGTACATCTGATGAAGCCGTCTATTGGTGTTAACAACGTGATACTGCTGGGTTTTTATCTGTTTTTCAATTCAGCAAGTGTTGTGATTCACTTTGTTCCTTTCTATTTATCTGCATTCTGCACCAATGTTGACATTTTCATATGTGCAACGCCAAATGAGAGCTATTTGGTTATGAATATGAATGTAAAGGTCAAAACGTCTTCAAAGTGTCTTTTTGCTCATTTTAAATAGTGCCATTCCATAGTGCAGTGGTTTTCAAACTTTTTGTTTTAAGGCCCCCCTTTGTGTAGAATGTATTGCTTTGCGGCCCCCCAAATAAAGAGTTATAATCTTAAACCTAGAATTTTAATGAAACCAAAAACATATTCAGTTATACAATGCTAGAACATCAATTCATTTGGTTGGTGGTCTAATTTTTTATGTTTGATTGCATAAAATCTCTGATGAATTTCTATATTTCATAAAATTCCAAAAAATCTGTGTCCCCCCAGATTCATCTTTAGGCCCCCAAGTTTGAGAACCACTGCCATAGTGGACTATGGAAGTGAGGAGTAACTTAAAAAAAGAGCAGTTTTTTAATCTTGTGATTCAGCCAAATGTTTATCTAGTGTCCTCGTTTCAGTCAACTATTTTTGCACACCTACTGTAAAGGTATAATATAATGAAGAAGAGGAGACAATTTTAGACTATTTAATTGATACAGTGGTCTCAAAAACAAAAAAACACTTAAAATGAATGCATGATTATACAACAAAATCATACACCAATTAAACTTTTTTTAAATTCAACAAAACTGATGATATAAAGTAAAATATACATTTTGAAACAACGGACAAATTGTTCAAAATCAGGATTAAGATATTAGAAGAACATAAAATGTTAGAACTGTATGATTTTATTAATTTAATCTGTAGGGACATTTTATTTGGAACCACTGTGTTTGCATGTTTGATGATTACTCTTGTGTGCATGCATAAACTGTATCTCAGTTCTTTGCTATTGCAGCAGTTTTTAAAAAAAAAATTGTATTATATTGAGTTTTGTAGAATACATAAATATTCATACTTTCGTGCATTAGATTTGTAATTGTGAATAGATGAAAATCTTTCGTTGGAGGATTGGCTTAGTCTTATCCTCTACTTAAACACAAAATTACACTCAACATATGGTTAGATGTGTACTATTCACAATTTCTCCAACTGGAAAGATTTTACTGGTATGCCTAATATTTTTTAGTTTAGGTGTTATTTCTTTGGTAGTTTGCATTTGTACAGGTCTTTTCTAATGAAAATATCAGTCACAAAGAGTTTTTATGCATTGTTATACATTTTGTTTTAAAGCTGTATGTGTATAAACTGCTAATCTCATGTATTTTAAACGTCTGGTTTAATGGAAGGTAAATAAATCTTTAATTTTGTATTTCCACCAGGGCTGGGAAGCCAACTTCATTACTGATTGTCTGTGGCACTATCTGTGTTGCTGGTAATTGAAGATGCTTATGCCATTTTAAGCAGTTTCCAAGACGTTCTCGTCAATATTTAGTTGTCAAGTACTACTAGAATGAGAAAAAAATTAAAATGCACAAAGTGTGACTTATCGTGTCTTATTCTGTCCGATTGTGAAAACAGTAGGTGTTTTATTCAATGTTACGATTATATATGGACATTATTACAGTTTTTCGCAGAAGTCAAAGGCAGAATTTGACAAAACATTTAGCAAGCACAGGGTCCTGTTGTAAATCATTTACATTTGGCAGAAGCAAAGCAACTAACATTGCATGTATTAAACATTTGTTCAATGTGCAATGGCCTGGGATCGAACTCATGACCTTGACATTGGTAGTGCCATGCTAACCACTGAGCCACATGAAAGCTTTCAGAGGCAATTTCTTATCCCTGAGCACATTAAGGTTATATGATTCAAATTAGATATCAATCCAGAAACAGAATCCTTTTAAGAGAACCAGACTTAACTATTATTTAAATGGTCAATGTAGTATTTTGAAATATATAACTGTACTGTTTTGATGTAAGTCGGATCTTGTAAATATGTTGCCACTAAGGGGTCAGTTAATTTAGGCCTAAAAATGTCACAATCGCAGGTTGTCAGGTTGAATGGAGTCGTGCCCCCCCTTGCGGAGGGAAGATTTGATCTCGCAGTGAACAGTTACTTCAGAAATTCTTAAGTAGAGTTCTTTATATGCTCAGTATAGACATGAAATTCAAATATTATGTTGAATAATTATTAAATAAGTATCATACAACTATGTTATACAAAAGGACAGTAAGGATCAATAGATTTAATTCAAATAAATCTTTAAAAACAGTGATACCGTTACAACTACATGTAAAAAGAAAATTGGACGCAAACAGGTAACTGTATAAACTGAAAGACTGTAATGAAAATGTTTATGTTCCTTTTCATTTTTTATTGTGAAATTTGGATGTTTTGCCATTTGTTTTTGTATTCATACAAAACTATCTCGACCAAATTTGCATATGAAATACCTGAGTGTAATAATTTGCCTTTGTCAATAGATGGCGGTGTTGATCAGGTTCAAATAGTGCAAGACCTCAATACCTCTGGAGGACCACATTTGAAAATTCCTCATGAAAACGAATTGATCTATATAACCTGTCTAATAATGTTTTATGAATAATAATGAATATATTTCGCTGTCAAAGAGTCAAATAAGCAACTTCTTTGTCTAGAGAATTACAAAAAAATGGAAAGTCTTGCATCACACAATGCACTGAAACTATAAAAGAAGATTTAAGATATGATTTGTGTCTTATCTGTGTTGTGCTGGATTCAGGTCAATATGGGTTCATGGAAGCACCATTGTAGTTGCTCAGTTGCATATCGACCCTGAAAAGATGCACAGGATGATCAGTGATGTCTCTGTTAACTTAAGCGTGACTGTGTTGGTATGCTGCTGTGCTTTTCAAGACCTCCGTAGAGGATCATCTCTCTCTCTCTCTGTCTCTCTCTCTCTCTCTCTCTCTCTCTCTCTCTCTCTCTCTATCTATCTCTCTTCTCACTTCCCGTCACTTTGTAGCTTTGATGGGGTGCCATGTATCCCTCACACTGGAGGTCTTTTCATTTGGAGCACCTGTCGAGAGGAAATGGGGGTGGTGGTTTGTTGTTGCAAGCAGGGAATTCACAGCGATGGGCAGATGAGGCAGAAGTGTCTGTTTGTGCATGTGGAAAGAGCTAAAGAGGTGAGAAGTAGAGGGTCATTTTTAGACTGACGATGCTGCGAAAGAGCTCCAGTTAAATTTTGGATGCATTTTGAAACACAGTTTGTGTCTGCATTTGGATTCAACCTTTTTAACAGACCACACACATTCACAGTCATTCAAACCTGTGTATACACAGAAGAGGTGTTGAAACAACGCTTGTGAGGAAAAACTATTGCTCTGTTTTAAACACTAGCAAGCTATCTAAAGCACTAATCTAGGGTGTCAGTGGCACTTCAAACACTGTTCAAAGAAGGTAGACATCTTAGTTATGCATTGCATGGATTCCTTGCATGCAGTTAAATGTTGATTATAAAAAAACATATATTTTATTTACTAAAGAGGTTGTCAAATACATTTGTATGGGTTGTTGGGCCCAATATCTGTGTTTATGCTTATTAGAATATTTTTGTCTATATATAAACAGTGAGGAAAATAAGTATTTGAACACCCTGCTATATTCATGTTCTCCCACTTAGAAATCATGGGGGGTCTTAAATTGTCATCGTAGGTGCATGTCCACTGTGAGAGACATAATCTAAAAAAACATCTGGAAATCACAGTGTATGATTTTTTAACTATTTATTTGTATGATACAGCTGCAAATAAGTATTTGACACCTGTCTATCAGCTAGAATTCTGACCCTCAAAGACCTGTTAGTCTGCCTTTAAAATGGCCACCTCCACTCCATTTACTATCCTAAATTAGATGCATCTGTTTGAGGTCGTTAGCTGCATAAAGACACCTGTCCACCCCATACAATCAGTAACAATCCAACTACTAACATGGCCAAGACCAAAGAGCTGTCCAAAGACACTAGAGACAAAATTGTACACCTCCACAAGGCTGGAAAGGGCTACGGGGAAATTGCCAAGCAGCTTGGTGAAAGAAGGTCCACTGTTGGAGCAATTATTAGAAAATGGAAGAAGCTAAACATGACTGTCAATCTCCCTCGGACTGGGGCTCCATGCAAGATCTCACCTCGTGGGGTCTCAATGATCCTAAGAAAGGTGAGAAATCAGCCCAGAACTACACGGGAGGAGCTGGTCAATGACCTGAAAAGAGCTGGGACCACCGTTTCCAAGGTTACTGTTGGTAATACACTAAGACGTCATGGTTTGAAATCATACATGGCACGGAAGGTTCCCCTGCTTAAATCAGCACATGTCCAGGCCCGTCTTAAGTTTGCCAATGACCATTTGGATGATCCAGAGGAGTCATGGGAGAAAGTCATGTGGTCAGATTAGACCAAAATAGAACCTTTTGGTTATAATTCCACTAAACGTGTTTGGAGGAAGAAGAATGATGAGTACCATCCCAAGAACACCATCCATACTGTGAAGCATGGGGGTGGTAGCATCATGCTTTGGGGGTGTTTTTCTGCACATGGGACAGGGTGACTGCACTGTATTAAGGAGAGGATGACCGGGGCCATGTATTGCGAGATTTTGGGGAACAACCTCCTTCCCTCAGTTAGAGCATTGAAGATGGGTCGAGGCTGGGTCTTCCAACATGACAATGGCCTGAAGCACACAGCCAGGATAACCAAGGAGTGGGTCTGTAAGAAGCATATCAAGGTTCTGGCGTGGCCTAGCCAGTCTCCAGACCTAAACCCAATAGAGAATCTTTGGAGGGAGCTCAAACTCCGTGTTTCTCAGCGACAGGCTAGAAACCTGACTGATCTAGGGAAGATCTGTGTGGAGGAATGGGCCAAAATCCCTCCTGCAGTGTGTGCAAAACTGGTAAAAAACTACAGGAAACGTTTGACCTCTGTAATTGCAAACAAAGGCTACTGTACCAAATATTAACATTGATTTTCTCCGGTGTTCAAATACTTATTTGCAGCTGTATCATACAAATAAATAGTTAAAAAAATCATACATTGTGATTTCTGGATTTTTTTTTGATTATGTCTCTCACAGTGGACATGCACCTACGATGACCATTTCCGACCCCTCCATGATTTCTAAGTGGGAGAACATGCAAAATAGCAGGGTGTTCAAATACTCATTTTCCTCACAGTATGTGTATAGTCTATATATAAAGAAAATTGTTTTTTTTCAAACTTACATGACCGTTAGGATGCTCCCTTAAAAGGCAGCTGCCTATATAGACAGTAGGTGGTAATGTAATTCACTTTTGACCAGACTATAAAGCAGAAGAATGCAATAGCACAAATTATGTTTGTCTGAACACCTGTAAATGTGCACGGGTTGGAGAGCCTGAGGCCGGATCTGGATGTAGGGACGACTCATCCTTCCTGCTGGAGCTACAAAGAGGTCGTTTAGGTGCCCATGAGAGGATGGCATTGTGTGGGCTGACCATCCCTGGCTGCTCGGTTGAGAGCTAAATGATTCTGCTGTCACTGCCAGTCCAGCTGGGCACCCATACATGCACACACATACACGCACAATCGTAAGCGCAGAAAATCCTCCCGCCAAAATCAACGGATGCAGGCGCATCTCCCAGAAGAAAAGAGAGACATTCTATGGTTATTCGCATCATTGGATCGAAATATCATGTAGGGTATCCACAAAAAATGAATTGCAAACCCATTTGACTTAAAAACTTAATTTGACTTATACTTGACATTTTCATGCCATGAAAGTGAATGGGTGGCACTTGTGTGTGAAATGTCTTTTATCATATTTTACAATTTTGTGCAATATTGCATTACTTGCACAGTCACTTAAAATGGTTGAATCCTAACCTAGTTGTAGCATCCTGGGGAAACAGCATGTTTAATCTATTAAGAAACACAATGCGAGGGGAAGACCTGACTTTTCAGAGGGACTCGGAGACTCACATCTCCTCATCTTATAACACACATAAAGACACGGTTACACGCCGTTCCACTGCATTTCTTCTTAATCCAATTCCTGAACATTTCTGTTGGTGTAACTAAATGTAGTCTTTAAATGTATAGTTCACTCCAAAATTTTAATTCTTTCATCATTTACTCATACTCATGTGAAAATAATCTTTCATGAACAAATAGCACTGGACCCTATTGACTTCCAGTACATGGACACAAAACCACTGAGACATTTCTCAAAATATCTTGTTTTGTATTAAACAGAAAAAAGAGTCATAAACAGATTTTGAATGACATTGGGTGAATAAATGATGATGGAAATTTCATATGATTATATCTGCAGTCCCTAACTGTATGTTTACTAAAACAATTAAATGGATTGCAGAATTAAATAATATTTTGGATTTCATTGAGATCAATTTTGACATTTCCAAATAAAGCGCAATTTTAAGATACCTGAAAACATATTTTAATGGTGTGGTTTATTTCTGTTGTATGTGTAAGTCAAACAATACCAGCCTCAAGAGATTCTCAAGAATTGCTTTATTGTTGCTGGAAAATTTCACCGAACTTTTTGGAATGAATGTAAATGAAAACAAGTTTTGACTGCTTTTGTCAGCGCTTGAATTGAGGGGCCACTTTAGTCTTTGTCTGATCTGAATTTACACAAAGACAGGTTTGGTTGTCTCTAGGTGTGGTCAAAGGGATTTGTAAAGAATATACACCTTCACTTTGTTTAACAGGATCACTGACATAAGGCTTTATGTGTGGATTGGTAGTCTCTTCTATTATAATGGATATCACTACTTTAAATCAGAGTTTTAATCGCCAGGTTTGTGGCCAGTCAAAATAAGAATTTACAGAGAAGAAACACAATCTCACCCTGAGAAATATCTTAAAGCAGGTTTGACCCCTTAGACTTGCCGTACAAGCTTAGACAGTAAACAGATTCCGTGCAGCTGGAGCCAAATATGAATTCATGAATGAAAGATTTCAGACACCTGTGTAAAGAAAGAGAGGTTGTGTGTTTATGAACGTTGCTTTTTATATTCGTCTCCAAAAAAAAGACTCAAACACACTCAATAGCACTGCACGAACAAGAAGAAAAACAGAAGCACTACCAACCCAAACTATTTTCAGTAAAAACATTGATATGAAACAAAAATGTAGAGAATCTCACATGTAGATGCAGCAATTTTTCAACATTTCATATCCAAATTTAACCATAAATCTTAACAATAAATTGGATAACACAATTACACAAACAATACAGTTGTATACCGGACGTACCACATCATTCACTTTTTGATTTAAATAGTTACTTTTTTTATATTGCTCATAATATAGAAAAAGCGTAGCACATATTAAAATCAGGTGATAGTTTTATCATCTTTTATAATCAATCTGATTAAACCATAGGGGTGAACGAAGAGAGGAGCCTAAAGAATAGTGGATACAACGTTTAGTTTATGGTAGATACAAAAGAGACACGAAATAACAAATAATAAAACAAACGCTAACAGACGATTGGGTTCCGATAGAAGAAGGTCAAACTTGGCCATGGTTGATAAACAACAGGAAAAAATGGCCAAATAGATATTCTCTGTTGACAACATGCGAATCACAATTATGCAAAAGCTGTGTCTTGTATATATATATATAATAAAACAAGGTTTAGTCACTTCATCTATGCCAAAAATCACACATTATCTATCTGTGAGAAACTACAAAACACTTTTCACATTACACTCTCTTGTGTAATACTTGCATGCATGTCAAATTAATTTTTGTCAGGCAGTAAAGAGAAACTTCGGAAGTCTTTTGTAATTTGTATTTTTTATGATTCGCTTGCCTGTAGGCCAGTGTGTCTTCTAACAAGTCTCTGCTCAATCTGGCCTCTGTTTTGAAAAGAGGCTTCATTGTCAAGTCTAGCGTAGGCTGGACGTATTCAGTTATTAACTTCACTCTCACGGTATGTATTTGTCTGTCTTTGTGTGTTCGTAGTGCGAACAATTGAAGTCTGCCGATCCTAAAAGTGGAAGAGAGCTCGATATGACAGCAGGATTAGGCTTGACAACAGTGAGAAAAACATACTTCACCCGCATATACACGGTACAAATGTGTACATACACACATACTCTATATTCCCAATGACATTTCTTACATATTTCAATGGCTCTCTTGTAGTTAATTTGCACAAAATGGCATAAAATGCAATAACAAAAATAAAAATCTTGAAAAATACAGAAAACATATTCAAGTTATACTTCTGAATAATAAATATAATTTAGCACATTTATTAAATTAATACATATTTTTAATATAAAAATAATGAAAATAAATAAATATAATTTATGCAACACAGCAAATATTAAGCCTCCATAAGTTTGAAAATGGGCAGATGAAGTGGATTCAAATATACATGCATGTCTGGACGATTTTTCAGCACAATTTTGTAGGAACATACACAGATTTCCCAAGTGACTATGAAAGTAGTGAGAAAACCCACCTGTCAGAAACTAGGGACTGTTATTCAAGCAATGATGACAGAGGGTTCGCATTTGTGGTCTTTATTATGATGCTTAACAGCTGGGAAACACTCATGCGCATATATCATAATCTATTTTCTCTGGAATGCTGCTAATGGTTTATAAAAGCCCTGGATACACTCACCTGCATTTCAGTGCCGCGCACCTGCTGCTTCGGGGTAGGCGTTAACTTTATTCATATCGTATTTGGGCATTTGTAAATTGGGCATAACGCTTTTGTACAATGGCCCTGAACTCTGTATGTTCTGATAGGAGCATATGGGAGGGATAGTGATTAACTTTACAGTTTGACCCGCAGTCCTCAACTGATGGACGCAGACATGACACTTGTTTTCCCTTGGACCCAATTAATAAGATGAAAGTAGTCGGGTGGTAAAGGGATGCCAAAGAAATGTTGAGGGAGTCAAAATATGTGCATTGTTATTGGCAGGATGAAAGAAGCAGGCTCCGAATAATCTCATATCTGTTGTAGTTATTAAAGTTCACCCAAAAATGAATATCAGTCATCTGGTATTCAGCCGCTTTTCATATCAAACCTGTAGGACTTTCTTTATTCTACAGAACACAAAAGAAGATATTCTGAAGAATGTTGTGAAACAGAACAGTGAGGGTACCCCCTTGCATTAGTTTTGTATCCAATAGAAGTGAACCGGAACTGAAGTTCCGTTATCAACATTCTTCAAAATATTTTCTTCAGAAGTGTTCTGCAGGAGAAAGAAAGTCATACAGGTTTGAAATGACAAGAGGGTAAATAAATGATGACAGAATCTTCATTTTTGGGTGAGCTATCCCTTTAAAAACTGCAACGATCTTTATTTAATGGCGGTCCTTTTAGGGGTTTTTGGTAAGCTGTAACGTACAGTATCGTAGAGTTTGGCAAACCATACAATTCTCATAATTCATCCATTTCATGATATTCTTTTATGATCAATGCTCTTTATGACATATTGTAATGTGTTGAGTCTAGTATTATCAAATTCAAAGTACGAGATTTGGATTTTTTGTGATTTCAGGGTTTTCTTTCCTTTTTTTTCTCTTCAAAAAGACCCTTCTACGAATGAGTGTTGACAATTACAAACACAATCAAACTTACATCAGATTTATCTATGTTTATTATATATTTCCGCATTTGAATTAACCTATAAATACACTTTAGAATTATGTCACTGCACTAATTAAGAATTTGAGATTTATTTTTGAAGTGTGAAATTCAATTCACATACAGGTGGACATTCTGGAATGAATGAACATCAGATTTTAATACATTTTTTATTAAATGTTGTTATATTGATTCTTAATTGATTGGTGACTGATGGTTTGCTGATCAAGCTTGGCAGAGGTTTTCAGTTAAAACATACATCAATTATTGACTGTGTTACTTGTGTCAATACATTTTTTTATACTGTTTAACTTTTTCTGCTTTTTCTTGTTTAAAATCGCTGCTTAGCATTTTTGGCCGTGCTTGGGTTTTAAGGTTTATGTTTTCTGAGATGATATCACTGGTCTGGTTTATCGAGCTAATGAGATTACCTCAATATCTCTCTCTTCCAGACAGTGTGTCTGCCAAAAACATTCTGCCCATATTTATCATGGGAACTCCGTATGTCACTAGGGTTATCAACAAGTGCTCAAGTTCACAGTCAAACTCACTTAGTCTTTTTTCACACGTGTCTGGTCTCACTTGCTGCCCCCCGCCCTCTTTGATCTCCAAGCGCCTATTGGTCATGTTGGTTGTGTTGTTGCTGCCATGTGGGCCTTAACGTCCTTTGCCCCCCTCTTTAACGGTCATCTTTTCAATAAAAAGGATTGACCCATTTGCTCTCTATTAGCTGTATACAAGCAGATGATGTCCATCTTGGGTCATGGGGCCTCATAATGTCACTGTTCATTAGTCCCCATCTTTATGTGTGTGTCTGTGTGTATGTATGGTCCAGTCTTGTAAAACTGGTTTTTAATGGTTGGTTGGTCTTCTCCACTCACTGGACTGGTTTCGGTTTGTCTAGATCAGATATTTAAAAGGGATCTTTTTAACATTTGAAAGTTGCAACACCAAACCCACCCCTAATGGAATCTGGTTACCTGCTTGCACTTCTTGTTGTGCATCTCAATGAATCCAAATGTACGTTTTGATGTACACACCTATATACACAGTTATGAGATATTAAATCATGTTTTCTGTAAGAAAATATAAAAATGATGTATGTTTATGCTTTAAACCAGCAAAATGCTGCAACATATCTCCCAACGAAGTAAGAAAAGTACACATAAATTAAGTCGGCAAGTATTGTTGCTTATTTTATGCATAAACGTAATTAACTTCTCTTTTTTGTTTCAGAAAACAATATTTAACATCTTAGATCACTTTTAAGTAAATAAATCTTGATTTAATGATTTGTACATAGTTGTACTGGACAACAAGACAAAAATAATGCTTAAGAAGTTAATTTGTGTGTATAGATGCACTGATGTCAATGAAAACTTCTCTGATAGCAATGCATAACAACGTGGAATGACGCTAAGACGTTCTTGTACTCAAGTTACATATTTAATACAGTAGCAGTAGTTAGTTACAGAAATGTAAAAAATATAACATGTCATTTCATGTATATATTTATATATTCATTTGCCCTCCCCCCACTCATTCCCTGTCTCCACTTCTCTTCCTTTTTTCTTAGAGACATTTGTCAGGAGCCATCTGTCTGTCTGCTCACCCCCCACCCCCCCAACTCTGTCTGCGCTTTAACTATCTCATCAAGCAGCATCACCTTTGCGCTGGTAAAAACATATAAACAGTTTGAATCATTCACCAAAAAACACACACATTCACGCATATTTTGATAACAAAACTTATAATTTTATCTTCTTTTAACAAGTGCTACAGATAAAGAAACACATTCCAAACGAGCAGAAAAATAGTATGAAAATACTGTACAATTTGCATCTTTACACCAGTGTATATCGGCTTCAACACAATCGCATGCTCTGGCAGCAGCACGTGCGAATTCATCCTCAGTGCAGCATCATTGTGGCTCAAAGCTCGGAAGTTAAATTCTAGTTACAAAATTCACCCCCTGTTTGCTTGGTTTTGTGCGTGCGTGCATGTTTTTGAGCGTGTCTAAGCGTGGAGGAGCGTGACGGCGAACATAAACACACACATAGGCACATTATCCAGCATTCTCATCAGCAACTCATCCATGAATACAGTAGAATACACAAAACTAGGAGTGTTATTTACATGCACAGAACAATATGTTCTCACAAGTCCATCAGTTTGTTTCATTAGTTTATGACCAACATTTCTCTCCTCAAAACTCAGGTCAAGGTGTCCTTAATTGCTGAGGGGGGTCACACCAGTCAAAACGGACCAGCCGTCGGTACACTTCTATCCCCCCTTGGTTGACCAAGGCCTGCTTTCTTGCTTTTCTCAATCGCCCTCTCACACTTTGGTGGCTAGTGACTGCACCTCAGACTTCTGAGTCTGAGCGCTGAGGGTGGAAGACATGGAGCTCATGTGACCATGCATGGCCTTCTTCAGGTTCAGCAGACACAGGCACTGTGAGCGGAACCGCAGGTCAAAAAACGCATACAGGAACGGGTTGAGGCAGCTGTTCACGTATGCCAGGCAAGTGGCGTACGGATGGGCCAAAAGCAAAAAGTGAAGAAAGCCGCATGATGTCGGTGCCAAGTCCAGGTAAGAGAGGGCGTCCATGCTCTTTAGAACGTGGAATGGGGTCCAGCAGAAAGCGAAGACCACCACCAGTGTAGTGATGATCTTGAGGAGACGCCGCTTCTTCTGGTCCTCCTTTCTCAGGTGGCTGAAATGCCGGGTGACCGTGCAGCCGATGAAACAGTAACAGACGGTCATAGCCAAGAAAGGCAACAGAAAACCCAACGCGGAGGATGACAGGCTCAGCCCCGCGATCCACAGATATTCGTGTTGTTGATTCATAGTGACCAGGCTGAAGTCCATCGCACAGGTGGTCCGGTTGTTCCCAGCGTCGTCCACAGTGGTGCGGAACAGGAGGGTGGGCACAGCCAGGAGACACGACAGTAACCAGATGGCGCCCAGCGATGCCAGCATGGTGCCGCGGGAACGGAGTCGGCCGCTGGACAGGGAGTGGACGATGGCGAGGTAGCGGTCAAAACTCAGGCATGTCAGACAGAAGACGCTTGCGTACATGTTGACAAGCACAACGTAACTGCTGATCTTGCAGAGAGCCACGCCGAACGGCCAGTGGTAGCCCAGCGCGGTGTACACCGCCCACAGCGGCAGCGTGATGACGAACGTCAGGTCCGCGAGCGCCAGGTTACCGATGTAAACGTCCGCCGCGCGCCGTTTGGATTTTGCGCGGCAGACAGTGAAGATAACCACACCGTTACCGGAAAGACCGAGGATGAAAATGAGCATGTACAGCACGGGGATGAGAGAATATGACGGCTCCCACTCCGAGAAGTCGCATGCAGTCTCGTTATCTTCATAGTAATCGTAAGTGTCGGGGTATTCCGGCGTTGGCTCCATTTGGGGAGGGTAGTCTTAACGCTTAAAACTCAATGGTCCTGCGTGTTTATCCAAAACGCCAGGTTGAGTTCTGTCAAGAGTTGACGGAGTTCAGTGAAAATGTCTCTTTTTTTCTGTCTGTTAAGAGTCTTGAGGTAAAGTTCTCCTCTTCGCAGGATGCCAGAATAAACGCGTCTGTGTGGGGAGAGCAGCGCCCTGTCTTTTTAAACTGCGGACTTCACACACCTCCCTCTGGACCCGTATATCGGACCCCTTATCTTCACTAAACCACGCCGCCCCCACCCCCCCCACCCCCCCATACGCACACTCCCACCCACCACGGCACACCAACCCCCGGTCACACAGTCACACGGCAGGAGCGAGTGTGTGTGTCAACAAAGTGGGTTTAGGTCTTGTTTTTCTTCTTAATGAAAAAGTAATGGCTCGCTGCTCTTTCATGAACAGTCACCTGAACTTTTATGACAAACGATGTTTTTGCGTCACGTCACATTGACGACACTTTTAATGAACATTAACAACATTGAATCAATCATATTAGTGAATTATGTACGTTATATAGATAAATAAACGGTTTCGTGCAATTATGTTCGTGGCTGATATTTGTGCATCATTCGCGTCATGCAGACCGAAACATGCCTCAAAAGTGTTTAGTTTGTAGCCTCTAATTTTTGTTTTGCATTCTTCGTAGTTTTGAAGCAACATTTTAAGTCCGTCGTTTACAGTGAAGGTTTTTCCTTCAGTGTTGTATTCCAACCATGGCTACATGACACTAAATTAAATTGAACAAACTGAAACATGGCAAGCCCGAACAGGTTTGAGACAGGTTCCCAGTGAAACCAGAGCCTTGAGACAAATTATAATGTTAAAGAGGCACTGCTCCGTGATTTCCTCTCGCTCAAACATTACATCAGGGTGGCATTCAGTGACTTCAAACGCTCCACTTCCACTGCAACACATAGCCTAGGCTAACACGTCTCGGTCTTTATGAAAACCTCTTATTCAAACACATATACATCCAAACATCAGCAGGGAAAAAATGAAGCCTATACGTAATAACTTAATTCCAGCTTTTATAATGCATATCATATCATCATTAAATAAGAGTTGGATGAAACTTTGTGTAATGTATTCACATTAATATATTCGATTGGTGGACTGACAAATACGCTGATGAACTTAATAATACTTATACACTTTTTGCATGTGTATCCAGTCTTACAAACGTTTGGTTATTTATTTAAATCCAGCCATCGGATGAATCGCAAAGTCGAATTAATTGCAGTTGATAAAACTAAATTCTCATACATTTAAAAGCGCACCGAGGGTGTTTAGTAATTCGATTACAGCGCAGGATTTGGATGTGTGTGAATTTAATTCTCACTTTCTTGAATGTATTTGCATGATAATAGTAGACGCAAACTCGCAAAATAAACAAAAACAAAAGGAAACGAGGCATTTGACATTAACGAGTTTCTTTAAGGACGCGTTGTTCGCGCGTTACACCCAATTTGCAGCACCTGAAAAAAGGGCAGTTAAAACGCAAATAGCTTAGACTGAAAAGACATCAATTCACATTCAAAATATGGGAAAACTTGCCCATGTTTCCTTTTGTTTCATTTGTTTTGGTACTATCCTTCCCAATGTGCTCATGCCCTCTGTCAAACTCTGTGCAAAGGTCATGCAGCACATATCTGCACAGCATCACTATCAAAATTAATCATTTAAGCTCGTTTCACCCCTTAAATTAATGTGCAATCACATTTAGGTGGATCAGTGTGTAAATCCATCATTCACAACACTGATGAGATCATCTGCAGATCTTCTCAATCAGGTGATCTTAATATATGTCAGTATGTCCCGCTCAGTTGCTGAAGGTCTGTATAAAGTATAATGAATAAAACATATAGCATTACAATCCATAGACATTTCGCTCCAGATTCGCTTTACTATGTGAAACGGGTATGCTTTTTACATTTCGATATTTAGGCAACAAAGCTGTGCAAATGCTTCGTTAACAAATCTGTTAATGCACTGGATTAGATATCAAATGTGCGAATAGGGCCACTTTTGCGCTAAAGGAGAGATTTGAATAAGTGGATGTTCCCCATCTGTCAGAACATGTCCGAAAGAAAAATATCTTTTGACATTGCTTTTTTTGCAGCCGTGGATTTTTTTAGTCAATATATTTAAATGGAGACATTTCATATATATAGTCTAATAAAGATCGAATAAATGTATGTTCTACAATGCTAAAGGTGAAAGGCATAAATAAATATATATATATATATATAAAGGGTCCCTATTTCCACACCCCTCAACACATCTGTTAAAATAAGCTCTTGTTTTCTAGTTAGGAAAGGGCAAATTATGTTAAGAAAGGTCATGTTTCATATAGGGCATTATATCTGAACGTGTTTTTCCCCGATATTTCTTGTAGACATAATTTATCATATCGTTCTGAAGTCTGTGTAAAGTCAGATCCTGCTGTGAAAAGAGGTGACCGGGTTGCTCTCTGCACCCCCATAATCCTTAGCCCTGCCCTACCCATGTCTGCCCCTCACCCCCTTCCCCTTGTTGTTTTTGGTAACCCTCAGCGCTTCATATCGGGAGTAACTGAAACACTCCCCACAAACCCAAGGCGGACAGCCTGGCAAAAACAAACAGTTTCCTGCTGAAATAAGTCTGGCGGGCGCTCCAGTAATATTGCCCCCTCTAGTGGATACGGATACACATTCATGCATGCACACACGCATCGGTGCACGTTTGCACAAGGACAAACTCGAGGCCGGGGTTGTTGGGAAAACATTGGAAATGCTATTCACACCCCACTCATAACCCGTCAATCGTCGACAAGGAGTTTCTGGCCTCAGTTTAACAATCACACACACACACACACAAACACACACGGTGCTGCTATCTGAATGACTCTGGGGAGGTGTGGATGCCTGCTGCTCTAATAGATCCTTTAGATAATAAATAAATCCACAAATTTGAAAAGTAAAAGAATCACTGACATGAAACAGATGGCCAGATTAGCCAGATGACTTTCAAACACACACACAAACACATAGCACAGAGTTCTAATTGGCAGATTAAGCATGAAATGGAGATCTTAACCAACGAGCCCTTTGTAGTAACAAATTAAACTTTTCCGTGACAGCTTTGTGTGAGCATGATTTACTCACCGATGTTTTATCACACCGATTATACTCGTTCGTGTCTTAGTGTAGCTCATTAGGAAGGGTTGGAGGAGGGGGTTAAAAGAGGGTCAATGGTCTGGGGTTAATACATTGAATTTTAAATGAAAATCAGACATGCAAACACACACACACACACACACACACATTGTTTTGAAGTACATCATAACTATACTGTTTCTTTACAGATGCAAATAAAAGACTAATGCTGAGTTTTTGCATTAGTCTTTGGTAACAGCGTCTTGTCTTCCATCAGTTTGTGCACCACATTGCAACAGTAATTTCATCATTATTGTTTGAACACATGCAAATAATATTCAATGAGGATCCTGACTATTTTGAGAGGCTGTTTAATTATTTTAAATTAAATCCGTTTTGTGAGGAGTAAAGACCACACAAGAAATAACAACTTTGACTGTGAGTGTAAGTATGTGTGAGACCTAGCAGCTGTGTTGTTTTTAGACCCTTGTGCAGCTGACTGATCTGGTTCGATTGGTCCTTTTAGATGCGAGCTAAAAGGTTTCTTCAACTGATGCCGAGGCTCAGATTTCACAATAAAGGTATGTCTGCACTTAATTTAGAATAATTACTGACAAAAATAAAGAAGTTGATGGGGGTTAACGTTTATAGAAGGCCATGTCATTAGTCCTTTCTTACAAGCTACCATTTGCCCATCTTAAATCAATCTTAAAATCAATCTTGCAGTAATAGTTCACATAACAGGTTTAAACCTCTGGTAAAAAAATACAACACACACACTTCATGATATTGATCCCAGCCATGTTGAATAAATATTCAATGATTGAATTTTCAGCAATTTCAAGCCCCGGCTTGCCTTTTGCATTAGACATTACATCACATTTATGCATAGCGCATTCAACGTATTCTCAATTTAACTGTCTTCACAATAACTAAGATATAAAAAAAATGACTTTTTGTTTTTTTTTCAAATAACATGTATGATTATATTGTAAATAGTTTGACATATCTGACTGAAACTCCATTATAGACCACTTTGAAACATGTAAACAACACTGATCCAGAAGACCTGTTTCAGTTTCTTAACACAAATGTTTAAACAGAATACAATCAACAGAACATTATATCCAAATCAAAATGTTAAATGAATATTTTTATGATTTAACTATGTTTGTAAAATAAAAAATATTATATATATAGTATAAGAAAGTGTTTCTTTACCAATGTTTATGATGTGGTATGAGTTATTATCATTTTGCTTTTTTAAATATTATAATTGAGCTTTTATGTTTAGACTTTTGTCTTTATGTTCAATTTTTATCTCTATGTTAATTGCATTTTTAGAAAAAAATTATATATATATATATATATATAAATATTAATTTGTTTTTATATGTTCCTATAAAATATTAATTTCATTTATTATTATTTTAGGTTTTGTTTAATATCGTAATTTTGGAGCCTTAAACCTATTTTTGAGGCAACATCCAACATTTTATTAGATTTAAAAAAACTGAAATGTTTCCAAAGTTTACATTTAAGCGATCTATAATAAACTTAAATTGAACCCATAACATTTAGAGGCGCATTTGAGTGAACTTATTGGCCAAAAAGAGAGAACACAAATTAAACAACATTAAAGATTAACTGTAGCATTATTAATAAATGGATTTATGTATTCAAAGCACAGATATCATGCTTATGTTAGTAAAGGTGTAATTTTTTGAATCAGTAAGTGTTCCTTGGGAATCAAAAACAAGGCTTTTTTGTTACTAACAAATACACTACAAACTGAGGCATAGAAAGGTAGAGAGGGTGAATGTAGCATGTCGCTTTACACAAAAACGCTCATAATCATACACAGTCTGTCACACAGGAGGGGTGTGAGCTGTAATTTGGGCCTTGTTTGAAGTTTACAGCTGTCAGGCACCTAACACGTCAGATTTGATCTCGCTGTTTGATTTGTGGAACTTCAAAACCCTGCAAACCCCACAAGGTGTGTGCCTTTCTGCTATAGCCTGTCTCCCAATACCTGGGGTTAAAGTGCTCTCAGGCCATGAAGAGGAAGGACAATGAGGTTCAAAAGGTTGACGTAAAATATTTGTGAACATTATAAAACTAAAATGAACTGTTCTCTTGCATATTGTGTGTTGTTGTTTGGTTCTCTATGTTGTGAAGACGGTCTTAATGTGGGTATGCTAAACACCAGAAAACCCTCTCTGACGAAATCACACCCACGTGGCACACAACACCCCACCACTCACACACACTTACATGACAATCTAACTGTTGATTTAGTGGCCAGTGAGCTGATTCATTGAGATGTAAAAGGCAATCATATGTGTTTATTTGCCTTTTAGCTAAGTATGTAAACTTTCACCTTTTGATTTGATGTTGAGTTTTGTGAGCAAGCATGTGTCTGCTTATCCCCTCCCTATGCCACATGTGTAAGTGTACCCAGTTAATCGCAGTGGAGGATGGAGACAAGTTGTTCATTCAATTAATGTGTTTTTCACCTCCTCTTAAGTGAGTTGCCATTCTGCACCTCGGGGGCTGTCCAGCCCCGCTCATTAACGGAAGCATGTTTGAAATATGGTGCCTGTGGGCAGCAGCCTGACTGTTTGACTCCTCACATCTCACAGTCCTCTGTGATGAGTCTGATAACACCCAGCTCAGAGATTGTTTGCTCTCCTGGACGTAGCCAAGGGAGTTATAAAGCAATTCATACTTTTTTCTTTTAAATCTCTGCCAAAATGAAAATGCAAGATGGCTGTTCCTTGTGGGCTGGTTTGACGTTTTAATGATTTTTTTTGCAACACATGACTTGGTAAAAGGCATATGAGAATGAAGGTTAGATCTTATTATTAAAAAAGGAATAAAAATGTGTTTCCTTTTTCAGTTGTCATATGGCCAATTCAAATACAAATAATTATTGCTAGCCCTGAGGTAACACCATTAAGCACTAATATTTCGACACCATAACAATTACATGTTTATTACTTTAGTTCTTTATTTATATAAATATATTAGATGAATTGGTCAATTTGGTGTGCCTTGTAAAAATGATGACAGAATTGGGTGATGTATCGCTTTAATAAGCGAATATCATTATACCACACATTATTCACAGTCAGTCTTTAAAAAAAAGTACCATGATTTTTCATAGAACAAGGCCATGGTAAAAACATAATACTGAAATCATTAAACTGTGAAAAAACAATTATAAACAAGCATTTTTTGGGTTTTCAAAATTATACTGTTGTATTGCTAACTGTTGTTCTAATATGTTCTAATTTATCACACTCAACTTATTTTATTATCTCTTTATTAAATATAAAGGAGGGGATGCCTCCTAGTTTTTGGAAACCTCCAAGCAAGTAAAAATTTTGGTTTGTTATTTTGGCTTATCTCCCTCCTCAAGTTCTGTTTGCCCATGAACTTATAAAACCTTTGTTTCACTTGAATCTTAAACCTGTGTGAATGTGTGATTCCTTGGGATATGCAGACTACACTACTCCTCTCTCTCTACGCTATGTTTGTTACATTCCTTAAACCTTAGACTAGGGAATACGTAACAAATAAATGCAGTCATGTTCAGCATATAAAATATACCTCAGTATATTATTAATGATATTTATAGTAAGGTAAGGCGACAAATATAACACACAAAAAACTTTTGGTCTACCGAGAATGAACCAATTTAATATTGAAATAAGTGACGGTTGTCCTCTTTTGACCCAACCATGAGTTGAAAATAACCAAGATATTTTTTTATGGATGGGATCAGATAGGCCCATTGTGATTGTAGGAAACTGTTGCACTTGGGATCATGATAGCTGACTGCATGGCATAATAAGGGTGAGACTGGTAATCAAATCTAACATGCAATAATGTTCCATGTAAATGGCTTCAAATATTCACACACATCACTGCAAATTCAATGAACTGTAATCGTAATTTACACAAAATACCAATTCTTCCAATGCATGTTATATCCATGTTGAGGTCAATCCTATTCATTTCTCCCTAGTTTATTATTTTAGAAACATTTGAAGTATAAGTAACTATTACTGCATGACTGAGAAAGAGTAATCTGTATCTATTGATTATAGTAAAGTATGTCTTACATTATTTTTAAACATTTATCATGAACTCGTTCAACTCCTAATTATATCTCTCTATAAATCAGGAAGAAATTTGGTTTGCAAGGTGTTTCCTCATTCGTGCTGAAGACTTAGCGACCTCTGACCCCGACTCTCTCTTTTGCCCTCCATCCTCTGAATGGATAAAGCAGCTAGCAAAGCAGGAAGAGCTCAGGATAATTAAAGATGCTTTGTTCATGTGTGTGTAAGTGGCTCTCGTTGACTTGTATTTAGAGTTGCTATGAAAAAAATGTTTATAATATAGACCTAAATTTGTACTTTTTTGATTCACTTACATAGACTCTAGAAGGTTGAAATCGTCAACGTCCACATGTGTCCCGCCACACACACACTCAAATCAGACACACACATGTTTTAAATGGCTTGAGAATACAAAAAGCTGATGTTTTCATTCTCCAGATGTTGCTATGCAACCCATCTCTCACTAAACAGGAAGTGCCTTATTGAATCACTATTTATATAACTAGCATTTATGGCGAGCCCTCGGGCCGAGGATCAGGGATGGTGATGGTGGGAAGAAGGAAACAGGCGGGAAAACACAAGGAGAATAACAAGGAGAGGATGAAAAGCTGAAGTGGAAGATAAAGGTGATGAGAGGCTGGAATAGATAATGAAAAGGTTTAGAAAAGAATGGGACACGTAAACACTTGTGCGCACATACGCACTCACACAACATGCGTTCACACCAATGCACATTTTAAAACATGAGGATAAGGCTTACTTGCTATCTGGTTACCTCTTTCCTGGGGGCCTTAAAGGAATTCGGCCACATCTGGAGTCAAATCCTGAGGAAAACAAAAGCTTCTCCACAGCTTTACCTAAAACACACACACACACACACACACACACACATACATATTGGTTTTACCCACTAGACCTACTGAATGAAAAGAAGAAGGAACACAGTTTAAGAGAAACAGAGAACCAATTCACACCGATTCTCCCATACAGAAGAGCCAGTCATCATGTTGACTTAGATTTATTGCTTTCCATAATTCTCCTTGTCATGAAATATATTACACCAACTCCAGGGTCATTCTCATGAATCCGTGCTTGTGCCTTAAGTTATCATAGGAAAATTGTATTTTTCCTCACTTCATTTGAAAAGCTTACTGCAGGACTTTTACGAAATTGAATTTGACCACTTTAATGCTCCAACGTTATATTTTTTTACCCGTATTAAAAAGATATTTCTCGCAAAAAATAAAAATTCTCTCACCATTTTTCGGTGTGGTCAATCTTAACATGTATATGACTTTACATGACAAAAGAAGATTTTTTGAGAAATGTCTAAGTGATTTTGTGTCCATACAATGGAAGTCAATGGGCTCTAGTGTTGTTTGGCTACCAACATTCTTCAAAATATCATCTTATGTGTTATGCGGAAGGAAGAAAGTCATACTGGTTTGTACCAACACTTTAATGTTGTGTTTGGGAGCATGTATTTCATGGTGTAGAATTGAGGGCATTACTCTCACCATCATGCAAACAGAGTAGCAAGAAAAATCCCTTGTGTTCACAGGATATATTTCTGGTTTGGCAGACCAGTATTCCCCGGGGCGAGAGGTGCTTTATAACTTTCCGTACCCAACTAGAATTTTCTGAATACTTGCGTGGTATTCATGTGCCCTTATAGTGCTGTTTCTGTTAAAGGCCAAGCTGTTTTTTACACTTTGTCAAAACCCTATTTGCCATATGGTTTACAGTGACCCAAATGTGGCTGTTATTAAGCAGCACAGAAAACTAATTCTGTGTTTATGTTTGTATGTGGTTTGTCAGACCCCCATAGTGGCATCCTGCTGAGAAGCAGCACTGTCACAGTTTGAGTGACAGGTGGATTCTGAGCATTCATTCCAAACCCTGTTTTACCACAGACCTCTGTTCTATTCCAGAGTTTTACTGTAGCTGTAAATGCTTAAACTGGATGTTATGTGGAACAAACATTTGTACCACAAATGGGCCAAATGATCAGGACTGAATGGTTGGACAGAGACAGTTGTGTGTTTGAAAGAGAGAGCGTTAAAGGAACAGTTCACTCAAAAATGTAACTTCTTTCATCATTTACTCACCTTCGAGTTGTTACAAATCTGTAAACATTTCTTTGTTCTGCTGAACACAGTGAAATATATATGGAAGATTGGTTGTAACCAAACAGTTCTTGGATCCCGCAAACTACCATAGTAGGAAAAAATCTTTTTTGAAGAATATAGGACAACAACAGTTCTGGGGCACTTTTGACAATCACTGTCATTTTACCTTCCAGGTTAGTCAATGGTGACAAAGAATTGTTTGGTTAAAGCATTCATTCAAATATCTTTCTCTGTGTCCAGCAGAAGGGCATTCCAGCGTTAAGGACGTGATACTTTACGTTATGGACGTGACATAAAAATGCTCAGAGAATGAATTTGTTACGATTATATTCAACCATCTGTTTATATTTTACTGAACCCTTGTTGATAGAGTCTTAATATCAAAAAATGTCAGTCTATGAAAAATGTTTTTATTTTAAAAAAGGGAAATAAACATGCGTCATGGATTTGACAAAAAAAGGATGCGTTTTTTGGGAGACACTAAACTTTCTACTGTAGGATTTCTACAAAATATTTGTACAATCCAAAGCAATAATACTCAATGAATGGAGAAGGGATGCCTCTTTATAGAACATAAAATATTTAATTTATATTCATTTTCATGTGTCCATTTATGAGGAATATTTAGCGTTATGGATGTGACAATCCTGAAAATGGCACTTACTTGACTATGAAAAATCATGCACTAAAAATAAAACAAATGCTCTACAGATTTGAAGAGAGATCTCGCATGGGTATTTGAACCACCAAATAGTAAAATCTGTGCTGTGACCACAGTGAAAACCCGCTGGTAAAAACATATTTTTTTTCGTGGTAAGGTTAACATTTTCACTGAATTGCTCAGAACAAAGAAATGTATACAGATCTTGAACACCTCGAGGGTGAGTAAATAATTTTTGTTTTTGAGTGAACTATACCTTTAAATCATTTGTGAGTGCTTTTTTTTAGTAGTGTTTTTAAAGCTCATGAGTTATAACTAAGATTTTGTTTATGTTACATTTATGTTTCAACCTAAAGTTTATGTTTCAACTTTTAGATGTTTTTCTAAAACCCCTTAGAAAAAAGCAACAAATAAGAGCACTACTTAAATATTTAACTGCAAGTTCCCATTTTAATTTCTGACTTTGGTTGTTTTCAAATCTAGTTAAGATTTCAGTTTGTGCCATATTTTGGATGAAGGTCTTTTACAGTGACATCTCAATGCAGTCTAATGCTGATCCGATTCATTGGAGAAATGTGTTTTATTTCACAGATTTAAAGCTGCACTGTCAAAGCTCTAAATGTTGTTTGTTTATGCCTTGATTTTTCCCCGCTGTGGAGCAAAATAGCAGCAGCCTTCTGTTTTGTTCTCTATTGTTAGCAGACACGTGTCAGTGCATGAATTACTGGTGGTAACTCGGTCTCTTTGTGTGTATGTGTGAATCACATTGTTTGGCCTCTGTGGGCAACAAGTAAAACAACAACAAAAAGCAAAACCATGCAGTATTTGACAGCTAATAGCTGTTTCATGTGTGTCTGTTTGTGTATCTTAACTTCCACATCATAATGGTTGTACTTTAATCATGAACTGCAGTCAATACCAATCAGGATCTGGCACAAGTCACTTCCCTCTGCCATTATATTCATTATTATCACATTTCTTCTCATTTTTTTTTGCCGTTCATTGTGTTTAAAAACCTGCATCGCTGCTGAGTTTTGGACGCTTGTTTGCTGATGTCCTTCGCAGAGTCTTTGCCTTGTTGTTTTTGATGGTCTCAAAACTGAGATCCTACTGAATCTCTGAGCTAACCTAGACTGCAGAACTGAATACAATTAAGATAGGTCGAGGCAGAAAAGCGATTTCAGAATAATCGCCATTAGAGACATACATGCGTGAGAATCAGGTTCCTCCCAGACGTACATTTAGCTTTCAGTGGCTTAAGTGTCTAAATACTTACAAGGACGTAAAGCAGCAACCCACACCCATAAGGTCAGTTTATGGCGTGAATGGTTATTATAAGACTCTTTGCTGTTTTTGAACAGGCAGAGGTTCCTCTTTTGGAGCACTTTAGACAGACCCTAATGTTTATAAGTCTGCCTGCTGTTGGTGGCCGCTGACAAACTGCTATTTAACCGTGGCAGATGGGCTCAAAGCCAATGTCAAAGTCATTTGTGTGTATGTCTACACACACAAAAATAACAGGCACCACACTGGTCACTGTGGGCAAATATTTGCAGAAAGTTGATGGCTCTCACCCAGAGTACCAGAAAACGGACTGGGCTGTAAAGATGCTGAATTGCGCAACAGTTGTTTTATGAAAAGGTGAAAGGTCCCATACATACAAACAAGACATCAGACTAATTCCAAAGCAGCTGACTCTTATCCTCTAAATGTAGACAGCTGCATTTCACCTTTCAGCACGTCACACACACGCAAGCACGAACACACACACACACAAACACACGGGTATCGAGATTTAATAAAATGGCTGCAAAAAACATAGAAACATTATAAAAGACACCAGTGCAGAGTTATAGCTTTGTTTTTCAGTTTTATTAATATTTTGAATGAGCTTTTTATGACTTTTATGACTTTTCATGTTAATTTTAGTTTTATTAGTTAAAATTAATTTGAGTTAATTTAGTTTTATTAGTTAAAATAAATTTGAGTTAATTTAGTTGTATTAGTTAAATATTAATATAGAATATATTAATATTCTATTATTGATTTGTTTACTTTTCATATTGCTATATAAGTTTACTTTTTAATTTTGGTTTTGCTTTAGTCTTGAGTTAAGTCTTTAGTGGCTCAGCATTAAATTATTCCAGTTATTACAAATTCTTGTAATTTTAATAATATTAATTTAATTTAAATCAAATGAATGTTTTATTAGTTTTAATAAACTATAATAACCTTGCTCCAATGTACAATCAATTTGTATATTTATTTAAAATAAAAGTTGCCATAAACAATTCTTTCCTCAAATAGTTAATAAGCTTAATCGTGGCCACTTTATGGTTGCCAGGCCAAACAGATTTAGCAAAAAAGGGTTTTAACTGCATTTGACAAGGCCTTAAAACTGAGCTTGTCCGATCAGAATTTGGATTTGGTTTTAAAATCAGGTCTTTTATATCAATTTACTTGTTTAATTCTACAGATTTACCAGAAAGACAATGCTGGCTGACCAGCTTCACTATTTTGGTCAACAGTCTTCCAGACCAAAACAAAACCAACACAACCTGCCCGGGCCAGCCAAGTGTGAGGAGTTTCCCTAAGCTAACCAAAGTGTGTAAATGTGTTTCTGTGCTGTCCTGATGTTCTAACAAACGGTGAGCAAACAACATCATTTCCCGTTGACCATCCTTTGTGCATGTGTGTCTGTGTGGATTTGTGTTCTGTGGTGTGCTTTATGTCCTGTAATCCAAGTAAGCATTTAATGGTCCATGACACCCCTCAAAAAAGTTAAAAGACTAAACGAGACAAAGAAAATGGTAAAAAGGTTATAGTGATGGATGCTGGAGTTTCCTTCTGTGTGACAGCTGAGTGAAGCACTAACTCAAGCTCTTATAGAAGCTCTCAGTCAACATGAACAGACTTGCTGAAACTCTCAACTTTAACGTTTTTCATTCACTTGGGTTAGAGATGGCTCAGGCGACACAATCGAGTTGCTGTTTTTCAGTAAATTAATCTAAATTTAAAGTTTAGAAAAAAATGAATTAGTTAGAAGTGTTATGTTGTATTAGTATTCTTTCTTACTCTCAGAATAGGCTCTCTGTATGTGTGCATGTTCATGGGTCTATAATAGAGGCAGAAAAGAGACTCTCTGTCGCTCTTTGTCTGTCTCTGAGATGTGATTTTCCTGTGTCTTAAGATGGGAGATGTTTCCTGTGATAGTTCTGCCTGTTGCTGATTAGGCATCATATATCTCATGTCTGAAGGAAAAGGGAAAAGAGCACTAGAGAGACAGACTAGGAGGGGGAGCAGGTCAAGCCCTGTAACCACTCCCCTCCCTGAGCAAAAGGCCAAACACAAGATGCCTTTCCGCTCATTCCTGAACCAGGCACACACGTGCACACATGCACACACACACACACACACACACACACACACACACACACACACACACACACATCACATTTTGGTGATTTTCCATAAATGACTCCCTAAACTGAACCCTCACACAAAACCTACATTATTAAAAAGAATCATAGCAAAGTAATCATAGTGTGTTTAATAATCAGTTTCATTTGCGGGGGGTGCTTGATCAGACTTTGAACATCCTTGTGGGGTCACTATTTTTGCCGTATTAAGGGGACACAGCTTTCCACTTGCTCCACAGAGTTGTGGTGCACATCAAAAGTACCACTAAAGGTAGTAAATTGTTTTTCTGCTTAGCTCATAAACTTTGGAACATCCTCCCCAGCCCTGTTTAGGATTCAGATAAACTTGATCAGTTTAAGTCAACAAACTCATCTCTTTAACCAAGCTTACACCCAATTCAATGCCCAAACTATTTTATGCCGCAATAATTTGCTTAATCAGAATCAAACACACAGACTTATTTTTCTGTTCATCTTTTACACAAAGTGTGAATGGCCTCCACGCTAGCTTTTCGTCTCTCAACCTCTTATCTCCTGACTACCAGGGATATCTGGGGCCCACAGAGTATTGCCATGTATTTCCTATGCACCCCCGGGGAACACCTGAGGTCAACGGACAAAGCTAAAGTGAATATAATGGAAAATTTAAAAACACAAACGTGAAAACCTTATGTATTGTAAGGACATACAGTAAGTGATATATGAGGACAAACGGTGTAACACAAACACAGAAGTGAAAACATTGTGTATTATAAGGACATAAGTGATCTATGAGGACAAACGGTGGAACACAAACATGAAGACATGTAAGACAACAAATGGTTAAGCAAAGTGAGGACAAAATTCTCAGGTATGCTGAAACTGGTAACACAAGGCTTATCCAGGTTCAGTGAGTAACTTCGACTGGTGCAATTTAATAACATATATTAAAGAGATATTATATAAAAATAATAATGTTTATGAAATTACATTTACAAGTATGTAACTTCCAAAAAGATTTTAATTTATGGAAAGTTTGAATTTGTAATAAGCAGGATAATGGTACGACCAGCCAGTTGAAAATGGCAAAATAATCCTCCCCAGGGTGAAACAAAAGTCCTCTGCTTCTGTTGGCATCCTGACCACACTGTCAGTATTGATTTTGTAATAACAACCAGCTGTCTGTACATTTGACCTTATATGGCTATGTAATAAAGCATACAACCTTCAAAGAGTGTATACATGGACTTGTTGTTTCTGTGATATAACAAATGACATGTTGATGAACAGTAATATATATATAGATATGAGAACATAAAACAGACAACCAAGTATGGGAACAAGAAGCAAAGTTTAATGTGTGCTTTTTCAAAAACAAAATATAATACTCAAATGTATATAGGCAAAGCACTTTAACATTTACCTTTGATTAACTGAATAAGGTATCAATGAACAAAGCACATTATATCACTAAACAGAAGTTCATAACCTTGCTCATCCATATAAAACAAAACAAAATGAACAACGCCACCACAACACTAACTAAGTATTTTGTGCCTGTCTCTTTCTTAGTGTCAAGCCCCTATTCCTGACAAAGTCAGGGATTGGTTAAGAGCGATGTGCAAAACTAGGATGCTTAGGATTCTTGCACTGCTGGCAATCAATTTTAGTGCCGAGTTTTCCCTGTGTAATGTGGTTTTTAAAATGTTTTATTACTGCTGCAATTTCAGTTGGAGACCATGGCTGTTTTTGTTTCCTTCTGGCATCCTTCTTTTCAGCAGGATTTTCCAGAACGACTACAAAAAAAAACAGATTCCAAGGGTTAACACCATGATGACTAAATCTTTATTCTTGCCTTGTTTGAATGATTGCTAGTCTTGACTGAAGTGTTGAGTGGCTGTTTTGGCCTGCTTGTTGTTATCAGGGAAGCAGGTGCTGTATGTAGGTAGTGTTTATCATTCTTGTAAGATTGTGCTTTAATTGCTTTCCAATCTTTATATTTCATTGCATAATGTCAAATTGCAAATGAGCACAACGAAATAACTGTTGGCTTAAAATATAAGTGAGATTCCTTCATACAATGTCTCAGCCTCCTCTAGACAGTTCTAAACACTAATGTTGATTACTGTATTTCAACTTTGATTTTTGATCTGAATGATTGTCTAATAATGTCTTATAACTTCTAATAACAACTGACTAATTGTGCGTATTTGTTTGTGTGTTTTTTTATTCAGCTTGTTCATGCTCCTTCCTACTGCTGCACTTTATCTTCTTTCTACTTTTCTGGTAAATTGCTTAAAGCAAAACAGAAACACATTTAGCAGTTTGCATGTAAATCAAATTTAAATCAAGCTAAAGCATAGGTGATCTATACTGCATTTCAAAATGCTAAAATCTAGATAATTTATTCCACTGATTGCAGTTTTGACTAACATTTAAGTAGTAAAAAGTAGTAAAAACTTACTTCTTGTTTTACCTGGAGATGGGCCTTCTGAGGCAGGGACAGTATATATGAAAGGAATAATAAAATACTGTAACATACAGTAGGCTAGCTTGCTCTACATGAATTGAATCAAACCTTTCTGAACATGCTTGTTAGATGAGATAGATGCCCATACCATCTGATGTGCCTGGATAATCCTCAACAGGTCGCATAGCTCTCTTCAGTCCTGTGGTATGAATTATATAGTATATATGTATATACTGCAGCTTGTGGTGCATCATATGGTATACATTTTACTTTATGTTGCCATTTTAATGTTTTTGCACTTTTACCAATCTCACTCTGTGTCAGTTGATCTGTCTCCTCAGCATCACTGTCATCATTTGGATTGGAATCAGTTAAGTTTCCAACTGCTCCTGGCCTACAAGACCACCAGTGGTTCAGCACCCCCTTATCTTCATTCGCTAATACAGACATATGTACCCGCCAGATCCCTACACTCTGCAAATGAACGACGTCTTGTGGTGCCATGCCATATAGGCAAAAAATCTCTCTCACGTACCTTCTCCGGAACAGTTCCACCTATGTGGAATGATCTACCCGCTGCTTCAAGATCTGCAGATACTGTAGCCATCTTTAAGAAACATCTGAAAACACATCTCTTCCGTCAACATCTGACTGATCAGCTCTGACTTCTAATTCTTCTCTACTCTTAAAAAAAACAAAAAAACTTTAACTTAGCTCTGTATACTGTGTTAGGTTATATGAGACCAGTCTTCTTTTTTGATTGCACTTATGCTTTTGTTGTCCTTATGCCGTCCCAATTGCTTCCATTGCTTACCCCACCTGAAAGTCGCTTTGGATAAAAGCGTCTGTGTAGAAAGATTCAAAGTAGGGAAGGAAGGAGTCGGGAACCGGAAGACATTTTAAAACATTTAATAAATTAATATAACAGCCGGCGGCCCCTCACGGACGACCGCCGGCTAACAAACAAACCAAAACATAACAGCTGGCGGCCCCTCACGGACGACCGCCGGCGAACAACAACACAGTAAAACATAAATACCTCAATACAAACACTTCGGGCCCGGAACTCTCTCATCGTCGGTCCGGTCGCTCGTTTCTTTATACGCTCCCAATTCTCCTATGTGATTCGAGCCCGGTGTTCGCACAGCTGGCGCTCATTCACAATTACTCACCAGACTCGAACCACGGTCTCGCCCCGCCTACTCTACCACAGTCTGCTAAATGACTAAATGTACATTTAAATGTACGTTTAGGTTTTCTAACAAAAAACAATTTGAGTTTTAGGCATAGCAAATGTTAGAAGATAATAAATTTGACAAGTAATGATCATTCTGAAATCTGATTAGTATTACTTTGGTAAAGCTATTTTGTCTGTATGTACTTTAGCCTAGGAACACTAAAATATACCATGAACCATACACCAAACACTAAACTAAAATATAATTTGTGAAAACTTTACTATACTTACCTTCGATGTCAATCTCTTCTAGTGATTTGCCTTGAAGACTTATAAGAGAACCTTTCTCCATGGCAAGCAGAAGTTAAGATATTTTGGCCAGCTGGGTTGTATTCTCTGGAAGTCTGTAATATGCTCTGTGGACATGTGTATAATGGCCAAAGAAGTCTGCGATTTGATCCAACTTATGGTTTTTCAGGATAAGGACCTGCGACAATGCTATGCTTGCGTAATTGTGTTGTCAGGATTTTCAGCACCACATTCATCTGGATAAATCGGCAGACAGTCTTGTCCTCAATACGGAGTCAAACACCTGGGTCTTGCAAAAAGAAATGTATTGTTATGGAACTCCACACTCTTGGCTTCTGCTTATGAGGAGTATTAAAGCATCGACCCGTCTGGGGATAGCAGCACTGCTACCTTACTCCCTTTTTTACCCCTAATTTACTAAAATGAGCAAATAGTTTCTGCTCAAATTATGTGAGTCCAACAGCAACATCTTTGTGAAGAGCTGTGTCCCTCTCTAAGAACCATTTAGCTGTATCCTTGCAACTTCTCCTCCACGCCTTCGATTGAAGAGCATAATTTTGGCAAGAGTCGATCTGCACAGCTCTCCATATACTTGTGTTGATGCAATCTTTTTCAAGTTGTCAGAAGCAAAATCAGCGACTGTTTCAATATTTTGATGAAGATGCTGAATATTTTTACTAAACAGGAGGGTCGATGGTTTATTGAAATGTCCTTAATATAAAGTGGTTAAAACTCCACAAGAAACAAGTACCGACCACTTAGATTTATACAACTTTTGGAAAGTCTGGGTTGATTTAATCCTTGCATCGTCTTCGGCCATTAACGCTATATGCTGTCACATATCTTGGTCTAAGAGTGACCCAGTTTAAGAGCAAGGCTCGGCATGCGGTAAGTGTGTTTTTCTGCATCATACCCATGATACTGTATTGACGGCCTGTATAACCATCCCAAAATGTGCAGGCATCCTCAATCGAATGATTATTGCGGGTTGTGGGTTTGATCCCAGGGGAGTGCACACACCTATGTATAAATGTATAGGATAATGCAATGTAAGTCACTTTGGATAAAAGGGTCTGCCAAATGCGTAAATGTAATAAACATGAGGTTGGTTACTCTAGGTCTGAGTTCTGCTCTAAATTAGATGGTATCTACCAAAACTTTAGAAAAAAAGTTGAGAAAGAAATGAATAGATACTGGTAACACATTTTTATTAAATATGAGGACATAAAACAACCCCAATCTGAGTGTAGTAACAGAAACCAGGATCTTTTCATCTCTCTCCACTGGCTACTGGTTGAAGCTCATATCAGATTCAAGTCACTAATGGTTGCATACAGGACTATCACTGCATCTGCACCGGCATACTTCATATATTTCATATTCTTTTTTTCATATACTTTTCATACTTCAAACGAGCGGCGTCTTGTATTGCCTTCTCAAAAGGGCAATAAATAGCTTTCCCGCTCATTCTCCTTCACAACTCCTTTCTGGGTGGAACATTCTTCCCAGCTCAGTCTGCTCAACCACATCTATCATATCATTCAAAAAACTAATTAAAAGCCATCTCTTCTGTGAATACTTCACTGGCAAATGAAAAAAAACTGACCTCTCTCTTTCTCTCAACAGGTATTGGTCTGGCTTTTGTCTAAACTAGTAACTTGGTATTAGAACCTATTGTATTATTGCTCCTGTATGACATCTCGCTTGCTCCCTAAACTATCTGTAAGTCGCTTTGGAAAACCAAAAGAAACAATATGCTTTCACTTTTCACAAACACTTAACATCTGTGTTGTTTTACTCCCATCTCCACAGACGAATGAGGCAGGTTCTTCAGTCTCTGAAGTTACCTTTGTAGATTGACAATAAAGTATTAACACATTGTCTTCTCTATATGACGGATAAACCCTTTTAACAGAAACCTGTGTGTAATAAAATCATAAGACACAACAAACATTTACTTTTCACACACCCTTATCATCTGAGTTGTTTGACTCCAATCTCCACAGATCTAGTTACTTACTTAGCCTTCTGACTTGTAGGAATAAAGCTGCGTATTAATAAAAGTAATTAATCAACAGTTAATTATGAATTCATCACGCTTTATCAGAAGATAAATCCTGCTATGTTTCACCAAAGCTAACTTGATTAACTGTTTATGCTCTTTAATTTTACAATCGTGTTATTAGCAATAATAGTTTAAAACGTTATAAACTAAAACAATTTCTTACATGAAAAGTAGATGTGTGCTTATCATGAGTGTTACCTTACGTCCGATGAGTGATACACACATGAACACACAGAGCGATATTTTGTGCCTATTTATCAGCAAATGTATGCAGTTAATCGTCAGATAAATATAGGACAATAAACAACAGGGCACTAAAATTCGTTAACCAGCTTGATGATTTATAGTTTTTGTGTCTATAGGTTGTTTGTATTTTACAGTCAATGTGATCTTATCCCTACTAGCAGTCAATTGCATTGGGGGTGTTCATAAAAAAGCACTCAAGCAAGCATGTACACAAATAAATCTTTCTATTGTCCACAGAAATAAATTTGGTCCAAAGACATTTTACAGTGGTTGGGGCTTCTAAATGCAGCACAAATCAAAACTAAAAAATGTGACAGACGAAATGTCCTGTTACTTGTTAATGATTATTATAGTTAACTAGTTGTTGTTAATAGTAATCCTCAAAGCATGTCAGTTTATAATGTTGTATTATTATTGTATTATACAACCTGAAAGATTAAGCATTTTTTACATTTTTAATATAACTAAACACCAATACTTTGCTTTATTTATGAGCTACTTGTTTCCCTTAATTTTGATTGAAGGCTTCACTAAAATTGTTGTGTTGAGTGAAACATTCCATTGTTCGTTTTGACATGTGATGCACTCTCTCTGGTCTCGTCTTTGTCCCCTCGTTCCCTTATTATTGCTTGTTAGTTATTTAATGGGCAACACTTGTTCCCCTGTTGATTTGATTTGTTATTTAATATCCTAGTGCTTTCGGTCTTGTGCTGGTTCATTTTGATTGTGTCGTTGAGTTACTTTTTTTATGTGTTATTCCCCAGCCTTGCCTTTGTTTGGACTCCCCCCTTGGACTTTTGTGCTCCCACCTCTTGGATTTTTGTGCCTCCCCTTAAACTCTATTTTCCCTTTATTGTTATTGATCATATTTCCCTGTTTTTTGTCTGTGTCACAGTCTGTCTCATCTTGTTTGTCACCTTGAGGAGCACCAGGATGTCGCTCCTTAAGGGGGGCTTCTGTCATGATTTTCTTGGTCTAGTGGCAGAATCATGAAAGAGCCTCATGTTTAGTGTAGAGAGAGAGAGACATGGCATTTTTGTTTTGACATATCATGCACTGTCTCTTGTCTCGTCTTTGTCCCGCCCCTCGTTTCCTTATTATTGCTTGTTAATTATTTCATGCCCAACACTTGTTCCCCTCTTGATTTGATTCCTTATTTAATGCCCCTGTGTTTTTCTTGTGCTGGTTCATTTTGATTGTGGGGTTGAGTTCTTGTGTCTAGTTCAATTTAATCTAGTCTAGTGTAGTTATTGTGTGTTCCTGTTTAGTCTATGATTTATTCCCTTGTTCTTTGTTCCTTTAACCCCTCGTGGGTTTTTGTTTTGTCTTTATTATTAAATAAATAATATGTTCCCGTGCTTTCCTGACAATCTGTCCCTGTAGTGTGATAGAAAACAATCGTACCCACATAAACACAAACAATCACGACCACACGCAGCATCCAACCCACCTTGAAAGTCATGCAATAAATCACAATGAAATCTAGTTTAGGGGTCAGTGTGCTGAAAACAGTACAGAGCCACACCTCTGGGTACTGTAGGCACAATGGCAGGATGGGAGAACTGATTGAAGCGTTTGTGGGGGACAGAGAGAACAAATCAGAGGTTGGAATTAGTTCAGTATGTTTTGTCTAGAGAGTTAATTTAAGAATAAAGTGATGAAATGTACGTGACTGTGTGCTGGTATTACTGATTCTGCTATTACATTAGTCACAGTAATACAAAACAAGTGTGAGAGGTTTGAGAAAGATGATTATAATTGTCAATAGAATAACCCATCTATCATTCATCATTACAGGATTGTTTTATCACTTTATTTTTACTATTTTTTTTATTTTTAAAACGGGTTGCATATTCTCTTTTAGATATTTCAAATGTCAAGGACTATATATTATGTGTCCTGATTAATGCTATTGTCATTTCAAATCTATGAAAACATCCATCAACAAAAGAAACACAACTTTTGTGCAAGCAGCATATTTTATTTAAGAGCTGCTCTTGGTTGCACTGGAAGGTCGTCTCTGACATAGCATTACTCAGCAAAACAGTCCCACAAAGATGCTCACATTCCTATACGTCATGAGATTGAATTATCCTAAGTTAATTTGTGTTAAGAGTTTAAGAACTGTATTTATATAGTTAGGCAGAGGCATGCTATGACCTGTACTGCACCTCCGTCTGTTTCTCACACGGCTTGATGAACGTTTCAGTCAGTCAGGGTGCTGGAGGGCAGATCGGCCTAAATTCTGTCACAATGTTCAGGTAAGAGAACGGGACAATGCCTGCAGCTTATGGGGTAATCACAACACCCCCAACACACACACACAGACTGATCTGAATTCTTTTCTCTTGCATTTGACCCCTCACCTGTACGGCAATTTGTAACAAGAGGTCAGAAAACGGGGCCTTAGACAAGCCTTAACACACCTGCCGACCTTCTGACAGCGTTCTCCTGCAGGGGAAGGTTTATCTGTGTGTGTGAAATCGCTTGACAAAACTGAGTGACTTTGTCATCATGGTGGTGTTGATGATTTGTAAATTATCTTTTAAGAAATCATACAAATAAAAACAGTTGTCTGCCACGCAGTCACACACAGAAAAACCACTGCAGTTGATATATGATCACACAGAGGTCAGATCAAACTCAAACAGCCGCTTCAATACACAACACAGCATGTATATTTTTCAACACTCTTGAATATGGAACATTAGCTATCACTTCTTCCCTTTTTGCATCTAGGACCCATTTGGGTTTGACATGAGTCCAGAAAGGAGAAAAATCGGAAACTATAGGACAGAGATAAAAATGATATTGTATCTCTGTAACCGTTTGTGTTACGCATTTCGTGGGTGTTTTCGGGGCTATAAATGTAATAATACGGAATACATAAAAGAATAAAACCCTCAGACATGGACGAGCTCTTTCACCAGCTTTATTCCGCCGAACTCCCTCCTCTTTCTCTTTCCTAATAAAATGCCCTTAAACCACAGATACTTAAAACATAACAAAATAAGGGACTTTTTATTTTCTAACTCTAACACTACTTCCCCCTCATGAAAAGAAAAATCCTGGTTTCCAGAGAACAACAACGACAAAACAATAAAATGTACATTTGAAATAACATTGGTGTTCTTTTCTTTTTTTTCCACAAAACACTTTCAGTCATAAATCCCCATTTCAAAAGGTTAAACCACAGTACTCTTCTTTTCTTCAACATCCAAATAACAAGTTTAATGTTTTTTTTTCATATTGTTTCGATGTTATATATATATATACTCTTCACAAAATCCCATACACATGAATTATAGTGTATGAGAAAACAAAAAGGAGATCAACACACAAAATAAAAATATGAAGAAATAACCTTACACATCCCTATAACGTTTTGGAGGACGCACGGAACGCCCTGCCCTCGTTTTCAAACTCCCACCTGGTGTTACACAAGGAAGGTTTACCTGCTGATTAGCCCTAGACCCCTCAACAAGTTCAACCTGACCAGGTGGTAACACAACATCCCTCTTCTGTTGCAATTGAGCAGGTGGTAAAGGTTCTTATATCGAGAAATCTCGAAACATATGGTTTGGAACTTACAGTAATAGCACTGTCAGTGGAGGGCGTCCAATACAAGGAGCTATCGGATCATGCTGTGGCGTAGGAGACCATATACCTGAACGGTGATCAGGTGATTATAGTGAATCACTTTAGGCTTTGACCTTGGATCAAGAATGTTAAACATTCTATATGTCACTCCAATGTCCTCCGTGGCTGAATCTAGTCTACTTAAGACTATATATGGTCCAGTCCATTTTGCCGAAAGTTTCTGGCTTGACAAAGCTAGAGAGTCAAGCCATACAAGATCATCAGGCTGACATGCTGTATGTCATATACGGTGGCAATAGTAGTGCTTTTGCTGCACTCCAGCTGGCTGGATATTGTCTGCAACAGTGGTGAAAGCAGAACATAATCTGTCAAGCATAGAATGTGTGTACTCATTTCGGAGTTCCTCAAGTATCCGAAGATCCAGAATGTGCTATTGGTACTCCCAGAAGAAAATCAGCAGATAGGCGAACATCCAGGCCATGTGCCAAGAAAAGCAGTGTGTGTTTGGTTGATGAATGAACTCTTGTATTTTATACAAAGTCAACCAGTTTTAAGTGGTTATCCCATCCACCACCTTTGGTGTACAAGTATTTTGCAAGCTGATCTTTTACAGATCTATTGGCCCGTTCCACCATACCATCGGACATAGCATGATAATGAGATGTCTGTGTTTTATGAATCCCAAGTAGGGAACACAATTCCTTCACCAAATCAGAGTCAAATTGTCTCCCTTGATCAGTGTGTAAACCCTGTGGGACTCCATGCCGGCCTACATAATCTTCAAACGAACACTTGGAGATAGTCGTTACGTGTTGATCCGCGACTGCATACAGATTGAGATACTTAGTGAAATAGTCCATAACTACAAGAATGTAAGGATTCCCTTTCTGTGTTAAAGGTAACTCTGTGAGATCAGCTAAAACTTTCTCGAAAGGCATGCTTGTGTTTATGTTTTGCACTGGGGCCTGCTGATGGGGTGTTTGTGGTCTCCTTGATTCACAGGCTTGAGATTGTGCACACCATTGTGTTATGTCCCTTGATATTTGAGGCCAAAAAAATCTCAATAACCAGCGTTATTACGTCTTTTGTGCACCGAAATGTCCAGAAAGCGAATGACCATGTTAATTCTCGAAAACTGCAGCCTGCAGCACAGGTGGAACTACAACAAACAAGATTTGATCACGGTTCTGACTTTACAGCAAAGGACAGAAGATACTATAGTAAGTCTGGGGAACTCTTTCCAAAAATGCCTCAGTTCTCTAGCAGTTCCTTTCAGCCTTGCATAAGGCATGTCTCTTCTTGCTCGAGACCCATTCAGCGACGGTAAATAGAACAGGGTCAGCAATCTGAGCTAATTGGATCCCTTTAGTACCCACACCCAGGCTTGCCACACTGGAACAGGTAGAAATAGGAGAAGTTGAAGGTTCAGATCCAGAACATGTATGAAAAGAAACAGGATTCTCAAAATCCTTGGAAATCACTCTGCTGTCCCTGTCAGGTCGACGAGACATGGCATCTGCATCAGCATGTTTATGACCCTGTCGGTGTTCAATAGTCCAGTCAAAAAGTTAAATCTCTAGAGCCCACCTTGATCTGCGACCCATTGGATCCCCATCCAAAACCATATGCCCAAGGCTAAGCAAGGGCTTATGGTCTGTAATGATTCGAAAACAATGACCCATGAGACACTGATGGAAATGGCGAATGGACCAAACAATAGCCCACAACTCTCTGTCGTACGTGGACCAGTGTTTCTCAGTAGGTGTCAGTTTATGACTTCCATAAGCGATGACACTTTCTTTGTCGCCAGCATCCAATTGGGACCGAACACACCCGAGGACTGTGTTCGAAGCATCAGTAAAGAGTAAGAACTCTTTAGAAAAGTCTGGGTAAGAAGAATTGTAGCATGGGTGAGTGCATGTCGTAGGGAATTGAAAGCATCCTGTTCTATCTCAGTCCACACAAACAACTTTCCATTCTGTGTTAGACCATGCAACGACTGTGAAAGTTGAGCAAAGGCTTGAATGAAACGCCTGTAATATGAACACAGACGTAAGAATGCTCGAACTTCCATAGGATTTTCTGGAGTAGGCCAATCCTTGACTTTCTGGATATTTCTCTCATCCGCCTGAAGACCAGCATAAGATACCACATGGCCGTAAAATGTCACTTTGGTTGGGCAAAGGAACATTTAGTTGGTTTTAACTTCAGGTTTTCTGCTCTCAAATGATGGAAAACCTCTCTCAAGTGCTATATGTGTTCACAGAAACTCTTGCTGTAGACAATAATATCGTCCAAGTATACAATACATGTTTTCCAGGACAGACGCCTCAAAACGAAGTCCATTAAATGTTGAAATGTGGGTGGCTTATTGACAAGACCCATTGGCATCACGTTAAACAGATATAAAGAGCGACCCGTGGTGAAAGTTGTCTTTGGCTTATCCATCTCGTGAAGTTTCATCAGCCAATATCCAGAGGAGATGGGAATGGGAATGAGGATGGGAATGGATGAGAATCTTTATCGTGACATAATTAAGACCCCTGTTGTCTACGCAAAAATGCCAAGCGCCATCTTTTTTTCTTACCATTACGATAGGTGCAGCCCAAGGGGTATGACTGACTTCCACAATGCCTTTTTCCACCATGTGGTTCACCTGTGACTGAATCCCACCTCTGCCACCAGTGTAACTCGGTAACCGTTTGGGTTACGTATTTCATGAGAGTTTTCGGGCTATAACTTTAATAATACGGACAATATAAAAGAATAAAACCCTCGGACACGGACAAGCTCTTTCATCAGTTTTATTCCGCCAAACTCCCTCCTCTTTCTCTTTCCTCGTAAAAGTCTTTGTATAGTACAGATACTTAAAACATAACAAAATAAGGGACTTTCAAAAAGCCCTACACAAGCAAACAATATTTAAAACAATTATATATTGTTTTATGTAGATAAATCTGAAGTGTGTGTGAAACAGGAAAAAGGACAGAAAACTGTTGTAGATGCAAAAAATGTAACAAGTAAAGCAAAGTAAAAATGTAAATGAAAAAAGAAAGCACTGATAAATACAATAGTATCTTCTTATAGTCACACAAGTATCATTATGAGAACTCTAACATGTCCCACCTGCAATGTATTGCTAATAGATGCTAATGCTCTGTTTGTCGACTGGATGCACTGAGAATAGGAAGAAGTCTGGTTGATTCCATTCCAGGTCATAAAATGTTTTCCCAGGCTCATAACACCTCGACTTCCTCACAGAGAAGACTCATTATACTTTAAGTACACACTCCAATACTCTTCTATTACACAGCCCGTACATTGTAATTATAGGAAATTCACACTCAGTAGAACACTTAAAGCAAAGTAATATAATTCCACTACAAATTACACTCCCTCAAGACTTGAAAGGCTCAGTTGAGCCCTCCAGGCATGTTTGTGATTATGAAAACACAAAAAAAATGTCTCATTTAAGCCTGATTTATTGTAACTTTCTCTCATTTAAGGAAATACCTGCAAATAATCTAGCAAACATGACCTAATTCTAAAATACACAAATGTGAATATAATGAATGACACACAGTTTACATGTGATATGTACACAGTTCTATGTCATTGTACGTATGTCAAACAGGTAGCAGTAACACAAACTATTAAGCCTGCGAAATTGAAAACAGTATCCTTTTTAAAAAATGTATGCAATGACACAATTAAAGAACCAAACAGGCCTTATTGACGTTATGTGGGTGGTAATATGTCTCATATGTTTAAGCTATTTTTGCAGCATATACAGATAATATATATATATTTTTTTGTTCTAAATTTAAATCACAATATAGACGGTTTCAAAGCAACAACATAAACAATTGTTACTGCGCAATGCGCGCTTTTTTGGCCCAAACTTATTTTCCGTTACACATCCGCAAATAATAAAGGCCCTGTAGGTTACTTTTAATTAGCTAACAAGTTAACAGTATGTCTAGTCTGTATTATTTTGGGTTATAAGTAGAAGAACTGTTACTTGGCTAAACGTCAATGTGACACGACCCATTCAACAAATAGTTTAGTTGTTTAAAGAAATATGTACCCAAAATTCAAGGATGTTTTATTTAGTACAATTATTATACAATAAAATGTTTTTAATAATATTCATATTATTTACAATTAATTTGTAATAAAAAAAATTTAAATACTCTATTTTATTAGCCACTAGCCAGACCATCAACAAACAAAGACTGGAAGTAACTGTAGCTTCAGGCCAGGTGTGTGCGTCCGATGTAGTTCAGCTGATTTCTCCCAATATGACCCCATTTATATACATAACAAAATGTTTACCATTATGACATACCTTAAATTTTATGGTTCCAAAGTGTTTCTTATCAAAAATGTTCCCCTTCCCCAAGTCCTCTCTTAAATCTCTCTCTTTCTTTCCTCTCCCATGACATCACAAAACTGGACCACTGCCACGACAACATCTATACAAACCTAAACTGTAAGACACCTGACATATGTAAGTTGAGTTACATTCACACAAGCGTAGGCATGCATGCATGCACACGCACACACACAAACCCTACTCGTGGTTAAGGCTGGATCGCTGAAGTGCATGATGGGATTTTTCCTCTTGGGATAAGAGGCCCATACGGCAAACCTCAGCCCCAATCAACAGAGATAAAACCCTACAGTATCGCAAAACAAGCAACTGTTTGTAAGCACTGAAAACATGTAGTGCGATTAATGTAGTTAACAAAGAGGAAATGCACTATAATGATTGACATCAAAGATATTTTTTGTCCTGTTGATTACAAATTTGTTTGTGTTTGCTTACGAATGTTTGTGTGTGATGAAATGGTATGCTTGGTTGACCCCAAAGCAACCAAACATACACACACACACACACACACACACACACAGTTTGCATATGTTCAATCCAGAACAAACACAAAGCGCTTCAGTGGCATATGCCTGTAATTACTGGGAAAAAGTATCAGGTTTTACAGAGAATCTAATTCTGAAGGAAGGAGAGAAGAAGAGTCAGAATGCACCTGTGGACACATCTTGAATAACAATACAATTATAAAGCAAACGGACAAAGAGGAAGAGCACATCTGCCAAAAAATGATGATGAGACTGTGGGAAGCATGCTAACAGGAAACACCTTCACCTTTTCACCATGAAACCTACTCTTGTGTCCTAATATACACACACACACACATGAAAACACAAAACACGTTTGAATTGAGCTAGATAATGTATCGGATATATATTATATGTATAGATAATGCAATGTAAGTCCCTTTGGATAAAAGCATCTGGCAAATGCATAACTGTAAATGTAGATCATGCGGGGATTTCTCGCTATCTTTTTTTCTTATAAAGCAATAGATGAACCATAGAGCTACCACCAAACCTTCCTAAACAGAAATCTTTCAGCATTTTTATATTTTGATGAAGCATTTCTGTATTTGTAAAATGGTAGCGACAGCAGAGTCATGGGTTAAATTCTCAAAACATTATTCTCAAAAAATGTTGCATCCGCTAAATGCACAAGTTTAGTTTGGTGCCTTTTTGAGCTTGTTTTTATTCAGGCGTAACCCCACAAAGATAAAATCTGACCCCAAATCAAAAATCTTATTTAAATCAAACCTTGATACTTTGCGAAAACAAAACAAAGGAAGTATCTTGACAGGAACTTGAAACAATGTATCATAAGTGTCTTGAAAATTGGGTCTATCACCTGTTAGATGCTATCCTGTACAGTAAACCAACCCCTATCGCTCCGACACACCTTCCCCAAAAACAGACAATAACAGGATGTCTCATTGCTACACAAGCTGTTTTCAAAACAACAGAATCTTAAGAAGAGCCAATTTGGATGACACAATTTGGCTAGTGGTCAATAACAGCACCCGGATTTAGTGCATCTGACAATTTCCCATTCTCACAGGTCACAGCGTTTATTAATGCATGCTCACATACTCAGCAGCGTCTCTGTACGTGTCACAATCCACTCAGCATCCGCTCTGTCTTCCCAACAATGCCACTGCGGTGACCTCTGACCCCGTTGGGTCAGGACTTACTTCCTCTCCTGTGTGTGTATGTTTACTTTGATGTGACCGGAGGACATCTCCCTGCCAGCTTTGTTTTCACACAGGAGACCTCTAGAAGCTTCCTACCGTTTAAACATACACACACAGGATAAAGGGGTACAATTTGTGCCATCCTGGTAAAAGTAAAAAAATACACCACAGGATCTTTGTGTACTTTCACTGCGCCACTTTCATGTATTCACACATGCACAAAAAACATAAAAACATTCCAATAAATCAACATCTGAAAAAGAAGAATATTTTAATGCTTTACAATATTGATAAAATATTGTTTAAAGTTTAACATGGAAACAAAGGGTCTTGTGTCCTCGTGTTCTTGCTCTACATCATAAATAACTATCAAAGACCGGTTCCAATACTACACAAGAACAGAGAATACATGAAAGTACTCGGATGTGTTCTTGATATATCAAGGATACATTGAATGCATCTTTATGCGTGCAGGACCCATTTGAAGCCCCATAAGTCATTGCAGCACGTCCATCCAAGTACGTTTTTTGCGTTCTAGGGATTTAGAAACGGCCAGGGATTGTGTCATGAACAATTGAGTCTGACTGGTCACATGGATACTGGGTTATATGTCATCTTAATATGTGAATATTTAAATCATATGTATAACTTAACATATAAGCGAAACTGTAGATTGTGAATTAAATAAATGAATCTTTGTGGTTTGAGCTAGTTTACATTTTACAATCTTATTGTTATCATAAATTATAAAACTGATTAGCCTGCAAACTTAGCAGTAAGCAAAACTAACACGCAAACAATAAACAAATATTAACAGGTATTTACCTTCCTTTCAGCAATGACTAAATCTCATTAATAGTCATTTTAATTCGTGATTGTGAGAAAACACATGAGTAAAAGTAATTTTTAATCGATTTTTGGGATTGTTTCTATGCCCCTCAGACCACAAAACATAACACAGGAAAGGATTGATGTTAGAAAATGGCCAATATATGTGAGAAGCTGTATGTCTATGGTGAATACAGATTTCAGCAAGACACACGAAAGCACAAATTTGGACAAAAACAAACACAGACACACAAAACATACCCCCACCACAAAAACACTAACATGAATGGGATAGGGTTACTCCATGGCGTCCCTTTAGGGACCCAGGAGACGGGATGAGGAGACGGGGTGTGTTGTACACATGGGGGTGTCTGTGCCTCCTTGCATTACTGATATCTACCACATGTGTGTTACTCATCACCTTGTAGAGAATACAAGCATGAAAACTAAACACAAAAAGCTAGATGTGAAAAAAAATTAACTCAATTAATGAATCTCTTGTTTTTCTTTCATAATACTTACTGTTGCTCAAGGGCAAACCTTTTGTCTGAAGAATTCAGTACAAGTCATCATGCATTTTTAGAGGCATGTTGTGTTGATTAATTGCTTTATTCAGGAATTCAGGAGTTTCTCAGTTTATCAGCGCTCTTATCTGAAACAGACAGACACAGCGGCCATGCTGTGACAACTCAACCCAAGTGTCATGCTTAAATTTATTACAGTAGTGCTTTTAGAAAGAGCCTCGGGCAATTTTAACTCAATTCTTCGTGCCAGGGATTCCTTCTACAGCGATGTCTAAAAAAGTTAATCTAAAACAGCTACAAGCTGCAGACTAGACAGTTTCAGCTGCCATTCTTCCTATAGGCCATTGCATCATCCAATGAAATAAAACATTCTTGCAAAATAAATACAGACAAATAACAGATAGATTCAATATATGCAAATGTGTATCTAACTTTTCAATATGTTTTCAATTATATGGTTTATTCATTTTCCTTATTTTTTCCAACAGTTCTCTTCACATCCTTATGAGATATACGATATGATCACGTACGAAGCAAAATCATTTGTCTTGAAATCTGTTCAGTAATCTAAAATAATTTTAATCTTGAAATCTTAAAATAATTTTGTAAATGTATGAGGGGTAGGAAAAATAAAAGTGTTTTTCCTTTAGAATTAGATTATTTTTCTTATCCAATTGGTGAACAGATTTTTCTGTCATTTCCAAAACATCACAAAATGTTTGTAACTGTCGGGTTGAAACTTTTCAGGACATGTAATTTTAATAATCTATTTCAAATACTTTGGTTAAATGTTTATATTTAATAATCGGTTAAATATATATTAAAAATCCCACAGATAATAATGGGAAGGGTAACCAACAGTAATGATTTATTAAAATAAAATAATGAAATTGAAATTAAATGAGGTTTCCCCAACAGGGACTTTTTGTTAGATTTCTCTGAAAAAGATCATAAGACATGTATCCTTTTGGTTCTTAATTATAATTGATTTAAGGATGTTTAGATTTTTTAGACAAAAACAATGAAGTGTTTCTTAGTGATATAGTTCAGATTTGAGGTTTGGGTTCTAGGTTGACGTTTTAGACAATTCAGTGTAATTGGGACGCAATGACCAGAGCTATTCATACGATAAATATTTAATAATACCATAAAACTTCAGTTAAATTTCCATTGTCTTAATAGAGATGCTATGATATGCTCCAACAGCTCTGCGCTTCTAATGCCTTTATCCTCAGTACTGACCAGCCATTAAAGAATTCAGAGACAGAGACATGACGATATCTTTTAACTGGAGCCAGAAGACAAACTTAACAGTTTAGTTCCGACTTCTTTATTGCATCTGATTCTACTTATCCTTGTCTCGGCTGGAGTTTGATTAGTTAGATCAGGTGTGTTTGTGTGGGGATACAGCCAAAGCCTGCAGACACCCAATGCTCCCCTGTGGAGGACAGACCACCCCTTCATTGAGGGATTAAGATAATAACTTTATACTCTGACCATATCATACCTATTACATCATGTGTATGATCTCGAAAAAAAAACCCACCAATAAAAAGAAAGAAGTAACTTCTTATTGGATAGATCATTAAGTTTTAGATAGCACACGTATTACTCAGATCATGTTTAAAGAAATCAAGTGTTGACTTTGCAAATTGTTGATAGGATCTATCTGTCTATCTTTTTAACACCCCCCCCCGCCCCCTCCCAGACATACATTCATTCCTTTAATATTCAGTCTTTGTTTCAGGTATGTTCCTCTGCGTTCTAAAATGCAAGCTAACTAGGACCAGCGAATCGTTTCAGTCACCAAGACTGAACAATGACAAATTGATAAAGGACCCCTCCATAAAAAATCTTTCATCATTCATTTACCCTAACTCATTACAACCCTCTATGACTTTCATTTTTCTGCAGAACTCAAAAGAAAATATTTTGAAGAACTTTCTTAACCAAACAACATTAGACCCCATTCACTTCCATTGATTGTAGACACAACCACTGACACACTTCTCCAAATATCTTTTCAATTACAGTTGAATAAATGAGGGTGAATAAATCATGACAGATTCTGTATTTTTGGGTGAACTATCTTCTACCTTTAAGTGTCTAGAAAGTTACAGTTAATAAAAGCCAGACCTATAGAAACACGTGGTATTATCCTGAGGCATCTTGATCTTTCACAGGTAGCAACCTGCACCTCCTGAAAGGGCCTTTAGGGTGAAGTGTCATCTCGTGACACATATCCAAACAATCTTGTGCTTTCCCACCACCACTTTCTATACTGTTTTAAGTATCAGCTACTAAACACACAGTTCTGGAGACATTCTGAAATTTGTAGATTTCATTTATCAATCTCAGCAACAGCCCCTTGAGTATGTTTGTATATTGTGATTATGAATGAGGCTCATAGAAGTGCTGTATTTATTTGAGAACAGTGACCTACAGTTGGGTGTCTTAGGTCTCTAAAGGACCCCTGAACCAGCAGCAGGCGCTTGGGGCAATGAGCCAGTGTGAACAGAGGCCTACTGAAAGACAACATATTTCTGCTAATGAAACACAGTGGGTCTTCTGTTCAGAAAGTCTGTGAATATGTATATCAGTGAACCTGAGGGACTGCTCATTTAGTGAAGAACAAATCCAATGTATTTTATATGGACACAACATTCTATTACATATCTATATCTTTTATTACTGTCTGTCTGTCCGTCCGTCCGTCTGTCTGTCTGTGAAATGAAGAGTTTGGTTCCAAAATGAAGTGACTGTTTTAAAAAAAATGTTTTTCAAATAAGATATGATCACGTAAGAAGCAAAATCATTTGTCTTGAAATCTGTTCAGTAATCTAAAATAATTTGTATCTTGATATCTTAAATAATTTTGTAAATGTATTAAATAAATAATAAATGTATTGAATGTATTAGGAAAAATAAATGACATGTATCATTTTGGTTCTTAATTATAATTGTTTTAAGGATGTTTAGATAGTTGCATTGAACGACAAGACAAAAACAAGGAATTTTTTCTTAGTGATATACTTCAGATTTGAAGTTTGGGTTCTATATATTATATTATATTACAATATATTACTATCTATCTATCTATCTATCTATCTATCTATCTATCTATCTATCTATCTATCTATCTATCTATCTATCTATCTATCTATCTGGCAATGATTAGCGGCAGGTAGTAATGCATAGTAAGTCTATGTAAATAAATGAAGTGAGCATTTCCAAATTTTTATTTATTCTAGATGTAATGAGGTCATTCCAGTCCAGTGTCTGTTCAATTTCAACAAAATCAAACCTCAGGATTGACAAAGTCATCCGACAGCAATGTGAAAGACTGACAAGCATGAGGATACATGAACCTGTGATAAAAATCGAGGTTATCACTAAAGACATGTACAAATGAAGAGTTTGGTTCCAAAATGAGATGACCGTTTTAAAAAATACGTGTTTGGTTGTTTTCGTTAGCTGTAATATTTGAGTTATTATGGCTTAAATCAAAACAAACCAACTGCAGTTTGATTGATATTAATTGGAATGCACAAAAACAAACCGGTTCTAATTTTGAAACCAAACTCAAATAATACTGTTGTATTGCTTAAAGTGAATCTGAACTTGTTTGCAGTATTTGAGGTCTATATAAAATGTTGAATATTTTCTGTTATTTTTAACCTGTTTCTACATTTTAAATTTTCTGCAAATGAATGCAAATAGAAACATTAAAATAGAAATATTAAGGAGAAAATTGTTAGAAGTTCACACAATAAAACAAACACAATTTTTTTAAACGGTAAATTAAGAAAAAAATGAAAATGTTCTTTGAAATGGTCTCATAAGTTTTTTCTGCGGCTATACTAGTAGAGATACACATGTGTCTGGAAATGTAAAACTGTGAAAATCATACCATTTTTGTGAATAAGAAAGAAGTCCAGTCAAACTGATCGTAAGTATTCAAATAGCAATTTGTGTACAATTCCCGTTTGACCCCAGGCACACACAGTTGTCTCTGTTAATTTGCGGCCACAGACATTGTTTTAGGCCTCTTCTAGAAAAAGAAAGGTGCTCTATAATTTGCTACTTAGCAGAGGCCATCACAGATGACCCAAAGCATTATGGGATCAGTTTACACCGGCCTCTTTGATGCCTTTCCTCACTGTAATTTAAGAAGAGCGGTGACAGAGAACAGACACGTCCTATGACTCAGTAGGAAACAGTGCCTTCCTACTGTGAATGAAATGCAGAAGAAACATTTAAAACATGCAAATCTGATTATAAGTGCTTTTATTTGTACAAAATCTACACGATGCGACAGTCAGTTGTTGGTTAAACACAAAAATCAAAGGGTTTTCTGAAGTCATTAAAGCAAACTTTAAACAAACAAAGATAACAGAATACTTTTTCGAATATTCCAACTATAATTAAAACATTTTAACTTAAAAAAAACTGCCTATCATGTCTGGTTACGAATCTGCTTTAGCTGTTTAATGTTTTATAGCACTTTTCACAGATGAAAATGGTTTTGTACAAATAACTGAATGCAAATGTAACTTAACAGACGGTCAAAAACTAAAATGGATCGTTTCTAATGAAAGCCTGCCATCTGGTGGCTTGAGATGAAATAAGTCTAGTTTCTCCAGCAATAGCTGCAAAATAAATTGTTGTGCTAAAGGGACACTGCTCCATTTCTTAACATCATGCCTATGACATTTAAATATCGATGAGTTTAAACAGCTTTAAACTTTTAAGCTTTGATGGTCAGGTGGTTGTCTCCTTAACATAATTGTAACATTTCTGTCACATTTGTGAACTAACAAACAAACAAAGCTGAAATATAATGCAATGCTCTATTGCGTGTGTTAAAACTATGAGGCTGTTCACAAAATAATACAAAAAAAAATGTAAATGCTTATAATAGTGGTAAACACGGTTAAGACTGTTAAACTTGAGTCATTTTTACTCTGCAACATAATGACCTAATATTGTTAAGCAGCAAATAACACTGTAACTGAGATACTATAGCCAAACATGTTTGATTATAAAGTCTTAATGATTGAATAATAGAAGTATGGATTAATTTGCTTCATTTATTCGCTTCTCTTATCTCATCGAGGAATGTTATATGAAGTCTGCACAGCCCATAATTCAACAGCACTTAGAAGGCGCCTCTTAAAACGGGTCTTGGAGATCTTTTTGTCAGAAGTCGCCAAGTCTGAATTATGGTGAGTGAAGATCCTTGTCTGCATCAGTTAACCACAAAACCTCAATCTCACCCAAGATCAATAATTCAAGAACATCAAAATACATTCAACAGCTTTCCTCCAACGAGCACGCTTGCCGTTTAACAGTCATAAAGCTTTTGCTGGTTCCCAATACAGCATTCTCCCTGAACAGAAGTATAACACAAGCTACAGGTACGTGTCCTCTGACCCCACGCTCTCACACGAGTTACGTAAACTGGGAACTTTGGGAGCAGAATTCCAATTCACAGGTGTGTCATTCAAAAGTAGCGGAGTTACGATTGTAGTGGGTGGATGATCTGTCAGATGGGCGGAGTTGTTGGAATTTGATCTGAAGCCTATTGGCGGAGGAAGTGTTTCAAGAAAGGAGGTGAGCGGGATCTCAGCAGAGCGTGATGGTTGAAGGGCTGGTAAGGTTTGGGGAGGTGTTGGGGTGCGAGAGACATTCTGAGGTGTTTGGGGTCGTGGTGCTTGTTGCTGCGTGGTTGGGACAGGAAGAGTGTCATTGGGGGTGGGGTCTGGGAGAGACTGTATGGGCGGTACTATTTTCTCGGCCGATGTCTTCTCTTGTGTAGTGAGGAGGGAACGCTGTAGTGATGGAGAAGGTTGGTTATTGTGTAGATTGTTTAATGGCGTTTCCTTAAGTTGATCTTGCTTCTGAGGCTCATTTTTGAGAGGGGCTGCGTTTGGGTCTGTATGTAAGGCATAGGGGTTAGGGACATCCACATGAGGAAGTGAGGCTTTCCGGATGGTTCCTCTTTTCTTGATTCGATTGAATTCGGGATTAGAGTCAGAGGAAAGGGGATTCTGGACAATGATGGTGGGGTTCTGACGAAGGTCTTGGCGGGTATGGGGCTCAGCAGCCATGATGGCTTGCGTGCCGTGCATTCTGGGGGGAGACTTGTAGCTGAGCTCACCGTGGGTTTTTCGCCAGCGCTTGAGCTGTATGCGGTGTTCTCGTTCGACATCCCGAGCAGATACGGGTACCTCTAACACCTGTATGTGGAGACGTTACACATCACTAAACTATTCTCTTAATTTTGACCACTACACATGAACACCAAGAAACATAAAACTTGCATATTAAATATTAACCCCAGATACAAAAACCCAAACCAAAGAAAAATTAAGGGTGTGTTACCTGATGTACAAGAAAGCCCTCCTGCATGTAACGCGGCTCCAATGCCCTGAGAAGCTCCATAGTCTCATACTGACCAGGACAAGTCTTCAGTTTCTCACGCGACCCCAGCATGCAACTCATCAGCACCAGCCCAACACGGAATATAATCTTCACTCCTATTAAAAGAGCTCAGATGAGAATTACGGTCAAAAAGACAACATACAGCTGTGTGTGTGTGTATCTCACCGTCACACAGGAACATATCCCACACTCTCAGCACAGAGGACCAGGGCAAAGTTCTGGAAAAGGCGCACATGAACCATTCTGTCATGTAGAGGATGGGTTCTATCTTGTGCTTGTCGAGGTGCCGATACGCCACAGGACACACTCGCTTCAGTAGTGCATTCAGGATCTCCCCATCCAACTGTATTGCCTCCTGATTACAAAAGAGAACAAAATGTTATCACGTCATAAAACGTGGTTGGTGTTCGACTTGACATAACTATGTCATATTTTCCAGATTATATAACTTATCGCGCAGTTGTTTGGCCCAACGTCATGGGTTGAAAAGGCAGGGTGTATCTCAGAATCTCTAAATTCATTTTCTGCCATTCAGAAAAAGGAACACTGCTGGTTACATCACCGTTGGCTGAGCACAAAAGAAGCTTTGTTTTGATTTTAAAAGCCCCAGTGGTTAATTGGGACTCATCAGAAGCACGAGTCAGTGTTTGCAGACTGTGAACAGGGAACTTCAGATATGAATGCTATGAATAGAATGTTAACTATGAACTATGGAATGTGTTTAAAGAACCTTGATAAGGTTTCTATGAACAACAAGCTATAAAAGTTCATTACATTTAGTCATTCTTCATTTGGTCAGTGGTTTCACAATTTAAAATAGTTTAACCAGCCACACAGGTAATAGATAATAAGCTCCTACATAACATATCAAGTAGACTCCTCAAGCTCTTTCCATTTCCCCTTTTTAGGGGGAAAATTCACATGATAATGACTAACTGAATACAAGTATGATTTTATTTTGCGTTTCCAGAAATGTACGTTTTTTAGGCCTACAAAATGCTGCCATTGTTCCAAATCTGTATACATTTTATTGTTCGGATGAAGACAGAGATAGATATTTGGAAGAATGCTTGTAAAAGTTCTTGGCCACCATTCACTACCACAGTAGGAAAAATTACTTCATATTTTTTGTTGTTCTCACACAAAAGAAGATCATTTGAACAATATTGGAAAGCAACAGTTCAGGGGCACTTTTGACTACAATCGTCATTTTCCCAACTATGGTAGTCAATGGAGTCCAAGAACTGTTTGGTTACATGCATTCGTGCGAATATCTTTCTCTGTGTTCAACTAAACAAAGAAATGTATACAGGTTTGGAAGAACTGGAGAGTGAGTAATTCATTACAGAATTTTCATTCTTGGGTGAACTATCCCTTTAAGGACTTACCAAGCCTGCGCTGTAATAACCTGGGAGATACTTCTCACAAATCTGAACCAGAACCCAAAATGCATCCTAAACACAAGAAAAACAGGAAAAACTATAAACTTCGAAAACGGAGTGTGTGCAGCATCATATGATCATTATACATTTTGGACCACAGTGCTTTTTATTCGCACTTTAAAGTCTCTTGATGTGCGGTAGGTTTTACCTCTGCTGGCATGTGCATGAGAAGCACTGCTGCTATAGGAGCCTGAGCTTGGCAGTAACCCTCCTCTGGCCGGTACAGGGTGTAAGCCTTCAACACCCGGAAGAGATCCTGTTGCCTGCTCAAGCACACAAACACACACATCAGATTCAGTGTGTTTTCAAAATACACATTAAACTCACCATATGTCAAGGAATTGAGAAGGGTCTGGCAGCAGCATATCAACTTGCACTCTCAGACTTGCACGCTCAGACACCTTCGCTTCCTATGACGTCACTTGCAGTTGACACCCGCTCTCTTCACGCTGCTTGCGTTTTGCACGCGTAGCACAAGCAGGTCTTGGATTGAGAAAATTTGACCAAATGTTATGACTCATTGTTAATACAAAGAGTTTGTATAGGTGGACTAGCCAACCATAATATCACTCTGTCCGTCACTCGTTTAATTATTTGTGGTGAAAATAAGTTTGGGAAAGTGCTTGATGGTGTTGATTTGATATAAACATACAGAAGTAAGTTACATTCAAAGGGTTTCAGTAAGATTCGTTAGTTAACAAAAACTGTAACTGTTCTTCTACAGCATTTGTAATTTTCGTTTACAATTACCAAAAAAATTATTCAATTTAAAAGTTGTATTTTAAGTTAATATGGACAATAAACAGCTATGTTTTTATTAACTAACGTTAACAAATAAAAAATGTATGCATATATTGGTCTCATCGTTTTCTTCTTGCAGATGCACCATTCAATAATACCATTTTCTAAAACAAAAAACCTGGTAACTCACTCCACATCATGTTGCGCATTTTACCACTGTAGTTTATGTCCTGCCCTTAAACCAACCACACTGCAGAAAATAAAGCTACACTGGGAAGGCCATTTTAAAAAGCTGTTGTTTCAGAATAAATATGTACAAGTTAAAAATAAGAATAAACTATTGTATGTAGAAGGTATATGCTATAAACAGCAGAATTAAATATAATTTACAGAAAAAGTTGTATAAAAAAGCAGCTTGTTATATTATAATATAACATTTATTTTAAATAGTATATATCTATATATCTACTAGTCATACTTTATTTAAATATTAAGATAAAATAATACAAAGATTTAATCCTTGTGGAGTTCTGATAAATTTTCTGGTTTATTTGTGTCGATTTGCATGTGACGTCACAGGAAGCGAAGATGTGTGAGAGTGCAAGTGCAATATTGCAGCGAGATGCTATTGAAAGAAATTGAAATGCATTTCTGTCTCAGAAAAAAAAACTAACCCGTGTCCTCCTCGTGACACGAACATCTCATGGAAGGGGAACTGTCTGTGAAGATCTCTGTCGATCACATCAACCCATTTAGGGTCTCCATCCATTCCATCCAGCTCCTGTTCAACAAACACAAAATACTTGCAAATTGTTTCTATATGATGAAAAATATAACACTTTTCCAATAAAAAATACAGCCACGGAAACAATTAAGAGACCATTTCAAAATCAGTTTTTCTGATTTTAAAATGTGCTATTTACAATACTTACAATATCTTCTAAATTTCAAGCAAAAATATTGTTTCTATTTGCAGAAAATAAAAACTGAATAAACATGTCAAAATAATAGAAAATATGCTTTATGTTTTCTTAGACCTCCATTACTACAGAGAAAACAAGTTCGTAATCACTTTTAAGCAATTCACCAGTAATCTTTGTACATGTACTAAGCAAAAGTTAATATTAATATTAATATTATACGATGACCTGTGATTTTATTACAGTTGTCATGTGTCTTGTCATGCTGTCAGTCTTTCACATTGCTATTGGATGACTTTATGTCACTCCTCAGGTCTGATTTTATGGGAATTAAACAGGCGCTAAAGTAAAATAGTAACAATACACCTAGAAATGCTGATTAAATGAACATTTGGAATAGTTTCTTTACTTTTTCGGCAGCTGCATGTAAATTTCCACTTCAGGTTGAATGAACCATGTACACTACATACAACTGGGACATTTTCATTTTACATTTGGCAGACGCTTTTATCCAAAGTGACTTACATTTCTGTATCCTATACATTTTACATAGGTATTTGCAATCCCCTGGGATCGAACCCACAACCTTGCGTTGTTAACGCAATGCTCTTACCACTGAGCTGCAGGAAAGCGTAGCATAACCCACCTCAAACTTCCCACTGTTCTGTTCCCTCTTCACTTTTCCACCTGACAGATACAGCCACGCCCTGCCTCGCAACGATGGCGGGACTCCTTTCTGACATCGCAGCCTGACCTGTAGGTGACAGAGATCGGAAGGTCACACGGTGGCACAGTAATATTGAAAGAATGGGGACCAGCATGCATTCACACAAGTCCAAGACTGGGCAGCAATCCAGAAGTCAAATCTATATCTCTGTTTGACGCAAATACATCAGTCTCCAACGGTTTTGAAAAGCCACTGGACAAATATTTACGACGATAAAATGGCCAAGTCTCCGCTTGCATCAACTGACAGCAATGTCTGAATGAATGGGAATCATAAGGAAATTGAACGATTCGGATTCATTAACAATTCTTTCAGCAGCGGTTCACAACTGGTTTTGCTGCATTATGTAAATGTCATGTTAGAAACACAAGACCTGCTAAACTTGTTTGAGCGCACGGAAGAATATGAAATCTCCGTAATTTATTATCATGATGACGGTGGACAAATTGGACGAATGTGCAAATGGGTATTATTTGCCTTGTCATATCATGTGACATGAATATGAGACAGGATGCAGCGATATAAAGAAATACAGAGGATTTGATTGGGTGCATAATCCTATTCGTTTTGCTATACTAAAACCATATGGTTAGTTGCATTTTATAACTAAGTGTGTTTCTCTGATGTCAGCAACCCTATCAGAACAGACTTGTGACTGATTCTAGGTCACATCCCACCAGTTGAGAACCACCGCTTGTCAGGAAGCAGCTGGGTCACAAACGCCATTGACTTTTAAAGTGGACTACATCAGTCGTGCTGCGTGTTGTCAAATGTAACCACTGAAGACGACACCATACAAAGTTAATTTCTGAAAGTTTACTTGGGTAAGACATTATTTTGCGTGGTGCTGTAGCAGATAAAAAAACACTGTGGTCCGTGAAGACTAGGTTTTAAAGCAATCTCATTGCAAATTCATCAACTCTTGTTGCTTTGAATGTCTCTGCAACACAAAGACAAGCACATACAATAATACAGGCATGCAAACATGGAGGCCAACAAAGACTGTTTAAGAGGACCTTTGCCAAAACTCCTCTGTTGTCTTTACCTGAAGATGACTCACTCCCAATGGAAGCTTTATAAAGCTTGAGAGAAAAACAGAGGTGAACACTTGCAGCATTCAGACTAATAAATACACACAAGACCGTATAAGGATAAGTGATGTGATATCAGGCATGTCCAGACAGGGCCTCGCTGGAATGATTGTGTCAAGGTGTCGTTTCGCTGAGGTTTTATAAATTAATCTTAGAGGCTGTGAGATTGTCTGAGCAAGTCAATGAGAGAAAGATGAGAAAGAGGGCGTAAAGAAGAAACAGGAAGAAAGTGATCACTGAATGCCTCGAGATCTTACATCTTCAAAGTTTGCTGTATCTGTACTTATTAATCTCTTGAACATGAAATAATCGGCAGACACTCAACATAATCTTATGGAATGATATTCCGGACATTATTAAAATGGAATTGCAAATTGTATTTGCAATTGCGTTTTCAATTTGTGGATGCATAAAATGTGACAAAATCCAAACGCAATTGCAAATCGCGCATTCAGTTTGCATTTTCGTTTCAGCAAACGCACACTGACTGCCAAATTTCAAATGGAAAAGCAAAGTCCGTTTGCAACTGTGTTTCCCATATCTTACGAGTTTTGACCCCGTCATATTTAAATGGTAACTTCAATTACCACGTCTGTTTTTTCACTTTCTCAGCGTGTGTAGCCAGCCAAAACTCAAATGGAATCGCAATTCCCTTAGTATTTCCATTTCGATGCCTTACACGGAAACCTGTCAATCAGTGTCAAGGGTGGGACTATGCTATGCGGCGTGTTTGTGTTGGGAAGTGACGTCACTCACAGTCGACGGTCAAGAGGTGATGCCCTGAAGTACAGAGACGCCGAATTCGTTTAAACAACAATGGAGGTAGTTGGTGAAATTGTGGAGGAACTTATGATGCTCGCGCAAGCAAATTGAGAAATTGGCTTCTCCATTACGAGATTAAATGAAAATTGTACATGTGAGAATTTGGGGTTTTGCCCGTGTCCACACATATTATGAGAAATGTATTTCAATAGTTATTGTACTTGAATTATGTCTAACCTTACTTGAGTTCAAGCGCTGACCAAGTTAACAGAATGTTCAGAACATCGTGCTGCCTTTTTCTAAAAATACTAATGTACTAATGAGGAGTTCTCAATACAAATGTACTTATAAGGAGTTCTAAGAACAAAGAACTAACCAACATGAACAATATTAATAGTTTTAATGACATAGTTACTTCCTCTTTTATGAATATAAATATTGGAACTATTTTTAATAAACTTTGCACTCTGACTGAACTGCACGCTGTGTCTGTGTCAATTCTTGGTCTCCAGGATCCTGCAGCTCTGAAGGTTCAATTGACTAGACTAGACTCTTCAACCTTAAATAATAATCACCTAGACAAGGGGACAAAAAGTAATATTCTTACAGTACATAAAAAGGCCCGATCTTCTGATCAACACGTTTTACCTAAAACCATTGAACGCATGGCCCGCCAAATGCGGTCGACTGTGAGTGAAGTCACTTCCCAACACAAACACGCCGCATAGCATAGTCCCACCCTTGACACTGATTGACAGGTTTCCGTGTAAGGCATCGGAAATGGAAATACTAAGGGAATTGCGATTCCATTTGAGTTTTGGCTGGCTACACCCGCGACGCTGAGAAAGTGAAAAAACAGACGTGGTAATTGAAATTACCATTTAAATATGACGGGGTCAAAACTCGTAAGATATGGGAAACACAGTTGCAAACGGACTTTGCTTTTCCATTTGAAATTTGGCAGTCAGTGTGCGTTTGCTGAAACGAAAATGCAAACTGAATGCGCGATTTGCAATTGCGTTTGGATTATGTCACATTTTATGCGTCCACAAATTGAAAACGCAATTGCAAATACAATTTGCAATTCCATTTTAATAATGTCCGGAATATCATTCCATATAATCTATCCGAGAACGCTAAAAATGGTTATGAGATGGGCAACTCCTACTACCTTCTTGAACCTTGTACCGATCCATTTGTCCCAGTGGTTCAGCATGTCCAACCATTTCACTTCTCTGTGTCTTAGCACCTTTAGAGACAAATCCTGAGCCCTGTGTGAGAGACAAACACAATAAGAACTCCAAAGTCATTCACTTGCAAAATGCAAACAAGTATATGATCAACCTGTATGCAAGTGTTCGGAGGAAAGTTTGAATTAAAGGTCAAGTCAGCTTGTGAAATTTAGCAGCATCTAGTGGTGAGGTTGCAAATTGCAACCACAGCTCACTCCACCCCCTTCGAAGGACTACAGTGCTTCTTTGCTGAAGAAGATAATATATTTAAGAAACCCCCTCTTAAGATCAGTTTGTCCATTAAAGGCTGGTGTAGAAACATCATGGAGAATTCCATGTAAGGGGACCCCGCGCAGTATGTAGATAGAAATAGCTCATTCTAAGATAATAAAAACATAACGCTTCATTATGTAATGTCTTTATAGACCTCTGAAGACAGTTATGTATATTATATTGCATTTCTGTCAATGGATCCTCCAAAAAATTAAACACTGGACCTTTAAGGCATTTGTAAGTAACTTCGGATAAAATGAATACATTTATTTTCTCGGAACACACTAAATACTGCAAACACAGTTAAGAATCTTATGCATAATGGCTCCGAAAAAAAAACAAATATTCCAATATCACGGCAGGCAAAATCATTTGAAAAATGAGTTTCAGTCCCAAGTTCCTCATACACACCTTCCGCATTAGATGAGTCATGTTTACAGCGAAACTTTTGACGTTTTCACAAAAATAAAAAATGCTGAAAATGTATGACGTTAGACAAACGTTAAGTTATACTTCAGGGTATAATCAAACAGAAACTTAGTAGATACAGATAGTATTCAAAAATGATTTCATAGGTATGACTAATTCGAGGGATGGTTTCTCTGGACCTGTAGTTAGCTACACTTCCCAAGGCAACAACGGTGATGGAACGGCCCAGTTATCTCCTTTCCTTTAGTCAGGCTTGAAAAGAAAAACGTCCAGCCAGGACTGTTAAATATCAAGCTACCACCACCGCATCCACCAGCTTCCCTTTCAATAAACACTGATCCTGACCACTAGAAATTAGATCTGAAAGCAAAGATTTTTGAATATTTTTGGTATCCGGCTACAACTTGCAAGTTTTACTTCCTTTTCATTTGCCTAAATCATCAAAGACTGAAGAATCTTTTGAGAGTTTGATGCCCATTGAAGGCCTCTCGCTCTCCGGTAGTTGGCAGGGACTGTGTAACCTCAGGGCACCAGCACTCCCATAAAGAACAGGAAACGGAAAGCCTGCTGTACGCTCAGCACACAGGCATAACTATCACTTACTCATCTATTCCATTCATTTTAACTTCAATCACTCGAGCCTGAAGTTCTCCCTGCCTGTCTTAGATCAATGTATACAATGGTTAACTCTTCACAATGAAACACCAGCCTGGGCAGATGTCTCGCTGGCAAACATTGAAAAAGATTTTGCTGGGCTGCAACTGGAAGCAAAGCAATAGAAGGCTTCATATTGTTAGTGAAGATGTGTCACACTGGTATTCCATTCAAACCACACCAACGAAAACTCAAGTAGCATTTTTCTTCAACGAAGCCTGACAAGTTTTCACACATCCGTCAAAACTGGTTAAACAAGTTAAGCGAAACAATTTTACTCACAAACTCTTCAAACCAAGTGGTTTGATTTGATCAAGTTGAGAAATCTGCTTCAATGAAGTTTTTAGCTTTCGCAGATCAACAAACTGTTATTTGTTATTTTTTATGGCAATGGGGTGATTCACAATGAATGTGAAGTTCACTGGCGATGACACATGTCATGCTCACTCCATACATTCAGTGTGAGATCGTACAGTTATAAATATAATTCAGTTACAACGGTAAAATGATTTCGGCACTGAATCTCAAACTTTTTCGTTGTGGTGCCCAAAACAAAGACTTATGATCTTAAACTTAGAATTTTAATTAAACCAAATACATAAAGTTATACAATGCTGGATCATCAATTATTTTGCTTGGTGTTCTTATTTTTCTTATGTTCGATTGCATAACATCTATGATCAATTTCTATGTTTCCTTAAATGATACAAAACCGGTGCCCCCCCTTAGGTATTAGGCTGACTGGTTTGTTTGTATTTATCATGCGTAACTGTGTCAAGTATCTAAACAATGTTACAACGATATTTTGTGTTTCAGCTCCATCACGTGACTCTGCTTGCCAATCCCAAACAACACAAGCAGGATTTGACTGGAACAAGTTGACTTACGATTCAGCAGAATACTGCTGGGCACCTCCGATGAATCCATATCTGTCAGTCCGTCTTGAGCTGGTGAATCCATCGATTTCAGAGTCAGACCCAAAAGAGCTCTCTTCTTCAAACTGACTGCCCAGTGTCCTCACACTCATAGTGTCATCAGATGACAAACGTCCATTCTCCCGTGACATCATGAACTTTTATACTATTTCATCTATATCCCATGAGAAACTAGTACATTAATATGCGTTCACTTTAACAAGATCGTTTTTAGTTCTATATGTAGTGAGCTTATAATAATGATTGCAGTGCGTCTTAATCACCCAAGTTAAATGCTAAATTAGCTTAGCGCGCTACGTGTCACTCTCCACCCGCTTTTCAGCTTGATCCCAAAACAACAACGACGATCCCGAATGTACTTTAAACGTGTTTAAAAAATCGCCCGAAAAAAAACGTGTAAACAACCGGACGAGCGAAACGACGCCTGAATTTCCTGAATCACATTTTTCCAGTCCACGGACTGTCAAGTCTCGCGGTTAAAGAGTCCACCTAACTGTTTTCAGTCACTAAACAGAGTCTGAAAACAAAGTATTTCCACAGTCGATATGCCCCAAAGGAGTTGTTTTCGTAGTTTAGGTTTAATTTCCATAGTTTAAGAGTAAATACAAATTGATAAGAGGTTATTCAGACCGTATTTTTAATGTTAGGGTGGATGATGAGCTTCCAGTCTTTTGCTGCCGAGTTTGACATTTCTGCACATGCGCGGCTGTGTCACTTCCGGAATCCACATGTTATTTAATTTACACGGGTTTAAGCCGGTGGCATGTTACTTATTTAAAGCGAAACTGAAGCAAACGACCAAATAAAGAGTGAAAATACAAATGCTCGAAAGACACAGTGGTTGACACCATTTACAGAAATGAGAGTAAATTGCAGTCTTTATTAAAATGTCTCATGAAAACATTTGACTTTGTTCATATAAATCAGAAGCAAAAAATATTTGCATATATTTAAGATTAAATTGTACTTTTTCTTATCATCCCTGTCCTACTGTTGAACATTAGGCCAACAGAAACAAACCGTTTCAAAGAAAGTAGATATGTAAAAATCTTGACTTGACAATCATATATCTATCAGAAGCAATAAATAAAAAACTTTTATATTGAAAAATTATATTTAGTATAAATAGGCCTATATGACTATATGTAAAATTACAGAACAATTTATGTAATCCTTCATGTCATATTTTTAACATTAGCAGTACTGAAATATACTTTTTCCTGTTATTATACTTTTTTAAGTTTACCACAGATCGACAAATTGTTTTTTTCATAAGGTTTTGCAGTTTATTGAAGATATGAGAAAATTCACAAATTATGAATTTATCAAGGAATTATGTATGTATATAAACATCCAAAAATAACTTTTAGCCTAAATGTGGGTCTTCTTAATGTTTGATAAATGCAGTTCAACAAACAACCTGTGGGTGGCAGCAATTACAGACAATTTACAGCAAATTATTCATAGACCTGACACTGTAGTTACAATTTTTATTAAAATGTGTTTAGATTTTATTTGATTCTGTAAAAATATATGAATGATGCATCATCTGTCACGAAATCACATCTTTGAATTTGATACTAGATATTATGTTTGGATTTGAAAACTGGATTTAAAAACTGATTTTACAGTGACGAGTACATAGAAGTAAGTTATGTGCAGATTGAAGTGATGATGATTAGGATCAAATGAAATAAATGATTTGTTTTGTATTCAAGCTTCCTCTTTTTCATCGCCATGTGTAATAATGTAACACAATGATTTATAGTCAATATTCCCAGCCACGTCTATTGGAGCCACGGAAAAAGCCTGGTCAACCTGAAAATAAAATTTGTTGAAAGAGATTTGAAAAAGGTTTGGAGGGATTCTGAAACATACATATAGTTTATCGCTACACCAGATAATGCATCTAATCCAATCTGAAAAGAGTCAGTGAAAGGCAATACCTCTTCTGCTGTAAATTTATCAGCCTGGTTCATTAACAGCCTCTTAAACCTGAAAAAAACAATGCAAATGCATTACATTTGTAATACCAAATGTATTTATTTCACAAAAGAAGTATTTTTAAAAACTTACTCTTCCTTATTGACAACACCCGTACCATTTGGGTCAAACAGTTTAAAAGCAGCAAGGATGGTTTCCTCCGGGTCTGTGCCTGTTTAAAGATTAACAATCATTAATTTTCAATTTTTGTTTGAATAATCTTACATTCGAAACATACACTGGCATACCATTGAGTTTTTCTCCAAAAAGAGTGAGAAAGACAGTGAAGTTAATGGGTCCCTTTCCCTCTGCTAACATAGATTCCAGCTCCTCATCACATACGTTCAGCTTCCCTGCACAAACATATTATCTTATTTACTAAGTTTCTTAAGTAGATCAGATTAATAGTAAAAACATGAAGAAGCCGTTCAGAGGTCTTTATACCTAATTGTCCATAGGTTTCCTTCAGGTCAGATTTGTTAATAACGCCATCCCTGTTTTGATCAATGCAGCCAAATGCCTGTTAAGGAGCATATCATGAACATTTTGTACTGGATAATATTTTAGTTAAAAAATGAATCAAGATACTTTAGTTGATCATTTTTATGTACTAAAAAGACCCACCTCTTTGAACTCCTGTATTTGTGACTGCTCAAACATGGAGAAGACATTCGAAGAGCCCCTTTGAGCAGTTTTGCCCCTTTTAGCTGCAGCTTTCTTACTGGCCTGAAAGGACAAAAGAGTCATTAACGTAAATTCAGTTTTTTTAATTTTTAACTTTAATGGAGCTTGTTAAATTACTCATGCAATGAAAACTCAAACGTTTTGACTTATAAATGATAAATTGAACAACATGCCACATGCTGTATTATCTACCCTAACCTTTTTTTATTCTACTGAGAACAGTAAACCTACTCACCATATTCACTGTCTGTCTCCCTCTGGCTGTAAATGTGTGCTCCCGGGTCAGTGTTGTCTCTGATGGAGTCTATATGTATGAGGACTCTTATCATTCAGCCCTCTATTAAAGTCTGCAGTGTCTCTGTTAGTTCCCTACATGGGCACCCAGAGCCTTCCAAAACCAGGAGCCCTGATTATTTCCTAGTGCTCAGATTCCAGCTGGGTCAAAGATAAGATGTGCTTCAGTGGAGGTGAGGTGAGAAAGTTGGAGACAATTAAAGTTGGTGGTACAATCATGTCAGTTTAAATTATATTTTATCGTTAAAGATTTAATTAGGGTGTTGGTAGCACAATGGTCAAGGATCTGGGTGCCTGCCAGCACAGTATTTAGCATGTTTTACAAACAGAGCCATCCCTAACGCATTCAATTTAGTGTTTATAGCACTAAATCTCTTAAGCAAAGAAACTGCAACTGCCACATACGTTTTTGTTAACAAGAGTTATGTATTATGTGGTCTTTAATAAAGTGGTTTGTGAGGAAAATTGTTACATATTGTGTAAAAGTGCACTGAAAAAGTTTCTTGTACAAAAAGTATGTTGTTTAAAGTGAAAGTTTACCAAAAAATGAATATTCTGTCATCATTTACTCACCCTCAGATTGTTCCAAACCTGAATCAATTTCTAAGTTCTGCTAAACACAAGGAAGATATTTAGAAGAATGCCAGTAATAGGGATGTCCATCTTCATACTGAGGCCAATGCGATATGCATCTCGATGCCTAGCCAGTGATACGATACTTTAACGATACATGATAAGCAGCTACCGTTGCGGTCCATCCCTTTTACGATGCATTCCGATCCGATTCGATTCAATACAACACAATCCGAGTCAATGCAATGGGAAGCAATGGAAAAATATGATGGCATGCAATTTTTGCAGGGAAAATAAATACTAACGGAGTCAATAAGGGACGAGATCTGCTTGGTTTGGAACAAGTAAATGATGACAGAATTTTCTTTTTCGGATGAACTATAACTTTAATGTTGAATATTTCCCTTTTCTTATTTTTTCTATGTAATTTTAAGGATTTCAAATTGGTTTGCAAATATATTTCCTTTAGCATGTATGTGTGTGTTTAAGGGAGTCAATTTCTAGGGGGCTCACTGGATTCCACTTAACAGACGATTTTTTTAATATACGTATACATGATGTCCAAATGCTATGCAAATTTACTATGTATTTATTCAGTGATTTTCTGCCTTTATGGTTTAAAAATACAATACAGACTTATATATATATATATACAACTACTTAGTGAATCTCAGCACTTACGGCTTATCTGGGTAGCTCATGCCAAGAGAACAGAACAGTGAACATTGTTCATTAGGCATTTTGGATGTCTCCAACTTCTTACATTATGGGAACTTTTCCCATACTTGCATTAGGTGTAGGAGTAGGATTTATGTAAATTTTCACATTCATTGTTATACAAAACATGCCTTGAAAAAATAATAACATTACTGGTGTGGTTTTGGACTGGTTGTTAAATATTTTAAGATATGCCAGTGCAAGTTAACTTAATTTAAGACATTAACATTTTAGTCTGGGACTAGAATTTGGCCCTGTCTGGAAAACCGCCCCTAAGTAGTTTTGCTCTACTAGAGGATCTATCATCATAGCTGTCACTAAAATCAATCTAGAGTCTAGAACAAACTGGGTGGACCCCCTCCTTGATTGGGCTCTGTCAGATATACTGTGGGACTTTAGTGGTCTCCAGCTCCTCACAGGGCCTGTAACAACATTTCCAGTTTTGATTAATTATTAAAGAAGCAATGTGGAGATTTTAGAGATATCTAGCGTTGAGATTGCGAATTGCAACCAAGGCTAACTCCACCCCTCCAACCTCCCTTTTGAAGCAATCCGGGGGCTCTCACAGGACAAAGATGTCGCGTATTTGCTTCTTTGCCGAAGAAGACAACGTGTTTACAAAAAGTGCTCAGTAGAGTAGTTTGTCCATTTAGGGCTACAAACAACATGGTCAATTCCATGTAAGGGGATCCGTGGTATATGTAGATAGAAATAGCTCATTCTAAAGTAATAAAAACTAATGCTTCATTATATGAGGTCTTATATAACACATATTAATGTATATTATATTGCATTACTGTCAATAGATCCTCTAAAAAATGACACTGGAACTTTAAATGTGACAAACTGATATGTTTATATTATTAGTTACTGATACAGTACCACTTACATCCAAAATACAAAATCAAATGTGTTATTGCCTACAAAGGTTACGATGACGAAAACATTAAGACTGTCACTCATTCACACTAAACAGGAGTCATACTCATCCGATGTTTTCCTAAGCAATTTTGCCTCATTTAACAATTTCCTTGGGGCACTTAACCAAGGGCAAGCAAAGTATTTTCCATATCAGTAGTGTGTGATCTTCAGAGATATCCTTGGTGATGAATTTGCCATGGCAACAGGTTGGACCAGTGCTCTGAAGGTGTGGGCTATTTTCGACAAAATTTGAGGAACAAGTACTTTTGTTGTCATAGTTAGTTACGAGGTCCACAAGGGGGAACATTTTTGAATGAAACCCTTTTTCCTCAAACGAGTATAAGTCTTTGAGAGGAGTGCAGTACTTAATTTATCTTCAGAGCAGTCATGGATTTGCCATTTCAGTTTTCACTTTATGCTTCGTATCTTCAGCTTTGCTTTTAGCCAGTGACTGCTAAGCATTTGCTTGGTACAACTGTCTCGCCGGACGCTGTCACGTGTGAAGAATTTGTAAGCAATAAACAAAGAAGAAAAGAGGGTTGAAAGTATGTGAACAGTTTAAATATACATTTTGAACAGACACAATTTTTTTTTACATTTTGAAACCTGGATGTTGAACATGGACACCACAAAGGATCATCTGGTGTGAGAGACTTGACACGGGAATATCTGCAACTGAAAATGAAGCAGGTTGGATAAGCCATTATATTTGAGACATTTGCATTGGACAAGTCACAGGATCCATCGTATAGTCAAACAAGCAAAAGAATCCAGCAGATTTCTCTGAGAAATAATGCACTCATGAGGAGGACACACCATGGACCTTCATAATATGGACAAGGTAAAGTGACAGTGTTTTTTCAATGGCTTATCTTTCCTCTTTCATATGGGCAAATTATGATACCATTGAATCTTTATATAAGTGAAATAATTTTTTTACAGTCTTCAAATGAACAGGTCAAGAATACTGAGATTTAATATTTACAAACTTTTAATTCAAACTTATCTGCACCTGGTTTCTATCCAAGACATTTCGGGAAATGTTGCCTTGCTCCACTGTCAAAGATATGCTCACCTTTATTTGATCCTCCCCCTTACACCATAAGAAGAACATTTCTTTGGTCAATCGCAAGATTTACTGTCATGGCTCGTGACCTGGATGTGATTCATGTATGTGGGCAGTGTAGCTGAAACAGCGATTGTGTAACATCAGCAGACATTTGTTGGAGTATTTCTTAAGAATTCCTTACGGTAAACTCAAAACCTGATAAGTTATGAACGAGGATTATCAAACCCTTTGTTAAAATACACACAAAGAAGCTTTGATTGCTTTATAAATTATTTTTGGTGAATTATGGTCATCTGAAAAAAAATCAATCATTTATATGAATGTGTGATCATGTTTTAAAAAATGTACAGGCACAAACGTTTAATGAACCAGAACCAGAAGTTTAATTGATAAAAACTTGGATGCTTTTGATAATAATTCTTGAGCTAAACATTTAAAGTATTAAAGGAACAGTTCACCTTCAAAATTAAAATTATGTCATTATTTACTCACCCTGTTGCTATTTTAAACCTGTTTGATTTTCTATCTTCTGCAGATCACAAAAGAAGACATTTTGAAAAATGTTTGTAACCAAATACCGTTGGTCCCTTTGGACTTCTATTTTATTGACACAAAACCAATGCAAGTGAATGGGGACCATGGTTTTCTGTAAGCAACATTCTTTAAAATATCTTCTTCTGTGTTATGCAGAAGAAAGAAAGTCATACAGGTTTGAAATAACAGGTAAATAATAACAACATTTTCATTTTGAAGGTGAATTATCCTTTTAAAATATACGGTATATTTTTTTGCTATTTTGTCCTTCACATATAAGTACAACACTTCTGAGATATTTGTTTACTGTGACCATAACTACATTTGAAAGTGTCAGACCTTTATTGCCCCTTGGTAAATATCATTTTTTAATCAACATTTTTATTGTTCTCAGAAAAGGACGATGTATGTATAATTCTGAAAGATCACGTAAAGGTCTAGACATTCTTACATTTAAAAAAATATTCAAATGACACTATAGAGTAAAGTGTCAAATTCTGAATGAATGAATGAAGTAAATTTCTCTCAAGTCACACAGGTGTCCAGCTGCGTGACTACAGGTGTAGTACGTTACGTTAAGTATGTACATATTCCACTAACATTGGCTACCAAAGAGCCCCTGATACGTTCTTATCTCCCGTTTTAAACCTAAGAAAATATAGGCTGCTTGAGCTTGTGTTTATTACTTAATCTATTTGAGTACATGTTACTTTTAATGTATAATTAAAACTATTTTTGAAAAGCTATTTTGAGGGAGGCTCAATTGTTTCAATACTCCTTGTGGCCACTGCAGTATTCATGTTGTCATTATTTTATATCATAATTCAGCATGGTTGTGATTCAATATTTATTCTAGAAGAAGAAAACTTGATGACATGGAATCTGCAATACTTATGAAATATGCTGTCATTCTGCACTAAAATATAAATGTCAACTTCAAAGATATCATACATTAACTTTGGGGAGTAATTTGAAGTATTCACTTATACAGATGTACATTTTTAATTAATTAAAACATTTATGATGTATGATAGATTTCCTTTACCCTGTTTCATCTCGTTCCTATTTTGGGTAAAATGTTTGTCCTGTGCAAACTAAGTTAACTAAATTTAGTAAGGTTTGAAGTTCAGTGTAGCTATTTTGAATCAACCTAAACCCCAGGTTTTTTCAGCATAATCCTGAAATGTTTAAGTGGTTTTGTGTCTATACAATTAAAGTCAATGGGGCCCCTTGTTGTTCGGGTACAAAGGATTTTCAAAAGATCTTCTTTTGTGTTCTGAAAAAGATAGAAAGTCATACCGGTTTGACATCATAAATGAACACAGAATTTTCCTTTCTGTGCAAACTATCCCTTTAACCAGTTGTATGGCTTACTTATATAAAATTATGTCCTTCATAAAACATCTGATGAAGTTCGGATGCATATGACTATCTTAACTTATTTTTCAATCATTGTCAGATTTAAACGGCATAATAATCGTTTAAATGTCTGGACTTTCATTGGCATCACATTACTGAAGACCTATTTTAGGCTAACTGTTTGTCCTTTGCAAACTAAGTTAACTAAATTTGGTAAGGTTTGAAGTTCAGTGTAGCGATTTTTGAATCTAACCTAAACCCCCGTTTTATCAGCATATTCCTGAAGGTGCATAAAACCCAAGAAATCAATATCAGTCAGGTGGGAGTTCGGTTAATAAGCTGTGATAATACAGCAACAAACAAGCAATTTTGAAAACGATCTCATACTTCTGTTGTTGTAGCAGAAATCACGGTAAGACAGTCAGTTTACGTGCATTTCTGAATAATGTGCATCCCCTGTGACTGGTTTCCTTGAAATGCGCATTGAATCAGGATGATGCTCATGTTTGTACATGAAGCAAGGGACAGTCAAATGTTTCGGACATCACATTCAAGTTCTGATCTCATTTTGGAATTTCTCCTGGAGGCAGATGCCAGGTCACGTTCAAAGAGAGCAAACACTTTATTGGCCTTAGCAGCTGGGTTTCCAAGGTGAAGGGGGAAATGACGCGTGTATGTGTGTGTGTATCTGAATGGGACCTAGTGTGTGTACAGAGGGCACTGATCTCTTTGACCACACCTCTCCATCTCCTTCAGCGGAGCATAAAAACATCTGAAGTTCTCCAAGCACCTTACTTTCATTCACTCTCCTAAACTCTCGCACATCAACGCTTCCGTGCTTGTTTGGAAACCCTTGAGAAGATGCTGTGTCTCCCTTTAGCTCGTAGGCAGAAGATGCCCAGTGAGTATGAGTCGGTGCTGGAGAAAATTCTCATGGTAAGAGACAAAGCTGAGGAAGACGTTTTTCACACTCACCTTACATAAAATATATTTTTTTATTTAAGAGGGGGAGAGTATTGCAAACAAACAAAAAACTAAAGTTGGAGTTGTTTAACACCATTAACATGAATCTCTCAAACAGGTGGATCAAATTTTGTCTGAATTTCTTCTGAGTAAAGAAGAGCTTGAGGAGGTGATGAGGAGGATGAAGAGAGAAATGGAGAGGGGGCTGCGTGTGGAGACGCATGATGAAGCTAGTGTCAAAATGCTGCCCACTTATGTTCGCTCCACACCTGAAGGTTCTGGTAAGAGTTCTCCTTTTCACTCCAGCCCTGATGCTCTGAAATGAAATGTTTACATAAAGCATATTGTATTTACTGCCTGAGACTACAGACAAGTAATGATTTTATTTGCTGCATTGTAAAATATCAGATTTTAGTGTGTGTTGTGTTGTTTTTGCATAGTGAAAGGAATGGTTGAACCAAAACAAACATTTTGTCATCATTTATAAGTGTATAATGTTGTTATAATGTAAGTGTCATGTTGTTCAAAACCCGTGTGTGACTCTCAATTATGTGGAAAACAAGAGAAGGTATTTTGAGAAATGGTTTTGTGTCAATACAATAGCAGTCAATTGACGCCAATGTTGTTTGGTTACTTTTCAAAATATCCCCCTATGTGTTCTGCTGAAGAAATAAAATCATTAAGGTTTGCTTTGACAAGAGCACGAGCAAATGATGACAGAATTTTCATTTTTGGATGAACTATCCCTTTAACCCATATGGCCAACTTGCATATTTATTTCTCTTATAAGACAACTGATGCAGTTAGGATGCTACATATTGATCTTAACTTATAAATGTTGATTCAAAAGTATGATTTAAGTAAAATTGTAAAGGTTTAAAAATGACTGAAAGTAGGAAGTATTTAATGACTACATGAATAATCTCAGAGGTGGGTGATTTCCTGGCACTGGATCTCGGGGGAACCAACTTCCGGGTGATGCTGGTCAAAGTGGGTGAGGATGAGGAGCGGGGCTGGAAGGTGGAGACAAAACACCATATGTACTCCATACCGGAGGATACCATGACTGGTACCGCTGAAATGGTGAGAAATCAAAAAGGCCAACTGCTCTATACATTATATGTATAACATGAATCTTGGGTTTTGCTAAAGGAAGTCATTGATTTCACAAACGTTTGGAAATTTGTACTCGCTTCATTTTCTTGTCACTTAGTTGTTTGACTACATTGCCACCTGCATATCTGACTTCCTTGACAAGCACAGTCTCAAACACAAGAAGCTTCCACTGGGTTTTACCTTCTCTTTTCCAGTCCGTCACGAGGATTTGGACAAGGTCAGTTCCTGCATTAGTGCAAACATATTCCACATGTGGTTAAATGACCACATTGATCCTCTGGTAGAGATCTGGGTCATTTATTTCTTTGTTTCTCAAGATGGTGTAACAGATGTACTGTTGTGTGTTTAAATTGTGACAGGGCATTCTGCTTAACTGGACAAAAGGCTTCAAAGCTTCTGGTGCGGAGGGCAATAACATTGTGGGTCTGCTGAGAGATGCCATTAAAAGGAGAGGGGTTAGTATGCATGAGTTACCCCGTCAGACATGTGACAAGATCTTTTGAGAAGGTCTTAAAGCAGAAGTACATTAGACATGTTAAAATCTTAATTTGACTAAAAATGCTTATAAAGGATTGATATGTGATTTGCTAAAAAGGACATATCTTAAAACTATATGAATCATTTTCTCTAGGATTTTGAAATGGATGTGGTTGCTATGGTGAATGACACAGTAGCCACTATGATCTCATGCTACTATGAAGACCGCAGCTGTGAAGTTGGCATGATAGTAGGTGAGATAGTCACAGCACACACACACGCACACACATGTGCAAACACTTTTGTACACACAAGTAAAATATGATAACATATGGTACATAAATTGTATAACAGGAAAATACATTATCATCCATTTAGCCATCAGATGAAAACATTGCAATAAAGCAATATATCCAAAGCTTTTAGTTTTATGTTGTTGTTTTTGTGTCTCTCCCTCCATGTTGTGTCTCAGGTACCGGCTGTAACGCATGTTATATGGAGGAGATGCGTACAGTGGAGCTGGTGGAGGGGGAGGAGGGCAGGATGTGTGTGAACACAGAATGGGGAGCATTTGGGGCAAATGGTGAACTGGAAGAGTTCCGTCTGGAATATGATCGTGTTGTAGATGAAACTTCCCTTAATCCAGGAAAACAGCTGTGAGTCACCCTTTAAAAAAGACTAAAAATTAAAGACTTTCAGCCAGCTTTATTACATTAGAAGAATGTGAAAATAACCTGTAATTATCTTATAAACTACATAATGCATTCACTGTATTTTTTGGGTAATTTCATCTTTCTATTAAAAGTAGAAATACAGTGTTATTTAACTTTTTTTTAAAAGCGGCCCTAACACATGGGGTTTCTGCCAATATCATATTAATCTTGACTATATAGTAGTATTGCATACCTCGTATCTTCAAAGAGTATTTAGTTTGATCACATTTATAAAAGATAGATACAGCTTTACGATTTTTTCCGAAATCATACGGCGCGTGGGGGGGGGGGGGTAGGCTGAACCAAAGCACATTGTCAACAAAACACAGATATCAGTTTCACTCACCGCATGCGGTTCATGTCCGGTATCTTTTAACGCTGTGACGGCAACATATATCAGTTTCAAACGATCTCCAAACATTAATCACCCAAATGTAGTGGACAAACAAACACCTGAACTTCGCGAAAATATGATCTGTCTCTCTCTCCTGCGCACAAGTGAAAGTGACGTCTGCTCGAGCTCCTTCTCCTGCTCACCATGCTGCAGCTTTTCCGGGAGAAATGTCCAATAAGGGACTAAGAAAAATTGTTACAAAACAGTTTTTATGTTTGAAAAAAACGTTCCCGAAAACTGTACGATCACTGGGGGAGTGTATTGAGCACAGAACTAACACGCCCAACTCATTTTTTTGACAAGTTGACCATGTTAAGAATGAGAAGACAGTACGTTTCACATTGTAAAGAAGTCAGAATGCATGACTCATCGTTGCAGGACCCCTTTAAAACCTATTTAAACTGCCCTTAAGGTCGCAGTGAAAAAAAGGACTATTTTTATTTTTTGTGAAATGTTGCAGCGTTTATAGTAAAAATTCTGTCAACGTTAATCTCTTCTCATTTCAAACCTGTATGACTTTCTTCGTTCCTCACAACACAGGAGAAGATATTTTGAAGAATGTTGGAATCCGAACAACGGGCACCCATTCACTTCTATTGCATGGACACAAAGCTATTCAAGTGAATGGGTGCTGGTAACAACATTTTTCTAAATATCTTATTTTGTGTTCTGAGGAAGGAAGAAAGTCATACAGGTTTGAAATGAGAGGAGATGAATGATGACAGAATTTTCATATTTTGACGAACTATCACATTAAACATTCTATCAGAGAGTGAAAAAAATATAAAGCCATGCATCTCCTGTAAAACATGCAGATGTCCTCACATGCCGTCCTCTTAGATTCAGGAAGAGCTTACTTAGATGCCAGCCTGCAGCTCTTACGTGGTCTCCAGGTGACAGAGTTGTTTTTCTGAGATGCTGACGGTAGCCACGTCAGTGCTGGAATACACACGGCTGGATTAATGGCCAGAGGAGGAGATCATTAGCGGCGCTGGTAGCTGGTAATGGGTGTTTACAATGGATGCAGATAGAGAAGAGCTCAATGGGCCGATCCTATGATGTTTGATAGCATATTTCCTTATTCTTACCCTACATGCACTTTGAACTATTTACATTAAACAATATTATTCTAAGGCTTTCACGTGATAGTTCACCCAAAAATGAATATTTATCACCCTCTTAAAATGTAAAAACTTTATGACTTTCTTTCTTCTGCAGAACGGAAGATATTTTAAAGAAAGTCGATAACCCAACAGCACTGGGCCCCATTCACTTCTATCGTATGGACACAAAACCAATGCCATGGGGTCCAGTTAACAACATTTTTCAAAATATCTTCTTTTGTCTTCTGTGAAAGAAAGAAAGTCATACAGGTTTGAAATGATAAGAGGGTGAATAAATGATGACAGATTTATATTTATATTTGGGTGACGTATTACTTTAATTTGCAATCCTTCTCTTATGTGAAAAAGACCTTCATCCCTTCATCTTGTGTATTTTGTTTCTCTGTGACTTCAGGTATGAGAAGCTGATTGGTGGAAAGTACATGGGAGAGCTTGTGCGTCTTGTGCTACTAAAACTTGTAAATGAAAATTTGCTGTTTAACGGTGAAGCCTCAGACCTGCTGAAAACACGCGGTGCCTTGGAAACTCGCTTCGTGTCCCAGATTGAGAGGTATGAGATCATTATTCTCAAGCAATTTTACAGATGAAAGATTACAATAAACTTTACTAAATTGTCACAAATATGCACACTTGGTTGAATGAAGCACCAAAAATGTCATGTTTTTAACACAAATATACAAAATTGTGTCATTTTTTTGTTTCAGTGATACAGGGGACAGAAAGCAGATTTATAACATCCTAAGTTCACTGGGAATCTTACCTTCTGAGCTGGACTGTGACATCGTACGGCTGGCATGTGAGAGCGTATCTACTCGAGCGGCTCACATGTGCGGGACCGGACTCGCTGCCGTTCTCAACCTAATGAGAGAACGACGTTGTCAGGGGGAACTGAAGATCACAGTGGGAGTCGATGGCTCTGTCTACAAACTACACCCTCGGTGAGTTTAAGGGCATTATGGGAAAGTAAACAGACGAATGCAAAGAGAGGATAATTGGAATCAGTCATCCGGGTTGTCAGTAGAGCAAGAGATAGAATGTGACTGGTCTTATAAACCTATTTAAAAGTTGATATTGAACTCTAATGTTCCATTTTAAGCCCTGTTTTGAACTGCTATTATTTTACTATACAGTTTCAAGGAAATGTGCCATAAACTTGTGTGGGAAATGACACCTCACTGCCAAATTACCTTCATCCAATCAGAAGAAGGGAGCGGTCGGGGTGCGGCTCTCATTTCCGCTGTCGCCTGCAAGATGGCCGGATGCATGCTGACGCCACGATAAATAGATAACCGCAATGTTTCTACACTCATTTAGAGGGGTCTTGGGAAGACCCTTCTTGTGGTAAAAGTGCTTTTTTCCTTTGCACATTGCAAGTATAATGGAGGTGGTCCCTGGGTGGTTTGGCAATAGCGCATCTGTACAGCTCATTTATATTTTTAACATCAACTCTCAATGTAGTCACATTCAAGTCGTGTATTTCACCCACATGAATGAAATTTCGGAGCAAATATACATAATTTCGCCTATTATTGCTGCTGACTTGAGCATATTTGAGGTAATGTTGTTTTATATTAAACACATTGCCTTATTTGGAAGTTGAGGATGTTTAATTCCTGGAGAAAAGAGGAAAGAAGAAAGTTGACATCATTGTAAATACACTTGAGGTCAGGTTCAGTATAATTTTATCATGCACTGTTTATGGCTTGTTTTTTAGGTTATTATGTTTATATTCAGTGCCAATTTTAATTTAACTATTAAATTATGTAATAATTTGTATATGTGGAAATAATCTATTACTGTAAATAAAGCATCCGCACGACTAATAAAACATATTGTTTGTGTGTTTTTTGTTCCGTAAAACTGAAGATTTTTTTGTAAAGATGTGTGTAAATAGGGGATAATTTATTAATAATTATTAAATTATCTCAAAGGTTCAGCATTTAGCATTTACAGCATGCTGCCATGACAATCTTTATCGTGAGGAATTGTGAATTATGTTTCATATATTTTCCAGTTTCTGTAAAAATATAAACAATTTGGTTTAATAAACTTATATAAACTTGCCAATTGCAAAAATGCTATGATTGTTTTTGTAGCCATAATATTATAAAATTTTTAATAGAAAGAATGCCATGGCCTTTCATTCGTGTTCAGTTAATGAACAAAGATCTATTCAATTTACATTCATAATTAAATTGAATGCAAAATAGGGCATGCAGAACAAAGCGTCTTCTATGTTTAATTATAGAGATTAAAAAAATTGGTGAGATACTGCCATCTACTGCTTCTTGTATGTAATTCTTTGTGTTTATTCAGTAGCAATGGTCAAATGGCCCAAAAAGTAATATTTTGGCCTGTTTGCTATTATCAGTTAATGCACATTGGTAAGAGGCCATTTATGATGAAACCCCTTCAAGACAAGTTTTTGAAATATAAATTCATCGAGAAATATTTATCTGGTCGGTTCATTTTAATGTTACATTGTCAGTCAAGACAAACACTTAAGTGAAAACCTGATCAGAGACTGTTGCCTCTATCCCATTTCTGCTTTTTTTCTGAGGTCAGGCCAGTAAAAACAGAACTGTGAGTGTTACTAGGAAAACTTCGTCTCCCAAAGAAACAGGGAAACTCGTATTTGTATGTTTATAATCTTTATCTGATATGTAGTATTTTGTTGTTGTTTTAGTTGTAATTCCTTAAAGGAGTAGTTCACCTTCAAAATTATCATTTACACTTTTGTCATTTCACACCTGTACGACTTTTCCCAAAGCACAGTTTTGGCAACTCAAAGGACCATAAACTCCAAGGACCATGAACAAGCAGAGGAAGGCCATGGACTTGCCATCACGGAGCAGTGTCACCGAGGTGGGTAAAATCACAATTATCGCCTTGCCGGACTTTGGCCACCCCAGTTTCTTGCTGAAGATCGGTAACAGTTTATAAATTAAACTTTACCCAAAACTGTCAAGAAAAGGGACAGAACATCCCCTCCATTCAACATGTCCCTTACAGAAAAGACACATGAGTTTCACACATTTTTCACACGTGGTCACATGTTTTTTACATGTGATCACGTGTGGCCACATGTGACCATGTGTGAACAACATGTGAAATTCATATGGACAACCTAACACCACAAGCGGGCAACATGTGATTACACGTGGGCAATATGTCACCACATGTTGCAGCACATGTGAAAAAGATGTTACCATAGGTTATGACACGTAGAGCACATGTGTAAAATGAGACTCTTTCCAAAGTGTAAATCACATCACAATACTGACCTTTCACTCAGAAACAAATTTTGTATTGTCAAACACAAAACATATGCATACATACATATGGAATCTGTATAAAGGCACAAATGCGGTAACTATTTTTTAAATCTTTATTTAAATTATTGATTAAAATATTGGCCAGATACAGTGTTCAAATCAGCATGTTCACACTTGTTGCAACATTGCAACATTTACATTTGGTATTACTAATACATTTCATACAATACAAAAACATTATAAATGATTTACATTAATAAATAAGCTACTGACCAAAAATGAAATACTGACCAGAAACAGTTAAGTTGTCAAAGTAGTGCACTTAAAACTATTTAAATTTAAGAACTGCAACATATCCACACGAAACAAAGTGCAGATGTGTGTGTATCACCGTGCTAAATTTGACGAGTGTGTGTGTAGATCTGTGTGCAGAAAACCCAGGCTGAATGTGACTTGTGTGTTTTTGTTGACCTGGACTGAATGTGACTTGTGTGTTTGTGTTGACCTGGACTGAATGTGACTTGTGTGTTTGTGTTGACCTGGACTGAATGTGACTTGTGTGTTTTTTTGTTGACCTGGACTGAATGTGACTTGTGTGTTTGTGTTGACCTGGACTGAATGTGACTTGTGTGTTTGTGTTGACCTGGACTGAATGTGACTTGTGTGTTTTTGTTGACCTGGACTGAATGTGACTTGAGTGTTTGAGTTGACCTGGACTGAATGTGACTTGAGTGTTTGTGTTGACCTGGACTGAATGTGACTTGAGTGTTTGTGTTGACCCGTGCTATATGTGACTTGAGTGTTTGTGTTGACCCGTGCTATATGTGACTTGAGTGTTTGTGTTGACCCGTGCTATATGTGACTTGAGTGTTTGTGTTGACCTGGACTGAATGTGACTTGTGTGTTTGTGTTGACCTGGACTGAATGTGACTTGTGTTGACCTGGACTGAATGTGACTTGTGTGTTTGTGTTGACCCGTGCTATATGTGACTTGAGTGTTTGTGTTGACCCATGTTGAATGTGATGCGCGTGTGTGTGTGTAGATCTGCACTATTTGTGGCGTGTGTGTGTGTAGATCTGCGCTATTTGTGACGTGTGTGTGTGTGTGTGTGTGTGTGTGTCTGTAGACTTCCACTGAATGTAACGTGTGTGTGTGTGGAGATCTGTGTGCGGAGATCTGTGTGCAGACCCACGCTTAATTTGACTTGTGTGTTTGTGTAGACCCCTGCTGAATGTTATGTGTGTGTAGATCTGTGCTATTTATGACGTGTGTGTGTGTTTTATTCAAGAATTTAATCTCGCTCTAAACTGTTTGGCAATAAACAAACTAAACAACTATTTTCTTGTCTGTATACTACAAATTTGTCTGACAGTTGGCTTAGGTCCAGAACAGTTAATTCAGCAAATTCAGAAGATATTGACATCACATGCTTAATCTGGCACCGAGATTCACCAAAGTAGCCTTGAAGAAACAACCTTGGTTTTGACACACACTTTCTCACAAGACATAATGCATGTTCACAGCCAGTGTGACTCTCAACTTTGGCAAAACCAACTATTTGACAAACACTACCATCAGATCTCCTGACCAGAGTGTTATCTCTCTTAAGTTTTCTTCTGTAATTAATGCTAAGAAATATCTGTGAGTTATATACAGCTTTGTGGTAAAATATTGCTTGATCTTTGACAGGGTTTTCAAGAAACTGCTCAACAGCATCCTTTTCATATAGATCAAGAGCTCTAGAGCAACCATGACCAAAAAACACAGTGCCATTCACTCTTCGTACATGTTTAGTTGCATTGAAGCCATCAACCACTGTGTCAAACAGCTGCTGCACTCTAGGATGAGCATTCTGCATCAGAACCTTCCCCATGCTCTCTACTTCTTTTAGTAAGAGAAAAGATGTTACTATCTGTAAAGGTACAGATTGTGTGCCATTGTACAGTTTCAACAGAAATCCATTGCACCCTTCAAAACTGTATGCACTATAACACCATAGGGGGCCCCAGTTTCTGACACTGTCACTAAGATGTAAAAGAATGTGAACGTTGTATGTCATATGAGGTCTACCATACAATGTCTCAAAATTTAGCACAAACTCATTTAGGTGTTGAGATGCATAAAATAGCTCCAGCTGCGTAATGCATGTTGTTTGCAGGGCATAAACTGCTTGGCACAAAAGGAGGAAGTGCTCAAAAAATCTACGAGGAAGAACAGATTTTAAAACAATGGGAGCATAAAACAAGAGAAAAGCTCGCCATTCCGATGCTTTCCAATAGGCTCTGGTTAAGATAGATCTTGGCATTCTTGTGATGTTGGATGGAGGTTGAAACTGTTCAATTTTCCTATCTATTTCATTTGCTCTGGTTCCAATATACCAGGGCTCTTTGTGGAACGAACTGTCAAACCACAGGGTAGACAGCTGTCTCATCACACCTAAATCAATGCAGTGCATGGAGTCAACAATAAATCCAGAAACAATGTCAAAAAAAGGCAATGAACTTAAAGGTGTGGGTCCTTTCACACCAAAGTTTTCACCAGTGCCTACATTTCTTTGGTATTTAATCATATCTGTGTGAGAGCGTTCTGTGACTTCTTCGTGAAAAGGATATACTTGAACATGTCCTTTACCTTTTTCAACTCTTTCCCCTGGATGCAGACACCAGTTGCAGCCAAATTTGCCATTGAATTGCTTGATATTTTGCAACATGGCTCTAGCAACACTATCACATGAACAAATTATAGCATACACATAAGATTTCACAATCTTAGCATTTGAACACCACTCGAAACCGACTGAGCTGAGAGTTTTCATCTCATTGATAAAAGGTCTAAAAAATGTGGAGATGGAAGGCTTTTTCGGACCAAACCATAGTCCTGTTAAAAACATGGTCTTTTTCCTTATGTTTGGTGGAAGCTCATTTATGTGACATAACAAGGGCCAGATAGAAAAGGAGGAGGATTTGAAGATGGGTACACCATCAGAGTTAAAAGTAAGACTAAAGGAGTAATCTTTTTTTAGATTTGAGTCTTTGCACATTTGTTTGTACAATTTCCCATCCATAATGTCCGAAATGGTGTCAGGGTTTGTTGGTCTGGTCTTTCTGTAGTTTAGAGACTCTCCGAGATTTGAAGTTTCTAGGGAATGTTTAAGTTGGTCGATAAGGGGCAAGGTAAAGAAGAAGTTACCATTTTTCATTAGTTCATTTTTGTCAAAGTCTTGATGGCACCTCTTACATGCATTATTTTCCAAAACACAACAGCACTTAGGGCAATATACATGAAAATCATATTTGCCCGTTTTGAAAAGTTTTTTAAACAGATATTTGGTGGCTGGCAAGTGAGAATCTTGTGGTAGAATAAGACTCAAAATTTGGAGAAGTGTTTGCAAACCATCTTGTGTTAATCCCACAATTACAGCAAAGGCCATTAGAAGAAGGATTGTTTGTCCAAGCGTAACCAGTGCTCCTTGGTACAGTGGGGACCTCATCATGTCATCATTAACCTAGAAAAAGCATGGGTCATTTTAGTTACAGCACTGCATTATCAGGGAACATCTGCAACATACATACATACATAAGTTTAAAAAAAAAGTTTTAAAAAAATAGATTAAAATAGGTTTGTTAAGGTCAAACAAACTCTACTGACTCCACCATAAACTACAACGCAACCAACTTTCAAAGTGCTGAAAGTGTTTAAAGACTTATTGTATAATAGTCTTTTTGTGACTCCAGTGATTTAGCATTAAATAATATAAAGCAAAGAGGATCATTTTTGTGCACAAACAAATAAAAATAATGAATGTATTCAACAATTTACTGACTTTCATGTTATTTCAAATCCTGGAAAATGCTTTCAAGATCACCAAGATCTCAATGACGGTGAATCTGGGGTCAGCACCGCCTGACGCATGCACTGGGTGTTGACGTGAATGTTTTGTGCGACGCAGACCCCAGATGCACTGTCATTGAGATCTTGGAGCTATATTAAACACACATTTTTGAATATTGAAATTGTTGAATATAGTCATTATTTGTATTTGTTTGCAAACATAGAGAATCCTCGTTGCTTTATAGTATTTAATGCTAAATCACTGGAGTCACATGGACTATTTTAACATCGTCTTTACTCACTTTCAGCCCTTTGAAAGTGGATTGCGTTGCAGTCTATGGTGGAGTTCGGGTGGTGGTACAATACACTGGTGGTACAATGCACTGTATGTGTACATATATTGTAATGAAATCCAAACGCAAATAGTATAATATTTTTTTCTAAAAAATCTAACCGTAAACTCAACTGGAATAGTGAATAAACAATGAAATACAATAATTTGAAATGCTACTATAAAATGAAGAAGTGGTCCTACCATTTGTTCAGAATCAGAAGTCGTGTCATCACCACCATCATAATCATCTGTGTGGCTGCTGGAGTGGTGCTTCATAAAGAGACAACAATAGCTATTATTAGCCAAATAAGTGCAATGACATAAAAAGATTGTATTATTATTGTTCAATTGTTAGCCTGTTTATTTTAGATAGAACCCTTAACAGTCACTTTTTTAAGCCTGTGTTTACTACTAGTTTTGCTGATAAAGATTGAGCCAAACCTAAACAAAGTAATACAATAGTTCTCAGCTTTAACATAGTTCAACTGCATACTCACTTCAAAGCCCAAGCCTTCACTGCCACTGTTTGTATAGTCATCAAGAGACTGCTGTTAAAAGGGAAAAATGGTTGAAATTATATTAATTGTTTAATGTGATGCTTAATCTCAAATGTTTTTGAGTTGGACATGAAATAAACGATAAGTCAACCCACTTGTTCATGTTCATCGTCCAAACTGACCTCAGCCTCATCACAGTCCTCCACAATGTGCCCAATGTCCAAACTTACACCTGTGCTATCACTTTCACTGGTTGTGTGGTCATAAAGAGCCTGCTGCAGAAAATGAGATATAGATGGTATTAAGAGTTTAATGTGGTGATTAATTACAACTATATTTATTATTAATTACAACTATGGGGGTCAGCTGTGACCTAGTAGTTAGAGAGTTGGGCTTGTAGTCAGAATGTGCCGGTTCAAATCTCAGTGCCAGCAGGTCATGACTGAAGTGCCCTTGAGCAAGGCACCTTACCCCTGATTGCTCTGCAGTAATGTGCCACTGTAAGAAACTACTTGTAAGTCGCTTTTGGATAAAAGCGTCTGCAAAATGAATAAATGTATATTATGAATTGGACACTGGACATGATAAAGCAACGTGAATGTAAGACGCAATGACAAGCTGGACTAAAAATAATAGCCCATCAGACTGCATGCGATCAATCATGTTTCCTGTACAATGCAGGAAAATGCAATGTAAGCATTAAAATAAATATTAGACACACGAGACAACATTACAGCAACTGTATTTACAATAAACTGCACAGTTAGTGTAACACAAAGCAATCGACTTCCAAACACATATATGATTACAACCAGTAACACGGTGCCCCATTGATTATTGTCACATTCAAACGCAATTCATAAAAAACATGCAGCTTTGTCTAATGCACCTATTGTTATTATTCTTAGTACAGACCAATTTTTCGTAGCACTGTTAGTATTATTTAGTAACTGTAAGTTACTTGTCCAGTCGGGCTAGTTAAATTTCCTCTAACTTGCCCATACAAAACATTCACTTGTCCCGGACGAGTGTAAATGTCAAGCCCTGTTGAAGCCATTAAGATTTTAGGCTAGACTTAAACACTTAAACAAACTTTAACCAAATGATGACAATCTCTTGATTGAGGTGTCTTTATTGGCATTATTTAAATGAATGCATCAGCCCAGAAAACAGAGAGATTTTTTTAAGATCACAAACACACACTTTTCCAAATTGTATAATTAAATAAACTAACCGAATATTCAACATTTGTGACTTATACCTAGTATGTATTAGTATTAGTATGTGAAAACACTGAGTAAACCTACTTGTTCAGGTTCATCATTCAAGCTGCCCTCTTCCTCATCACTGTTTTCTACATCATGCCCATTCTCAGAGTCCATACTTGCACCTACTACACCATCACAGTTTGCATGTTCATCATGAGACTGCTGCAAAAAAGAAGATGGAGAATGTTTAGTTTAAGCTTAATCTAAGCCATTATATGGGGAACCTACTTCATAAAGTTAATAGTTTAACCTCCACTCTTCCTCATCACTGTTGTCTATAATGTGCCCATTTTGTTGCTTAAACAGTCTATAAAGATAACTTTTTATTAACAACCAGACAGTTTATCAAAAACAAAAAAAAGAAACCATATTTCTCAACAATTTGAAGGGTTTACACACCTCAGAGTCCACAGTTGCACCCGTGGCATCACTGTCACTGGATGTGTGGTAATCAAGAGACGCCTTCAAAAAAGGAGAGACAAAAGATATCAAGAGTTTAATGTGGTGCTTTATCACAACCATAATATGAGTCAGACACGAAAAACTCATGCCTTGTGTTTTAGCTCGGACAGATCACCCTAAACAAAAACAATTATTACTGTATAACAAACTGAAATTTTATACACACATTAAAGTCCAAACTTGAGCAAGGAGCAATGTCTTTGTCTCGATAGTCATCAATAGACCTCTGTAAGGATACAATAATAAATGTAATGCAGTAATTGTAACAAAAACTGTACCAGTAGTGTTTCCCATTTCTTACTTACTCGCCATATTCTTATTTGTTCTGCCATAACCAAAAACCAAAAATATTTTTAAACTTTTCATTATAAGATGCATTCTCTATTTTGCAATATTTTGCTGCATTGTTTCTGAATCCCCAAATCGTGCATAAAAACGACATGTAAACGACTTTATGTAAATGCCTTTATTAGGCATTAAGCTGTATAAAATATGATGGTCTATTTAACAGTTCATATAATAAAAGCAAGTCCCACGTGATGACGTAACGAGTATTCTAATTCGAAGTTCGTGACGCAAACTTGCGCCGTAGTTACACAAAATCCTGTTGGAAACACTACTGTAACGATAATAATTATCATGTTCAAATGAATTCTTACCTCTTTATTATTGGAAACTTGGTCATCTTCACTCCAATCAGAATGAGAGCTGCACAGATATTGTTTCTTGTGTTTTATTATCTCCAACAGATGTATAAATAGGACTTCACTTTACATCTATATTTGCTTACCTCTCATCATCATCATCAAGGGGATCTAAAATGAAATGCATAATATTAGGTGTCTTGTAATTTAAAACTTAGTAACTAGGTATTTAAAATTACAAATAAAATATGGCAAAACTTAAAGTCAGAAGCACATTTTCGGTGGACTTAATGAATATTTATGGCATGCTACCTTCAGTTTATACATATATAAGTGATCAGACAGATATACCTTCAAGACAGAAACGTCTTAGGTTACTTTTCGTAAGCTGACTCATACATTTCGCATATAATGATTCGAATACAGAGTGTACAAATCAAATAACTTTGTAAAATCATATATTACATTGACAACAGTTTTTCATCGTTTTGATATCGACTCGGTAGTATTTACGTGCAACTCGGGAAAACTGCAACGTTATTTTCAATTTCATTTGTTGACAGCAACATGGCGCTGTTGACGTAGCTGCAAAGGGCTAAATCGACATTCGGTTCTATGCTAGCTGTCCAGGACAGACTATCTTAAGTATTTTAAGCTGGCCACAGTATTGTTTTCACTCTCACTAAACTAGAGATATTCTTTAGTATTTACGCTTAATAGTTGATTAAAGTTCATTCGCACGCGTGCTTTTAAATACGTTTAAAGGTAGCTCGTGTGGAGTCCTAACGTTGTTTGGTGAAGATGTATTTCATGCGCCAGACAATTAATTTACCAATTTTAGCCATGCGATATCTTGTCGTCCGTGGTAAAGGCTCGTTGTAGTCGCACAAATATCTTCTGTAATGTAACTTCCTCCTCTTTCTTGACGGCTCCATTTTGTAAAAACTGTACGCTCGTCACCCGCACCTCACTCTTCTCCTCCCTTCAGGTTGCGCTCGAGCAAAGAAGAACTTGACATTTGATTGGATGATGTGATTGACTCTGATCTGTTATGATTGGTTGCAATTAGCGCTCTTTTCACCTTTCGTTGCTAAGGTAAATCTAGTCAGACAGAGACTACCGTAAGATAAAGCTGCAACCATGTATGTGCTTATAAAATGGATTAAAGAAAATAAAGTAAGTGTTGAATTAGAAAAAAATGTTAGAGACAAAAAAATGTTAAGTGACCCTAAGAGGATCGGCCTGGTGGAACACGGTGCAATAGGAACAAAGCGACCTAAAGGCGGTTGGAAAGCTTTTCCGGGCCAAGTTCTCAGTATAAACGGTAAGTTATGTAATTGCTTTTTTGTAGTTGTAATTTTATATTGGTGACGTAATATACTATAGTAATAAAGTACCATAGAGAAGTCAAAATAAATCCAGGCTGAATGGAAATAAGCCTACATTACTTTATTGTAACGTTAGAAGCGCGCGCCCACTGTGTTTCAGTCTCCAGTCAGGACTGGTCGTTTTTACCGAGTTTTAAATGACAGAAAGTTGTTCTGACAGGAAATTTCGTTTTACTATGTAAAAGACATACTTCTAAACAAATTAACTATTAAAACATATGACAGTGAAGTCTTTGACGATGTTTTTTCAACTTTATTGTATGCTTTTATGTTAGTTTTAAAGTAATAAACAATACTGGTATAGGGTTTAACAGGAAAATGATCATGGCAACTTTTGTCCAGTAATATGACAAGTTCAACAACCTTATCACTTTAAATAACTTTGTTGGTTAATATTTGCATAATTACTTACTGTAATTATTTTGTCAACTACAAAATGCTTTTATGATGCTAAATTAAAACTGCTATAATGTATATTTATAAAGTTCAACATAAAAATGTGTTACCCACGATTATGTGAAGACATTTTAATGCAGTAGGTCAATCACTTCTTTATACAGAGAGCCTTGGGAAAATAAGAAAGGCAGAAGGTCAGTGGATAGAGACACACAAAAGGTGGACTGCATCAAAACCAGAGGTATGTTACACTATTATATGGCCGCCCCTAAATGAAAATCGAATATTCTTTCCCCTTAAATAGGTATTCTCCCATTTTGTCGTCTCTTTTAATTTCTTTGTTTTTACTCCTTTTTTCTCAATTGTTCTGCATTTTCAAAATGCTTTCTGATTTGTCAGGCTACATTTTCCAATGAGGATGATGGTTCCTCTGATGATAAGGGTGAAAGTCCTCAAAACCAGGAGTTTGAGGTATGCTCTTACACCCGAGTTTGTATACATATTTTTTAAAATTAATTATAAAATGTCTTTTATCTCTGATATTATTTTTACAAATTAAACCAAATTACGGGTTCATGGCATTTGATGGCCGTGTCATACCTTAACACCGAAAGTAAAGGGAAAGGTCTACATTAAAAATGAGCTAATAAAATATTTCAAATAATTTTTACATGTTCAATAATTTATCATGTAAGAAATGTAATAAGTGGGATAATGTACAAGCAGCCAACTGTTATCACAAAATAAACCCTTTCAGCATGATACAAGATCCTCAAGATTCGCATCAGGTCCTGATCATGCTGTCAGAGCTTATTTCTGCGATAACAACCGGCTCCCTGTACATTATCCTTTACTCATCATCATTAATACTCACCACTCCATAAACTTGTTTTTCAGGATGATTCATACCGGACCCCAAAACGACCCAAGGTGACATAACCTGCTTTGTTTATGCTTAACTATGTGCTAAAAGTAGGCCTATCTTTTTCTGACTAGTTTTACCATTTTTACCAACACTTGATTTTTTTACTGGATTCCTAAGCAACAGCTAACAAAACCATATTCTGGAATTGTCACATCCAGGACAAAACAAGTTTTCTAGCCCTGATAATACTTCATTTTTTTAAAGGAAAAAATAAACTGTTTAATTACTCATCCTCATGTCATTTCAGTTCTATTGTTTTGCTGAACACAAACAGAGATATATTAAATCTGTGAAACAAAAGACTTTGGAATGACAAAGAATTATTATTAATCATTATTTGCTGACACATATTTAACCATATTTTTTCTATTGTATATTCTCTAAACTTCCTCTTTCTAAACCAATAGAAAGACTACACAAATGAAATTAAGGACTTTGAGGAGAGACTTAAAGAAAAGGACAAGGAGATAAGGCGGTTGCGAAGGTTGAACCTTCTACTGCAAGAGGGTAAAAAAAGTGGAACCATGTTGCAGTATTACTGTAATAGGTATTTTTTTACTGTCAGTTGATCTCTTTAAGTTAAGTGTGCATCCTTTGATCTAATTGTAGGACTTGCAGAGACAATCACTAAAGCAGTAAAAGATGCTTTTCAGGCAGCTCAGTGTGCCCCCAGCCACCCAGTGCCCACTTCTAGCATCCAAGAAGATTTTCTTAAACAGACCGAAGGGATACAGGTATAATATACATAGTCAGAAAAGGTGATATAAACTTTATACCATGCTGTTTTTGTTCACCCAAAATGAAAAGGCTGTCATCTAGTACCTACCCCCGTGTCATTCAGAATCCAAAAGCCTTAATCTGTAAAACAGAAATACATTTTTAAAGAAACTGATGAACATATTTAAATGTATTGTAATATCTTCTTTCATCTTTACAGAACAAGTCAGTTACAGAGTTAATGAATCCTGTTGCTCTGGATTACACTCAAAGATGTGAGAGCTACAAAAAACTCACCAGATCTGTGATGGACTCTGTCTTCAAGGTAGAAGAGATGACAAAATGCTCCGTCACAGGGAAAAAAGGCCTCTTTGGAGAACAAAAACCAAGCCTTGACCGACATAAAGTTAGGCTTGTAATAGGTGAGCCCACTTTAATTGCTCTGCAGGTCTAGAGATAGTTTAAAATTGGATCTGCGAATAGATGGTTTCATCAGACACACGCACATTGCCACTGGCCTTAAGGCAACATATGGTTTTCCTTCTATATGCATATTCCTTCTCAAATAAGTGTTCAAAGATGTGTACCAAACTGATCTCCATGAAATCAGACTTAGGTCTTTAGAAACAGACAGTTGCATGTTATTAGATGTAAACTTCTGTAGAGGGACTTTTATTTTTGATTATTTGAAGAAGTCTAACGGAAGTTACGTTTGGGCCAGTGTTGTTGCTGCTGAAACCATCTATATTAAATTCATATTCAGTGATTGTTGACATGTTCAATTTTAAGGTGAATACATGTTTTTTGTCACACCGATTAAGTCACGGAATATTAATTAAAAAGTAATGCTGCATGAATTGGGGAAAAATCCATTGATTTTCAGTATTTTTACTGTTCTAGGTTTCTTCTAGATGTAGCCAGAGGAAGTCAATAAGCTGGAATGTTTACATGACATTACTAGTTGATTTCCTAGTTAAAATTTCTTTGCCTTTATAATTTATGAACGCACCTTCATTTTATTGAAAGCTGAAAGGGATTTTAGCATGATTTTTAGCATCTAAGCCCAACATTTTTTTAAAGGTTATTTTATTTCTTACAGACCATGTCAAAAAAGTCTTTCAAGGCATTGGAGAATCTGAAATCAAAGTCTGCATGGCACAAAAATTAAAAGACCTGCGGAGACGAGCAGAAAGGTAAACACTGTAAACTATAACCAACATATAACCTACTGATTATGTCAAGATGCGAATAATTCAAAATCTTTTCTTAATTGGTCATGACATATGTGTAAGATCTTATATTTTCATACGCCATGACAAATTTATAAAATATTTATGATTATCAGCATCTTGGCATAGTACAATATACAAAAAAACGTTGGATGTCAAGCTGGGACGTTTCAGCAATATCAAAAAATATGTCCATTGTCTTTTTATGTCAAAATTAGGTTTTAAATAAATTATTCTATATAACATCAGGTCTATCATCAGTGTTAATGGCTTCAATTGGAAAAATGCAATTTTTCTTGCGAAAGAATAACAAATTATAGTAGCAAGCTGATGTTAAAGGACATTCCCGGCAGAGATCACCCAGAGATTATTACAGACCGGTAGCCTAAGGATTGCTGCCACTTAGCAGTTTTATTACTTTTATGAATCAAAATTATATTTTCTGAATTTGGAAAGTTTAATTAATCTCTTCCGCAATGTTTACATTTTTTCACAATGTTTTCAAAGCCGATGGGTGGGAGAGAGTGACCGCGTTAACACAATAATCATTAACCCTAAAAATTCCATTCCTGCAAATTGTAACATTCAGCCAACTTCTGATAAACATCATTTTTGTTACATACAAGGTATGAATAAAATTAGGAATAGGGCTTGAACCCAGCTTTCATACGATACCAAAACCTGTAATATGTAACATTGCAACATGTGATGGGTTTTCCCAGATTTATTTTATTGTGTTGTATTTTCTGAGCTATTATGGCTTAAATCAAAACTAACCAACCGCAGTGTGATTGATATTGATTGGAATGCACAATCAAAAAACATGATTCTTGAAAATGGATTTATAGCGTTTTGGAAACAAACTCTTCATATATATATGTATACATCTAAATTTTTATTTTGTTTATGAATCCTAAAACAGGGAGCCTACTGGAGGAGATGCAGAAGACTAATCCACAAACACACAATGCACATACAAACACTCTATACAGTACTTGTACTTGGATTTTCTTGTTCTTAACACAAAGTTCTTGCCCTCTACATGCACACACACACACACACACACAGACAAACCTGTACACAGATGTTATTTTTGCTCATTTTATGATCAGTAGTTTTTAAGGATGTTTGCAAATAAAATCTCAATGTTGTACCTTTTGCAGTGCTGTTTAGTGTGTCATGTTTAGATGTCTTTCCACTCTACATCACAGCATGGAGCCTCCACTTTGCATTCTACCAACAGCTTAACAATATGGCTTGCCCTTGGTGTCAAAGGTTATGGTATGATAAATGAATAAATACAAACATTACTTCTTCCTCTAAAACAACCTAAACTAATTCTGCTTGCAGACCTGTAAATTTGTGGATGATATGTTTTATTTAAGAAACATTGTTTTGTACTGTACACGCACCCACTTGAAGACACATGCAGTTGCATTTCATTTGTGAGCACAATTTTTGTTTCATGTAATTGTACAGATAGGGTATACATGTGAGCTTATCTTCAATATTTAATTTAAGTTAATGGAATAATAATGGAATTTTACATGAGTAAAATGATCTTATTGGTTTTACATGTGTTTCACACGTGATCCCATGGGCTTCACATGGTTATTTATATGTGTATCACATGTGATCCCATTGGTTTCACATAGGAATATGCATGGGTTCCACATGTGATCCAATGGGTTTCACAAGGTAATTTATATGAGTGATCACATGTAACCCCATGGGTTTCACATGAGAATGCACATGTGTCATATGTGATCTTATGGGTTTCACACATGAATGCGCATGTGTTTCACATGTGATCCCATGGGTTTCACATGGATTTCACACGGATTTCACACAGCTTTCACACAAAAACTGTTCCAAAAACACACATTTCCCATGTGCATTTCACAAGGGATTTTAACATGTTCTCATGGGATTTTAACATGTTTCCACACATGAAATTTCACATGTGAAACTCATGTGACTTTTCCGTAAGGGGTGAACCAAACACTCTTCTTGCTGGGATGTAGCCGGAGATTTTCTGGGAAACGGTCTGCTATATCAGACTGAATAGTCAGGCTACCTATCAATTGTACCAACTGCTTTGCAGAAGGCATCATACTGGGTCAAAGGGCAAAGCCTTGACCAATACATTCGAGCTGATCTCTCCGTGGGTAATTTATGACTTTACCCTCCCTCACAATTTTCTTGATTTGTGCTGTGATCTCGTGGACTTGAAGAGAATCCGTTGACTTGGGCATGGAGAAGACGTATGTAGTCACTCTGTAAGACTCTGTGCATGAGCCAGCCAATACAAGACCAAAACCGTGTCCCCAGCCATGGTCCCCCGTTTGCATTAACTGGATTAAAGTGTTCATTGATGTCCAAAAAATACAGAAATTTGATTGCATATCAGCATGTTCATCTAAAAACAGCTGGATAAGTGGCATGGCAGTGTTTATCACTGCATATCTGTGTGCTGTTATCTAAATACTAAAAATAACACGGTAAAAAATTGTTATAATAATAATGCTGTTTACAAATCATGAACATTTTTGTACGTCAAATAATGATAAAACAGTTACATATCATAATGTAATTGAAATATACATTTCTTAAATCTTCCAAAAGAGTGCCGCTTATTCATTTATCCTGAACAATTTACACATTCATATTTCACATACCCGAAAATCAGAAATCAAAGTTAGTTCAGCTGTGTCATTGGGTGGAGGTGTTCTTAATAAAGGTTAAAGTTTGTTATGTGATAAAGGTTAAAGTTTGTTATGTGATAAAAGCAGCTGCAGTCGTTTTACAAAATACCTCTTTGCAGCTTGTACACAAAAAAATGCTACTCTTTACAGTTTATCACCACATCCACTTTCAATTCTCGTTAGGCTTTTTAACTATGGCTGCGTCAAAATACCCCCACTTGCGGTCTTGGCCACTTGAGAGCGCATGCACGCGACAGGAAGGAAGAGCACAAGTCTGTTCGATGTCTTTAACAATCCCAAAGGGCAGTGCGCTTAACGCACACTAAACCCACACTAGCTTGAGAACCACTATTCTTTACAATGTTAAACGTGCTGTCTTCTCATTCTTACCACGGTCAACATCTCAAATAACGAGTTAGGCGTATAACGTAGTATTTATGTGCTCGATACACTCCCCCAGCTATCATACAGGCTTCAGGAAGTTTTTTGGGGGGGAAACTACGGAGCCCGTAACCTGTCACACGAAATTTTCGTTCCCACGAATTATTCGTGTGAACGTTTTGCTTATTCGTTACCTCGATTTAGGTAAGTCGCGCGCACGTTTTATTAATTCGGTCCCTCGATTTACGTAAATCGCGCGCACGTTTTATTAATTCGTTCCCTCGATTAACGTAAATCGCGCGCACGTTTTATTAATTCGTTCCCTCGATTAACGTAAATCGTGCCCACGTTTTTATTATTTCGTTCCCTCGATTTACGTTAATCGTGGTCACGATTTATTCATTTATTCCCACAATTTAATGAAACCATCGGTATTTTAATTTAGACGTTGCTCCTGTTATGGACAGAGAAACGTTAATTGATATATATTTTGAGCTGGGATTGAGTTATAAAGACATTCTCCGAAGCCTTGCATTGCAGGGAATCGTTTTATCAGAGAGGCACCTGCATCGCATACTGAGGGCAAGGGGGCTATACCGGCGTCGATATGATGATTTGGATGCTGGTATTGATTTTATTGTTCATCAGCTAGAAGGTTCAGGAAGAGATCATGGGTATCGTTGGATGTATTCGAAGTGTTTCAGCAAGGAATTAGAATCAGAAAAGAAGATGTAAGGATCATTCTTTCTTTGCTTGATCCCGTTAATTCCCGTTAGGCTCGCCAGAGCCGACGCTTAAGAAGGCGACAGTATTTTGCTCAAGGACCTAACTTCATATGGCACATAGACTCATACGACAAACTGAAGCCCTATGGAATTTGTATTAATGGGTGCATAGATGGGTTTTCTCGAAAAATGATTTGGCTAAAGGCTGCTTTTACCAACAGCGACCCACGAGTTATAGGGGGCTACTTTGTTGAAACACTCGAGCGCATAGGAGGGTGTCCCAGGCTCGTGCGGACTGACATGGGAACTGAGAATGTGATGGTGAGAGATATTCAGCGGTATTTACGTAGGAACGAAGATGATGAGAGAGCAGCAGAACTCAGTTACATTACAGGAACAAGTACTGCAAACCAGCGAATTGAAAGTTGGTGGGGAGTGATGAGGAAGGAGGGAATTGAATACTGGATCAGTCTTTTCGGGGAACTCAAGGACGAAGGCCTTTTCACGGGTGATGTTTTGGACAAAGCTTTATCACAGTTCTCATTCATGTCAACCATTCAGGTAATAGGCTTTTTGTCTTTGAACAGAAAGGAAAACTCTCGAACTTAAATACTATCACTATCAAACACTATCGTACTATAAAAGACATATGCAAAAAATAATTATAGTATGTGTAACAAACACTCAGCGCCTATTTGGACTCGATTACTATGAATTGTCATTATTGATCTCGTTACTTTGTGGCTATCGTCTATTGATTTACACTGTCGATTCGTGGCAAAATTGGGCAGTATAGCCTATAAATTCTGATTTACAATAACAAAGCAGCAAAACACAAAAACGAATGTCACTGCCAATACTTTTTGCCAGGACGGTATTTTGCAAAACTCGTATTAAAAACTATGCAATAAGTCATGTATCAAGTAGGCTACATTCCTTGTGACCGCTGTAAACGGTAAACATTTTTAATTAGTTATTCTTATTAAACATCACTGGTCCCTACCCTGGTTAAATGTTATTTAATCAGTGTATAAAATATGTACAATATTGAGAACAATGATGTGTTAATGACAGTTTTTTTATAGGAGGAGTTAAATGAGTTACAAGACGTTTGGAATGCTCACCGCATAAGGCCGTCTAAAAACACCAATGTGCCTTGCGGAATTCCTGATGTCATGTTCATGGCACCTCACCTGTGGGGTGTGGAGGACCTCATTGTTCCACTGACAGAAGACCTTAATACTTGCAAAGAAAACTGCAAGTTCTTAAGTTCTGTCCCATGTGACGAGGACGTATTTGATTTGTGCACCATCATAATGGAGGAATCAGGTTTGCAGTTTCCCTCTACAAGGACACAAGCACTTGACCTATATTTACATCTTAGAGATACTGTGCGTCTAAATGTAATTGGACAAGCAAATTAAATTTCCTATACAGCACACTAACAAATTGAGTGCATTTTGTTTGAGTAATGGTTAAAAGACAATTTAGTATAATAATGTGCATTATTGAGTAAATCATGATTCGAAATGTGTATATTTCTAGCCTGTAATCAGGTATTCTTGTTTATTTTATATTCATAAATTACATATCTTACTTTTTGTGTTATATCAATAAATGTTTTTGCTCATATTCTTAACATAAACGACAAATTACTGAACTGTTTGGGTGCAATGGTGAAATATCAGTAAGTTAATTGTGTTTAATTGCATAGTTGTAATTAAATGTACTTAAAACAAAGATACATGATCTGGATACATGATCAAGTCCAGAATAAATCAAATCAAAGCCTAAAATGTTTGTTTCCACACAAAAAAAATTACTAAATCAGAACACAACTTTATTTTAACATTTTAGTGTGTTATAAAATATAAAACTTCTTTCAAATAAAACTTCTAAATATAAAATGATAAAAAATCAGAAAAAAAGAAACATGCACATTTCCTACACTTTACATTATGTACAGAAAAGTGAAATTTCTTTAAACAGAAACAAGAAATATATAAAGCAACAGTATTTGTGCTGTAATTATGGTAAAGACTGAACAAAATTCACTTTTTTACTCAAAATGCCCCTGAAGTTGAACTAATTTCCATTTTACTCAATCAATGTGATGTCAAAAGCTCCACTGATTAATAAACTGACCAACGTTAAACAATCTAAAACATTCTAAAACAGTGACAACCCTGGGAACACTGCTGTTTACCTAGTACTTTTGTGTGCCAAATTTACTCTTGATCGCTTTACATTGGGTCACTGTGCACATAAATTTTGGGGTTTAAATAAAATCCATGACCCACATGGAGCTTGAGAGGATCTTATTGTATTCACTGCGGAGATCTGGATAACTGTGATAGGCTACTGGCAACTTCAAAATACTTCCGCATGTGTGTGTTTGTGGTCTGCAAAGAAAATCAGTGGTTTCAATGAACTCGATTGTAATTGGATTCTCCATTAAATCTGATCCAGTACAGAAGCGAAGGAAAAGCTGAAGAGTGTTGAGATCAATTTCACCAATGTACTTTTTTATATAGCGTGCAACTGCTGTCTGGGATGCCGTCATGTCACCTGGGAAGTGTAAAAGCTCCTTCACTCTTTTCGCAGTTGGTTTCTTCTGTGAAATTGCTTGATGCAGATCATCTGGTGCTAGCACACCTGCTACATGCACCATAATGGGACGCCAGCACTCAATCACATACATTGAGGCCTGTATGATGGCCTTGTGTCCTATTTGTGCTAGCACAGGGACCAGAGTGTCCTTGGTGGGGACCTGTTTACACTCATGTGTATCAAGAACATCAAAAAGTTCTTCAGAGTCAACAGCGTCAAAGTCTTTTAAAGCATTCGTAAGGACGGCTCTTTCTTGAACAGACACATACAGCAAAAATGAATCCTTTAAGCTACTGGTTGTATAGCCATATAGTACTTCTTCAAGGAAAGGTGTTGCCAGTTTCACTGGTAAATAGCTAGCTTGCTTCCATCCTACAACAAACACTCTAGCTACTGCTTGCCACTCTACACACTGATAATCATGTCTAATAAAGGGCACTTTCACATCTACCCCCATATTGCAGCTGTCATAAAAATCACTCCAAAATTCAGTCAGGCTGTCTCGAAATACACCAATTCCTTCACCTTCTTCAAGGTCTCCATTGGGTAAACGCATCTTAATGTGAACCTCAGAATTAATAATATCTGGATTCTTAAAAGCACTGATTAGATCCACGAGACAGTGCCCCCTCCTTACAATCAGTGTCACAAAAGCACGTTGTGGTTCCTGACCTATTTGAGCTGGAATATCATTAGACACCAAATTGATTTCTGTCGTGGAGGTAGACTGCATTTCATTCCTGAGTGGAGAAGACAGAATATCTTCCATCGTTTCCGGATTTGGATCATCAAGTGCTGGATCTTCGATGCCACCTTCACTTACAAAAATCACAGTTTCAGAAGCAAGAATTGCTTCTTCCACTATTTGATGTTCATAACCATCCCATGGCAATGTGTCATCCATTTGCACAACTCCTCTTTGGGAAGATCCAATAGTAATATCAGAGTCGATCACTGACTGCGAATCTTTGAATCCTTGCTTTTCACCTTCAGTGAGATCTATAACAGCAGTAATATCATCATCCTCTTCTGATGACTGCTCTTCTGGTTTTATTCTGGTACACAGATACAGTCTCAGCATTTTTACTTTGCTTTCAGACAAACTTTCAGTATACAACTGCTCTATTGTTTTAGACATTTCAATATCCATCTGAGAGCACTCAATATCAGTTGTATAGAGTGAAAGTTTGTTTTGTTTCTTTGAATAACCATTTGGGAAAAAAAGACTTTCAGCTTCATTTTTCAAATCTTTTACCGTTTTGATTTTGTCAACACAGAGATGTCTTGTTCCTCCACCATTTACTGCCTTCACTTGTTTGTACCGCTGCTCTTTCTCATCAAAATCCATCCATCCTAGCCCAATGCGTCTCTGTTTCTTTTTAGCACTTGAGTTTCCTACCCATGAAGCACTCTTCTTTGCAGGAATACTGTCGTCCCCAGAAGACAGTCTATGTCTCAATCTTGAAAGTATTGAATCTTTCCTGGACGACTGTGCCTGATGTGATGTAGTAGTTTGTCTGCAGAAAGCCACGGTAGAGATTCTATCTCCAGCTCTGGGGATGTACTTTGCCAGGTCACTGTCCGTCATCATGAGGATCACAGTTTCATCAATCTAAAGAAAAAGATTTTAGGTAACAAAGTTATAATCCTTGATATTGTTAAGGTCAGTAAGTACACTGGTTAAGGACACTCCTTTGCTATAATGCACTGTTCCTGATAGCATCTACTTTAAACCTTGATCACTGTAAAATCCATGAATTAGTATTTTAGACCATATTAATCTTTAAAATAGTCAACTACACTACCTATTTGTATTTTAAAGTGGCACATTTTGTACCTCCATTTCTTTATGATAAAATATGACGAATGAATGAAAATATGGCAGATTTATTGATCATTTTTAGCTGGCTGGCAGGAGTTGTCAGCAATTAGTATAGTGACTGATTTATCAGTTTGGAAGTGATATTCTTCTGCATGTGGACATTAAATCATGTTTCTGTTACCAAATTTTAAAAAGTATACTTTGAATGAATCAAGTTGTTACACGTTTTTATTAGTGATAAAGCTCATATTGCCACTCTTTTCATTTTTACTTTAATGAACTACATTTGTTTTCATGGAAATAGGGTGTATTCTTATGCTTGATGAACTTTTGGTGCAGATCTGTCACTAAAAATAATGGTAGGTGCCTGTGTATAGGCAGCTACACACAAGCATTCACGTGCCTTCCTTGAGTCCATGTATAAAGGAATTATGACCATTTTGTATTCTACTTGTGTTTATATGATGTCTTATTATGCATTGGAAAAAAATGGTCAATTTGTTTTTGTGTAAAGGGCTGGCACCCTTTTGTAAAATAAGCAAAGAAGGCTGTGAAAAGGGATCAGCATTGTTTCTCCTCTTGATCTTTAATTCAAATAATATACAAAATTCCATTTCATTAAGGTAAAACAATGGAAGTGGGATGGGTTCATTACAAATAATTCTCTATTAACTACATACTGGCACAATTATTGGTACCCCAAGAAATTCTTATGAGTAAAATATTGCTCCAGTATATTAGCATTGTTTCTAGTCACACCAAGGTGACTAACATGACGTTGTCCAGTCATAACTTCTTGTTGCACAGGAGAATAAATATTAAGTAACATATAGCCCAAATCCCCATAATCATTCATCACAATAGGTTAAGCCAAATAATATTGTTCTGATGTGCAACAAGATATTTTTGAGCAACTCAAATTAGAAAGTGGCTTTAAGGAAACAGTTAAAACAATAAAAATTCAAATTTCCAACATCAGGGCAATAATTAAAAAGTTTAAATCGACTGAAGGGGTTGCATATCAGCTTGAAACAGGATGTGTGTCTATATTGTCTTAATGCACAGCAAGGAGAATCATTTAAGGGTTCAAACGTTTCACAATGTGATTCTTCCTCTTCCAATTGTTTCACTTATGAAATGTTGGAGGTTCATAGATTTTTTAATTGAAGGATCAAAATGAGAAACAATGCAGATTTTGAGAGCCTTCTTTGTTCATTTGTCCACGATTACATAAAAGGAATTTGGAAATGTAGAAAAAAACAAAAAATTATAAAAAAGAGTTTTACATCTGAGATTGTTAATATTGCAACACAGTCTCATGTGAAATTGTCACGAACTATAATCTATTAATTTGTGTTTGCTGACACGAATTTCCACCTTGGAATCCATTTACAAGATGGCTCATTCGTTTGAATTCCTATTTCCTAAGATCTCATCAGTATGTTTTGACTTTTCCCCTGTGACGTTAGGTTTGGGGGGGGCTTAGGGCAGCCAGTTATCGTTGTTTTGCCACCTCCTGAAGCTCGCGATTTAAACATAATTAGCCTTTGCGGTTATGATTTTAAGGTTCGGGATGAAGTAAGGTGTTGGTTCGCCCCATCCTAAAATGTGTAAGACATCTTTTGATATCAGGTTCTAAATATATAACTGTATATATAGTATATATACATATATATATGTAATATATAACAGACTGCGTGTGTATTGAAAGTCGTGCTGAGTGAAACAGTACAATGGGGATATCCCTTTCCGTGAACAAGTGGAAGAATAATCAGCTTTTCATCTTCAAGCTTTTGAATCACTTCTTCAGCAATGTTAAGCTTCAATAAGAAGTCTCTCAGTCGAGGATCCATGTTATGTGACTCCTAAAACAAGGGGCAAATAACGACCAGTTGCACCACCTAAATGCAATGCGTCTGGAATATTGTGTCTCTTTGTATATGTTCTATATCTAGGTTTACTGTAGGAAGAGATTTAGAATTATGTTATACAAATTACAAACCCACGAATACACTAAACTGTATTCACAGATGCACTTTTAATATAATGTGTGATACTTCGTGTTATATTGATTCTCAAAATGATATTGCGTAAACTGATAAGAATGTTTATTTTTATTAACTTACGAATCGTGAGCATGGAGTTAAGCGTGGGCTGTAACGAAGAACCTGTCCACAGACAGGGAAACAAAAGGAAACACGTGGGTAACTCAACGAGAGCACGATTAACGTAAAGCGAGGGAACGAAGTAATAAAACGTGGGCACAATTTACGTTAATCGAGGGAACGAATAAGAAAAACGTTCACACGAATAAATAATTCGTGGGAACGAATTCTTAATTCGTGGCCACGATATATATAGAAAAATGTCGTGTGTCAGGTTACGGGCTCCGTAGAAAACAACTTTCGCAACAACTTTTCTTAGTCGCTTATTGGACAATTCTCCCAGAAAAACACGCAGCATGACCACAGGAGAGCAGGAGAAGCAGCATGCGCAGATGTCACTTTCACTTGTGTGCAGGATAGAGAGAGAATACGTTCACGAAGTTCAGGTGTTTGTTTGTTCACTGCATTTGGTTTATAAATGTTAAATCAACTGTGGATATAACGCTGGATTTGGAGATCGTTTGAAACTGATATATGGAGCTGTCCCAGCGCTAAAAGATGTGGTGGACATTAAAGACGAAAAAGGTACATGTTAAAGTGTGGTTAACCATCAGTGGGTTACGATCAGTCAAAGATCGTAGAAACATTGTCATGAAAATGATCGGCATAACGGCTAAACGGTAAAAAAGCATCACATACACCTTGAGGTACGCGTGTATGTGATGGATTCTTTTGGTGAGATGGTAAATCCTGTTGGAATGAAACCCAAAACACACTACAAAGAGGACTTTCATTTAAAAGAAATCTCATCCTAATTAAAAATGCATTGTTTTTTTCAGGAGGGATGGTACTTGCAGTAAAACGTCTTGGTTACGTATGTAACCTCAGTTCCCTGATGGAGGGAACGAGACGTTGTGTCGAGAACGACAGATGGGGTTCGCCCTTGAGAACCAATCAACTTTGACTACTATAGAAAAGGCCAATGAAATTTGGCGAATGAAATTTGCATGCCGGGCTCCGCCCCCGCATATCCCGTATAAAAGGAAGCCGGCGTGCAGCATTCATTTACCTCTTGTTCTGAGCCTCTCACGACTGCAGCAGAATACGATACGTGTTTGTGGCATAAGGGACACAACGTCTCGTTCCCTCCATCAGGGAACTGAGGTTACATACGTAACCAAGACGTTCCCTTTCTGTCGGTCTCTCGACGTTGTGTCGAGAACGACAGATGGGGTTGCCTATGGAAAACGCCACAACGCTGTATCGCGTCACAATCTCTAGCGAAGCGACGGTAACAAGCCTGGGCGTGTCAGCTCGATGCTTTCGCGAAACTGTAACCTTCCAGTGTGGTGGTCGGGGGGTTCCAGAGCTTTCTAAGAGAAAGATGGGTACAGCCCTGACCGGTAACCTTTCACGGACGGGGCCTTAGCTCTCTACAGGCGAGAGGCCGTCCGGCTCGGGTTTACACCGGGTAAGCGCCACTTCCTTAATCAGGAATGCGCTGCAGAGGCCACCTCCTGCCCGTGGGGAGGAAAATGGTGGATATAGGTATGGTCTCGTCCTTGGAGGAGAACGCATGGAACGTGCGGACTGAGTAGTTAACCGCGAGGTGGAGGTCCACCTTGGGAAGCTCATGGGTTACCAGGAGTAGGAACCATACTCATGAGGATACATCAGACGGAACAGCCCACGGAGGGGGTGTTACATACGTCCGGTAGCACTAGGTCCGGTTAGAGCTATCTGTGATAGCTCACATGGTATCCCGGCCTAAGGGGGAAGGCTGCTCTGCCCAGCCAGCCCCCAGGTGGTGCTTGTTTGGTGATGGATGGAATGCCTATTCTTAACCAGTGTCTGGGTAAGAAGGGAGGTAGGTGAGGTACCAGTTTCTTAGCCATGTGTTTGGGTAAGAAGAAAAAGGTAGATAGCACACTGACCCAACCTGTTAGAGGGTGGAAAGGTGCTTTCGCAGGCATACGCCCCCCCCGGATGCCAGTCCTACATGTCGCCACGCAGGACGTGGGCTGACACCGGGTTTACACAAAAGCTGTTAACCCTTGTGAAGGTGTTTGGGCGTAGCCCAATCCGCAGCTCTACAGATGTCTGCTAGAGAGGCGCTTCTGCCAGTGCCCAGGAGGTGGCTAAACTCCGTGTGGAGTGAGCCCTCACTACCAATGGGCATGGGAGACTCTGAGATCGGGATGCCGTCGTAACGGTGTCCACGACCCAGTGCGCCAGCCTCTGTTTGGAGACAGCCTTCCCCTTCTGCTGTCCTCCAACAGACACGGAGCTGGTCAGAGCTTCAGAGCTCTGCGTGCGGTCCAGCACGTACTGGACACAACACTGATCGGGTTGGGTCTTCCTCCCCTATGGGGAGCGCCTGCAAGTTCACCACCTGGCCCCGGAGGGAGTAGTGGGAACTTCTTGGGCACGCATCCGGTCCTGGGTCTCAAGCTAACGTGAGAGTTTCCAGGGCCGAATTTAAGGCAATCCGGGGACACGGAGGATGCTCGGTGGTCCCCTACACTCTTGAAGGAAGTGAGCGCCGTCAGGAGGGCCGTCTTACTCAGTGAGGAAGATCGGAACCTCCGAGGGGCTCTTGGGGGGCCCTGAGGCTCCCCAGGACCACTTAGGGTCCCAAGAGGGTATGGAGCGGAGGTGAGGCGGATTACGCCCTCTCGCGCCCCTTAGGAACCTGGTGACCAGGTCGTGTTGCCCTAGAAACTTTCCACCGACTGAGTCGTGATGAGTGGCAGGAGCGACTACATACACATTCAGTGTGGAGGGGAGATGTTAGTCTCCAGTCTCGTAAGAAGGAAAACACAATCCTGATCGAGCACCTCAGTGGGTCTTTCTCCTTGAGAGAGACACCAGGACGAGAAGAGGCGCCGTCTAGAGGCGTGTAACCGCCTAGTAGATGGGGCCCTAGCCTGGGTGATGGTCTCCGCCGAGAGGGGGAGTAGGCATCTCAGGATCTTCTCGTCCCGTCTAGAGACCAGACATGGGTGTTCCAGAGGTCAGATCTGGGATGCCAGAACGTGTCTGTCCCCTGATAGAGCAGGTCCTCTGTCAGGGGAATGGTTCAGGGGGAGTCGCTGTCCAGAGCATTAGCTCTGAAGCCAAGTGCGGTTAGACTGGTGTGGTGTAACCAATAACACCTGGTGCTCCTGCTCCCTGACCTTGCACAGCGTCTGTGCAAGGAGGCTCCTGGGGGGGGAAGGTGTGCTTCCACCCATCCCGCGGTCAGCTGTGCGCAAGGATATCCGTGCCGAGGGCAGGAATATCAAGCGGGCAAATGGTGGTGTTGCGGGAGGCGAACAGGTTTACCTGGGCCTACCCGAACAGCCTCCAAATTAGCTGGTGCGCGGGGGGGTGAAGTCGCCACTCTCCACGAGGCATAAACTGGCGAGAGAGCACGTCGGCTGTCTAGTTCAGTTTGCCTGGGGTGTGTGTGGCCCGCAGGGAACGGGTCACATGTTGACTTCACCGGAGGAGGCGTCGAGCAAGTTGTGTTAGCTACTGTGAGCGAACGCCACCCTGACGATCTGTGCTCGCTACAGCTATAGTGCTGTCCTCGGACCAGCACGTCCAATCGATCTAGGTGCCGGAGCACCAGGTCCCTTCCTGTACACAACAGATCTCGCGAGTGTGCCAGGGTAGGCCAGTCGCTGAGGTAGTTTAGTACCCGCTCGCCTTCTTCCCCTAAGGGAGAAAGGGCGGTCAGGGACAGACCGAAAGGGAGGACTCTGTACTGATATGCCCGCCTCTCGCACGAGAACCGTGGGAACGGCTGGTGTCGAGGAGGACCGAGACATGAAAGTAAGCGTCCTTCAGGTCGATTGCCGCGAACCAATCCTGACACCTGATAGATGTCTGGACGCGCCTCTGTGAGAGCACCCTGAACGGCAGCTTGTGAAGGTGCTCTGTTCCGGGTACGCAGACCTTTGGGCGCAACCCACCGTCTTTTTGGGAACGATGAAGTGCGGGTCGTGAACCACTGAACATCTTGGTTTTGAGGGACGAGCTCGATGCCTGTTTGCCAGAAGGGTGGTGACCTCTACCCGAAGTACAGCGGCGTCCCTGCCTCGACCGAGGGAGGGATGATGCCCCGAAACTTTGGGAGAGTCTCTGGCGAACTGGATCGAGTAACCAAGAAGGACCGCCCTCATTAGTCAGCGAGACAGTGTGGGCAGCTCTCGAGCTCCCAGGGACTGTACAGGGTGACCAAGGGGACGGTCTGCTTCATCATTCCCACGGGGGGTGGTTCGTCGGCTGGCGGAGCTAACCATCTGTCACGGGGGGTCCCCGGAGAAAAGGTTGGCTCCGCCTACTTACCTGCCTAGCGGGACAGCTGCACACACTGTCGGTTTGAGAGTGGTAGCAGCTGTCGTGTGTATACGACCCTACGCCTCGCCAGGGCGAGAGGTCGGGTTTGCCGGGCACAGTCCAGTGGAGTGTGCGATCGGCTGCAAGTACACCCGGGAAACCCCGAAAAACTCTGTGAGTAAGTGGGTGCCAGGCCCTGAAAAGGGTCCGGCTTTGGTGACGAGGCAGGAGCCGTCCCGTACCGACCAATCAGAGCCGTGGCTGTGAAGGTTCGGGCCCGATGTTGTTCTCCCTGGGGTCTTCCCGTCAGTGTCCCTTCTCGCGAGAAGGTTGCTGAGGGGGTGGAGGTTTCCCCCTCGATTTCCGCTTCCGGGGTGCCGCCTGTGGGGGCACAGGAAAAGGCGCCGATGTGGAAGGGGTCCTGGGTTGCAGGGAAGCAGACGTCACGTGACAACTCGGAGGCCTGTAGGCGGCCGAGTCGCGGCGTGAAAAAATGTGGCTAATTGCCACTGTCTGCTTCACCGTCAAAAACTGCTGAGCGCAGTCCTCGACGGTGATACCAACAACCCACCCTGCGAGATGGGTGCATCAAGAAAGCGTACTTCCTTGGTGTCACTCTTCTGCACAAGGTATAGCCGGGGGTGTCTCTCCTGGACCACTACCGTGGACATCGTCCGACCCAGGGCCCGTGCCGCTGCCTTGGTCGCCCGTAGAGCGCTGTCAGCGGCGGTACGGAAATCCTGCATTATACCCGGGTCGGCCTTACCCTCGTGGGGCTCTCTCAACGCCTTCGCCTGCAGGATGGCCATGGCATAGAGAGAGGAGGCAGCCTGGCCCGCAGCATCGCAAGCCTTCGACACCAGTGATGCCGAAGTCTTACGCGCTTTGGACGGTAGACGTGGCCGATTCCCCCCAGGTGGCGGCACATGTGCACCGCGGGCGGACGTTGCACCCGGGGGATCTCGACGTAGTCCTTGGCTGCCCCACCATCGAGGGAAGTAAGGGAGCCGGAGCTGGTTTCACTGAAACGATCCGTGAGTGGAGCGTTCCAAGTTTTACACAGCTCCTCGTGCACCTCCGGGAAAATCATAGCACCCGGGCTGGGCGCGGTTTGCACCGCGCTCCGACCTCAGGAACCACGTATCCCCGGGTTAGCACAGATGACATCACTTCTGCTTCGTCCTGAACTCGACCGATGCTGCGAGCGACATCTCATCTATGTCACACATCGTTTCCGAATGCGTGGCTGAGGATCCGGACGGTATGCCAGAGCGAATCGGGGTGCGATCGGCCCGTGAGCACTTGGCTGGCGGGTTTACGTTCGCAGAGTTCCCCATATCACTTAACGCTGCTAATACAGGCAGACCTCGAGGCCGTAGCCCCGATGTCGTGGACTTTGGGGCCGTAGCCACCAATGTCACAGCCCGTGTAGCAAACGAAATGGTGGCTGGTTCCCGTAGGAAGACAGTCACCCGTGACCGCAACTTTCTGAATGACAATCTGCCCGCAGTGCAGGCAGATATGTCAACGAACGCTGCTTCAGTGTGCTGGACGCCCAGACACCTAATGCAGCGATCGTGTCCATCCCCCTCCTCGATGAGGGTGCCGCACCCAAGAGAACAGCGGGACATGCCGCGCTGGAGAATGCTCAGTCAGTCCTGAAAAGGACTTTTTAGAAAAAATCTCTAACACCTCCGGAACCGCCGAGACGCCCAGGGGAAGGTCGCTGCAGGAAGGGACGATCCGCTGTAACACGTCGTAGCACCAGCAGTGTAGTTGTAGAGGATTGAATCCTGAGTTGTACTCATGAGCGATGGCTCTGAAGAACAAAAGGTAAATGAATGCTGAACGCCGGCTTCCTTTCATACGGGATATCCGGGGGCGGAGCCCGGCATGCAAATTTCATTCGCCAAATTTCATTGGCCTTTTCTATAGTAATCAGAGTTGATTGGTTCTCAAGGGCGAACCCCATCTGTCGTTCTCGACTACAACGTCGAGAGACCGACAGAAAGGGAACCACAGTCTCTACAAATGAACCATTTTCTATATATAGTAACCATAGTCCAATTAATAATCTTTAGTAAAACCACAGCAACTAAAAATACCATAGCTATAGTTTGTGTTTGTAGTTAAATTATAGTAATACAAATGGTTATAAATCCAACAAACACATGGCTTCTACACTTTATTATTTACAAGAACCTAACGCCTTGCTGGTAAATTGCTGCTAAAATTGGTAAAGGGAATATACAAAATAAAAAAAAACACTGCTCATTAATACATATAGGCCTTGGGGGCTAATGAGGATAATTAGGCTAAATGATCATACAGGATTATATCTAAACTACACATATATGTGCTAAACACATAGCGCGCTCTTAAAGGAGTTGCTCATTGCAAAATTTGCCACCATCGACTTTCCTTTGTGGGAATAAAAATGACGATGGAAGGTCAATGGTGGTAAATTTTGAAGTGAACTATTCCTTTAATACAACGGATACTGTGAGCTACTCAGTGTATTTAGTAGGTTGCTTCAGAGGCATAAGGTATACGACAATAAAACAATGCACAACTGACATAGAGGAAATGTACTTTTAATGCTTGAGTACTTTTAAAATCATGTACTTGTGTACTTTTGCTTAAGAATCTGTCTTTACAGCTTTTACTTGTAGTGGAGTAATATTTGACCAGCAGTATCTGTACTTTCACTCAAGTAAGGAAGTTGTGTACTTCGTCCAGCTCTGTCCAAAGGGCAGTCCATCATGAAGAGGAAACACCTGAATCGGACTTCAGCCTAAATATACGTCTTGAACTCATCACAGACTTAAAAGAAACCACCTTTTCTGCGTCATCAAAAATTTCTTGTGCTCTCTACAATTAAGGTCTGTATTCATCAAACCTCTGACAGGAAAATGAACAGCACTCTTTATAATCAGAGTAAAATAACAGTAGGCAAACAAGGAATAACAGAAACATTATATAAAAAAATGTAATGCAGGTAAATTGAAATGATTCAACATATTTACAGAACACCATGGAGTGACTGTATTAAATGCTAGTAGGATTGACAGCGGAACTGATGGATAAATCACAAGGATTAATTTCAGCCCAGTTGTAAGCCTGCTCCGGAGATGGCTAGCTGCAAAGAATAAATCTCCATAGCAACTCAATTTAGCAGAATTTAGCCTGCTGTCATGCAACTGAGTCAGGGCTAAATTCAACAATGATAACTGGAAATCCCAGATTAATCCTTTATGTTTTGTGCAATACCCCCCGGGTCTCTCGATGATTCAGGACCACAATATCACACAGGTACAGGCAAACAACACAGTGAAATGCAACATGTTAATGAACTCTAAGCGTTTCTGGACCAGTGCTCTCCTCTGCGCTGGTGTTGCATTTATCCGGGATGTTATTCAAAAAATAAAAACTTTATGCAAAACTTTATTGGCACCCAGTTTCACACCATTGTGGTGAATTTTAGACAAAAAGATCAGTAAAATTACACACAATACGCCCTAGTTACAAACTTTGGACACCCCCGTTGGATATTACACTAAATAATCTAATCTTTCCACTCTTTTGGGAAATTCATTATACTTATTACATGGTTTTATTTGCATTTCAGGAGCCACCTTGTTTAAATCACGAGACAAATACTCATTTATTTTACTTATTATTTATTAGCTACCCCACACTTTTAGATTGTGGAATCATTTGTAATAAGGCAAATGAATATGTACAGACACAAAGACTTTGTCTCAGGACTCACGTCACATTGTCAATTCCTCCCAGCAAATAGACTTAAATCTCCACCATTTTCATGGCTTTCTTCAATCGCAGGAAGAGACGGTAATGCAACAGCATTGATACTGCTAAGGACATTTATCTGCATGCAATAAGTGTGTTTGTATTATTTCTGAAGGCAAAATATTTGCTAATCCACCTGATCTTGATGAGCCCTGACAGGACAGTGGAATCATAACAGGTACAACCTCATTTTCTGAAACCTCTTATCTCCATTTTCTGTTATTTATTTTTAATGCCACAAATCATTAATATTATCACTGTGTTTTGCAAATATCAAATCAATAAAAAAGTATTTAAAAGTGCTTGTCAAGCTGGACAGCACACAATTTAATCATTTAAAATTGACAGAAAAAACTCCTGAAAAGCTGTGAGTTTGGACGTCGATGTTTCGGAAGTGCAGCAACGATTTGTAGAAATAAAACGATTTTCTAAATCATGGATATGTGATAGAAAGTAACCAAGTCAAACATACACTTTTTATTAGAGACATACCGGCCTCGACATACAGTCATGAGGGTTTGAAGTAGTCTTGTCTGTGATCTCATTTCCTGTTTTATGGTTTTCTTGATATGTGACAACAATTTGGCTTCCTGCATGTTTGTTCTATCAACTGGAAAAAAAAAGCTTATAAATATAAAATAGTATACATAATTGCATGTATATTATAAATTGTATATTTAAAACCATGACAGTTATATCCTTCTGCATTATTTGCAGCAATCTGCATTAAAGTAAATGACATGGCTTTACGCTTTGTCATTTGTTTTTGCTGTTTGTACAGGAGTCTGATTTTCTGTGGTTTCTTTCACCGGTCCTCCCCCCTCTTCTATTGCTTTTCACCATGCTTTTTCAACTTTTAGCAGTTTTTTTTTGTTTGTCATGTATTCGCTTATGAGATTCACACATTTCTACACACATCTTCAGTCGGAGCAGACGTCCGTCCGCTCCTCTGCTCTGACTGGTTTGAGGGTTTGTGTCACTCTCGTGCAGCTTATGCTTCCAAAACAAGTCCTATAAAAAAAAACCTTTGGGTATCTCACTAATTCATGTCCTCACTGACATGACATTTTCGGAGAAGAGTTGATATCAAGCATGAAATTAATCATTTGATTTCACAACTTGTGTGACCTTTTGCATGGAATAAATGTAACCTGTTTGACTGGTCACCTAGCTGGTCACTATTTATCTACATATCTGTTGAATCAGATTGGAATTCAGGAATTTGAATCGGATATAAAGTTTTAGCTATCCGTAGTTAGATCTGTATTCTGCCTCTTCATTTGTCTCTGATAATCCCGGGAAAAAAATCTTTGGCCTTTTCAATGATTATAAGTTTGGAAAATAAGTGACAGCTTGCTGTTAAAAGAATCTTTAGTACATTTTCCCAATGTAAGGCCTTAAAAACCATGTTTCTTAAATATTTTTGGTAATATATGTGCAGTACCATTGCACCTGGTCTTAAATTTCATTTTTAAATGGGCTTAGAAAGTCTTCAATTTAACATGTTTATATATGTACAAAGAACACATAGTTTTAGAATTTGTGTAAAGTGTAAATCAAAGAAATGTACATTTATGTATTTTTATTGACTTATATCTGTCTCTAGAGGAAAAGAAAACGTTTGAAGGTTCGTGAACATAGGCCTCTCATAAACAGACACTGTTTAAGACCAATGGATCATTTGAACTATAAGGAAACTTGATGTCTGTGTTTTATAGTTCTTAATTATAGTCATCAAAAGATTAACAAAAGTAACCAGTAATGCTAAGCTATAATGTAAAATACACAAGGGTGTTCAATGTCCACTAGATGGCAGATGGCCCTAATAGTCACCCAAGAAACTGTCTGAACACGGTCCTTAGAGGTGTATATATTTATTGTCTTTATGTTTCAAACATTATGACTTTTACTGCTGCTAGCAATTCTAATTAATAACTGACAATATCATAAATTAAGAGACTTGTTTTTCTCCAAACATTCACTTTGACGGGATGAACTCTGCACCGGTAAGCGCGTGCATGAGTTCGCGCGCATCTGTGAGTTTCAGAGCAGCACAATTCTGGGTTCAAGTTTCAATCATTATTGTCTACGTGCGTGTTTACATAAGGAAGCCCATTGCTCGTTTTTATTATAGGTTGTTTGCACGATATCTATTTTCCTAGTTTTTTCAATGAGTTCATGTTTTTTTCATAGTGTTTATTCATAGTGTTAGTTTAATAGATTTTAAAATTACAATAATGTTTTTGTTTTGGATTAAATGTAGGCCTATTTAATTTCTCATTGGTTACGTATAAAGTGTATGCAGAGATGCAAGTTTTCACTGGTGGCTGCACTAAACTTGACTCAGTGCACTGTTGGATATATGTTTAAAGTGAAAATATAATAGTATGATACAATAGATGCCTATAAATGTGAATTATACGCTTCGTTTCATCCACATTACTGCCAGCATCAAACAAACAAACACAACTTTCACTCCACTTTAGCTGATTAAAATGTTTTTTAAATGTGTTACAATCCTGCTCGTAGCTGGTTCACGGTACAATAAACATCCTGCAAATCTTTAACTAAACACAAACTTGGTTTAATTGCTTCTGAAAGTGTATTGGCTAAAATCATACAGCATAAACCTCTATAAGAACACCTTTTTGTTATTTTAAAGGTAAGTGATAATCCTTAGTTATAACGTTCATACTGTGTGTGACCCAGCCAAAGTTAATTTTTGTTATTTACTTTTTTTCTCTCTCCATGAAATTATCTTACATAACGTAAAGAACATTCTGTCATAATGGCTGTAATATTGACTGAGTAAGACCATGTTAAAACTGAAATTTATGGTTGAAATCAAACGATGATGCTCATTATCTCATAATCAGATTCACAGACCATATATGTTTAATATAGTGGACAGACAAAAGATTTTACAAAAACACATGGTGCATTTTAATATTACCAAAATAATCCTCATGACACAATAGCAGACATTACACTCTTTTTACTGGAGTGTTGTTATATTTGTTTCAGACATCACGAAACAAACAACAATAAAATTAAATACTTTTTTGACAAACGCTACACAGTTGAGTAAAAAAGTCAAATAAGCCTTAAAAATATTTCCATTTCTTCTTGAAGTGTGGAATTTTAAATTTAAGCTGAGACCAAAAATGTGAAACTGAAACATCGAAATTAAATAAAAACACTCAAGTTGTATGCCAGGTATTGCCTGTGAACACCTTCTTCCTCCAAAGATAATATACAGTTATGTAGCAGCATCACGGTTCTATTGAGAGGTCCACATTGAAATGAAGACGACACAACATGATTCCTTACTGCGTTTACCTTTTACAATGTGTTATGGCCTCAAACTGAAAGTGCATGTATGCAAAACCTCTATTAACGTTAAGGTATTGTTTCATTTTTCTGTTTCTTGTTTTGTCCTCCAGGTGCTCATCTGCAGCAGTGTAGATATTGGCGGATGTTCCCTTTATTTATAACTACTAAGTCAATGAAGTTGTGGAGGAAAAAACTAGAGGTAGAGCAGTTCATGAGAGTCTTGGGCTACATGATGTCAGTTTGCCCTGCAGGCTGTTCTTGGCTGTTGTTGGGAAAAATATTGTTTCTTGAAAAAGTGGGGTCTGCATTGAAACACTTCTCCTTGTTTTCAAAGTTGATGTTGTCATATATATGTTTGGCTTGGAATTCCACCTCTTTGGCCTTTTGATCTTGAATCCGCAGCAGAACTGCCTTGTTCACACCAGGCCCTACACAAAACAAATATTTATTGATTAACCAAAAAATGTATCATTGAGTTCGTTTAAGACTGAAACAGTAACATATTGGTATTACATAATGGAAAAGCTTTCGATTCTCTTATCATGCTGGAAATGAAAAGTGCATTGCATTGTGGGATAATGTCATACACAGTGTACTGACCCCAAAACCATGATGCTTACAAACAAACATACAAACTATGTGTGTTTATATATGCAACATACCAAAGAAACTGAGCAGCACTGGCAGAAATATGAGGCCGTGGGCCATGCCGAGTAATGTAATAATCAGATTTAGTCTGAAGAAGAAGATCTGAATGAGCTGCGCTTTTGCAAACGCCAGCACTACAATCCCAGGTAGATTAGTCATTGCAACACCAGCAAAAACCTGGGAAAGAAAACAAACATGTACAGATATTCCATGTATAGATGCATCCCTAAAAAGGCGTAAAAGGGGACAGATTGAAGCTTTCAAGGGATAGTCCACCCAAAAACCTTTTTTTCACCCAAATGTAATTCAAAACCTGTTTAGGACTCTATCTTCTGCGTAACACAAAAGAAGATGTTTTGAGGACCGCCTCTGTGGTTTTGTGTCCATACAATGGAAGTCAATCTGGGTTGTTTAGTTAAAAACCTTCTTCCAAATATCTTCTTTTGTGTTGTGCAGAAGAAAGAAAGTCATACATATACATGACAGTGAGTAAAGATGGCTTCCAATTCAACTGACGTGGCTTTTCTTTCGATGGTACTCACCGCACTGCCCATGTTAGCTGTGGCTTCTTTTGCTCTTTCCACCTTTGTGGGGAGAATACTGAGAGCAAATGAGCGTGTGATATGAGAAACAAACTCCACTGATATACCAACAGCCTAAAAAAGCAAAGAGAATGTGATTATAGTACAAAAAACATTCCCTACACACACACACAGATTTGGAGTTATTGTTCAAATCTCACCGTCACAAGGTTAATAAGAGACACAGCGTTGTAATCGATGCCCCACAGTGTCATGACACCAACCGTATCCACAGTGATCATCACTATGGTCAGCAAGTTTAGAAAGCCCGATCTCAAATCCATGCCGAGGAGGATACAACACACGATGAACGTTGGGAGCAGACACATGGCGATGTTAAACACACCCTCATTCACGATGGTCAGGTACTGTTCATAATATACGTACGTCACACTGAAAAACAAATAATCGATTGTATGATGCTTACACAGAAATACACAAGAAGCTATATTTGACCTTGTAACACGATACAGTTTATCAAGTAGCTCAAGGTCTCGTCGAGTAGTTTGCAATTTATAATGTATCTCAAGGGCTCACGTTATTATTTAATAGCCTTACAGCCATTCCTTATCTCTTCATATCTTATCACGGAGAAAACACAGCAAGCATAAGAATGAGAGCAGAGGAGAAGACCGGGACATTTACGTGTAAGGGAAGACCTCGAAGTCAGGAGAGGTACCGGGAATCTTTCTCATTGTCAAGGTGATGTTAAGGGCTAGTTCTCTCGCCTTCTCCAGCGCTGCAGTAAACTCCTGAGAGGTCACCAGAGGTGTGTGGTACGCCATGAACCGAGAAGCTGACAAATAGAGAAATGTGTTTTCATTTTGACTGGAATTGCAGGATTGTTCTACAAGTAGGGGCCATTTGTGTGTGAAAAAGACTTTAATATTTGATAAATGGACCATTAAATTGTAGTTTCATTACCTTGAGCGAAACCTTTATGAAAATGAACAGTGTTTTATTATGGTAAAATAGTAGAAATTATCATAAGCAGAGTTTTACAAAAATACCAGGGTAAAACTTTGGCTACAGGAGCAAAACCATGTTTCATTTGTAGTTACCGTGTTTTTTTGTGTTTTGTTTTATTTTTTGTATTTATTTATTTTCTGTTTTAATTTTTGGACTGAAAGCTTGTGATGTGACATTAAAAGTAGGGCTGTTCGATTCAGATTTTTTTGGAGTCGATTCCCATTACAATTCCTGGTTTGGTAATCGAAAGAGTCGATTCCAAGAATTCCTGCTTAATTCCCTGTTTTACTACAGATTTTTGTTTGTGATTACAAAACGTACACATTTTAATGCAATACAATTTTCGAAGCTGTCACTTTTTACATGTATTAATCGTTTATTGTTTCTATAACCAAAACCTTTACCAAATATGTCAATCTTTTCCAGCAATTCTAATGAAACTTTCCAATGGCAATTATTAATATCATAAATAATCATTCTCAGTTTTTTTTATTTACTAGCTTTTTTCAAAATAAAGCGCAGGTCAAAATACTATTAACTCTTTTTAAAGTTATTCAGCGGTTTACATAAAAATACTTGCGGAATATAGATAGACAGATCTAAGGTACTAAGTAGCTCTATTAATCTTTGCTGACTTATAAACACGTTTTTTTGCTTATGCTCTTTAATCTTCTCATTTAATTTAAAAAGTGTTTAAAAAGCTCTGTCCAGCTTTAAAAGCATAAAACAGACATCCAAGTAAATATGTTGTGAGAATGCTTTACAACTAACTCTCTTCACGCACATACTGAGCTCATCAGAAGAGAGTAAGAGAAAACGGTCTGTTTACAGTCCTTCTGAAAAGACAAACATTCCTAAATGATTTGTTCAATGTGTACATAAACGTGGCTTAGTCTGTTGTTGGTATGCATACTTGTCTTTTGCACTTGCGTTGCGTGCATTTGCATTTATAATACGTCAATCTGAGCAGCCAAAATGTCCGTTCCGGCCCCATACGTCAGTACCCATACTGCCCCTGACAGCAGGCCGAAACTGACAAACTGCTCTACAGGGCGCGTTTCATAAATACGTTATTTCCTTCAGCAAAGAAGTGAAAACGAGATGACATCTTAGTCCTGTGTCAGCCACCGTAGTGCTTCGCAAGAGAGTGCTGGAGTGAGCCGTTGGTTGCAATTCTCAACCTCACCACTAGTGGTTTGCTTGCAAGTAAAAGGCCTGTCCATTAAATAAGCACATGAATGTATCTCACCTATTATTTCATCGGTAAAATTGTCCCTCACTACAGCTTTGTCATAAGCCCCCAAGCCACTAGAAATGAAAAGAAATGAATCTGTTGTTTCAGTACAATATTAAGGTTACATTTACATTTATTCATTAAGCAGACACTTTAATCCAAAACCACTTAAAAGAGAGCATTTGTACATTACTGTGTATTTAAGGCTCTTGTTCAGTTCAATATGGTTTAGTGTATGTTTAGTATAGTTTTCAGATCTTCTCTTACCCTTTTGGACACTGCAGGTCAGGTCTGTTGCTTAGAAAGTCTGGTAGATACCTGTTAAACTCACTGACATCAGGACGCAGAACCCCATTTGGGGGCGTCTTCATACACTTTTTTGAACACAGTGAAGTACCTGCAGTCAGGAAAGTTTCTATTTAGTTATTTTTATCCATAAACTGATCAATAAATATATTGAACATTTCAAAGTTCTTGATATGTTAAATTAAAAACACCTACTCTCATTGGCAGAACAAAATTGTCCTAAGTTTTGACCGCTTGTATAGAGACGACAACATTTGGATCCGGGGTTAAGCCAGTCAATAAAGTCATCCACCCATGAGGATGCTGGGATGGCCAAATATGATCTAAAGCAATTGAGAACATGGTGATTTTATAGAAAACGTATCATTATTCATTAAAAATGAAACAAAATAACATTATTAACATAAGGCTCGGAATTAATTTAGTGTTTAAATGTATTTTTAATTCTTGAATCTAAATAAAAGATGACTCAATAAGGAGTTTGTGCTCTTCATAAAGATTTTTTGTCATAGTCATTTTATGATTCTCAAACACTAATGCTTGACCGGGTTGTGTCACTCTGGACTTTCAGGATCGATAATACAAATGCATAAGTTCAAGGTCTGATGTGACTGGTAAATGGTAAGAGTAGAGTATTGCTTACAGAACACAGATAACATCTGAAATCTCTTTTTAGTAGTTGGTTTGAAATTGCAAACAAGAAATATCGCTAATGCTTTTCTGAGAGATCAGATCCAACTCTATTAATAAAACACAAAAGGGCTTCTTGACAAATTCACTGATTACAAAGAGGATCAAAAGTCTAGAGTTGACAACAGATATGGATATATAATTCTCACCGTTCAGGGTATTCGGTGGCATATCTGATCTTCTGAGTCAGAGAGAACTGGTCACAACCCACACTAGCACACGCAGCGTTCATGCCCTCCGCGCTATTAAAGTTGAACCCTTTGTTCGTGATGAAATACGTAGGGACACCGACCTCAAAATACTTATAGAGATATGCAAAGTAGTCCAACATGTAGGAGTCCTGACAACAATTATTCACAGAGGAAGAAAGACAAGATTTTGGTAAGAAAAAATCGTAAAAAAGAACCCTAGGACCCAACTTTATGAAATAAATATTTAAGAAATAAATAAATGTATCAAATACACTGATTTAAATTGAACTAAAAACAGCCTATTACAACAAAGAAAAACTTTTCTTTTGCTTTATGTAAAAGAGTGCTCAATAAACTTACAGTTGGCATGGCGAGTTCCTGATTCAAGCCCACTTTGACATGAAACAAGAGGAACACGGAAACGCAGAACATCGCGAGGAAAACCAGCATCTAAGATTTGATCACAGCATTTATGAATTTCCAAAATATCCACAAAAGACTATCACTGAGATCTTACAAGAGCGTAAAAAAATGTTTTTTAAGAAGTTTTTCTGAATCTACTATTTATAGGCATGTGTTTATGTAAAATGATCATTTTTGTTACCAACTACTAACAATATTTCTACCAAATTTCAAATAAAAAAATATTGTTTCTATTTGCATTCATTTGCAGAACAAGAAAACTGGAGAAACAGATCAAAATAACAGAATAGATGCTCTGGATTTTTTTAGGCCTTAAATACTGCATGAAACGATTTCACATTCACTTTTAAGCAATACAACAGCAAAATTATTTGTATCTGATTTTCTTGATTTTATCACAGTTTTAATGTGTATTGTCATTCCCTCAGTCTTTCACTTTGCTATTGGATGACTTTAAGTAACTCCTTAGGTTTGATTGTGTTGATATTCAGCAGACACTGGACTGGAATGGACACAATACATCTAGAATTGCTAAAGAAATGAAAATGTGGAATAGTCTCTTATTTTTTCCGCGGCTGTATATTTATGATTCTGCAAACTCACATTGATAATGCCAGAGTTAGACGTTATGAAGGGGATATTATTCAGGTGGCAGTTAGAACTTACCACTATTATTCTGCTGACAGGGTTCAGCAGTGCAGGAGCATAGTATTTTTTCATAAAAGGGAGCAGGACGCCCTGGTTAGGTTTGGACGGGTGTGGGGTTTTAACGGTAACACAGCAAGCAATCTCACAGCGGTTTGCATTTTGTCGACGGGCATCGAGCGATAGCAGAGCCACAAAAGCCGTCATCTGCAGCATGAAGTCCATGAGCACGGCCAATGCAGCATACAGAGCGAAAGATCTTACAGCTGGCATGCTGCTCAAACCACCTGGGAAAGAGAATTTAGAAAAATATAAGAGTCTATATATGAATCTGTATGTGTGTATAGTTCATTATAAATTAATCTAACCCCATGCATTATATCTCAATTTTTCTTTTTTTTTTGGTGGTCAAACTTCATGTATGTTTGTACATTTTGCAAATATTTAGGCAATAAAAAGTATTGGAAAGACCTTGTCAACTTTGACAACACAGTGTTAAATTTTAATTTTATTTTCCTTTTGTATGGCAGTTTTGGAGATACATACTTTCAGTCAGACAGGAACGAGTGCCAATATGGCATTATGATTTCTATCCTCTATGGCTTTTTAAAGCGCCACTATCCCAAAAAAAACGTCTTAAATGTTTATCTAATAGAAATTTGACCGACATCATTTCTGTAAAACTTAATCATTACAACGAAAGAAAGTTATATCATTGTCTTTCTTGGTGAGTTCAGTGTTTTCATGTATGTCCAAAGTGCGACAATACTTAGAGCGGATAAAAACAGAGTTCGCTTTCCGCCATATTGCTTGTCTTGATGTCATCCAAAGCACATGTGTAAGCCTCCTATTTTGCATACGGGGAGGGAAGCAGAAGCTTATTTGCGGGTTGTCCATTGCAGCCCCAAATGGCCATGTTCAACATTTTGTAATGAAAGATAAGTGGTGTATTTTGAGCAGATACTTTTCAGAAACATTCTGGGGATACCACTGACTATTTAAGCATTGCAGAAAACACCTGGATTTGCAGCCCTTTAAACTGTTTAAAGTCTGAGAATCTCACCAAGGAAGAAGCAAACTGATTCAGACAAACTGCAAAGGAGCATGCTGGGAGCCACGTTTCCAAGCACCCTTCCAATATGCTCCTCTCTCGTCTCTCCCGGTCTGCGCATATCTCTCTAAAACAGATTAAACAGGAAATGATAGAGAATAAATTTGTCATGTAGTCATAAACTAATAAAATGAGAACATAATAATCAGGAAAAGGGTACGGTCCAGTGAAAATTTGATAGCTACCAAACAAATAGGTAAAAAGTTGTACAGGATTAAAATGACAATATTAATGACTCTAAAAGACGAACCAACCAAGCTGAAGAGTGAAAGACAACACTACAAATATGTGGATATAAGCTTCTATTAAAGACAAAGAGAGAAACATAACTCTTAGTGAGAGTCAAGCATACCTGATGCTCCAGGACTAAAATAAAGATGTTGTCAGCTCCTACAGCAAGAACGAGGAAGGGCACAACCTGCAGAATGATCAATGATGACGGGACGCCAATCCATGCATAAAAACCCATTGAGCCCAGTACAGAGCAGCCAACCACCAAAATACCACCCAGTCCAACCAGGAACTTTGAATCTACCTGCAACACAAATTATATCATCATGGTCAGAGCACGCATTATTACATTACAAATATACAGTGCTTAACAAATGTATTAATTTGTAACATGTTTGTATGTAAACATTTTATGGTAATTCTTTTTCTGGCAATAAATACTTTTTAGTTGTTTATTTGTCTAATAAATGACAATAAGATTTTTAGTTTTTGACAGATTGTTAAAATATTTGTGTTTTCTCTTTATTTTGACAGGTGGTCTAATAAACACTGTACATTTAGTATTTGTATGTACTGCTCAAATGTAGGGTAATTTACTCATTCTTTATAAATAATAAGGAGTATCATAGTATAATAAACTAATCATCTATGAAATAAAAAAGTTATGTGTGGAGTAAAGATTTTTTTAAAAACATTTTATCAACCAGCTTCTTGAAGTCTAAACCAGGGATGCCTTTTAAACAGAATCGGACAAGTTATTGACGTCTTTTTATTCCTTTTTCTGTCCAAGGCATGAATTTCAACCCTTTTTATTTTAATTCAATCTTAGTACAAATAACAAATAAATACGTTCGGGCAATTCTATTTTTGTCAACAGAAATAATGTTGAACAATTAAACACACCTTCAGATTTAAGGTTACGAAAAACATTAACGCTAATCTTTTTTCATGTAGTGTATATTTGTAATTTATCTGTCAGTCAAGGTCAATATATCACCCTCGAAACACATATAATGTCATTTATAAAGTGGATGCAAAGAGAGTTGCGTTTTGCTTTATTTTGTGTTTTTGTTCCCGTCCTTCAGAAGACACGTTTCACACCCTCCTGCACTCCTACACCCCATCAAGGTCCCTGCTTTCAGCAAACCAGCGGCGTCTTGTATTACTTTCTCATAAGAACAGTAAATCCCGTTCCCGCTCATTCTGCTTCAAAGCTTCTTCCTGGTGAAACATTCTTCCAAACTCTGTCCGCTCAACCACATCTCTCACAACATTCAAAAAACTACATAAACCCATTTCTTCTATGAATACCTGACAGACAAATGAAAAAAAAAAAAAACCTTTCTCTCAACAAGTAGTGGTCTAGCTTTAGTTGAAACCAGTTTCTTTGTATTGGCGCCTAATTTATTATGGCTGCTGTATGACATATCGCTTGTTGCTCCCTAACTCTTTATAAGTCGCTTTGGATAAAAGCGTCTGCTAAATGACTAAATGTGAATGTAAATGAGACGTTAAACCGAGGTCCTGACTCCCTGTGGTCATTAAAGATCCCATGGCACTTCTCTTAAAAAGTAGGGGTGTAACCACGGTGGATGCTGCACACTGGTGTTGGGTGAGGAGTGTACCCTTCATATAATTCTCAACTACAGCAATAAAAAAATAAAGCACTATATAAAATGCCTCATTCATTCATGCATTCATTTTATTTCAATGTATGTTGAATGTTTAATTTGGGCTGTAAATCGCGATTAATCGCATCCAGAATAAATGTTTGCGTTGGCATAATAAATGTCTGTGTACTGTGCATATTCATTTTGTATTTATAAAAACATACACATACATGCATATATTTAAAAATTATATAAAAATGTATTTACATATAAAAATGTACATACTATTTAAATTATTGGTAAATATTAATAAACACATGTAAATATTTCCTAAATATGTATGTGTTTATAAATACATAAATGGATATGCACAGTACACAGACATTTGTTATGTCAACGCAAACGATGCGATTAATCACAATTAAAGACCAAAGATTAAAATTCTGTCAACATTTTCAAACTTTCGAGTTGTTCCAGATATGCTTGTAACCAAAAGTTCTGGGGCACTTTTGACTACCAATGTTAGTTTTCATACTATGGTAGTCAATGGGCTCCATCACCTGTTTGGTTACAAGCATTCGTCCAAACGTCTTTCTCTGTATTCAACCAAACAAATCAATTTATACAGATTTGGAACAACTGGAGGGTGAGTAATTCATGACAGAATTTTCATTTTGGGGTGAACTGTCCGTTTAAACATTTGACAGCCCTGGTTTTAATAAGCTATTTTACTCCAAACTGTATTACTTCAACTCCTCAGAACAGTTCATACATGCTGGAATTTCCGTTAGGCCTTTCCTGGAAATGAATGCTTCTTCCTTTCTGCCTCTTTATCAGATAAAATAAAATTCCCGGTTAACCATGAACACACTCACCAGGATCCGCTTGCAGGATGAATATTCCCCGAGAGCCACAGCGATGTAGAGGAAGATGACAGCGTAGCTTATCATGAATATGGGGATATCCTCCGACGTGGTTCTGTTTATCTCATCCTCCAGAGATCTCTGCAGAGCGTCACACTGTTAGATTTTTTCATTTTCTAATAATCAACACAATCAACACAATCAACAAAATCCACACCTCACCTCAGCCATGTAGGCAAATGTGAAATTAGTTTTCGGGTCTCTCTGATATTCCTGCACGATATCGAGGAATCTGCTTTCCCATTGTTGCACCACCTTAAATTTTACGTCCGATCGTGGATAGTTGTTTAAGGAGACGGTGAGTATCAGAGCCTCAGCAGTGGTGAACTCTTCATCTGAAAATAAAACAGAGAGACACAGTGAGCTCAGTTAAACTTGAAGACAAAGTTGAGATGATAGCGGACGGTTTTTGTTTCATACTTTCATATCCTCCAACAGCAAGAAAGGGGAAGACCGGACCTCCGTAGTCCGCCATACAACTCAAACCAAGGGCTGTGATGTCCTTAAACGATAATGGAGAGCTGTGGGCAAATACAGAAGATACATTATACATGAAGATTAACACTGACATCGAAAAAACTATGCAAAGAAATCTATTGCGTATGCAGTAATGTTGCTTACTTCACACAATAGATAAAGTGGTCTCTCCAATCCACCTGCTTGGTCACACCAAGCTCTGTCATGTTAGCTTCCTCATTCAGATTTTCAATACTGTTTTGAAAGTACTGCGGCAGACTGTTGACGGCGCAGTCGGTTAAAGAAGGGTCATCTGGATTGAGCGGGGCGTAGCAAATATCCTTAAGGCTGGCGGTGCGGTTCAATTCATCTGACCAGAATTCAATAGCCTGGATTTTATTTTGAAGCTCCAACAGCTCAGTGATCAAATCTGTGGTTTAGAAAAACACATGTTATAATATGCCCGCAAACTATGATGATGTGGTTACATATCTAATCTCTACGTGATCACCTTTAGAGATGATACCGCTGAAGTTCTGCTTGCCGAAAAGTAAGGAGTCATAAAAGTGGCTGGGCCGGTCCGGAGCGGTCAGGATCACCTGATTGGTGCGGAAAAACGGATCAAAATGCGCATCGTGAAAGTCCTTCTCGCGCCTGGCGCGGCTGTTGGGAGCCGACCAGAGCTGGACAGGATCTGTGGTGAGCTCTATGTTTAATATTCCCACCGCGAATGCCAACACAACCACAAGGCATACCAGGAGCACCTTCAGAGGATGGCGAGCCATTATGGTTCCCCACATCTGGAAGAGCGAACCTAAAAATTCCTGAGTGGCCAGACTAGCTTTGTCCGAACAGCTCACATCTTTGGGACTGATCTTCTGGTTAATGTCATTTTGATTTTTGTCTTTGCTCTTCAACTTATTTTGTTGGGTGCAGCACTTGAAGGCCAAGAAACAAACGAACAGCAGAAAGATGATGGAGAAGACAATGATGCAGATGACCAGAACTCCGTCGAGCTTACCAATCATAAACGGTTCTGGTAAAGGGGCAAGCTCTGGTACCGCCGGGCAGGATTGCACGCAGTCCTGACACGAGCAGGGTTCTTCGCCTGTGGGTGTGGTTTCGTTACAATTCAACGCTGGTCCTGTGAACAAAGTCGCGCCTGGTGGAAGCACGTCGGTGTGACCTTCTGACAAGAGCCAGAAATCAATATCCAAGGGAGCTAGTCCATTGCTAGAGTCACCTTGGAAATCATACCAGCGTTGTGGCGTACACAGCGAAGACCCGTAGCGACCACACATGGTGGCGATTGCAAACCCTCCGGTGGCTGGGATTCGTACGTTCTTGCAGGACCCAAAAGCGACATCGGAGAAGTTGGTGGAGATGTAAGCCTCGTAACCGACCACAGCTTCCTTATCCATGCCGTCGGATTGTGTGATGTTGGCCGTTTTGGTGATTTTTAACAGCTGGCTTTGATTTGGACTGCAGGTGGTGGCGCAGTGCATATGTGCAAAGTTGTCTGCGCAGGATGGGCAGCGGATCAGCACAGCTTTGGACAGCACCAGGCTGCTTCTCAGAGCAATGAGCTGATTGATGGAGCAGCATCCGAGGGTCTCACCCTCACCTTTGGCCAACATTGGGCACACGCTTTGAAAAGTTTTGTAGTGTTCTCCCGTCACATTCACTGCTTTTCTGTAGTCCTTACAGGGAACTCTCGGGGGAATGAGAGACCCCTCCACTGCAGGGTTTAAACCACAGTCCTCGTAAAACGCACAGTAGCCAGGTTCATGCTGAGCACCGGTGAGGACCTGCAATTGACAGAGATCTATGACATCACTGCTCATCTGTTATTTTTGCTTGGGTATACGTGGCTATATGTGACTCTTCCTGTCATTTAATGTTTTCCACATAAAATCATCCTATGTAATGTAAATAAAATTTTGTTAAAATATAACCTTAATATTTCTTATATTGACTGACCTAGGCCCTGTCAAAGACTGAAACTGATGTTTAGGAAGCAAACTTGATATTTTTTGTCCAATATAATGACATGGGTCAATATAAATGAAACATTTAATACAGTAAATCTATCATATAATATCATTTATAATTCTCAAAGCTGAATTAGATTTAAAACTGAAGGCTTTGTCATTGCATCTTTGTAAAACCAGAAAGTCAAATTTTAGATTTTTCCATTTCTAAAAATTACAAATAAAATAAATCTGAGGTCATCAGGTCGTATTTGTAAAGGTATTTTTAAAAACGCTTGAATGTAAAACTGTTCTTAAGAACAAAGTACTGGTCCGATCTGGGAAATTTTTCATTAAATTCATTTCACTATACAAGAATATACAATGAGATTTACAAATATTGCTCGTGTCTGTAAAATCCAACAAAAGTCCTACCGTACACATTTTTGTGCGTAATTATTTTTGGATAATGCTGACTATTTTTCAGCAAGGAACTCACCAACGGTCTACCCTTTTAGTTATCCACACACTTCTTTTTAACAAAATCTTCTTAACGACCAACTTTTAATACATATTACAGTTCTGCCAACCTCAATCATTTATACATTAGATGTAATTACGAGCCTTATTTTATTTATTTGCATATTAAATGTCTATTGGCTTTTTTTTTAATGCCGATTATTAAATTTCTTTTAAATGTTTTTTTGATCAATCCCTATCCATAAAAAACTAACAACTACTGTTGAAATCTTTCAATTTGGTTTTTCAACATAGAAACAGCTTCTGTCACCTCACTGGCTTCTATATAGACTAAAAGACAAAGTATAAGCTATATAAATTGTAGACAATATGTCAAGTTAGGACTTACGGTGCAGATAGCAAGTGTAAACAATATAATGGACCATTTCCAGTTCTGTGTTTGAAAAGGCATTTCTCTTTATAAGTCTCCGACTTCCGTGTTTTCGGAGTGTTAGTTCCAGCTGGAGAGAGGAAGAGAAGAAAGAGAGGAGATTCAGGTATCAGACAGACACCTGTTCTATGCTTACAGTGTAAAGCAGATAGTTAACAGGAAATGAAAGCCCTTCTCACCCTCATTGGGTGAACATGTGTGATACTGATGATGAACGGGCTCTTATCTGGCCTGATGTGTTCACCACCAACCAGAATGGACAAAAGCCAATCGGGCTCAGAGATCATTAACTAGATGGGTAGACCCAACTTAAGGTGTTTGTTACGTTAGTTAGAAGAAATTTTACACACCCACCCACCTGGCTCTTAATCCTTTTTTAAGTGATTGAAAGAAACATAAATATAACATCAACTTTTTTATCAACACTACTTTTTTTCTCTAAACTTTACTTGTACAGCATGCAATCTGCCCCAAGTGCAACATTGCTGCATGACAAAAGCACAATCAATACAAATGTCCTCTTATTGTTTTTATCTTTATTCTTTGCAGATCTCTTTACTTTTTTTTTACCCGTTATTAGTAGCAAAACTTCTGAAAAAGATTCACTAACATACAGAAACACTTGGGGCGAACATACAGATTTATGACGCGAGGAAGGGCAACCTTCACTGTAACCTATTCTAAAATTTCAACAGACGAGTGATTCTCTTGTATCATACAGTACATAACATTTTATGACTGTGTTGTTCTTTTCTTTTCAAATTTGAGACGTAAGCTCATTTGCAAGAAAGCTTGTCTATTTCTTGTCTTTTCATGTCAATAAGCAGTATTATTTACAGTTGGTTCTCTTTCAAAAATTATTACAAAGCACTCTGAAACACTGTTATTGCAAAATTAACCTATTACGGGTGATTTAAGACCTTTTAGGAATATAAACATTTCATGAGTCTATATGCAGTATATAAATATTATATTTATGATAATTGCATAAAATATTTAGGTTTCTATTACAATCAGAATCAAATGTGCAAGTTGTAACAAGTGCTTGTTCACCCAAAAATGAAAAAGCTTTCTTTATTTACTCCCCCTCATGTCATTCAAAATCCGTATTACTTTCTTTCTTCTGTAGAACACAAAAAATACATTTTGAACACTGACCCCCATTGACATCCATTGTATGTACACAAAACCACTGAGACATTTCTCAAAGTATCTTCTTTTGTGTTCATGGCAATTTTTTTGTTTTGTGATCACAAACTTTAGTTGCCATATAGATCCATGACATATACTCAATGTAGTGCAAAGGTTTAGATAGTATTTCTCCAAGATTATCTGTTAAAAACAAATGAAGTTTAGAGGTTGTTGATAAGATTAAACATGAATCAATAAGAGTATCATAATCTGATACTTATCATGTGGAATGAAAGTTAACACACTAATTATGGGATTTATTCAAAATAAACTTGATAATTTAATAGTTAACTAGTTCTAGTTTAAAATACACTTTGTACAAAATAATTTCTTCTTCGATGTCATATAAGAACCTTTCTTTACTAATTTGTCCCATAAAGAACCTTTAACATTCAAATAATCTTTCTGTTTCACAAAAGGTTCTTTGTGGCGAAAAATGGTTCTTCAGATTATGAAAATGTAAGAAAGAGATGGTTCTTTAAAGAACCTTTGCTGGTTCTTTGTGGAACAAAGAATGGATCTTCAAAATGAGGTAAGTCCGTTTAACAACAAATATATTTTATCGTGCATTCCAATTAATATCAACTTCAGTCAGTTTTTTTTTATTTAAGCCAGTATAACTAAAATATACAGCTAACTAACACAATAAAATCATGATAATATATTTTGGAACTGAACTCTTCACATTTAAGGCTGTAAAACTATATATCACCTGCGATTTGTGTATCTATTGTACAATTGCATTCCATCAAAGAAAATAAGTTTTTGTCCTACAAATTTACATGTTACGTGTGTAGGAAAATTTTGATGTCACAAGTATATTAACTATACTTTAAATTCAATGAGGCTCAGTACACAAAAAACACTGTGGTATTTGTTAGATTTAGGGCAGATTTTGTGTAATTTGTGTGAACGCTCTTGTGCAGATGTTTCTTTTTATGCAAAGCAAGATTATATTTTGTTAAAAGTATATTTCTTTTGCTAACAGAACCCAAAGTTTAAACAACTGGTTAAGTATGGATTGGAATCTAAGAAATTTTGATAAAAAGAGAGATTTTTTCAAGTTAATGTGCCAAATCTTTAAAAAAATTATTTACAAACGTTATCAGCATGAGATTTGAACAGACTTGTGATTTGGGCGCAATTGTCTTTCTGGACTGTTTAGGAACGAGCATTTACGCATTTAAAATATTTGAAGAATTGTATGCCTTCCAGTGTGCTTGTGCTTATAGTATTAGCTGGAGTAATTTTGTGTCTTGATAAAGTCTCAGGGCTCTATTTAATTTAAGAATCTAAACTCTGGATTATAGTTTAATTTGAATTTAGTTATTTGTTTTTTATTTTTCCAAATCTGAAGATTTATAAACATGTCTTCTTGTACAGTATATTCGTGACTACTGTAAGCGGTGTAATCCCATAGCTACACTTGTAAATGATTAAATGATTTGCCCTTGAGAATTTATTAGGAATAGTGTTATCAGTGTCCCATACATGACTGATAATGCAGACACTCAGGGCAGAGTTTCCTTTTAGGACAGAGGACCTGTCGCAATAGCAACACAAAACACATAAACTGTTTACATTCCGAGAACGTTATGAATGAGGCCATATCATCATAGTTGTTTCATAAGCCCCCTGAACTAAATTGTCAGGAATAAACACATATCATTTTTCATTTTATAAACATTTTCCAGAGATGAAATTCACTTCTGACTCACCATTCTCTTCGCAAAATTCAAACACACACATCCACATTTCTCTCCAATACTATTGTTATTTACAAAGCAAATCACCTCTTTTTGTAACTTTATCAAATTGCACATTTGAGAAATATAAGCTTGGCACATGCTCAATCATACAGGGGATTTTCCTATCTTGGTCTGAAGAAGAAAGTTATACTTACCCTGCAGTAGAATTACATTTCAGTCAAATTGTCCCAGTTAATTTATGAAAGTGGTTTTCCATTTGTCTGTCATTTTTACCTCGGGGAGTGAATGTCTTTTTTATAACAGACCACATAGCTGAATTGATGTTCAAAACTCTGATGCACCATGAACAGAGAGCAGAGTTCTGGTCAGACATTAATGACTGGAATTAAGCAACTTTTATTTAAGGTGTGGTACCACAGTGATTATGGGTCACGTAAGGGAGTGTCAGCATATGTTTTACTGACAAACTTGGTATATTGTATACCAAGTTTGGTATACAAATATTGTAACTGACAAACCAGTTACAATATTTGGTATTAAATGCTAAACTTAAATCACATGTCAGCAGTTTGAGTGCAGCTATGACACGTCAGAGGGGATCTGGCCCTCCCGGTTGAGCCTGGTTTCTCCCGAGGTTTTTTTCTCCATTAATCAATCATTGGAGTTTGGGTTCCTCGCCACAGCAGGGCAGTGTTGGCCTGCTCACCGGGAGACTGCATTTATTTATTTATTTAGAAATTATATATTATTTATTAGTATGATCTTACTCGTTGTATAAATACAATGCACTGTGCTGTGTTTTACCTTTTCTGTTTTTCCTGTTTGCCCTGTAAAGCTGCTTTGAAACAATACACATTGTGAAAAGCGCTATATAAATAAGCTTGAATTGAATTGAACAAACTGTTTGTTTTTGGTCTAGGTCGGACCTGCTGTACAGTACTCCCATCAGTCTGATCAATCTGGGGATGTGTCTCTGTAAAGAATATTGCTGTTTGTGATTATACTAATGATGATCCATATGTGGGATGCTCATGGAATACATAGAATTCACCGTGTTGTTTCCACAGTAGCCCTTAACGTTTCCTAAATACACTATCTCCTTTGGCAAAGAAGCGAAAACATGAAACGAAAATGTAAACATCTTAGTCCTGTTTCAGCCACTTGTATGCTTTGGAAGGGAGGGGAGGAGTGAGCCAGTGGTTGCATTTCGCAACCTTTACACACAGGACCTTTAATTTTGAAGTGAACTGTCACTTTAATACTTATGTGGGGATTACACTATTTACAAATGTCCACATGCAGATGACATTGCATTGGGGACAGGTTATATTTACATAGGCTATGTGGCATACACAATCATACTCTGTTTAATATTTTACAGTAGATTGCTATCTTTCTAGAATGTGCATAATACAGTAAGTCCTGACTCAAAGTCTAAAGACTCAAAGTTAGAAGAATTAAGTATAAGGATGGAACGAGAAGGGATTATTGTTGAGAAATCACATATTTTGTCTTTTATATGCTGTAAAAGGCATCCTATTGACTTTTGAAATGCCTATAGGCTTGAAATATTCTAAAAGATTAATATTTTAAACTATCTTGAATGCAAGGGTAACCCTTAAGATTAGGGGTATATAATAACTAAAGTTTTTTATTTTTATGTGTAGTAAAACCTAACTAACCATTTTCAAATCACTATGGTCTAACCACAATAACCATACACCCTTATTCATAAAGGTGCTTAAAAGGTTCTTCACAGCGATGTCATAGAAGAACCAATTTTGGTTCCACAAAGAACCTTTCAGTCAAAGGTTCTTTCAAGAACCATGTCTTTTTTACCTTTTTATATGCTAATCTAAAGAAAATAGCATTTTGTGAACAGAAAGGTTCTCCGGAAGTTAAACCGTATATAAAAGTGTGTGTTTAAGTGGATGTAGGTGTTTATATGGTAGCGTTAGCTTGAGCGCATACGTGTCAACTTATGGTTTTGGTACATGGAAATTTCAAAACTTTCCGATGTCCTCATGAGCATATATTTTCATTTTCATCACACCTACGTAGTTTTTGCAAGTCATAAATGAGGCAAAAGGGTCTGCAGTTGTGGCAGCAGTGTGCAAGAACTCTGCACAGAGCTGGGCCGGAGTGTTGCTGGGTTAACCACTGAGAAGGTTTAACTCTATATTGTGTTTTGAAAGCATATCTCTTCATACCTGCATGCACTCACTCGACTGCTTACACAGCAGTATTTGGCATAACCTCTATCTCTCGATAAGTTCCTGTGTGAAGACATTGAGGCTTTCAGCAGAGAAAATGAATGAGACAAAAAAGTACACTAAACGTTAGTAAAGTTTAGAAAAGATTAAATAGGGATATGATAATTCATTTATTCAGCTTTTACATTTATTTATTTGGCTTCAATATACAATAAAGTAGGTGTCAGAAAACTTAATCCAATTAATTTGTCCAATCTATTGTCTAAATTATATAAATGTTGTATATAAATAAAAAAACATGCAAAAAGGCATTTTTCACAATGGGGCTGCATGCATACACCGAAAGGGCAACTTTTTAACATTTTTGTCTCATTTTTCATTCTTTGTGATTTTTCACATATGCCGTTCATTCATTTAAGATCATGTTTAATAATGAAGCAAATTTACACATCATGAGGGGACAACATGAAAGCATTTGTTTTTGTTTGTTTGTTTTAAATATATACATGTCTTTTTTTAAAGACCATAGTTAAGTGTCATCTAAAAGTAAAATGGGCTTTGCATTCATTTTGTGCTTTTTCTTGATTCTGGATTCATGGTCCAGTGTGAGGTCCTGTCTGCAGTGTGATCAAGTAGTTCGTTACATACATGAAGATTTCCTTTCATCTGTACCCATGACTGTCAGTGATCAGATGGAACTGAAGGAAATCATTGAACACGCTTACATCAACTATCGAGAGACCAGCAGATCGTTTCGGGGAGTCATAGGTAAAGTTATATGAAGTGTTACATAGTGCTATTGTTATCTGTACAGTCCTGCTTATCTCTTACAAGTTTTCAAATGTAAGGAGAATTCAGATAAACCTGATTATATATCAAGGACCCTCCAAAAACTTTGGCCTTGATTTATAGTTGTTACTTTATTACAGTATTTATGACATTCAAGGAGGGGGAGTAACGGAACAAACGTACGTTTTTGGCGTTGCGTAATACGAAATATGCGTTAAAGTGTCTGTCCGTAAGAATGGCCTCTTTGTCGCCATCACTGTTTGTAATTGATACTGCAGGTGGTGTGCGGAGGTATTTCCTTTACGTGAGTTGTGATTCGGCACTAATCAACTGCGCGGATTCGTCAGATGCATAGTTGCCAAGTCCGCTTATAATCCGCGACTTTGGGCTTGTTTTTTTATCAAGTCGCGTTAAAAATTCATAAATTGCGGGTTGCGTTTTTTTGGGCTTTTTTAAAAAATATTTGTTGCTTGTTAGGAAAATTGACAAGCAACTTCGTTTCTTTAAATGTATGGTCACCGTTTTACTCGCACGCATTCATTGACACTTTCACATTACAGCTAATTGCCAATAAATGAAGTAATATAAATTCTGTAACGTATTTCGTCAAAACTTTCAGCCCTCTCCTCCCCCTTTCCCCTCATTGGAGAAAAATCTAATTCAAAGTGCAGGCGCGTGACGTTGTAATCCACGCGATGACATTTAGATGGACATAAATAAAACATGTAAATTTGAGAAAACAATGGCACCAATAAAGTGGTCCAAGCATGGAAAAAAGTACAACAAAGCCCTTTAATGCTCTTATCTTGTTCTTCTTTTCCATCTCTCAACCCTATTCTTCTAACAGGTCATCGAAGATGAGTGGTTATAGTGTGCCCTCACGTTTTGTTGCCGTTTGCTGATTTTTGCTAAATATCTTCTGCTCTTCATTTTAAAATTAAACGAGAATTTCCAGTTTAAATATTGCAGGCGCTTTTATTGTAAAAATTAGTTAATGATAAATTAGAACGATGGTAAAAAAAATAATCAAATTATATTGGGCTTGTTTTTAAAGCTGAGGTTGCGTATTTGTCTCGCGAGAGTTGGCAACTGTGGTCAGATGATCAAAATCGTATGTCACGTGTGGCCTTTGACAAGAGCACATGTGAGAACCTTCACTGTACATCAGTAGCGCATAATAAACATAACAGTTAACGTGGCAGATGATATAACACGAAACAAATAAGAACATAAACAGACCCAAATTACGCATAACCGCAGTTTTGGCCGGGAGTCTCCTGTTTTGTTATTTCTCATGGAAACTCCAGTAACGCGAACCAGACAGAAGATCCACGAACACGACGGCGGGTCTTCTTAAATGTTAACAGGCACGGTCATATATCATTCTACACCATACAACTATATATACATAAACTACACATCAAACCTTTCCATCATGTAGCCTTTGTAGAAAGTCAAGATGACTCCAAAGAATACAACACATGAGGGTTCGTCTGTCTATTCATTTTCAGACGTTTTAAACGAATCAAAGTTGTTATGAGACATGCTTTATCATTTGGCATCGTACATACACCTACAAATAACATATTTCATCAAATAATCAACATGTGATACGTTATCAGTGGTATCTTCACTTTTTAGATAATAACGCTGCCTTCGTTATTATCACGCACGAGCTTAATAGTGAGGTAATTTTCTCCTATAACGTGTTACGCCGCAGTTTGTTGAAGCACATCATTCTGCGTCCGCGATGCGCATGGTGTCGGCAGTTGTGCAATAAAATGAAATAGTTATTTCCCCCGTTTATTTGTTGTATTACCCTACATAGAGGCTGCACTGCACTTATATCATTTATAGATGTATCGGATAGTGGCGTGTGGCCTGTTGCAACACTCCCTTAGTTCTAGTAGTGACTATAACAAATTGAATTACACATAACACTTTGAGCATGTACTGTGATCTGTAATGGAGTGCATTTTAAAATGGAGTGTTAAGTTACCTCTGCTATTTATTTACTAGTTTTCTATGATAATTATTGTTAAACATTCCATTTATTTCTCTTGCCTTGTGTGTTCAGTATGACCCTTAAAGCGTTACATGTACAGACCTATGCTTAAATGCTTGAAATAGTTTTATAGACAAGTATTTTGGTTCTCATGCAAGAACTTCTTTACAAACGTTAAATGCGAATAGACAAACAGTCAAATTTATATGGCTTAAATGTGTATTTTGCTTTGTAGACCCTACAACACTATATCGTGCCCGAACAGAATACCAGAGTGAGTTCAAGAGGCACTGGAAAGAGCACAGAACAGGTGAGAGCTTGTGACTGCTGGTAATTCATGTAACATTCCCCCACAGCTAAGTCATTCATTGTCAACTAGTCTTTTCATGTCTAGCGTCAGTTTTCTGAATTAAACAATAAAAGATGGCTTACTTTTCCCAGGCCTATTAAACGGGTTATAACAGATGATTTTGTTTTTCAATAGGTTCTCTTCAGTGGATTATGATTAATATAGTGGAGAAAGGAAGGAGAATTCTGCAAAAACATTTGGAGCTATTTGTCACCCAAGGTGAGATGTGTGGCATAATTGTTTTTAACATTTTTGTGTCAAAGCTGCTAATTCTCACAGTTGTTTTTTATCTTGCGAAGGTCTGTGTCCCAATAAATGTGGTAAGTACAAGTGTTTTGATTTCTATTTCTGCAACTAAAGAGAACAAAAAATATATTTATCAAATCAAACATCTTATATTTTTTTCCACCACATTTTGCCTTTTGCATTTATATTCATATAAATATAACCATGAACATTCAAAACATATATATGGGCTTGTCAAAACAAGTGTTTATGGCAGGTATCATTGTACAAGTGTTTTTAAACAATTATCATTGTACTTTTTTGTATCTCAGTTGTATCATATTGTATAATTGTGTATTAGTCCGTATTAAGTGTATTAATTAAAATGTATTATTTCTCTTAATATGAGCCTGTTATGTTATTGTTCAAACGCATAGAAAGTTAATGATTGTTTACTACTATTGTATGTGTCATTGATCAAGCGTTTTCGAGTATGTTAGTGGGATGATGCATGTGTTTTGTATTGCTCATTCAGTGTGTAGGGTATATGGATTGTTGCTTGGGTGTGTGTCTGGGTGAATGCTTGTTTGTTACAGGGCTGTTCTATCAGAGAGTGATGAATTGCACTTCCTGTCAGTATGGGCTTTTTACATGTCTATCCGCCACACCCCCAATAGACTGTGGAGGTGAGACAAACACCCACATATTCACACACCAGAACAATTTCAGCAACACCTGACTGTATAAACATATATTTAATCACACTCTTATATATTTTCCCTGCACTCTGTTTTGCTCTCTTCTATCAGAACATCATCTTGAGGCAGATGAAGGAGTGGGGGTGGTGTTGGACTGTTTTCTGCCTTGGCACACACTGGTCGTTGGACAGACTGAGTATTATTACTCCTGGCTCCCTGCAAAGAATGTACATGTGCACACAGACACAAACACATTTCAGTTATTACTGGTTTCACAGAACATTGAATTTTATTTGATTTTAGTTTGTATATAAATATAAACTATATGAAGAGTTAATTTACAAAAACAGGTAACTTCATTTTATTAATAATCATAAATCATGTTTTTTATTGTGCATTCGAACGCACAATAAAAAACATGATTTTACAAAAAAATTTTGAAACATCATATCTTCATATTTTGTGTTTTTTATAAATTTTATATATCATTATCTTATAGTCACTCTTTACAATATGCTTGTCACCGGGTTTTGCGAATATCTAACAAAATAGGATTAAAAATGCTCGCCAACTTTGACAGTAATCATTTAAAAAGCAAATTAACTCTTCATATATAGTATAAAGTATTATACTGGAATATACTAATGTATCGTATATTTTATACTATTTTGAAAACAATTGAGATATTGGGTATTATAAATAAATAATTGTTAGCTTTTCAGCCACTCGAAACCAATTTCATTCTTCATGAAAAATCATCTCCTTTATATATAGCAATAGGCAGGCAAAAGTTATTTTATTAAAAAAATAGTTAAGCCAAAACCTGCTGTGTTTGACTTTTCTAAAAACTCTAGTTTAACCTGAATATCCATTTCAAGATTAATCTGATGAATTCATACAAAATTTTCATTCTTTTAGGCCGGTAAAATATTGCTCTGATTAAATTATAAATGCATTTACAGTATATTTAAATTATTCTTACCCTAGCCTATGATTCATAAGATACTTGTTATGTACCAAGTGTACTACTTTTCCCAAAGTACAGCTTGATGTAGATTGATCTACATGTTCCTTTGCAAACTATAGTTTTTAAATTTGCTTCACTGCACTGCCAGCAATTACAGAGCAGATTAGAGTGATTTCAAGGAGTAAATTAATATACTAACATGCATGCTGTTGTTTATACATTGCAAGCTGTCGCATAAGGGGGAGTATGAAGAGCTGGTGGTGACAGAGGACTCTAAAATCGTACTCAATCAGCTAAGGGTCAACGAGCAAGGCGTGTACCGCTGCCTCCTACAGGATCAAAAGAAAACTACACTTTCTCGCATTTATTTTTACCTGAAAGGTAAGCAGTGTTCATATGTAAATCATCTGTAAACTGACTAGTTTTAAATTGACCTTCCTTTCTGTTTTTTAGTTAATCCACTACCATCCACAACCCCTAGGCTGATGGTGACATTGCCTCCTCTGCCTGTGGGTTATGACCTCACCCCTCCCAGCCTGCATAGGAACTCGGTGCTCATCATGGTGATTTTACTGACTGTACTCAGCATCACCGGCAGCCTGGTCATCATAATGCACCTCGGGTATGACAGATCAGATTGTTAGACTGATAGATCAATGTTGGCTTCTTATAACAAATCCGTGTTTGATTTAAGAATAATTTTAATTGTTGATAAGAAAGCATCAAGAAAGCATAATTTGAAAGCATAAACATGCTTTCAAAATATTTTAAATGAAGATCTTAAAGTCAAAACGTCTGTACAGACTGCACAATTCCTTAATGGAAAGACTGGCAGAGGGCCCGTGAGTAATAAAATGAAATTTATTGAACAGAGCATTTCTGAGAAGCGGGTTTCACTGTAAGGGACTCATGGATTTTCCATGTTAACTGCCGAGCATGCTATAAACCGTGCTAATTCAATTCATTACTGCGACGGCACACGGATCACAGAATCCTAGAATGAGAAAATATAGAGTATTTAAAAGTTTTCATGTAAGCGAGAAATTAGATTTGGCATAGTGACTCATGAGCAGTGGCGGCTGCTGATCTTTTAAAGAGGGGAAGCTCATTTTCGGCCTAAATCATAAAAATTGTCCATTTATTTATATGTAAATTCTGCCCTACGTTCCTTTTCAAGAAAATGCTCTGTAACCCTGTCGTACCAACTAGGCGTCTTTTCCAGTGACTTGACCAGTGTCCTCTCAATGGCCAGCAGAGCTAGGCTGCTTAAACGGCCTTGGCCCATTGTGTTACGGGTGTAGGACTTGAGCCGCTTTAAACAGGAGAAGCTCCTTTCTACACCTGCAGATGTAGCTCCAATTGTTGCCACTAATGAGAACAGTTTGTAAAGCTGAGGCATTGCACTGTCCAACTCCATGTCTTTAAGGAACACCAAGTAATCACACAGCTTTCCCCTGTTACTCTGCAAGTCCTGATCTGAATACAGGACTTGAAGTTCAGACCTCAGTCTCCCTGAATCAAAGTGATGGACATAACTTTTCAGGACACTTTGGAAGGCCTCCTCTGGAAATGCTTGTCTCATGTCATCAAATTTCCCTGGATTGACTAATTCTAAGAAAAGCTCACTTTCCAAATTTGAAAAACGTCGAGGAATCTGCTCCAAGATGTTATCAAGGATGGCCATGTACAGATTTCTGTAGCGCTCTTGGGGATCCTGCAATTGGGTCAGACGGCGCTTTCTCATGGGCTAATCTCTTGGGTCTGATGTGAGATCTGCTGCTTTGGCATAAACAGCTTGGAAAGCCCCCTCTGACCTCTTCTCTTTGACAAATGCAAGAAGAGACTCAATTCTTTTCTTGCAGTAAAGAACATCCATCGCTCTCTGCTGGACAATATCAAAGACCACATCAGTATCAGAGAAGATTTGTTCATATGTGTACAACATGAACACAAACTCAAAATCCTCCAGTTTCCTCACGAAGCCTTTGGCACAATCCAGTGTATCATCATCCATTGTCGTATCTGCAATGATGTTATCAAATGTCTGCAGCAGGCCATCATAATTGTTTGCCACAGTGCTCACTATCCGTGATGTGAAATTCCATCGAGTAGGACCGTTTCTGGGCAACCTTGAGCAGCCTGCAGACTCCAGAAAAGACGTCCTCTTTGTGGATTTTGAGAAAAATGTGGCAAACCCAGAGAGTGATGCAAAAAAAATTCTGCACTCAGGCAAGCATTTGGCCCCCTGTGACAGCACCAGATTCAGTCTGTGTGCATAGCAATGCACAAACATTGCACTGGGGGCTATTGCTTTCACTTTGGCCTGCAGACCATTGAGAGCTGAAGCCATGACAGCAGCCCCATCATAGGTCTGTGCCACAAGCTTATCCTTAAAATTGTAGCCCTGCATGTTCTCATTTAAAACATCAAAAAATCCAATGAAGCGCTCCTGAATTTTACCTGGACTATCCACATAGCGAACAATGACAGAGAGTTGGGCACGGCAGGATATGTCAGTGGTTTCATCCACCTGCCATCCAAAAAAGGGAGCATCCTGAATTTCATCTCTGATCTGATCAGAAATGGTGGCTGCAAGAGCAGAGATCAAGTCATTTTGAATAGTGTGTGACATACCAGAAAACACAGTTGAGGACTCGAATTGTGTGGACAGGACAGAGTCATATTTAGCTAATGTTTCTGTGAACTCTCTGTAATTCCCCTTGTTGGATGATTCACTACTCTCATCATGTGCCCTAAATGACAGCTCCTGCCGGCCAAGCAAGGACGTCACATCAATAAGGCGGTTTAGGAAGGCCCTGTTTTGTTTAACAGTTTCATTATGTTTAGCCACTTGAATGCGAGCACCTTCATTGATTGCATGCTCAGCCCTGATCCTGCCCATGCAACTTAATCTTGCACATGCACTCACATGTTCATTGCTATTTTCATGCCTTTTATATGCCCTGTCAAAGTTTGACAGATCTCCAAACCCCAATTATGACCAAACAACACATCCATGAGATGGTTTCATCAAGAGACATGGCCAGCAGTACATTTTCTTTTTCACAGCACTTCCAGTCAGCCAGCTAACTTTGTCATACCAGGAGAGCTGAAAAGACCTGTTACTTTTCCCTATCTTTTGCACTAAATCAATCTTAGGTGTTGATCCGCCCTGCTGTTTAATTCTAAGTTTCTCCTCGTAAGGAAGACTTTCTAATGGCTTTGCCAAAATCAGGTCGACAATATTAGCACTGTGTGCCATCGTGTGCAGTTTGCTAGCTGGCTAGTTCAGACTATATGAATTAATGAACAAACGATCTAATATATATATATATATATATTTAACTCAACGGGAGGAAATGTGGGAATTATGTTAAACTGAAACATTGAATGTGGTGTGAAATTGTGTGAAATATACGATGAAGGTTGCAGCAGTTTGTCTTTCGACTACACATGCAAAATCCGCGATGGGACTTAGTTGGAAATGGAGACACAGAGTGATACGCGTCATAATCTGAAGACCACGCCCACGCCCACACCAACCGTCTCTTTGCTTTGCGAGAAGCTGCCGCCTCCTTGTCATTTATTTATAACAAAAAAAAAAAATGTCTAAAAGCTGATATGTGACAATGTGTATAGCAAACAAGCTAAAAAAAAACAAGAAATACGTTTTTATAAGCTGTCGACCCCAAAAAACGAGCGTTTTAGGACATAAAAGTGGATTAAAAAGAGATGACAGACCCTCCAATCATCACGCAGACGCTCGGAGTCCGGGCCAGCCCACTCCTCCATTCATCCCAGAGACGCTGAGCGTCCGTGGGTGGGACATAATCGCAGTATTATCCAATGACCGTCTTGTTTCTAAGCACTGAAAAAACTGTTTAAAGCAGCCCCATTGAAGTCAATGGACGCTGGGCTTCAACAGAGTAATGCACTGTACGCTACGGGAATGAATGAGAAGGAAATCGAGTCAGCCGACCTAAGTAGCTGATTCTGAACGAAATTGTTTTCGTTCGAGATGAACGTGTTTAACGCATTTTTAGTCAATAAAATGTTAACATAATAGTACATATATTTGACCATTCATTTTTTGACAATTTTAAGGTACAGTATGTAATTTAAATAAATGGTATTTGGATCTCAGACTCCTAACAGTTAAATATACTGTAGTTTATGTTTACTGTATATTACAAAAGAGCTCAAATAAAACAAAAGGAAGAGACAAGTGGCAGTGAGTGATCTGTCACAGGGTCATCAATCACTGAATGTGTCCAGAGAGACATCAAGAAGGAAACACATTCGATTCATCCATTCAGTCAATGTTTTGTGTCTTTGACAGAGTGACCATTAAGCGACAGAAGGAGAGAGACAGCAGGAGGGGAGAGAGGCAGGATGCGGACAACATTGAGCTGATGACTGTCACAGAATGATGGATGTGAACCAAAGAGGCGAATAAATGAATGACTTTAGTTATCAAAAGGATTGATGATCCTAGTGTAACTGTTTAAGTGATGGTTTTACTGAAAACTCACCTTAGTGTTCATTTTTTCACAGAACACAATTTAATCTAAAATTATATTTTCTTTTAATACACTGAAAATAAATAGAAACAAGGGCAACAAGATACAGGAAGAAATGTTTTGGGTGAACAAACTCATAAAAGAAAAATACAAAAAGATGACATAGAGCTAAAAATAACATGCTATGACATGAAGTCATGTAAGTAATAGTGAATATTCTCTTGTACAGTAGTTCACAATTCTCGTGCAGAGAATCCTCAATAGTAAACATGTTAATATTAAACACAACTGATTCAATATGATCATTTGAGTATTTCAGGAGTCAAATAAGGGGGATATCTATTCTATGGTAAAATCAATGATGCTTGACATGATACTTCTGTAATTAATTTACAGAATTAATTGCAAACAGACCTAAAATATGTAATTCAATCACTACATAAAAAAGCAAAATAGACACGTTTGATGAATGAACGACATGTGGGAGTGAATTAGAGTTAATGGTGAGGAGAGTTGAATCGTTTGGATCACAATGTTATTCTAGAATTAATATTCCCCTGCCAACTGGTTAATCCCGGGGATTATCCGCTCAGAGTCAGAGGAGTGCACAGCAAAAACTCTAAATCGTTTGTTTTCACATCAAGTTCCCCTTCAACAAATGAAAGAAGTGCCAGACTTCCTGTTCAGCATGTCATTACATCTGAACGATGATGGCACTGTTTTTCAGATCGTTCAATTGTGGTGTTGTTTGCCATGAGTATTTTTTAGGACGCACCTATTTCAGAATAGCATTGGCAATGTTATGGGGGCTTCTGGGGAAAGTCCTTTATTATAATATACAGGAAATTAACCTTTTTGAAATGACAGTACTGATTATGAGTGTCTCTGGTTTTTATGTTTTTAAATATTATATATGTGATTTTATTTTCTGTTTTATAGAGACGAGTGATGGGATGCAGCAATTGCTGCCATAGTAAAAGTCTAGATAGTTCTTCCAAAACATCTTATTATTACATCTTATTCTGTTCGCTACGTTAGCTTGTTTTATTTTATATTACTTGAATCGGCTGGTTGTTTTTTTCTCAAGAAATACAAATGTTACACTTACACAGAGTGGTATTGATTTTCACTGGTTTACTCATCAACTTCCTGTAGACAGCAACAGACGGTTCGATGAAACATAACTAGGGGACTTCCCTCAAACACAACATGCTTTTAGTAATGTTCTTTGTTTCAGGCAGGTACTATATGTGGTACTTATGAGTATTCATGTTCTTTTTCTGTGCCAATAAGTCGAAATTTAAATAACGATTTGATCCACTCAATAGTTTGTTAGTTCCATTATTTATTATTACAAAGAAAATAACAATTACATTGTATGTCTACACACCTGTATTTCAATTATAATATTATTATGTATACCAACATAGTACCAGATATTAAAAACAGTCACTAGTCTGTACTTTGACACAATCATTATCAATGCACTATTTTGTTGAAATAGTCTCAGCAGGTGTCTCTAAGAGCCCTTGACTGTTGCTTTCGCACAAAGGACCTTTTTACTGTGTTTTTCTTCACCTTCTTTACAGGAAATTGTGACGCTATATGGTTTGTAACTCAAACCTCAGCCCATTATACTACCTTTGCAACAATAACCGAGAAACACATTTGAAGTACGTTTAAAGCTGTAACAATTTTGCATGTCCTAAAAAAATCAGGCATATAACAGCTAATATATAAGGTATGGGTGTCACAATATACCAGTATTTACAATAACTGTGAAAGTAAAAGGCACAATTATCGATATCATGTTCATTCACCACCCTCTCGTAAATAATCATAAACTATTCAGAACCTTTTTGGGAAACAAAAATACAATTTGACAAATATATTCATAGCAGACTATTGTACAAATGATGCCGTGTTATACATAATTGTTTAACAAACTAGTTGCTTTCTGTGGCTAGATTTTGAAAGCGCTTGTAGGGTGTGCTATAAACAATAGGCTATACATAACTGGAACGAATAACTTAACCAGACATGTACTGTAGAGTGATAACAAATGAATTTCCATTAGTGACCTATAAAAGTGTATAAAGATTCAATTATGTTTGTATCAGTAGTAAATAAAATGCTTTCATACAGTTAGTTACAATAGAAAATGTAAACCAGTAAGTGTAAGACTTGTTAGCTGTAGAATCAGCTGGTTAGTAAGGCTCACTGCAAAATCCCAAGAACAAGAAAGTGGGACGTCCAGCCTAAAGTGCTTCAATGACTGGAAAATCCTTTAATTCAGAATTTACATACAGAATGGGTCAGGAGGAATTATTAAATGTGTTTTTCCTATTTTAGTAAGTGCACAAACTATATAAAAACGTAACAAATGTTAAGTTAAAAAACTATTGGGCCCTTTAAAACCCACAAGGACTTGCAAGAACTGGAAAATGAAAGCCGTAGGAAGTATGTGGCAATGTGAAGATGAAGCTTCAAGTGTGGGAAGGAAGAGTAACCGCAGTTGTGGGTGAAATTGTCAAGGAAAAATATGGGGGAGAAGGAAAACTCAAACGCGAGGGAGTGAATGAGAGGACAAAGCGAGCTGAACTCGCAGCTGCTCTTGACACACACATACACAGTGAAGAAAAGCACACAGTGGGAGGATCCGCCTCTTCTTCCTTTAACAACAGTGGGTTGGGTTTTGGTTTGTGATTTTAGGCTGAGCTGGAAGAGTATAAATTATTTTAATTCATTTTTAATTGGATTTTGCAAATGGTTTTATTTTGGATTCTGTACTCCATTGAGCTACAACTATACTGTATGTCATCCAGATAATGTTGTAAAAATCCTCTGTTGGAAAAATAGATTGTGTATTTTGGTAGACACCATATTGTAATTCCTTAAAATGTCAAAATGTTTTTTATTTAAAAAAGAATATCTGTCGGCATTTGGCATACTCATCATTAGTCATGTTGGTTGAATGCACCACTGTCATTTATGTTATTTTTGTTACCACATGGGGTTGTTTTGGCAATAGCGTTAAAAGCACCCGAGCTGATGCATCACTTTTGATCACATCCATACCTGAGAAAGCAATATTTCCGTTCTCTAATCGGTGACTCACTTCAGGATGCTTTTCCTTATAGTTCCGTACATAACATTTCTTGTTGTCATTAAACATAAATGATAAGTTATGATTCACTGTTACACAACAGTTAGTTTCCAGTCCTGTAACTTGATTGACCGAACCATGTTCCAAAAAGGTGATATTTAGTACTAACAGCCGCTAGTTTGTCCAAAATTGAACCTTCACCGTCATGTCATTTCAAACCTGCATGACTCTCTTTCTTCTGGAGAACACATAAGAAAATATTCTGAAAAAGGTGGCCAAGCAAACAACACCAGACCCATTGACTTTCATTGTATGGATTCAAAACCATTAAAACATCTCTAGAAATATCTTCTCTTGTGTTCAAAAAAAAAAGCAGACATGTTTTGAGTAGGCTACCGTACAGCTGATAGATGCTGATGCAATATTTAAAGCAACTGCACTTGAATAATGAATATTGCTCCTACACCTTCACAAATACTCATTTCAATTGTATACGATACTGGCTTGGTAAAAAACCAAAGTGCAAAAAAACGCTCTGATGCGGAGAGAGACGATTTGTGAGCCTACAGATGCTGTTTAAGATTATCCAGCCCTCTCAGACTGTTTAATTCCAAACATAATCCTACATTCAGCGATCACTGTGGTTTTCCACTTTCTACCATATGGCCTTTTTCTCCACTACACATCTATTCATTTAAGAGAACAACACCCACCCTTTTAGTGCTACTGTCTGTCTGTACGTGAATGGAGACTATGCTGGCTAGACTGTTTTGAACATGCTGATTCCTGATGGAGTAGGCCAAGCTATAAGAGTCATTCATACGTACAGAGATGCACCTCGATGTCTGCAACCATGTTGTTTTGTTCTAAGGGGTGAAAGTGAGAGGCAGGAACATCAGACGGCATTTTGAATTGATCTGTTTGTCTGTTTATGCATCTAGTCACGCTGAACTGATTTTGAAATGCTTTTATGAATCACATCCTGTCCTAGAATGACATTTCAGATTAGAATATAGAATATAAATTTAATAACATTAGATTATTATGATCAAGTCAGCTAGCAGTAAGTCATAGATATCATGAACAAACCATGACTATGTGAAATGAATTATTTTGTATGTTTAATTCATTTTATTTTCATAATTTCAACATTAATTGTATAATCAATGTTTTCTCATTATCAGTTTAACATAAAATTAAATTATTACAATTTTCTTTCTATATTTACTTTGAATTTCACCGTTGGATATAATTTTTATTTCATAGACTGCATATGTCAAACGATTGTGCATAAATGCTTGATTAATCAATAATGTGTGTGATGTTTTTCTCGGCATCTTTTTTTAGTCTGGTCTATTCTATTTATTTCGCTCTCCGACAGTTCGCATCACCCTTTGAAACGGTGCACCTGTGGAAAGTTGCAGCATTGTGAATTTTGCCCACACAACAACGAATAATGCGTCACATATAGTGAGAGATGATTTAATGATGCTGATCTAACTCGCGATTCATTTAGAAAGTTGCTCAAAAGCCTCAAGATAGCCACACAGGTGCCGTATACACAATATGGTCATTTACGTATGTGTGTGTGAGCGGTTTGTACAGCTTAAACACACGTCACAACATCAAAAAACACGGGTAACCCCAACAACCACGTGCCGGTGGGAACTGAGGGGAGAGCGTGTCAAGAGCCATATTTGGAATGTCGGTCTACGTCAACGGACCAAATATGGCGTTTCCGTCCCTGACGTTTTTTCCTTATGTGGAAAATGAAGGCGTGGCTGTGGCGGAGGAGACGCGGTACAAATACTGTTTCCAACCTCTCCTGTTCTCTAGAATCACATCTGCTGACAAGAAGGAGTGTAAAATTAAGCTTTGACGAAAAACCGACGAAGCCTCATAGTTAAAGACAAATTTATTCCTTTTTATATTTATTTAGTTGTATCACTGTGAAAACACACTAGGCCCAACACACAGCAATATTGTTTTGTGTGTTCTGTTTTTATTATAAATTACAGAGGTGCGTTTTTATAGTCAAAAATAAGTTTATAATCTACTGAACGGGCAACATCCAATTCTTCTCACAGCTGTTTATCTTGTGAAGTCATGGGTATTGGCGAACCTCTCGAGATTTCAGGCAGTGAGTTAGTTCACATTTTGCGGACACCCAGTGAGTTCTTCACGTCCGGAGGATGTATCGTGTTGGACTGCCGGCCTTTCCTCGCCTACTCCCGGTCGCACATCATCGAGTCTCGCAACGTGAACTGGAACTCAATGCTGAGGCGCAGATCCAAGAGCTCCGTGGTGTCTCTCGAGTGGCTGGTGGCAGATAAATCGCTGCTGGCCCAGCTACGGAACGGGGACTTCTCTCCGGTGGTCGTCCTGGATGAAAACAGTCGGTCGGTCAGAGATCTGAAGAGTGAGAGTCTGGCCAGTCTCCTGATCAGTGCCCTTCAATTAGAGGTCCAGTCTGGATCTACTCAGATCTGCTTTTTACAAGGTAAACTTCCCAAAACCAGAGAATTGGTTAATGTTTTTAAAATACGTGTTACATGTAATGTTATGTTTCGATTAGTAAAGAACATGTTATTAAAACAACACAAAACAAAAACAAGTACGTTTCTTATAAACATATATATATATATTCCACAATCTGTATAGTTCTGTGTAGATTATGTACAGTAGACTACATCAATGTCAGCAAGACAACCTAAAAATGGGTTTCACGCGATTTTATTCAAGTAAAATATAATAATCTTTTAGCAAAATAATTCAGGTAGAAATAGTTCATTCCGTCATTTGTTTTTGTTTGTAAAATACATTGACAAAAAGGATTATTGTCACGTGAAGACATTGAAAACAAAGAGAACAGATCAGAACAGCTGTTTGTCTATCATTGGTGGTGTAATGTTGCTTTAAGATTTGTTGAAATCTATTGTTTTTATTTGTCAAACCTTCAAAATAAAATTCCCATTTACAGACTCAAAAACATTTTTGCTATTTCCCATTTTCAGGTGGCTTTGATGGATTCCTTTCACATTACCCAGAGCTTTGTTTTAACCTTCCGGTCTTGTGTTCAAATCATCCTGCTCTCAGTGACTCAGAGCCCATCATGTCAGGAAGAAAGACTCCTCTCTATGATCAGGTTAGCTGGAATATACCTTTAAATTGTTGTATATATTGACAATGTTAAAGTCTGGATAATATTTGCTTTAATCTTACCATTAGTAATGTGTAACTAAATTAACTGCATGGAATGTGAACTGGATTTCTGAGGTTTCTAATCACATGGTTTTGGTTCCTTTGAAATCGTTAGGGTGGTCCAGTTGAGCTCCTTCCCTTCCTCTTTCTGGGAAGCGCTCATCACTCGTCCAGAAGGGAAACTCTGGAGCGGTGTGGGATAACAGCTGTTCTTAATGTTTCCTCATCTTGTCCAAACCTGTTCGAGGAAGAACTACAGTACAAGACGCTAAAGGTCGAAGACAATTTAGCTGCAGATATACGTGTGCTCTTTCCTGAAGCAATCCAATTCATTGGTAAGTCCAACACTTACCATTATTGTACATTTTTTATGTTTTTTTTCTGAAATATTTAAAAACGGAGACTCAAAGACTTAAAATCTGATGATCCCTTCTGTTGCTTCTGCAGAGTCGGTAAAAGAAAGCGGTGGCCGAGTGTTGGTCCACTGTCATGCAGGGATCTCTAGGTCAGCGACCATCTGCCTGGCATACCTGATGCACGCCCGCCGTGTCCGCCTCGATGAGGCTTTTGACTTTGTGAAACGCCGCAGACAAGTCATCTCACCCAATCTGGCTTTCATGGGCCAACTGCTGCAGTTCGAAACAGACGTTCTGTGCCCTTTTTCTGTATTAGACCGAGAAAACAGCGCTGCTGCATTTTAGTGTCAGTGTAGGGATTGAAGAAATCTTGAACTGGCCTCCATTGATCTGTGACAGAACATAATAAACTTGAGACTTTGTCCAGAAGACAGAAGAAGATCTACTGGTTGTGCTCCACAGCTTGGATATCAGAGACTGTGAAAGATCTATAAAGGTGCTTTTGTGTGTTGTGTGATGTGAGTTCAGGTGAACGTGTCCAATCTTACGGGTATACAAAGATTTGAAAGCCATTGTGCACCAGCAGGATTATGGCACATGCTTAAGGTCTTTTATCAGGTGACAGTTACTATACAGACCAAAAAAGCCATTCTTCTTTTTCACCTTTTAAATGAACACAACGGTTGAAGTCAGCTCTTAAAAGACGCTGTCGTAGATGACATTCGCCGACTATCTTTACTTGATTGTTTATGGCAATACACAATCTATATATAGCCGAATGCCTGTCTGTTTCCAAACAATAGTAATGTCAACACTGACACATTAAATGACAACACTGCTACGCCCAATAACCATCATGGAAAAACAAAGGTTGTGTATGTGTAAATCTTGACTAAATATTATTGTTAATCGTCATAATCGTCCAGGAGCTTTCAGACAATCAAACCAACAACCAAACCTCAACTGACGGCTTTAAAACTGGAAAAAATAAAGCATTGACATTTTTAGCCTTTAACAATAATATGCTTAGTATGTATGTCTACAGTGTAATCATTTTATTGCATCAGTCAATGTTCCGTCTGTCTGCACTACGTGATTCTGTGACTATATTTGGTGGTGGTGATGTGTGGTTAGTTTGGTCCTCTTGTAAATGTCAAGTTTTTCCACTATGTTTTTGCCTTATTGTTAGTCTGAAACAAAGTTTTAAAGGGCAAATACCTGACAAACTGTGATTTTAGGTCATTCAAAAAAGTGATATTGTATGACAACAGGCACAATCTTGTTTTCTTATAGAATCAGCCTATATATTTTTTGTATTGTATTATTTTATTTTCCTTTTTGTGAATTTGTGTCAATATTTATTTATCTATTTGCTCTCAAGCCATGCACTTTAAATGTTGAGTTTTTATAACAATATATTTTGTTACACAGTTCACTTGTTTTAAAGTGTAAATAAATACATTTTAATTCAGAATTCAATGTTGTTATCGTTTCGCTCAAGTATCAATGCTGCCGTTTTTTTTAGAAATACCAGATAAATTGTCGCATTGTTTCTCACTAAGTGGGTCGTTGAATTTTGCTATGCAGTCCCATTGAGAAAATGCAGGTGGTTTTAAAAGACAACTGTACATATTTGTACAACAGCGCCATCTTCTGCCCATTGTACATATGCTCTGTTCCTTCCTCAGTATGAACGGCATCTGTGAAACATTCTTAAAAGAGACCACATGGAGGCAGTGTAAGACTGTGAAAAGGAGACAACCTGAAAGCTAGTTTGCTGAACTAAAACGATGTAGCCTACTATTCTACTTTATTTATTTACTTTTAGCACTTCAGAAGATTGTTAATTGCTCGACGAGTAACGTTACTGTGAGCTCGTAGAGTACTGAAGTCAATAATTTCCCAATGACACAAGGATGAGGAGTTTGAGGTTATTGCTTCCAACAGTCACCAGCCTTCACAACATTTGCTTACTGTGACATTTTGGCCTATTTGAAATTGAAACAATAATTGGATCCAATCTTGACTGTTTCGATTTGTTTCAATGCAGTTCTGACCCACTCTCTATTTCTGAATTATATCATACCCAGTTAATAAATAGGCTGCTGGAGCTCTTAATCTGACTGAAATAATGAACTGTGTCATATACACAAATTCATTTGACACATTATACTGAAGATGGAAAGTAGATGACAGCAATTCTGCCTCTGTTTGTGCTCTCTTTCCACTTTGAATACATAAACAATAAATTTAAATAATGCTTACTTCAGGCTATGGGAAATGTTTTAGCAGACCGCCTGATCCAATAAACTTCCAAGTGAATTGGGAATCCTGCATGTTGTCCAGAGTTCTCACAATATGAGTTTGCTCATAACAGCAAGAAGAGATTCGGTCAAAGAAAACTACATTTCATAAATTTCACATTACAGTCGGGTAATGTAGCAAATGAAAAACTAAGACATAGATTGGCCACCTTAAATTAAACTTTTATTAAAAAAATATTTACACAATTCTTACAAGACAAAAATGATAAACAGCATCTATCCTTTACAGGGTGTCAAATGACTTGCCTGGGCAAAACATCAGGAGGAAAATTGCTGCGTTTCAAAAGGTACATGACAACCCAGTTGACAGTTAAGGAATAAAAGTAAAGTGAATGAAATTCTTCATTTTCCAAAAAGAACCTCATTCTCAGGAGTGTCATGATCTTAGATGGCAATTGATGGAGAAGGTACATTTTGCCCAGGTTTTACTCAGTTTCTTTGAATCTTTGAAACGCACAGGATGCACGACCCAGTGGATGAGTCACAAGATCTTTTGTATTCTGATCAGTTGCAATGTTCATGAATGACGTAAAATGAATGGTTTGTTCAAGACATGAATATCAATAACTTAATAGAGTTTAGCAGTTTAAAATACAACGAGGCCAAAGTGAATGTTGGATAAACAAAGACAAAATAATCCATCAAATGATCTGATCTGTCATCTGCATAGTTTGTACAGCCTACATATTTCTGTAGCTTCTCTTGTGTGTTTTGTTGTCCACAAGAGGGCAGAGTTTACCACAGGTTTCCACACGTAAAACGGTTCCCTGTCTGTATGTATCTCTACTTAGCCAAATGTTTCACCCAAATCCAACACTTAACTAAAGAGTTTTATTTATCCATTTGTTTAATAACCTATAGTGTTTCCCCTGTTCCTGCAATTGTTCGCCGACCTTCTGACACCTCGTCCTTTCCCAACATCACGACTGTAATACTGGAAACAAATTTAGGGATCTTAATGGATACGTTAAAAGTGCTCTAAATTGCGGCGGAAATATGAAGCACTTTGTCAACCAACGTGAGCATTAAACCACTTGATCTTTATAAAACCGAATATGTGCGGAGGAAGCTCTCAAGCTCCGTTGCGTGATGAGCCCCCTGTCCCTTTACGCACGAGAGCGCAGTCTGTGATGCAAGTTTTAAATGTTGGAATGGCTCGACGTCTCTATCATGTTTTTGAGAGAGAAAGAGAGAGAGAGAGAGAGAGAGAGAGAGAGAGAGTGTGTTATCTTTACGTCAAGTGAGTTTGGGAGAGTTAGGCTACCAATACGTGTCCTTATGTAGTGACCATATAGGCACATAAACGCTTCATGTTAAATAAATTCTTTATTCACCATGGTGTCAAAATTATTACTTTCATTTATTTTGAATATATTGCATGTGGTTTTCATATAAGCTAATATAAACGATGTATGCGAATTTAATGAAGTTAATTGTGTACTTATCATTGTGCCAGTGTTCTTAAATGTATTCATTTTTTGATATGTTCTTTAGGTTGTTGATTTATTGAGTACTCCGAATCATATATTTTTGCAATCCTTACACCTTTATTTTTGATTTTTTTTGTTTGACAGTAGAGTGTTAGGATAGGTCAGGGCTCTGGGTGGGAGGGAGAGAAGAGCTCGCTTCATGACGCCCGTCCTGACATCATTTATACTAGGGTATGCTGAGAGGAACCGTTACGTTGATATGAAGCCAGAGAAGCTCGCTTGAGCCGCTCTGATACTTACAGCTGTCACTGAGGCATTCAACTTGGAGCAAGCCAAGCCGAGAGACTGAAAACGGGAGAAAGACGGGGGAAATGGACTTTCAGACATTTTCTTGCTTTCAGGTGCATGGACGTACCGGACAAATTGCTTCTAATTCTTTACGCTGACTTTCACCACTCAGGAATCTAACGACACAACATCTTGTAAGTTTTCAGCGTGCGAAGAACAAATATGAACATACTCTGCCAGCAATTCGTTTATCATCGCATTTCATTCTTTTCCTGAAACTTGTGAAGACCGTGTGGGGAAATTGGCACATAGCCGCTCGCTGCTGCGCTCTCTCTGGAGATTTATATTTAAAGCCTAATGCTCCTTGGAGGCTTGTGCATCTGGGTAACCAAGATTTATGCATTCCAAAATATTTCTTTTGTAAACTCTTGATAATATTAAGATTGGCGTATTTAACATAGAACTATAGGTAAAGTTCTAATCTTATTTTGATGCGCAAAATTTCATAGATTTGACATATTTTGCAATTATTTGTACAGTGCCACGAATGCTACAAGAGCTTTTATCAATCTTTTTTTTTCCACAAGTCATTTTTATTGGCTTTAATATATTACAAGTAAGTGAAAGAAAAGTTTTAAATGACGTTCATAATCAGTTTATTGTGTAGAGAATAGTCACAGACATGTGACTCAAGGAGTGGCTAGACAATCTTTATAGATGTTAGCCATGTATTCATTCTTTTATAGGTAAAACGGTTTAATTTAGCTTATCTTAAATTATATTTATATGTATCTTATGTAGCGAAAGAAAATCGATTTTTTTTATATCTACCCAAATAAGCATAACCATTGAGAGAAGCAGTCCACGTGCACCGTCAGCGGCCGTGCTTTGACAGTCATGGAGAGCGCGTGCTCTGCCGGCGCAGGTCTGCCTGGCAATAACAGCACCGTTGGCACTTCATCACCAACCTGTAACCAGAGCTTGCTCAAATTCTCCCCATACTCTCCAGAAGCCACAGCAGGGTTTGCGACAGCCATCACGCTGATGATTATTTTTACCATTGTGGGCAATATTCTGGTCATCATTGCTGTGTTAACCAGCCGCTCACTCAGAGGACCCCAGAATCTGTTCTTGGTCTCTCTCGCAGGTGCTGACATCTTGGTGGCCACGCTTATCATCCCATTTTCACTGGCCAATGAACTGATGGGGTACTGGTATTTCCGCTCCGTGTGGTGTGAGATTTACCTAGCACTGGATGTCTTATTCTGCACATCTTCTATAGTGCACCTGTGTGCCATTAGTCTAGACCGTTACATGTCCATCTCACGTGCTGTAACATATGGTGCCCAGCGGACGCACAAAAGCATCAAATGTGCAATTCTGGTGGTGTGGCTGATCTCGGCAGTTATCTCCTTCCCACCCCTCCTCTCCATGAACAAGAATACAGGTGGGGCGGATGCACATGGGGGGCCACAGTGTCAGCTCAACGACGAGCGCTGGTACATCCTGTACTCTACCATTGGTTCCTTCTTTGCACCTTGTCTGATAATGATATTAGTCTACATGCGAATCTACCAGATCGCCAAACAGCGCACGCGTTGTCCGCCAGGGGAGCCCCGAAAGGAAGTCCTAGCCAGTGCCACCACGCCTCAGCACGAGGGGCAGGAAAATGGGACAGGAGAGGAAATACCTGCTACCCCACAGAAAACCCCTAGAATGGTGAGGCCTCCCACCCTAGCTGTGTCTCAAGTGGATTCCGTTCAGCTGTGTGAAACGAAGCACAGCCTGACCACCAACAATCTCCTGCAGCCTCCCTCATCAGCCCCGACACCGACCACCCTGCATTCCTCTCTGTACCCCTCCCCCTCACCTTCCAGCTCATCCAATATTGTTTGTAAAAAATCGAAAGACAGAAGGAAGGAGAAAAAGCCCATCAAAGTACCTGACAACAATAATGGTGAAAGCATGAGCTCTGACTCGGAGACAGAGCAGGGTGGACGGGGGGTAGAGGTGCCCTGCACCCCCATCATGACACCCAGCGGCATCCATTCCCCTGCCACAATTCAGAAATACAGAGACATGATAGCCACAGCCAAAGGTGCAAAGCTGGTGGCACGGAAGACAAAGCATGAAGGAACGCCCAACTCGGCACGTCGCAAAGCCATGGTGAACCGAGAGAAACGCTTCACCTTTGTATTAGCTGTCGTGATTGGCGTATTTGTCATCTGCTGGTTTCCGTTCTTCTTCTCCTACAGCCTTCAGGCTGTGTGCCCAGAAACCTGCACCCTCCCAGAGCCCCTCTTCAAGTTCTTCTTCTGGATCGGCTACTGCAACAGCTGCCTCAATCCCGTCATCTACACCATCTTCAACAAAGACTTCCGCAGAGCCTTCAAAAAGATCCTCTGCGAGAAAACCAAAGGCACATTTTTCTGAACGTCCTGAGGTGGATTGTCTGGATAACAAACACACAGCTTTTCAGAACACAGACTACAGAAAAAAAGATTACAAACCGCACAATGATGCCGCTGTTACGAAGGGTTTTTTGTGTTGCCCAGTTAACCAAGGACACAACGCTACTCATGTGTCAAAAGACAAGTGACTATTTCGTCAGGTTAAAGCCTCGGGCTTTGGATTCCAGGATTTATGATATTAAAAGGGGCTTATCCCAAAATATTTGCTGAGTGGGATGGGGGTTGCACAAACGGCTCAAAAGAATTTGAGACTATTTCACACCTACAAGGACAAAGCAAAGATTTTTTTTTACTTTGCTTTTCTTAGAATACCATGTCTTAAGGAATGGCGAATATGTATTTCTGCTGGGTTTTTAATCCAACCAGTTACACAGAGATAAAACATACACTTTCAATCCCGATTGGTCTATTTCATGCCTATACAGCATTATGTCTGAGGAACAAAAAAAGAAGAGTTCACAATATTCCAGAGGAACTCCTTGCCCAGGGCAATGTGTATGCAATGAGCTGATGCAAATTTCTCCAAGCGAACATTAAAGCTTCTGGTTACAGATCCTCCCTAAGGAGCACATCCTTCTCCTCTGATGCAGACAGGCTTTGTGAATACAGAACACCTGTCGTGAATGTTTAAAGACCTTCGTGTCTCCATATGAACTCACTAAGGCTTGGACTTGGACAAAATGAAAAAAGCCATGGGAACATTGTTAAAGGAAGTTTATCTCAAAAATCAAAATTGTATTTTTTACTCCCCCACATGATGTTCAACATGTTTTAAGACCTTCCGGCGTCTTCTGAACACAAATAAAGATATTTAGGTGACATCCTAGAGATTATGGTTATTGTTTTTTTTTAGGTCCAGAAAAGTACTAAAGATATCGTTAAATTGGTCCATCCGCACATAGTGGCTAAACAGAATATTATTGAAGCGACGACAATACTTAATGTGGGAAAAAAACGAAAAAACGAGTTTAATCAATATATTCTCCTATGTCTTGTCAGTCTATGGTGCGCGTTCACGAGAGCACTTCGACGCATGTCCATTCGGTGGGTGCGGATGCCAGCATTCTGACTGACAACCCGGAAGCGTAACTCTGTGTTTACAAGCACTCTGTATATAAGCTGATCTTGGGAAAATGTCTGATGATTTCAATATCGAGGAAGACTTGCACTTTTTTGTCAAACCCAATGCCCATGCGTCGAAGTGCTCTCGTAACGCGCACCATAGACTGACAAGCCACAGGAGAATGTATCGATTGAAGTCGTTATCTTGGTTTGTTTTTTTGTATTTAAAGTATTCTCTTCGCCTTCCTAAAAAATAAACAAATAAACCATGGACCAATTAAACGATGTCTTTAGTACTTTTCTGGACCTTGACATCAACTATAACCCTGATGTCAATGAGGAGCCCTGGAAATCTCTAGATGTCTCCTAAATATCTTTATTTGTGTTCAGAAGACGCATGGAGGTCTTAAAACATGTTGAACGTCATGTGGGCTAGTAAAAAAAACACAATTTTGATTTTGAGATTATCTTTTCCTTTAAATATATTACAAACTATCCTTTTGTAACTTTTCCTTTAATCCCGATATTTTGCAACTTTAAAAATACATCTTATATAATGTAAACTTTTGTGACTGTGTCAAGAAAACAACTCCTGATTTGTTGGACTGGTTTGCAGCCCGGTTCTGACTCAGTCTGGCACTATTCTTTGTATAAAGGAACAACCGAACACTTGTTGGTATAAGTTGATCTACCACACCCTAAATGTCTGAACATTCAGCAGGGTGATACTTTGGGACTAAGGGCTGATAGCAATGATGCTTTTTTGGTCATTATCTTTTCATTGATGATCGCTTGTGTGTGTGAGCGTGCATGTGGGTGAGCGTGCGTTTCAGTGCAAAGCAAACACTGTGAATAGGTATGTGTTGTGTCTGACTGGCACGTACGTTTGCTGATGTGTGGTGTGTCTGAGAGGATGTGCGGATGTTGTTGTGCGGATCAGCTTGTGTGATTCCCTTGGCACTGATTGGGCTATATATGTATGTGCTTTATAATCGTGGCTGGTATGCCATATTTGCCATCACATGCCAGCGCTTATGATTCAGCTACTTTTTGTGCCAATGCTTTGACATGTTTTGCTGCTAAACTTATTCAGTATTTTCTCAAACCAACAATACAGAGTGTGGGGACTGCCACAGTGACTTTTTTTCCAAATAATCTTTATATTAAGATAAGATTGCAGTTCATTTTGAACTGGTCATTTTGAATTAAGAAGCAGTTATAATCTGAAAGCTGTAAATTATTTTGGTTACGTGAATGATCTGGTATTTATTTCTCCTTCTGTTTCCTGTTGTTTCCCTTTTCTCTTTTCCCAAGGGGAAAGCAGACCTTTGAGGAGTTTTAGTTGCAACAATTAAAACAGATTATTTAAAAAATTTTCCAGCTCTGCAAAATTTTACTATGTGTTTTTTTGGTACCTGTTAGAATGTTGCATTTTGAATGCGTTCTCAAAGCTTTGCGATTTACAGAATTTTACCAGCTGTATCTCCTGTAATGCTTTTGGTTTTTCAACCCTCTATAAAATAAAACCGTTGAGCTGTGTGTGCCAACTGACTCATTGTTTTTTACATTTAGTCATTTAGCAGATGCTTTTGTCCAATGCGACTTACATAGAGTTAGGGAGCAACAAGCGATATGTCATACAGGAGCCATAATACATTAGGTGCCAATACAAAGTTACTAGTTTCAACAAAAGCTAGACCACTACCTGTTGAGAGAAAGGGTTAGTGAGATTTTATTTTTATGTCTGTCAGATATTAACAGAAGAGATGGGTTTTGAGTAGATTTTTGAATGTTGTGAGAGATGTGGTTGACCGGACAGAGTTTGGAAGAATGTCCCACCAGGAAGGAGTTGTGAAACGGAATGAGCGGAACGGAAGAAAACATTTATGGAGCTTCTAAAAGTCAGAATACGGAGAGAGAAAAAATATGGAGCTTCTTATTTGATATTTTATCGGGACATTGCATTATAAATCCAAGAAAAATAGCTTTCACAAATTTTGTGTTGTACTTACAAACCAAAATCCATTTCCAAAATAACCTGTAAAAACGTGGGTGAAACTAATTTTTTTTCATCAAATGTACCAATTTGTACCAAAACCAACCCTATACTTTTACAATTCTGATGCAAATACATGCTGGAGATTTTTGTAGGTTCTGTTGATTAGGAGATTAAAGATTCTCAACATCTGCATTTAAAAGGGTCAAAACCGACGTTTTGATGTTTTGGAATATGAATGAGCTGTGGGATAAAGAGCCTCTTTGGCAGATGGATGTTGATGCGGTTGGATAAACTTTTTAGTCTCCCTTAAGGTCAAGTTTACCTCCGCCAAATCCTTTTAAAAAATTAATATTCACAAGCATGATTGCATTAGGAATGGTGATGTTTCAGCACACAATACAATCACGGCACTGAGGATTAATATTATACTGCATTTATTATAAAGAAGGAGACCCATCTGCTGTAGACTTAATTGCATTTATTTTCAACAAGACAGCACTTTACATATGTACAAGTAGAAAATCTGAATATTATGCACATATTTACGGTTTAAGAGACAGACTTTTGGCACCCAACTCCAGTAGAGAATGAAATTCATCTCTGGTAATGCTGCGTTTAATAATTTATGAGTATTTCTTATACAGTGTGTAAATAATTTCTATGAATGAGTAGCCTAGCGTGTTCCTTAAACATCTACCCAGGGTTGTGCTCTAGACACGCTTTAAACTCTTGATTGCTTTGCTGTGACAAGCCGAGAAATTGAACCCGTTCATCTACAAATATGGAAACGTCATTGCAGGGGAATTAACAGATTTCCCAAAGCGCCTAGATGTTTGTTAAGAAGATTGTGTGTTTACAATTAAACATTAGAAAAAATGTAAAAAGTATTTACTTTTTGAAATAACACATAAACAGTGGGTTAGGAATTTGAAATTGCCTGCTCGAGTCAAGCAAGTTTTAAAGTACATTTTTACTGCAGAAAGCAAATGTGAATAGCTTTAGGACCTTTTTTTAAAGTGATGCAACAGAATCCCAGAAAACTAACATACAATAAGTATTAATACAGTAAGAACTAGACAGGGCAATAGCTAGTGAATTCTGGGCCCCTGAAAAAATACTGAAGTGCCCCCCACCGTCTCAGACTAAAAGATGGACATTTTTTATCAAGTTTTAGATGGTAATGTTTTTGTAAACCCTATTTTAAAAGTTCAGGGTTTATAAATGTTACATGAACTTATGAAACACTTTTAACAAACTTACCTAAACTAAAGAATAATAAAAGACAAAAAAAATAATAACAATAAATAAAAAAGATGTTAAAATGAACAGCAGTACTAATAGTCTTTTCAATCAGTCTGTTTTCAAACAACTGAAGTTAACATTAAAAAGAAAAGAAATATTCAAATATTGAAAAGAAAGCAGTCATGTAACTAAATAAAAAGACCCCTTAAATGTTTCTAAAGTCTTATTGTTTGCTGAAAATGATATGGTATTGCAGTATATATAATTAAATATAGCCAATAAATGTATCTATAGCCTACAAAAGCCCCACAAAATAACTCGTGCAGAGCCCTATTGAAATTCCACATTGTTCTCTAAGTCTTTTTTATTTGAGTGCGCGTTATGTGTACAGCTCAGTTATGTAGACGCGATCCTCAATTTAAACTGGTCTAATGTTTTGATGGTTCATGTCTGGCGGTCCGGATGGAACGAAACCAAACTGGGTGAAAACCTGTCATCTTGTGCTACTTATCAGGGGCAGGGGGTGCGTCTGTTCTCACTAGACTTGGAGCACGAGAGCGAGTGTTGCCATTGTCACCATCCTGGGAGTGTTTTAAAACGCAAATAGCTTATTTGTTCAGCTTAACCCAAAGGAATCAATGAAATTTGTGTGAAGTAAACTCTTAGAGCAGCTCGGAGATGTTCACCTGTTTACGTCTTTATAGAAAAATTAGACGCAGACACAACTCCATGAGCTCAGGCATGTAGTTATTATGTTTTTAACCCTGGATAACGCGAATCATAGGGCACTACCTTTTGACAAACGTTTTGGGATACAGAAATTATCTGAGTTCCTTTCTCCTTTTTATGACATTTTTGATTATTGCCACGACATTTTCTGTAACTCTTTCTCCTGATCTATAACTTCAATAAAGCAAAAGCATACTTCAGCTGAGCTGCCTGACGCCTCAACAACTCTTGAGTGGTTTTGTTCACGAGCTAGGTGTCGGACTTTCAGACTATACCATTACCCATTTTTGAGGAGGGGAATCACAATTATTTAGAATAAATGTGTTTGTAGATTTCATTAAAATCTCATGTTTGAAAGTCATGTAATACAATTATTAATAAAACAGGTGATACTTTATAGTATTGTTCGATTTTGTGAGGCCACACCTTGAGCAGAAGTAGGTATTGCCTATATTAAGAAATATACAGCCGCGGGGAAAAATAAAGAGACATTTACGAGCCCGGTTCTCTTATTTTAAAATGACTATTTATTGGTCTGTGTAAAATATAATTTTTGTTTAATTCTGTGAACTAGGAACATTTCTCCCAAATTTCAAATAAATATATTGTTTCTATTTGAATTTGGACTTGAATGATCACAATATATCTAGAAATGCTGATTTGAAATGAACATTTGGAATGGTCTCTTATTTTTCCACGTCTGTATGTAATAGAAAGAAAACATACAATAGTCAAAAATGGGAAAATGAACATTTGTGGGATGAATTGAATAGTCAAAAGTAGGAAGCTCTTACTTTTCTTCTTCACTCAAAATATGTTATTGTAACAAACGATATACCAAAATCAACATTCCAGCCATAAATAAACAGAATTTATAATAAACCTATAGGTACCTGTAAAAACACAAATTACTGAGAAAGGATTTTGAAAAAAAGAGGTATAAACCTCACAGACCATTTTGCTTAAAGCTTTACATAAAAGCCTTTTATCACCCTTATTTGACAAGACTGTAGGTTTGTTCTCCTTCAGGCCTACCCCTGACCCACATTCCCATCTACTGAGCATCTACAACGGTTGTGTGTTCGTGTGAGCAAATATTAAATGAGAAATGGATTAGCGGGACCATGGGAATGGACGAAAGAAAGGGGGGTCTGTTTTTGGCATACACAATCAAACAGGAAGTTTGAAGTGTGTTCAGTCACAGCCTCATCACGTACCACATATCATCATGTCTAACAGCAGTTTCATAATCCACTGAGGACAGCTCTTTCAGAACGTGACTCAGACTCAATAATGTCCTACAGAATAATTCTGGGAATGATTCCTTAAGACATTTGCTATTGGTGCATGGGCCTGAATTGATGGAATGAAATAGCTACCCTGTTGGATTTAAACAATGTAGTGTAAGTCATAAACATTTATTAATGTTGGACAGAGAAACATTGAAAACATGTCAAAAATGACCGAAGCTGCGGATAAATTTCATTGCTGAAGTCAACTGCAAATTCGCCCCTTTTCCTGAACTCACTGCTCCAGGTCTACATCCCCTCCCATCGTCTTCGGGCTGAAAAAGGAGCGACGCCTGGTTGTTCCATCACAGCGAGTGACCAAATCGCCTGGAAAAACCTTTACTCATTCGGTTCCCCTGTGGTGGAATGAACTGACAGCCTCCACCCGAACAGCAGCATCCTTCACAACTTTCAAAAAACAACTTGAGAAATACTTGTTCCGCATTCATTTGACTAACCAAGAACTGTCTATGTCTTGTGTCTAAAAAAACAATCTTGTTGATCATTCTCTCCATTGCTTACTCCAGCTTAAACCTTCCTAGTTGCGTGGCCTTTTAAACTTAAAGGTACTGTTTAGCGTGTTGACAAAATATTGATATGCTCTCCTACTTGGAAGTCGCTTTGGATAAAAGCGTCTGCCTAATGAATAAATGTAAAATATTCAAATCAGATCATATTTACAATTCAGCTTCGAGGCATGTAACTGACTGTTCCCTGCAAGCAAATTGTTGTGTGATATCATCCAAAGCTGTTGTCAAAACATCTAAATATTTAACATTTCGGTGTTTACATTTTTAGAAGTGGCTCTGGAAAGCAGGAACAGTAGCTTGGAGGGCCTGAACTAAAGCCAAAGCAGCACAGATTGCTGTGAACATCATTTATGAAAAGCCTGGTTCTCCCATGCACTTGCATTAGAAGAGCATGAACCATGAATATTTATGCTGCGAATATGTGCCTAACAATATGTAATTTAAAAATGTCCGTCTCGGTTGTGGACAACAGCGGTAGAGAGGGGAGATCTGGAGAGTCTGTGTCATAATGAGAAAAGGAGCACGAGACAATTAAATGCAATCCCAGGTCCCTGGGCATCTTTAGTGTGAGATGGGACTCGAAGCAGAAAAATAACGGAGAAGCGTCTGGATGAAGAGAAATGAAAACAAAACCGGCATGAAAAAGAAAGAAGATATGGACAGAAATCTGGAACCGAGACAGATCAGAACAAAGGGGAAATGACAGGAGAGAGGAGGATCAGGATGGAGTTTGTACAGGGAACCAATGGGAATAGAGACAGCATTGAAATGTGTGCATGTCACAGTGCTGATGGATGAAAACTCTTTAAATGATGATGTGTAGTATGATATACCCTCTGTCCATCATGATGAGTAATAGATCTACAGGATGGGTAAAGATCTTCCCGTCAAAGTGCAAACAGCGTGTAATAGATGTGTGTGGAGAAAAATACAAGAAAATGTGCTGATGAGTAAGACATTAATAAAAAAAATATATATGTCATTTCAAACCTGTATAATGTTTTCGTGGAATGGAAAAGGACTAAAGCAGTCAATATTGTACAGATCATTCTTTTCCATGTAATGAAAGTGAATCAAGGTCCAGTCTGTCCAGCTTCACAAAAGTAGTCCCATAACAGCTCAAGCACCATATTTCAAACCTATACCTTTTATGTGACAAAAATGTAAATCGTTAGTCATTTAAAATTTTTCATTTAATATTCAAGCTCTATTGCTATCTTTCGCATGACAAGCATCAGGGCCGGACTCAGACAGAAATTCACACTAATCCAGGCCAGAAACTGCAAATCTAATTTTTATCCTATTTTTTTAATCTATGTAATCATCATACAGTGTGCAATCAATGCTTAATCAAACTGACAGTGCATTGTTCATGAGTAACATACATACAGTTTGGCTTGAGAACGTTTCAAGAAAACAAATATCAAAATGTGTTATGTGGCAAAACCACAAAAGCCTGTTTAAATGATTTATACTACAAATCTGTCTTAAACTGAAGATTCATTCTATTTTAAGGTTTTATAATAAAACAACAAAAACACCTTATATGTTTAAATTGTGTGAAGAGAAACAATTGCATTGTGCTGTCAATAATCTCTCATGCACTGCCTTATGACTGTTTAACCTTTAAATGTTATTGACGTTAAAGACGTGAATGTTACTTTGTTTACGGTCCCTAAATTCACAAATATTGATGTCCAACGTCAAGCCAACTTTATGTTAGTCTTTTATGGTGTGCTTTTACTGACAAGTGTCAAGAGCGTGTTATTGTCTTGAGAAAGTATGTCAATATTGATGTGTGAGCACGAACCTGTAAATGTAAAAAAATTGTAAATCCGCATTGTTACAAGGTCATCTGGCAGAAGCAGTGGGCAACTATCACTGAAGCTCAAAGGCACCACAATTGTTGCCTACCGGCCCTGAAAACGGAACCGTGCAACCTTTAGGTCACAAGTCCGACTCTCTAACCATTAAGACCCTGTTATACTTGACCTTCCGCGTCCATGTCCGTCTCGTGCACAAAAGCGTCCGCACAGCTTTTTGCACATACTCATCACAGATAAGCGATACACACATACGATTTTCAATACACACATAAGATTTTCTATGTGTGTATTGACACCTAGTGGACTAGTGCATGTACGCTGCACGTCCACGCAGTCTCATAAAATGGGCTGCATGCGGACGGGCTGTGTGGACAACTACGGACCCATCTGATGAGGAAAATTTCGTCATGCGGACGGTGCGCGGACGTACAGACCATACTTCTGGTTTTAGGCCACAACTACCCAAACCCTAATGTGCGCTCAGTTCCCCCGGTCCGTGTAGGATACCATTACAACACAGTACAAAAATCAACGCAACCATAGGTGCCAACCCGTTGGGCATGGCTGTTATAGCCCCACTGTCTCCATTAATGTAAGCTCAGTGCCCCCGGTCCCTTATGGTATAACAATAAAACACACAACAGCATTTTTCAACGTGGTCACTTGGCAGCCCATTTTGCAACCTTTCCGTTTTTACCACAGCTAGTGGCTGCTTCTCTCAACAACAGTGGCAAGCACTTTGTACTTGATTATGGCACCATGTGTTTCTTCTTTGTGTCAAGCTCTTCTTAAAACCCAGAAGAATATGTTTGAGGTTTGCTGGAGCTGCACATAGGTGGCAGGCTGGATCCTGCCCATACCAAACATGCAGATTTGTTGGTGAGGGCAGTGCATTGAAATTTGCCACATCAGGCGTGGCAACAAGCCAAATTGGAAGCACCAGAGTTTCACTTCCCTGGAAGAGCTGTATTATTGATTTTCTTGAGTCCACTGGCTGTCTCTTGCCTGAGTTTACCAACTGTTCGGCGTCTTTAAGGTCTGCGGTGTACCACCGTCCACGGCTTTTGATGGGCTTTTTCGTGACTGTTGGTATGGACTCACCCTTTATGCAGAACACCGTTGAAGATGAGCGAGTTTCGGTCGAACTTGAAGATTTGCCGACAGTGGAGGCTGTTGACATCACCAACTATCTATCATTTTGACTATTGTCATTAGTGTGGTCTTTATGAGTTCTGGATGTTGTGTAATATAAATGAAAACATTAAATGGCATTGAGAAGACAGAATTTTAAATGGTGGTTTATTTACAATATTAGATTTTTCAACAATTGTTATAAAAAGAACATGGTGTGCAATAACAGATTATAATCCATTTCATTACATATAATACATATAGCCAGTACAATTGGACTAGTCACTAGCCCTAGTCACTAGTTTTACACAAGTGTAATACTTTTGTCCGCTGCTTCGGTTCGGAGCTTTCGGCTATCTGTATCAGATCCGGGCTCTCATCGCTCTGTTGGAGATCCAACATAGCCTCTGCACATTCCGACCGTCTTTGTTGGTCTTCCTTGAGCTTCATCCTCTGCTCTCGTTTAAGAGACGCCTCTGATTTGGGTTTAGTTTTTTGGGAACCTAGGTTGACCGTCGGAGCCCAATCTACCGACTCAACATCACCCAAGGCGCTAGGGCAGCCTAAAATGCCCCAATGAAGTCCATATTAGACTGCCGGTAACTTAATAATCATTACTAAGTAAATGAGCATTTAACAAAAACCTAATGCTATATAAACACAGACACAAAAAACAAGTTGGCTAGCTAACATAACCTCAGACAAAGTGGTCGCTGCAGACGCGGCATTAACAGACTCTGCTCCTCCCGACCGCAGACGTACGTAAAAAATCCACTCTTTACGGCGTTATTCTGTGAGCTTTTTACATTTCTCACCTTTATGCGTGACAATATTTGGTACTCTGTAAAATCCCTTTTCCTTTTCTCGGTTTGAACGATTGGGGCACCCGTAAACTACACAAAACATTGGCATTTTTTTCAGACGGCACTGGCAGATCCTCTGCTATTTCACTTCCTGCCCTCCATCTGAATTTCGCGCTCTCGCGATGCAGCAGCGTGACGTCACGTGAAACCAACCTATAGGCTAATTTTACAAAACTGATCAATAGTTGAGGAGTTTTTCTCCTTGGGGATCAGTATGCCTCCTGCCCTTCTCCAGACCTTTGGTATCACTAACTTTTCCGTTCAATAGCCTTTAATCTCCACAGGTGCCTTAACACCCCAGGACTTTCTTGTAGAGCCTGTATGGTATACGGTTGGGTCCAGGAGCTGAAGCTGATCTTGACCGTTTAACTGTACACGCAACTTCACTCTATTTAGGGGGGCTTGTGTCCATCTGGCATTCTGGGAGCTGAATTGGTGGCATGTCCTCTGGAATGGAGATTGGCTCATGCCTCTGATTGTCGGAATACATTTTCCTTAGGTGTTCCTCAATATCTGTTATAGGTACTTTAAGCGTCCCAGTTTGGACGGCCTTTCGTCTCCTTCTGTGACCTTGGGTTCTTGCTTTTCACTCCAAATCTCTCCACCCCATTGGTGTAGATGATCCCCCCATCTTCTCAAGTTTTCTTTCGACATCTACTTTTTGGCCGGCTAAAAGCTGGACGTGAATCGAGTCAATGGTTGGCCATTCTTTGTTGCAGGATTGAGGCCAAAGTATCTGAGGTCTTCTTCCATCCATTTTCCATTCTACTGCTTGCTGCGGCGAATTAAAAGTTCTGTCATTGATCTTAATTAATTTGATCTTTTAAACACAAAATAATATTGTATCGAGGAAGGCCTGACGGGAACCGTGGTTCCAGTTCCCGGCAAACATTTAAATACAGTTTAATCAAAACAAACAAACGATAACACTGAAGTTAAATGAAAAAGAACATACATACAAACTTATAACATATGTCGGGGCCTGTTCCTCTCTCGCCCGCAGTCCTGTCGATTTGTCCTTTTATGCTCCCAAACTCCTCCGATGGAGATGCGGGACCAGTGCGCTCACAGCTGATTTCCACTATCACTCACGCCACAGGCCCCGCCCAACGGCTCCCGTCACGCCTTCCTCGCTACAAATATATTTTGAAGAATGTGGGAAACCGAATAGTTCTGGGGCGCCATTGACTACTGTATGGGATAAATTTCCCACCAAAAGTATTGTGGCAAAGTAAAGTTGTCCAAATCTCATACAAAATAATGGTTTCCTTCGTTGTTTTACAATTTTTTGTGTTCTATGATATTTTCTGCTTATATTTTCATCTTTTCTACGCATACATTATTTTTTCCCCCGTTGTTTTTCCACGTTCTGTGCTTGCTTTTCCAAATGCTGCAGTTCAAGTTTCATGGTAATCAGGGCAGGCTTTAGCGTCACCATTGATACACTAGTTCTATGTTTACAGCTCCTCTTTTAGGCAATCAGTCAAAGAGGGTATTGACGTACTCCAAACGTGACTCGCGGCCTACGCTTCAAGATGAATAACCGTCAAGCGAAATCTCGGACAATCACAGGTAATTGAGATTGTCCTTCGGCCAAGTATTTCATTTTTATTCCACTTCGGGCAAGAATTTTCATTTCGGAGCATCTCTTGCCTTTAGTAATTTTCTGGACCTTTCCAACAACTATAACCATGATGTCTATGAGGAGGCCTTGATATATCTCTCGGATTTACCTCAAATATCTTCATTTGTGATCCGAAGACCCCGGAAGGTCTTAAAACATGTTGAACCTCATGTGAGTGAGTAAAACATTTAACAATTTCGATTTTGAGGGGAACTTTTCCTTTAATAAGCAAATGCTTCCTGTAACTTGAGGAAATCACTGTGAGGAAAAGACAAGGAAAATTCATCCACTGCTTTGATCTACACAAAGCAAGTGTGTGAGAGGAAAATGAAAAGGACTTTCGTTAAAATGTTACGTGTTGGTATATTTGTATAAAGATATTCAAAGGTAACTTAGCTCAGCAACATGCCTCTGGTCAATACATTTAGAACTTTCCTCTAGCTTATTTCCAGTTCCTCGCAACATCTCTTTCCCAACATTTACATTTAGGCTAAAGACATAAACAACAGTCATCATGAATCAGATTCTAGCACCATTCAACACACGCTTCCAGCTTCTAGCAGACTTAAACACTGACCTGTCTTTCACAAGTATCCTCACCATCTACACATCAGCTGGGCCATCTGCCAGAGCTCAGAATGAATGAGATGCTGGTTTTACCAGAGGACTGGCACATGACGTGCCACACGAAGTGACAACACAAACAAGCATCACAGTCCCGGGGAGTGGTGACAACACACTCACCATCTGTTATGATAACTTAACACTCAGAGAAACCATATGGTGATTCACACATCAATAAGTCCACGCTGCAGTCAAAAGAAAGCATGTAATTACAAAGAACCCAAATGAAAGGTTTTTAAATTACCACATTTCCCTTAGTGATGGTAGCAGCAAATGAGTGTGTGTGTAGATAAGCATCCAAGTGATATTTACAACTCTGAAGACAATGTTCCTGCCCAGCTACTCAAGTGTAGGAGGACAGAAGTGGCTAATTGCTGTGTTATTCAACCAGAATGAACGTAATACTTAATTGGCCCGTTTTGAACTAAAATAGCAAAGAAGCATTTTTAGATTATACACTACTGTTTAAAAGTTTGAGGTCAGATACTTTTTCTTTATTAATATTTTTTAACAATTTAGTATAATGCCATACTCATTGAAACTGTAATAATAACTCAAAAGTAATTTTGGGAATTATGTGGTATCTAAAGTGAATCCAAAATAAATCAAAACGGTGTTACATTTTAGCATCTTCAGTGCAGTCGCCCTTTCCCTTAAATAAGGAGAAATGCTCTTTTGGCATTGTTATGCTTTTTAAAAGGTATTGAAGGACTTCCCAGCTACTTTTTCATTATTTAGTCTAGACAGCAATATTAAAAACATTTTGACATTTTAGTTTTCGAATAAAATTCGAACAAAAAAAGAGTTCCTGCCTCAAGTGGAGGAGTTCAAGTATCTGGAGGTCTTGTTGTCGAGTGAGGGAAGGATGGAACGGGAGATTGACAGACGGATCGGTGCAGCTTCTGCAGCAATGCGGTCGCTGTACCGGTCTGTCGTGGTGAAGAAGGAGCTGAGCCGCAAGGCGAAGCTCTCGATTTACGATTTACCGGTCAACCTACGTTCCTACTCTCCCCTATGGTCATGAGCTGTGGGTCATGACCGAAAGGACAAGATCCCGGATACAGGCGGCCATAATGAGCTTTCTCCGCAGGGTGGCTGGGCGATCCCTTAGAGATCGCCCAGCTCGGTAACTCGGGAGGAGCTCAGAGTAGATCCGCTGCTCCTCCACATCCAGAGGGGCCAGCTGAGGTGGCTCTTGCATCTTTTCCGGATGCCCCCAGGATGCCTTCCCGGGAAGGTGTTCCAGGCTTGTCCCGCCGGGAGGAGACCCCGGGGAAGACCTAGGACACACTGGAGGGACTATGTCTCCCGGCTGGCCTGGGAACGCCTCGGTATCCCCCCGGAAGAGCTGGAGGAAGTGTCTAGGGAGAGGGAAGTCTGGGCATCCCTGCTTAGACTGCTGCCCCCGCGACCCGGCCCAGGATAAGCGGAAGAAGATGGATGGATTGATGGATGGATGGATAAAATGTATTTATGTTCGGGCACAATCATATTTTCGTCTACTTTACAAGAATGATTTAATAACATTTAAGCATACACCTTCAGATCAAAGTATGTTTAAGATTATAAAAGGCATTTCACTTTTGAACGGTATTATTTAAAAGCAAATTGTATTTATAATTAATAACTGTAGACGGTTTCATCAGATTCATTCGCCTGGCCTAAAGGTTAACTTCTGGTCTGTGTTTGTTAATCGGTCTGGCTAGTGACTTATAAGATAACTATTTATATTTTCTTTAATTGCTATTCATATCTTATTGTTTAATAATTGTATTAAATAAACAATTAGTTGAATTGAACTAATTGAATACGGTATACTTTTTATAACTACAGTAAACTATTTGTTGAAAGCGTCGTGTAACTTTGTTGCATTTAAGTTTCGCCAAGTAACAAGAAAAGGAGAGAGAAATAGCAGAGTATAATAAGTTTAGACAAAATAATATCATCTATTCTAGACATACTTTTAATTTGCTAGCTAATGTACTGTACTTGTTATTTCTTTGGATTGTTATCGGAAATACTTTGCAGGGACACTTTTACTATAATTATTGTGGATGTGTACCAGAAGTTAGTGTAGTAGAGTAGGCGGGGCGAGACCGTGGTTCGATTCCGGTGAGTAACTGTGAATTAGCGCCAGATGTGCGCACACCGGGCTCGAATCACGGAGGAGATGGGAGCATATAAGAGAACGAGCGACCGGACTGTCGAAGAGAGAGGTCCGGTCCTGAAGTGTTTGTATATGTATTGATGGTTTACTGTGTTGTTGTTCGCCGGCGGTCGTCCGTGAGGGGCCGCTGGCTGTTATGTTTTGGTTTGTTTGTTAGCCAGCGGTCGTCCATGAGGGGCCGCCTTCTGTTATATTTCTTTATTAAATGTTTTGAAATGTCTTCCGGTTCCCGTCCCTTCCTTCCTTTTCTTGAACCTCGTTACAGTTAGTTTTGGGCTAAAGTGTGAATGTGCAATAACATTTATGTTGTTGCTTTGAAAAAATCTATTGCTATTATCAATATTAATAAAAAATAAATAATATATATAATTATTAACTATAGTGAATATGCACTAATTAATAACAATATTCACTGCTAATGACTTTTGATTTGTTTTAAATTAAATTAAAAAGGAAAATATTGAGCACAACATGAAAACACAGCATAATATTGTTAGTCATTTGAGTCGACATGAAGTGTAAGTTGCGATTGTCTATTTTCCCTTTTGTGAATTGTATCCAAGTGAAGGAGTGGCTGAGATGACATTTTTTGTATGAAACCCTGGAAGCACGTTATCATTTTAAAGGGGGGATTAAACACGGTTTCATGCATTCTGACATCTTTACAACGGTAAACGTGCTGTCTTCTAATGCTTAACATAGTCATATGTTTCGGAAACATATATGTAACCACTTTTTAAAGTCTCTTATTCTCCTGGAAAAGCATGCCCACGGCGAAAGAAATAACCCATCCACGTGTCAACCGGCGAGCGATAGGAAGAGCCGCTTACCGTAAAGATTGTTGTGCTGTGGGCCTGCAGCTACAGCTCATTACTCTTGCGTTAGTGTGAGAAGTTGAGGTGTGTTTGTTTGTTCATGGCATTTCAGTGATGGATGTGAAGTGAACGGTGGATATAACGCTAGATTTGCAGATAGTTTAAAACTGATAGATGGAGCAGTCCCAGCCCTAAAAGATGCCGGATATGATCTGCACATGGCAAGTCACACTGACGTCTGTGTTTTGTTGGCAAGATTATATCTGTTATTGACACCAGGCCCAGCAACGCCAGGTTCTGGAATGCACTTATCTATGACAACATTGATAGGTTGAACAACGCCTCCACGGAAAAATATCAACGACTACTTCTCTAGCCCCGCCCACTGGTTCGCGCATGACAGTACTGAAGTGAAACGGAACCAGATAGAGCATCTTCCTTAGAGTGTAAACAGAAGTGCAATTGACTCAAGTTGAACAGCACTTTTGAAAAAAAATGACTCTTGCATTGGCTAGAGAAAACTTAGGCACCAGCCCTCCGTTTTTTGTATTTCTGTATTAACTTGACTCCAGTAACGTCGAGACTCATCAAAATCTCCTTCAATCTGGTTACCTATTCTTGCAAGGTCATACACATCTTTAACACTTCCCTAAGAAGACTCACTAGATGCGGATTGCAGTTCCTGAGTATAGCTTCTACCACTTCTCTTTCTGCCATATTTCCGTTCTTTCTAATACATAAAGCTTGATAATGGTAGGCATAGTCTCTAATACTCTCTTTTGGACCTTGCTTTCTTTCAAGGAGTCTCCTTGCTGCTGCTTCTTCATAATCTTCATATGGCATTGTACCTGTTCATTGGAACAAGTTCTACCCCAGCCTCAAGAGGAGGGGGAGGTTGCAAAGAATCAGCATTGTCCTCCAATTTTTCAGGCACAGTTCCTTCTTCATCAGAGTCTAAATAAAGTTCACTGAATGTATTAATTCCTTTAATAAAAGCTCTCTTCAGGTAAAAAATGCAACATATTAAAAATACTGTATTGGGTCCCAGCTCATCTTCCTGACTATCTTTTTGACTCGCCATGTTAACAAGTTATCAAGTAATACTGTTTCTCATTAATGCATTTAAGGTTCCTGTTCGGGCGCCATTCTATTACCACAAGTGCTATGTCGAGCAAATGTTAATCAAATATCTGCTTAGGGAGGGTTAATAACATAAAAAAAATATACTTAGACCTTGTTAACAAAAGACAACCAGTTATATTCTTTCCTTGCAACTTTATATAAACTAGACCCAACCCAGCCTCACAATTCATAAAAAAACATAAATAAAAAAAATGAAAACAAATCAAACAGTGTACAACAGCCATGGTCTTCTGCAACAATGGTAATTGTTATGAACCAGACTTTGTGTTATCACTCTGCAGGAGAGTTTGCGTGAGCAGCATCTGACAGCCCCGGCTCCCTTCCGCTACGCAAGCGAAACTGTGAACGTGAATGTGTGTAGTGTCCACCGTTCCACACTTTATTTACATTTACATTTAGTCATTTGGCAGACGCTTTTATCCAAAGCGACTTACATTGCACAATCCCCCTGGAGCAACATGGAGTAAAGTGTCTTGCTCAAGGACACACTGGTGGTGGCTGCTGGGATCGAACCAGCAACCTTTTGATTTACCAGTTCAGTGGTTTAACCCATTAGACCACCATCTCCTAACTAGACCACTTTATATTTTCAGTCGAACAAGTGCATCATTTGGGTACTTACAGTGCACTTCTTTTTTGAGGCTTTTCAATGTAGAAGGACTACTCACACTATTTAAACTACAATATTGCGTAGTATAGTGCATAAGTGCGCAATTTGGGACACACCTCAAGTCACCACGCTTCCTAAACAGTAGCCATTATATTTTCTTCTACAGTACCCCATACTTTATCTAAACATTGAAACTCTTAACTCCCCCTAGAGGTACGGAAGGTAATTGCAGCACAAGAAAAAGTAACAGACCGAAGCCTGTTACAAATGCTGGATTTAATTCAGTTCACATTTAAGTTACTATAGAGATAATACAAACTGATTTAATGTTCTTTTGTTTTTCAAGGTTAAGAAAAGGTGTACAAAGTAATTACCAAAGTTTTTCTAGTATAATTAAGAACCTCATCATCTTCCTCCTGTTTAAGAACACCTTATGCACCATTGAACTGAAACCATATGAAAGGAAATTGAAGTGTCTTGCTTCATACTTGCAAATTTCCCTGTGCAAAGTTTCATCTACTGATGTATTACAACATTAGACAATTTGTTTCAAAACCAAAGACCTTAAGAACGCAACCTTTTCTTTACGGGTGGACAGATTACAAAGCAAATAATTAACCTGATGATTATTCTACTACTTTCACTTCTATTCACTGTATCCCACCTGCTACGTTGACTTCTTCATAACTCGTCTGTTCAAGAAAGATTCTGAAAGATCTTGTTTTATTCTGAACACAACATCATTGATCTGTCTCTTTTTTATGTATGTGACCTTTAGAGGTTTAGCAAAGGAGGGCTGGCCAGTCAGAATCCAGGTTTTGTCATACCAGTCAAACATGATGGCCATTGTGGACATTATGTTTGGGTGGTGGAAACCATGGAAACTGAGAAAGTCACAGCTGAGGTGTTCAGCTTAAGAAGGTCTCACGCAGAGAACTTCGTTGTTGAGAGTGTGTACATAAACAAAAAGCTTTCCCGCATGGGCGAGAGATAAGACAAAAGAAGCAAGAAGGTATGAAAGAAAGAAGCTTTAAAAGAGATGCATCAAAAGAAAAAATATGCCATGTTATTGTAATGTGCAACTTTATCTAATGATGTGTTCTGTAAATATTTAAATGGATGTTTTTTGGAATGTTCTCTGTGGTATTTTATTATTTATTTATTCACTTTAAATGGTGTGAAGAGGCTGTGCTATTTTCATTTCATGCGTGCCTCTTCAATTTTTATAATCAGTCTTGATTCTTAGAGAAGCAACTGAATGACTTTCTGTTGTTCTTTATATATTCTCTTGTGTCAGAAATCCCTTCCATTCATTTTCTTGCATTTCCATAAAAATCATGTGATTGTTGAATTTAATGAAAATGTACAGTACAGTTCATAAAAATTGGTCTTGTTGAAATGTTTTATTACTGTAATGTGAACACTGATGCTGGATCCCAATTCCCCTACTTATTATATCCCAAGTATGCACTACAATTGATATGGGTGTTATACGCATTTTAAGATGCACAAACTACTACCACACAAATCAAAATACTCAAACTTGCATGTAAAGGTCCAGTGTGTGATAGCCAGAAATGCATAACACATAATACATAACTATGTCTTCAGAGGTGGATCAAGACATTATATAATGAAGCAATATGTTTTTATTACCTTAGAATGAGCTATTTCTATCTTCATACACCATGAGCCCCCTTACATGGAATTGGCCATGTTTCTACAGTAGCCTTCAACAGACAAACTGCTCTACAGAGCATGTTATCTTATTTGGCCAAGAAGTAAAAACGGGATGACATTTTAGTCCTGTTTTAACCACCGTAGTGCTTTGAAACTAACAAAAAAATATACTACGTACTGTATATACTGTAAATATATATATATTATTTATTAACAAACAGCCAGAAAAAGTAGAGATTCATATAATTACCACAGCAGTGGAAACTGAACAAAGTTCAAGAGATGCCAAATATGTTGTTGGCTCGAGCGCTCGGCCGGGGAAGTATAGACTCAAGGGGGAACAGGCTATGGGCTTAGTTGGTCCTTGAGGGACAGTCAGTGTGAGCGCCACCAATAGGCACTGGAGACCAGCGTACAATAGTAAAGTCTGTCGAGTGGGTCGATAACAAATCCCCATTGAAGAGAAAGTACCAAACTCAAGGTCCATTCAAGGCAAGAATCCAAAAGGCAAGGTACCCTTGAAAAGGTACTTTCCACGATGTTGAAACACTCGTTGCATGGTAAGAATCCACAGGGCAGAATGATACTCACGCAACAGGAATACTTTCCATTAGGCCGATAACGCATAAGAAACCGGAACTAATCCACTTGGTTAGGACCACACTTGAAACTGGAAATAACTCCACTTGACAGAATACTCCCGCAACAGGAATCTTTCCACTTGGCAGGATAGATGATTGAAGACTGGAACCAGACCGCTTGGTAAGGCACAAACTTGAAACTAGATCAATTGACAGAATACTCAAACAACAGGAATGATTACACTTGGCAGGGTAGGCGCTTTATATCTGGAACCTGCACACGGGGCAGATTCTTTTCTTGGACTGGGATAGTGATCACTGAGTTTACACCAGAAAAAAAGAAGCAGACACCGAAAAGTGTACCAATGACTCTGCAGCCAGACAAGTCGAAAACCACAAGACTGAATTTAACAAGGCAAGACTAAGTTTTAGCAAGCTTAACAAGCGATCATGGAAAACAGTATTAACAATAAAGGTCTGACACAGGACGAATGAAAGCACAGGAAATATGAATGGAAAGAATCAGAGAAGGAAATGGGTAACTAGCTGTGGATAGAGGAATCAAGAGTCGATCCAGGTGAAAGCATGGAAACCTTATGAGGAGCTTAAAAGATAACAGGAGGGGTGGGGTGAAGCACACAGACTTCGAACACGTGGCGAGCTGTCAAAACAGAGTCACGTGTCCGACATAACAAAGACAGAGGACAATAAGGAAAGTAAATATGGAGTGCTAGACCCGAGACCTGACTGAGTGAGTCAATGGTTGCATTCACAACCTTACAGTTAGATGCCGCTCAATTTCGTTAACTAAACCTTTAAGTATTATGTCAATTGTTATTTTTTATGCACTGTATATAATTGTTTACTCTATATAATTAAATGTATGAATCCTTGAGTAACATCGACCAAACTCCGCCCTCTCACATTAATCTGAATATGCAGTATAGGCTAAAAAATACATTTTAATAAACGAGGCAAAGAACCAGGCAGACACGAATCATTTAATGCAAAAATTGGATTATCCCACTTCCATCATGGTCATTTTCCAAATTAAAAACTAGTTAAAGCAGTTATTGATGTTTGCAATGCAATTTTTTATACACCGGTTAAAAATGACAGTTATTTTCATCTGTTAGTGCTCGTCAAATCTGTAAATTTTTTATTGTACAGATGTACAATAATATGTTTTATTTCCATGTATTATTCTATATAGTCTCAAAGATATAGTAAATGATTTAATATATATGACAGTTAAATTCTTGGATTTGGGACATCGTAATTCTAGTTTCAAATACTATTTAGGATGAAGAGAATGGGAAATGGGATGCAGGTAGTGTATAGCCTCAGGTATAGTCCCACTTTCTTATGTGTCTCTATTGAATTATTGTTGAGTGGAACAGATTCATTCTCAAATGAAAATACTATTCATTCTCTCATATTGAGATTGAGGTTTAATTACTGTAAGTGGAGGTTCATGCTATTATATTTGTATATTGTTCTGTTTAGCTGATCTCTGGAAAGATGACGTAATGTGCTCGGTGAGATATTCCATCCCGACTTTTTCCAAAGTTATTTTAAGTGTTACCCTGTTTTGTTGGGTATGGGGGCTGGGTATCTGGCAGCATATAGCACATAAAGAAAGTGTTCCTGCTGGGTTGCCTCTCACACAGATTCATGAAAGATTTCTGACTAGGCAGAAATTTTGTTAACTCAAAGTAAAATATTTTCAGAGAAGGCGTGAACCTATGTGAATGTTTGTGTGTGCGTATCGGTATGAAAAGCCAAAACGCATAGGCCTTTGCACTTATTCAATTAAACAGGACATGCTTCTCTCACCTGGGTCATTAGGCTTAATTTTTGGCATGTCTACTATGTTTGCTATCGGGGAATGTCTCTGCAGTAAAGCCGTACGCAAAGACCCGGGAAGTAAAAGAAACTGCAGGGTGAACAAATGTGCTGTGTGATCTACCAGCCACGAATTCAAATAACCTGACATCTCTTTTGTAATCACAAAGAAAAGCAGGCATAGCTCATGTAGGGTTAATTAAATAACGCCTTAAAGTTCTTTACTCAGAGTATGGCAATTTAACAAAGAAAGCTTGGAGTGTTAGCAGAGAAAAACAGCCTGCTCGTGGCGGTTGACAGGCGACATCAGCATTAAATGCATAAGGAGTCTGAAACGAGCTGTGCAAATGTCACATTTACATTTATGTGTTTGGCAGACGCTTTTATCCAGAGTGACTTCCAGTGCATGTACGATTTATCACTGCACACATTACAGAGGATTTAAACCCATGGAGTTGCGAGCTGTAGAAGAGTTCAGAGGTCAGGCTGATGTCAATGAAGCAAATAAATTTCCCTCAGCTATCAATGTGATCTTTGTTAATATGTGAAGCGTTTTAGTGATAATGAGCCTGCAGAACCTTATCTTTTAATTAACAGTTTGGTAAAACAGTTGACTAGTTTTGAAAAGCATACAAATATCAAATGTTTTGCTTATTTACAGGCTCAGTTTGGTGTAATTTGTCTTTGAGCCGAGGCAAAAATGTGCTCTGAGTATTATTGTTAATAAATTCTTTGCTCAGTTTTAAATGTTGTGACCTTTATTCTTGATGTGCTGGACAATAAAAGGGAAGCAATATCAAGTAAATCCAAACGCTCATAGTCGAAACATAGGGCAGGATCTCTGTTTTATGATATTGCTTTGCCTTTATGACCGAGTTGAATGCTGTACTGTCTTATAGCACTTTATCATAAGAGCTGTTTCAAAATTGACTGACAAGACAAGCTGAATGAGACAGGAACATGATCTCTGCTAATTTACAAAAGCTAGATAAAAGCTGTATTTATCTGCTTCTTTGGACATGGGTTATTTTTGTGCTGTGTGTCAGAATGTTGACTCTGAACAGTAACAAAGACGCATTTCATAAAAATGTAAGAAACACAATCTTTTAATATCTTATTAAGAATCACACACTGAAGATCTTTATCAAATTTGTTCAGGACCTTATCTTTGTTTTTATTTTACTGCTCTAATATTTCAAATTGAGGTGTCTCAATATACGGGTATTCCCAATAGCCATTATATTAAAAACCGTGATCGTCAATATTTTGAACAGTGTATACTACATATTTTGAAAATTATTCAAGACCCATTTAAAAATTTTGACTAAAGAGCCACAGTCATCACAACCTCTCTCCATCATCCTAGACTTGTATTTAAATTGGCCAAAAAAAAGAGAACACTCAATAAATAAAAAAGATTTGACAATAGTATTAATAATTAAGTAAATAATGAAAGCATATTAGCGTCATTTGATAGCATTATTAAATAATTTTTAATTATTTATTTAAAAATATATGCCAGATATTGTGGTAATACTGTTACCCTTAATTCCTTCAGCTACAATAACCGTTTGGTGAAATCCGTTATCGTGCCTTCCCTGAAGTCAAAAAATCTTCTTTTAATTTCTATCTGAGATTTCCATAAAATTTTGTAAGCTTTTAAATGCTAAATGAACCTCTGAGCAATAGGACATTGCTTGTTTTGTCTAAAAAGATCATTTAAAAGAACGTTGCCAAGTTTAAAGAAAAGCTTTAAGTTTCAAGGCTTTAAGAAGTAAGTTTTAGGCTCCTTTTCTGTCAAGCTGAGAGAGGATTATACAGTATCTGACCAAACAGACCCACTTTCCTGCTTCTTCTGCCACCCTTTTATTGTCACACACGTATTTCCACAGCACCAAATTCCATCTTTTCACTCTGTCCTTCACTCAGCAGGACCTGTAATTTAATCTGACAGATGCGAGAAACATATGGACAAATGACAAGAGAGACACATGCACAGCCGTGTTTTCCTGTCCATTTATAGCACGAAAGAGCTAAAAATCTGATTTGAACAAACTCTGTCTCTTAAAGAGAAAGTCAGTCTGTGATGAATTTTACGACACGACTGCACAAAGTATTCATCTTACTAATTAAAACATACCGATGAAATCGTGTATTCTGTTTTGGAAGTAATGTTGACAAAATGTAATGGTACAGATGGTACAAACGTAAATAATAGAGATTTGCCAAATACTTTTAAGGGAAATTTTATAGACACACTCTCATGGTTGCAATTTTTTAATATACCAGACATTTTTATCCAAACAGAACGGCAATAAGGTAAAGTACAACACATGCAAAAGCCTCAAGGAGTCAACAAAATGCTACAAATGAAAGTGTTTTGTTGTAGTGATGCTGCATTCTTCATCTGGCTCAGGTCTATCTGTATGCTCTCAAAAAAATGCTGCAAACCATTCCCTTCTAATTTTTTTGTAGCCTAAAGAACCTTTTTTCACTACAAAAAACCTTTTGTGAAATGGTTTTTTCACATTTTTATGAAATATTCAGCCACAAATGGTTCTGGAAACATACAGTATGGATGCCTCATTCAGTTTCAGGTGTGCACTTGCAAAAACCATATAAGAGCAAAGGCAAAGACATTTTATCTTTTGCTTTTTATCGAAGTCCAGATTTAATGAAACTGACATGCATGGTTGACCAAGAACGGAAAGAAATGCTCCACGTTGAGCCAATACAAAGAATACAAATGTTGAACAAAATATATGGTTGCATGGTTTGCGGTGTTAAGATGTAAAATTGTATTTTTAGTTGTAATTTATTACACAACTCAAAACATAATTTCAATTGTATACACAGTAAATTTCTACATATTTTGTCTACTTTACATTTAAACTGTGATTTAAAGGGTCCAGTGAATTGTCAGGCCTTTGCTAATGGGTAAGAGAATTTTCAGTGAAAAAGGTTTCTATTTGCAGTGCAGTTTTAGATATCAACTTTTGCAGAGGACATTTTTAAACACCGTTTAGGTGCTTAATGACTTTACCAAAATTCTCAGTCACTACTTTGCATTTTTTCACATTTCACTTTCAATTCCATCCAGAAGTCGATGACTTGCAGCAATAAATATATTTGTTCAAATGCAATTTGGTAAAACATGGGAGCCTACATTCCGGACTGTTCGTGACTCAGTGTCATGGGTGAGACAAACATATCCAGGCTCGTCAGATCCAGAGTAATGAATGAATACGCATTTTTAACATCTGATGAGTCGCTTGCAGGAGTCAATTGCGATGCCATATTTACATTTACATTTACGCATTTGGCAGATGCTTTTATCTAAAGTGACTTAAATTGCATTATCCAATACACTTGTTTCTAAGTATTTGCAATCCCCTGGGATCGAACCCACAACCTTGGCGCTATTAGTGCCATGCTCTTACCACTGAGCAACAGGAATGTATGTTACAAATTTTAGTTAAGATGTTCTTAAAGGATTAGTACAAACTAAAATGAAAATTCTTTCATTAATTCTCATCTCTCTCAAAACTTGTATTTGACTCTATCTATTGCAGCAAAGAAGATATTATTGAGAGTGTTGGTATCCAAACAACGACTGCCATTGTATAGACACAAAAGCCCTGATACATTTCTCCAATGTCTTTTTTGTGTTCAACGGAAGAGACATGCCGGTTTTGAACAAGATACTGCAAGGGAATAAATGAAAAAACAGAATTCTTATTTTGTCTGAAAAATAAAATTGAAATTTATTTTTATAATGTTTTAGTTAAACAAACATTAAGAAATAATAATATTATTGATTTCATTTTTTAAATTTCATATATTTCTCCAACACAAACTGTAAAGATGGCTCTTACCATGGCAGTGGTGACCCTAATAAAAGGTAAGGACAGGGGCAGAAATAATTGAGGGATATTAAACAGATTGCGGCTGTATTTCTAGCTTGGACCTGAAGCCTAACCTAAGCTTTCATTCCTTCCCAACATCATTTAGTAAGAAGTTTTCTTGCAGGGGATCTTGGACTTGGCGGAGGTCAGCGTTTTCACACCTTAACATGTCCACCGATCCATGACCATGCTGTCTCCTGAGCTATAGCAACCCTGACTTTCTGAAAATTATTGATCTGTAGATAAAACTAGAAAGCGAAAACGTTACACTCTTAATGAGAAAGAAATCCCTCTGCTTAATGAGCTTAAGTAAGAATTAAATTACCAGCAGTATGGGCACACTGTGCCTCACTGAAATCCTGTTTAAAATGAATATGCAAAATAGTGTAAAAAAGCTAATTGTACCCAAATGGAAAAATGCAGGATGATTAAAAAGAAAGTTTGCAAAATTTAAATATTATAGAAAAACTTTTGAGAAACTTCTTAGCATGTGTAAAACGGCAATAAAATGTCATAAGAATTGCAAGGAAAATTGAGAAAAAACAATGCAAGCAAGTAACTGTACATTTAGAGTATGCAAATCAAACTTTACACAATTTGTTAGATGTATTATCAATGATATATAACAATTATATGCGCTCGGAAAAGATGCGAAATGGCCCTGATTCGACTCATCAGCTTGTGTAGTTTGTGTAGTAGTGTAGTGTGTTGAGGTTGAGGGAACCATTTAAAACATTATGGGAGGGGTGCCTCAAGGACTAGCTTTGGGAAGCACCGTTTTAAAGCATGCAAATGTTTTTCAACTTATTGTTTCGTCTTGGGAAAGTTACTCTGAAAAGAAATAAATTACAAGTTACTAATTACATATTCAATAGTGTAATAAGATTACTGTAGAAGTTACTCTCTCCACAAAGTATTTAATTAATTATTATTCATTACTTTATATAGTCTAAATCCACCTTGATTAGTTAAGTGATTCAAGACATAAAACGGCTATTTTGATTCATTCATATAAATAATATACAACTAAAAAAAGTAGTATTATTAACTGACCAAAGTATTATAACTGTGAAAATTATAAATGAAAGCACAGTTTTTAAAGAAAGCCTTTGAATTTTGATTCCACTATTGCGCACACATATATTATACACAGTTTTTAGTTTGATTACATCAGATGTAACTCACAACATTACAAAGAAAATTTGACTAATCCTTTACTTTACAAGGGACAAGTGATACAATTACAGTAACTAATTACTTAGTTAAAACAATGGATATGAATTAAGACAACAAAAGTAAAATACAGAACCCCTCACTGCTATTGACTATTGCTATTTAATAGGAATTGTATATCATTGTCCTTTCAAATCCAATATCCAAATTTGCTATTTGTCAAGAAATTTATAAAACACTGCATTTTTTTAATTATTAAGTATTGTTGTCAAAGTTGAAATAACTTTTTCTTACTTTTTTACAAGTAAAAAAGCCCAGGGACAAATATAAAGTATGTTCTAATGATAATAAGGATTTATAGCAAATAATAAAAAAGCACAGGAGAGAAATTCTCAAAACAAAACGTGAATTCATACAATCTCATTCGTACATTGCTTTTTTCTAGTAATCATACGTTATCGTACGATTCGCAATGTACAAATTCATATGAATAAGCCTGCTCATAAAATAGTTATGAATTCTCATGAGATCAAGTTGGATAGTCTGTTTTACTAGAAAACATCAGAAATACAATAAGCTGTTAATTTCAGGTTGACTTTTAAGCAGCAGAATTTGACTTGGATTTATCAGCCAGTAAGGATTAGACCATAGTACGCTTATTCTGCAATCCTAATGCACAAATAGGATTGAGGTCTTTAGCAGTATGTGCACAATTTTCCCTTCACTAACCTTTTCATCATTGAGCTGTCACTTTTGTACAGAATATTAACAGGTGATTTGTGTAGATTAGTCAAACTTTCAAACAGGAAGAGGAAATATAGGTTATATAAAAATGAAAGAACATAGAAATGAAGATATTTATGTTTGTTATCAATGTCTAAATACGTTCTAAAATATTTCACTGTCGATAATGAAACTCTGTCTAGGCAAGATGTGCTTACAGTCAACTAAAATGCAATGGAAGTTCATGCAAATGAAGAGCAGGTAAATGTCTTTGTTCATTTACCATCCGAAGACTCTTCCAGCAACTCAGGACCTTATACTGTAGGTGTCAAGGTCATTAAAATGTGAACGAATTGTGCTCACATTCCAACATGGCACAAACACAAGATCATTAGTGCAAAAGTTCATGTTAATGAGGGTGACTTTGACACGTATTATCTATCATTGACATTTATGAAATCAGATATTTATGTGCAAAGTGAATTTATGTTGGAGAGATGCTGCATTTTTTATTTCCTCTTGTTATTGTGGTTTAACTGGTAGTGCGTTGTGCTAACAATACCTGAATGAACTGTAAGTCTTGAGATGAAAGCGATTTTCAGATGCGTGAATGTGATGCATGACAATCATTTTAAAAACCATTTTCAATGGGTCTGTAGTGTAATTGAGCTCGACTGCTACTGATTATTGATCGTGAAGATGTTCATACACACAATAACTATATTTCAATTAATAGAATTCTGAACTGAAGCAAATTCAAAGAAAAATAATAATTTTCAGAAAACATTAGACAAATTTGACTTGTTTTTTAACAAAGCATGGCTCTGTTATAAAATTTGATTCCCTATCCCCATATTATAAACAAAAATGTCATTGTTTGTGTTGCACAGCAGAAAGTCGGTCAAGTTTGGAAGAAGATAAGGCTGAGTAAGTGTTGAGATAATATTTTCTTTGGTTGAGCTTTTGTTAAAAATGTAGAGATTGAAAAAAGTGTGTGGGTTAGACCGAGAGATGAGTGCAACAGACTGACTGATGGATCAGTAAGGAGGTCGAGAAATTGTATGGGAGATGCTGTAATAAAAGGTTTTTATTTCTTGCTCTTTATGGCATAAATACTTGCTAATAGCCTGAGTAATGGCATGGCTTTACAGTAGTTCTGCTGTCTGACATGTTTATTAAGTAGCCTGTGGTTTAATGATGCAGTTTTGCTAAAATAATAGACATGACAACTCACCCAAGAATATGCAGTAAACAGCATGCAAGTTCAAAATCTGGTTTAATTTCATCTAACAAATTAAATTGGTTAAATTGTTTTGATTGTAAAGTATATATTTTTGTATATTTGAAGAGTTCATTTGCAAAAACAGGTTAATTTTACATTACAAATCGTGTTTTAATAGTGTCTTTTTTATTGTTATTGTTTTATTGTGTGTTAGTTAGTATTTTTTGATCATTATAACATAACCAAAACAACAGAACTGCAGTTTGATTGGTAAAATTGGAATACACAATAATAAAACATAATGAACTCTTCATTTATATTTATAATATATTTATGTGATTGTAAATGTAACAACATGTTTTATTTTTTTATCTTTTTTTCCTTTATATTTTGTGATCTTATACATAACCTTAATATTTTGTTTGTTACTTCTACGGTTTTATGCAGTTTATGTTTTTTTTGTATACATCTTTCCATAATTGCAACTGGGGCATGTGTTCACAAAAATATTATAGTGCATTAAAGATAAAAATGTTTAAATACATTTTTTTAGCGAAAGTTTGACCTTAACACAAATTCTTCAAAGAGGAAAATTTACTGTGAATAATGGTCAATTGTAAAATGACAACTATACCTCTGCTCTACTATTCTAACAGCTGCTACCGTTTACTCCGACATGGACATCTTTCCCACAACATCTCCGTATTCGTTCTAAATAGGTTTGTGGATTATTAAAAGTAGACTGACAGTGTATTTACCCCTGAGGCTTTCCTTTATACTCCTCAAACATACTAAATACGATTAAAGTTGCCTGATTGGCAGTTTCATGTGCGTGGGTAAATTAATGTTTTATTAGTTCTCAGATGTGGATGTTTTTGACAAAGTCAGAGGTAATATTAAATGCATTCCCTGGGTGAACAAATGAGCTTTTCTTTGGACTAGAGCATGCAGATGCACCAACGTGCTTTCTCTCATTGCTCAGCTTCCATTACCACTGATTGTGAATGCGCTGTCTAGAATATAAACGGGGACTGGACAGGCATGATGAATAGATAGCAGCTGGATGGAGCTGTAACATGAATTTGCAAAAGGAATTTTAACTAAACATACCTTTTGTGAATTTCTGTACGAATTTAATCTTTTTATCAGACAAACAGTGTGTTTAAATGTTAATATGATGCATTATGCCATTTCAAGTTCAAATTTGATTTGACATTTATCCTTGTGCTAAGATGTTTCATGTTATATTCATTTTCGTACTGTTATATTTGTTCATACCGCTTTTTTAGTTATCATTCTTATGTTGGTTTTTAGGAAAAAATATTTGGAGACAAAATGTTTTTGCTAATGCAAAAGAACCAAAACTGCAATATAAAATAATAATCAACAATAACCTATATAATATAATACATATTAATAATTCAAAAACAAAACTATTTCTATGTTTAGAAAAATATCTGTAAACACCATAAAAGCTGGGATCACTGAATCATGAAATCGTTGCATTAAGAGTTTTGAAGTATCTGTAGGGAATGCTGTCTGTTTGCCTGCTGAGCCTTTCTGCTTTGGGGAGAAATTAAACCTCTCACATCAAAGGGTAAAATTCTAGCGACAGCTATGAGGTGCCCAGCATGCTGAAAGCAACAGGTCTTTTTATGTTTCCTGTCCCACAGCGGATGAGGACTGAGTTTGGACCCCACTCTCGAGGGGGGTTTTCATGTCATTCAGATTCATAACATTGTAATAATAAGCTTTGATTTCTCTTTCGGCCTACAATTTTGTAAAGCAATGGCTGAAAATATCACGAAGCATGAGATATGAAAGTGAAAACTAAATACCCAACATTTTTTTGGTGACTGATTTTTGGATCTTCTCCGTGCTCGCAAGTGATGTGACCAGGTCTGTAAACTTTCATAGGTTGTGTGCTTGAGGTTTGGTGAATTCATTTTAGTTAATAAATGAGACACTTTGTTGCTATGCTACAAGCTCCCATGGCAACCATCTGTCCTGGTCACCCTTAATTCTTTAACCCTTAATTCTTTAATAAAAACTCACTCCAGCAACATTGTAAATGCCCACACCTCCGCACAGGCGCCCTGGTCATGCGTTCCTTTGATTTATTTGAACCTAGTTATATACACACACACACACACACAGACAATAATATGACTCTTTGTATCTCTCTATCTATTTAAGAGTTGTGCTGCAGGCTGACGTTTGGTATCAGGAGGGGTGACCGTGTTTTTGGATTTACACAAGTGCATACCAACAAACACATGCGCACACCCAAAAAATCTGAAGCGATGCCCTAACTCAAGGCACAATGGAATACAAAGATCTTCATTGTTTCTCAGCGTTATCAGCAGGTCACACTGCTGCCATTAAGCCTTTCAAGAGGACAAGAATCTGGAGAAATGCGCGTCCTTCTATGAGAATACACATGTTTGTGTGTGTGACAAGTGTGTGGGTGGATACAAATGCAGGGTCCAAAATGCCAACTCAAGAAGCCTACATGCTAACATTAGAGGATGACATGTCAGATAAGAAAACCTGGAACGTATGGACATTTAAGGAAATCAACTCAAACGTGAAGGTTGGAATACAGTTGTTGTTTTTAAGTTAAATAGAAGCCATTTCACTGAGACAATTCTGTCCTAATCCAAACCAGGAACGTCAAACCTGCAGCCTTGAAAAAAAGCCAGAGAGAAAAATAGTTGTGCTATTTACTGTATTTTCGTCAGGGTAAGATGTTAAGTGAAGAATCTTTAAAGGGATAAATGTCATCATTTATTCACTTAATTCATTTCTTCACACAAAAGAAGATATTTTGAAGAAAGTTGGTAATTGAACAACGGCAGTAAGGACACAAAGCCGATACAAGTCAATGGGTACCACCGTTTTTGGTTACCAACATTCCCCAAATATCTTCTTTTGTGTCATGCAGAAGAAAGAAAGTCATACAGGTTTGAAATGACAAATTATTACAGAATTTTCATTTTTTAGTGAGCTATTCCTTTCTGGGAGTATTTCGTTTAGAAATACTTGTTAAAACACTACTTTATAAAAAAACTGTTATATATCAAAGATTAATAATTACAATAATTAATTTTTTATATTTATATAGAGCTTTTCTGGGGTCAAGCACCTGTTGAATCATGGTTGACCCTTAAATTATAAAATAAAGGCTTGATCTGTTAATTATAGAACCTCCAGTTATTCATTTTTTGTTTCACACACAAAATCTTTTTATAGCTATTAATGCTACGCATAGTTCGTTATAATAACACTTGTCTTCATTGCTGGAGTGTGTTTGAAAGCCACTGGTTAGGATTTTCCTGTTATCTGGCAGCACATGGTGCAATGCCTCCTTTTCCTCTTTCCATTATCATGCAACTTTCCCAAAATGTGCTTGTGTCATTGGAACTGGATTTGCTCCTCATTACTGTCCACTATCTGTCAGACTGAAAGGCTCATCCAGACATGTTTTGACACAACTAATATTAGAACAAAAACAACAAACATGTCTTGGTTCTAACAAACAGGAAAACCAATGTTACTCACATACTTATCCGAATCAAAGCAACCTCCTCGGGGGTACAATTTAAAACAATCTTTCTCTTCAACGACTCTCTGCTGGAAAGTATTTCCATAGATACCTATGAATATCTATGTAAAAGCCTTAGTACTGCGGGTCCTAACGCGTATATAAGTTTTTATAATATTAGCGAAAGTTCTAGCTCCTGCCTGACTTTTATTCTTCTTTTAATCCTTAAAATCCACAGACCTTTTATTTTATGTAAATAGAGCCGCTCTTTCTACAGTCTTTCTAATGCCTGCATGATCTCTTGCCTGCGTCAACATGAGAACTTTTCATACTATGGTGGCCACCGCCGTTTCTGGACTGACAGTTTGTTGCAGATTTATAATAAAACAATAGTGGCCGCTGTAAATAAAAAAACTGCACCTTTGAAGATGCAACTTGAATGAAAATTTAGTTTTGTTATGGCATATTTATTGCGCTTACTACTTAATCCCCCTATCAAAATAAAAAGATTGAAAACTTATAATAAATATAGTTGTTCCTCACAAGTATCAAATATTATACCAGAGACATGTCTTCTAAACTGACATACCCATTGAGTCCCAAAAGTAAAACAGTGCCGGCCAATCAGATCACAGCTCCATATTTCATCCAACTTTTGCCATCAGACGGTCAGTAAATGGACTGTGGATGGCTTGTAAACACACGGTCTACAGGCCTAGACTACTCTAGCTGTCTGTTAGCCTGCATTTCAGTTGTTATCTCAACATGATGACAGGTACATCTTTGTCTAAATTAACTACCTTTGTGAGTTTGTGCATGTGTTTACTGTTTATAGGTAGAGTAGTAAATGTGTTAAAATAAATTGTAAAATCTCAAAAGCAAAAGTACTAGAGATGAAAGGCCCTTGAAAAAAATGTGTGGACATGTTTACTTCTGAGAGAGCAGATGAGATAAAATGCTGAAGCTCTGAATGACTTCTGTGTACAGTGATCTTGGCAGTTCCTGTAACATCCATCTTCCAGTGTAATGACTTACACATGCTCTTAAATAGAAGTTTTTTGTGTGTCAGGTTGTCATGCCCCCTGCTAGCAACCAGATAATGACAGATAATGTAACAGTGGCCTAGTATAGCTTTAAAAAAATACAGAGACCACTACAAAATTTGTCTACATTTGCGCCAGTTTACACTTAGTTGTAAAGTAAATTTTACTTTGAGAAAATTTGAGTACATTTTAATAAAAGAAAAATGTTACATGAATACCACAAAAAACCTAAGTTAATCCTACTAGTTGTAAATATTCATTTCTGTGAACTACTTACAAAATTTCTGCCCAAATTATAATAAAAAATATGTTTTTATTTGGGAAAATTGAATTTCTTCAAAATAACAAGACGCTATGTTTGCGGATCTTGACTAATGCATAAAAGCAAGTTCATGTTCATTTCTGAACAGCTCAATACTAACGTTTGACATGAATTTTAAGACCAGGTCAAAAATGAATATTTATTTTTTTATTTTTCACTGTTCTCACATTGTCCGTACTCTCTCAGTGTTTCACATTGTTGTTGGGTAACTTTTTTTCGCTCCTGGGGTGTGTTTCTGTTGAAATTCAACAGTCAGTGGACTGGAATTAGCACAATACAGTATATTTTCCGTGTCTGTATCTTATACAGTATATCAAATTATAATTTGACAATTTTAAAACCCGTTAACACACGTTTATTTCACGTAACACACAAATTTTTTTAACTTTTTCGAATCTTTTATACCGATCCAAATACGTAGGGATATTAATAATTATCATGTATAAAAAAAGCAATTTTACACGAAATAGCTCTCACAAACACAGCTGTCCCTCGAGCATGGATCTGTCCATGAATCTGTTTTCTCCTAGTGTGCCCTTGTTTCTAATGCACTACTCATTAGCATACTGTGAAGAGGCTCCTTGAGTGTTTGTTCATTTCTTTGTGTGGAAATTAAAAACGTGCCTCTAAAGTGGTTCCTGGCTGTCTTCGTATCACCATTTCTAAATGGAATTTCAATTTTTTTAATAGATCCTTTCTCGCTGTTTATTGCATGCACCCCTTTTCACCGTATGTCACGCTCTCTCTTTATTCAGTCCTCTGCAACGTGTCCCACTGAGCCACTCCTGGAATTAGCACTTGATTTCTCAGAGTAACATTCTCTGTTTTCAGTTCTGCCTCGGCTTGTCTATATATCTGGCAGCACTTTACCTTGTCTTTCCTCCTCTGTGTGCACATCAGTTCCTCCGTAAATCCGTTTCCAGTCATGTAGATAAGATTGCATCGATGCAGAGGGCTTCTGGGAATTCACATGAGACCACACTCTCTCGCTCTCTCATCTGTAATTTGTATACACTCCTGGTAATTTACCTTGAAATGAATAAAAGCAGTTATCAGAGAATTTGTTTGTCTCTAGCATTGTGTGTTTATCTTCAAAATTACACAGTTTAGGGTGAATTTTTTAAGCTTTAAAAGCTTTAACCAAACAAACTTTTTGTCCAAAAAGTGGTTTCTGATGTACAGATTAGAAAAGCCAGATTTTCGGTTGTTTTATAAAACGATAAGGCTCACATAGAAGGCTCTGAGTAGAGCAGGTGCGGTGGCTGCTCATTGTCTGCCGAGGGGAGTGCGAGCAGAGAGACAACCTGAACCCTATAAGGGGTGGTTAAAACCTTGGGAACATATCCAAGGACCACCATACTGTCGTTAGGGCCAAATTCTAGACAGGACGGTTCCGCCGAAAAAAGGCATGCAGATTGCCGGATTGTTAACCGACTGCAGTGCAAGGAGGAGGGCGGCTGATAGAGTGAGGGATCGGAAGTCAGCAGACTCGAGTGGCTTAAACTGTGGTCCGTACAGAGTTCTTAGGACAACGGAGAGATCCCAGAGCGAGACCGAGTGCAGCTTGGGAGGATTTATTTTCCTCATGCCCCTGCGAAACTTAACGATTACATCGTGCTTCCCGATTGAACAATGGCAAGTGCAATGGGTAGTGAGCATTCTCCTCTGATGCAGACTCGATGTCCGCCCGAGCTAAAATACTCAAACTTTCCTGCTGAAAACTGCAAGAGGATAGAGTCTCCATTCCCCTTGCGTTGGGCCGCTACGAGATACCATATCTGCCCCTGTGTTCTCTGTGCCCAGGACATGCGTAGTTCTGACCGAGCATACATTCCGCGGAGCCCAAAAAGGTAACAAATCTGTTCGATGGGTGAGATTGTAACCCTCCTTGGTGATTTATAAGTGATGTTGTCTGTACCAGAACTTGATTTTGTAGGAGTTCGATCGGAAGTGTCGAAATGCTAATATCACCACCAGCATTTCGAGGTGATTGATATGTAGCAGTGAAAGCTCCCCAGCCCATCTTCAGGGCATCCGTTGGATCAACTTTACTTCTTTAATGTTATCTTTAATGAACCGAAGAGAGCACACGTCACTCCTCTATTCATTAAGCTACATTGGCTCCCTATAGTCACTCACATCAAATTCATGACTCTGCTCCTGGCCTACAAGACCACCACTGGTTCGACACCACCTTATCTTCACTCGCTAATGCAGACATATGTAACCGCCAGATCACTATGCTCTGCAAACGAACGGCGTCTTGTGGTGCCATCCCATAAAGGTAAAAAATCTCTCTCGAGCACCTTCTCCGGATCTGTTCCACCTATGTGGAATGATCTGCCCGCTGCTACAAGATCTGCAGATTGTGTAGCCATCTTTAAGAAACGTCTGAAAACACATCTCTTCTGTCAACATCTAACTGCTCTGTTCTGACTTTATTTTCTTCTCTACTCTTTGAAAAAAAATGTATGTATGAATGAATGGTTCTGTATACTGTGTTAGGTTATATGAGACCAGTCTATTTTTTGATTGCACCTATGCTCTTGTTGTACTTATGCTGTCCCAATTGCCTACCCCTCTTGTAAGTCGCTTTGTATATAAGCGTCTGCTAAATGACTAAATGTAAATGTACTTCTGCATACTGAGTCGAGCTGTGAGGAATAGGTGAGGGGTTTTTCCTGGGCAGCATAGGTCTCGTGCAGTCATGCGTCACATAGCTGGCCCAACTTCCATGCTCGAGGCGGGACTCTCGCTTTCAGCCAAAATTGCAGCGGCCGCATCCTGAGCATACCCAGATGAATGAGCGGGGATGCCGCAGCATGAGACCTAGCATTCTCGGAAACTTCTTGAGCGGGACGAAAGAACCTACTCTGAAAGATGCCATATCGTGCTTGACTACCGAGGCACATTCAGCGTTAGCCAGGTTCGAACACATGTAGAGTCGAGCGTCATGCCCAAAAATGAAATTCGTTGAGTGGGGGCTACCAAACTCATGCCGGGGTTGATTTTGAACCCCAATTTTTCCAAATGTCTGAGGTCGATTGGACTTGTTGGTGGATATCTCTCGTTACAACTGGGCTACAATTAGCCAGTCATTGAGATAATTCAGAATGCAGATGCCCGCCTGTCTCGGGGGGCAAGCGCTGCATCTGCACATTTGACAAATGTACGCAGGGCAAGAGAAAGCCGTCCCCTCGAACGCAAATCTCAAGAGCGGTCTGTGGCGGGGTGCTATCGAGATATGAGAATAAGCGTCTTTCAGATCCACCGATAAAAAAAAATCCCCCGGGCGAATTTGGGCTATAATCCATTAACTTTATCCACAGCGCCTTTCTCTAGCAGGGCTTGTACTTCGGCTCTGAGTGCGATTGTCGCAGACGGAAGAGGGAATTATGCCCCTGAACCGGAAGACCTGCTCTCCACTGGCAGTATTCCCAGGGGCAGCATGATTGTAACATGGAGAGGAAGAAAATTGCTAAAAAGAAGGGGTTAAAAATAGGGGCTTCATTTACATTTCACATTTATTCATTTAACAGACGCTACAAAAGACTTATGGAGCAACAAGCGATATATCATACAGGAGCCATAATACATTAAGTGCCAATACAAAGTTACTGGTTTCAAGTAAAGCTAGACCTGTTGAGAGAAAGACATTTTTTCACATGTCTGTCATGTATTTACGGAGCCCTTTTAGGGACATGGTGGTGGAAAAAATTCCCCCGGGAAACATTGCGTTCTCTCGCAAAACCTTTGCGTTATCTCGCAAACCATTTGAATTTGGACAAACACTTCATGTTTAATGTCCTGCTGGCTGAGTTTGAGACTAGCTCCGTAAACATTGGTTTATATACGCAGATTCCCGGACTAATAACTAGTGAGCTAAACGTTCTTATAACACAAATGACACCTCATTCTACGTAACGTAAACAATGAACACGAATTAAAGTGTTTAACAAAACGAGCCCCAGGCGGGAGCCGGCTGAGTAGAGGAGCTGGAAGGGATCCTCTATAAAGGGCAAACCCCCGATGATCATTAGGCTACTAAAAATAGTAATTCACTTCAGTGCTACATTATGTAGTATAACTAAAACCAGTTTAGATTCAGCAGGAGGCCATTAATGTGTAATCTGAATTTGGTGAGACTACAATGTGTAACATTTAAGTTATTAATGATAATGTTTTTAATAACGCTTTTCGGTTTACAGTCACTTTGTACACGGTCTCTTTGGACTACCCCTTGTTGCCTGCTCATATAGAGATACATTTATATTCTTGTTTTGAGGAAGACTAGGTTGTTGATACTTGTCTAAGAATAATGTGTTGTTTGTGTTATAACAACGTTTAGCTCGCAAGTTATTGGTCCGGGAATCTAGTATGAACCGCTCCATTGTTAATGTACGGAGTTGAATAACAAGACGTTTGAATGTTTTGCGAGATATGCAAATATGTTTGCGATAAAACGCAAAAGTTTTGCGAGAGAACGCAAAAGTTTTGCGAGAGAACTCAAAAGTTTTGCGAGATAACGCAAATATGTTTGCGAGAAAACGCAAAAGCTTTGCGAGAGAACGCAAAAGTTTTGCGAGATAACGCAAAAGTTTTGCGAGATAACGCAAAAGTTTTGCGAGATAACGCAAAAGTTTTGTGAGATAACGCAAATATGTTTGCGAGAAAACGCAAAAGTTTTGCGAGAGAACGCAAATGTTTTGCGAGATAACGCAAATATGTTTGCGAGAAAACGCAAAAGTTTTACGAGAGAACGCAAATATGTTTGCGAGAAAACGCAAAAGTTTTGCGAGAGAACGCAAAAGTTTTGCGAGAGAACGCAAAAGTTTTGAGAGATAACGCAAATATGTTTGCGAGAAAACGCAAAACTTTTGCGAGAGAACGCAAAAGTTTTTGCGAGATAACATAAAAGTTTTGCGAGATAACGCACTGTTTCTCGGGGGAACGCATAGATTTTGCGAGATAACGCAAAAGCTTTAAAAAATATTATTCAAATACAAATACAAAAATACAAATCCCTTTCTCCTCCTTGGGTACCATGCCTCAGGTATTCGGAGTAGGCAAAGGGCCGAGGGTCAGCCGGGGACGGGACAGGGACCTCTTATCCTGGGAAGACTTGCACGCCTAGTCGGAAGGGAGCGCTTTAGATCGGGCTCTGGCTTGGGACATTGATGCTGTGGTGGCAGTTTTGAACAGCTTGTATCAGCATAAAGACCCGCCCTCTTCGGAAGGAAGTGGCGCATCACCTGCGATGACTTCTGTGCTTCGGGAAGACTGCGCCACCAAGGCAGATGTCAGTTAGCACGGCTTGGACACTTTCCAAACGCTGGCTGAAGATGGGCAAAGGTGGGCTCATCTGCACGCTCGCGAGTATAGTTTCCGATGGAGGGCTATTTCTACGGAAAGTGAAGGCTTCTTCTACGGAGCAGCGAGAAGATCGCGCTGGGGGAGAAAATGGTACTGAATGGCATTAGGCCCGGACTTATTTTGGCGAGTGGTGCCGCCCAAAAAGGCGGGCCCAAACGCCATTGGACTGTGATTTCACAGACGCGAAGTGAACCGTATAGAACAGGAACTGAAATAGTCTTTTGGAGCCTATCGTGAAAAATCTGTCAAAAATGTTCTAGTGCCAACAAACTCATTTATGTTTGACTGAAATTGTTTACAAATTGTAACCTTGAAAGTATAGTTTATTCTATAACAGTTATGCATTTGGCAGATACTTTAAGAAACTTTCAGGGAATTTAAGCTACCAGATGAGACTATTCAACATTTATTCACGTTCATGTTGTCCAAACTTTTGTGTTATAATTTTTATGGAAGAGAAAGGCAGCTTTTGCTCTACAATAGGTTCCAATTATAAGGGATTTTGTGGATTTGGCAACCCTATTCAATAACTAATCCCTGTAGAAATCCCCTCTCTTCCACTAAAAATATATCAACATGTAAGTTTGGAACAAAATGAGCGAAATTTACATTTAAAGTGGAACTATTCATTTAACAAATACCATTACATTTTACATTTGGTTGACGCCATTTATTAAGTGATTTAGTGCAATCAGGTTATACTTTTTATCAGTACCTTCTTTTCCCGGGGTGCTCAAATGGAATGACCATCTCTGAGAAAGACACATGATATGTCTCTCTTATGCAAATTGTCTTTCATCTTGGTAACATTTTTAGAATAAGTAAAGTTTCACCTCTAGGTGCAATACTCGACACTTAGTGAAAAATGATGTTATATATGTAGTGGCAATTCATACTTATTATTCAGTCAGGGTGCTATTCATCAAAGGTAGACAGGGGACACTGTCGTTAGTGCTGAAATTATTACAGTCATTATAGACTTAAAAAGACGGGAAGGCATGTTTTACCTTCATGTACGTGTTTTTCATTACAGCAGTTCTGTTGTAACTTTCATTAAGTAACTTTTACAGAATTTGCTGGAGGTGGGTGAAAACAACCAGCCATCATTTCTCAGCAATTATGAAACTATATTCTGCATATATTCTACTTTATTCTACCTTATGGCAATGGACAGATTTAGATGTTTTTCTATGCATATTTCCGGCAGTCATCGCCGGTCATCGGGTCCCTGGCATCATACTGTCTATGAGATGAATCAGCGTGTGGGAAACTGCACCTGTCACAGAACCACTGAGACGCATACTGCTCTGTATAAAAATAGTTTAGGTTATTTTAAAGATGGAGAACTTATTTAAAAATGTTCCTCCAGTTTGTTTGTCTAAAATTTGTATCTGTTTATTTCAAGATATAAAGAAAATACGTTTTTAAATTGTGAATTTTATTTTTAACGGATAACTTTTTCATGTACACTCACATAAATGATGTTTTATAAACAAAGTTCGGGAGGAGCCGGAGCATATAATCAAACCCGGCTGGTTCACAATCAGTAATCATGGCTTCCACTCTACCTGCTAAGCGAGCCAGCCCATAAATAAGCAAGACCTCTTACCTGCGACATCTCTTCTGTTTCTAACATGTCTGAGACCCACGAATCCGCTGTTAACGCCAGCCCAATCCAGCAAGATACTCCGGCCTCTTCGAGCGCTCGGCAGCGTTCCATCCTAAGCCCGGAAGCTACATCCCAACCGGCAGAACAAGAACGAGGCCGCCAGCAAAGCCGAACGACTCGTCAAGCCTCCAAACGCAACCGCTCTTCCGTACAGAGCCAGGTTAGGCCCCCGTCCTCCTCACCGGCGTCATCATACGCCTCGGCGCACTCAGTAATCCCAGCCATCGGGAAGTGGACAGTCGCAGGACTGCGACTCGCACTGTCCAATCGGGATATGAACCTGAGCAGCCGGCTGAGCAAAGCCGAGCTGTACGACACCTACGTCGCGCTGCAGTCAGAACACCCACCAGCCAGATCTTCCCCGCAACAGGAAGTTGCTAATGAGCCGGTTCAGGCTTTCAGGCCTCCTTCAGCCCGGGCAGGGCCTTCCGCCGCATCAGCAGGGCATGTCAGGGAAACCCCAGCCCGTCGCAGAAGGATTTCGGCCAGTCTGGGCCGCGCGCCGGATGAACAGTACGAGCCGCTACATACTCTTCTCCCCGCGGCTTCCCAGGAAATTCGGCCCGCCCCCACCATCTTCAACCACCAACATCCAACGAGCCTGCCTCAGCATGCGGTTCCAGATCGCTTCCAACCTTTTCCCCTCACATCTGCAAGCTCTTGGCCAGCGGCGCCAATGTCATCCACTAACGTGAGACCGCCTCCGTTAGCGACACAGGCCCCGGCTCAAAATTTCCCTTACCTCCCCCAGAGCTTCGGCCATCCCTCCTTCCCTCAAGCCCCCGCCCTGGATGCCGCCGCTATCGCAAGGCCTCCTCCGTCAGCTGCTCCAGCGGCCGCAATTCCCTCCCTCCTCGCTCTGCCTCAGGCCCGCCCTCAATTTTCTTTGGCCTCAGCAGCTCCTATGCCGGTGCCCATCAACGCCCCGGTCCTGGAACCGCCCCCAGTGTCCAGCAACATCAGGGCACAGATTCTAGCAGGTGCGGATGTTGATTTATTTCACCTCTTATCTCCACTTTCACCTCCGCCAACGGATCGCCAGATCACATACGGCGATCTAGAATTCACATTTAAAAACACTTCCCACAGTCACTCCCGTACGTTGTCCTTCCCAGAATTTACAGTTGCATTTTCACGATTTTCCGATGTCATATGCACGGTGCTCCCTCACAGGAGACGCGAGCTTAGCGATTATCTTGCCATAGTCGCGGAGCTCGCACTCTCTTATGGGGGGGCCCATTTCTACACTTACCACAAGTTATTTTCGGCGAAATGCGCAATTAGGGTGGCTCAGTGGAACCAGTGCCCTTATTGGGGAGCACTGGACACTGAGCTTCACAATAGGGTGTTTTTGGGTTGCAAAAACATTTCATGCGCGGTGTGCCGATCCATGGCACACAGCACCACCGCCTGCCCCTTGGTCACTCCTTCCATACCCGCACGCCCAGTCTCGCCTCATCCCGTTTCAACCGGTCACATTCCGCGCCTGCTAGATCTAAATACCTCTGCAGCTTCCAACACCCGTTCGCACGAAGTTTGTAGCAGCTTCAATACAGGACGGTGCATCAGGCAGAGGTGTCGGTACTTGCACGTGTGCAACCATTGCGGCGGCGCCCATGCCGGCCTTGTTTGCCCCGTTTACAAAGCTGGCAATAAAAAATCAAAAAATTATTTCTCGACTCCTGTCAATGTTTCACATTTGTCTGCCGAACTATTACACCTCCCTGACCCTTCCTTTACAGAATACCTCGTGTCCGGTTTCTCATCAGGTTTCAATCCCGGCATTGCGAGTTCCATTTCCCACAGTCTCGTCTGCCCCAACCTTCAGTCCGCGCTAGCCGAGCCCGAGACCGTAGATCTCCTTGTCAAAAAAGAGATCGACGAAAGGTTTTTGATCGGCCCCTTTTCCGCACCACCGTTCACGGTTTTCCGCGTCAGCCCCATAGGCATAGCCACGCGGAAATTCTCGGGAAAAAAGCGTCTTATATTTGATCTCTCATCCCCTCACGGAGCTCCCTTCCCAAGCATTAATAGTCTCATCCCGCTCGAAGAATTTTCGCTACACTACCACGACATTGAGCAAGCCATCACCCTGATTAAAAAAGCCGGTCGCGGAGCTTGGATGGTTCAAAGTAATGCCGATTCACCCAGACTTTTGGCATCTATTCTGCATTTGTTGGCGCAAAAAATATTATTTTTCCGTCCGCCTCACCTTTGGATGCAGAAGCAGCCCAAAAATTTTTGACATGTTATCAGAAGCGATTTGCTGGATCCTATCCAACAATTATGACATCCCTTTCCTCATCCACCTTTTAGACGATTTTCTAATCATCTCGCCTCCCGACTCCGTCCCAGGCGAGCATCTCTGTAAAGTTCTATACGTCTTCGAGAAACTCGGTGTCCCTCTAGCGCCAGAAAAATCGGCGGGACCCAGCACTTCAATCGAATTTCTAGGCGTCAAGTTAGACTCGCTCAAATTCCAAGCCTCCCTACCCAAGGAAAAAATTGACAGGACCTTAATCCAGATAAACAGCGCATGCAGCGATGAGCTAAGTTTATGGATCAAATTCCTTAAATCATGGAACGGCATATCTTTTTTCTACAACGATATGTTGTCTCTTCCCGTCGACATCCGCCTTTTTACCGATGCAGCCCCATCTGTAGGTTTCGGGGGATTTTACCAAGGACGGTGGTTCGCATCTACCTGGCCGCCCCAACTCGCAACATTACCGCAGCATCTCGCGTCGTCAGCCCTCTTCGAGCTATATCCATTGGTAGTAGCAGCTCAGTTATGGGGGAAAGAATGGTCCGCCTCCAGTATAATGGTCCATTGCGATAACGAAGCAACGGTACAGTGCATAAATAAAGGACGTTCCCACTCAACCGCCTTAATGCCCCTTCTCAGACGCCTGACATGGATTTCGGCACGCGATCAATTCATTCTAACAGCCAAGCATATCCCAGGCTCCAGAAATCAGATTGCTGACGCACTGTCCCGCTTTTCATTTCAGAAATTCAGGCAGCTAGCGCCGGATGCGGACCTCTATCCAACGCCTGTACCTCCATATTCAGAATTGATCTTCATCTAAATCACCCTTTAAAAGCCATGCTGGACGTTTCACTCGACGCCATCATTCAAGCTGTCTCCCCAAGGACCATACAGCATTATCTCACAGCCTGGAGAAACTTCAAAGTATTTCACCACACCTATAACCTCCCCTTCCCAGATTTCTCTCTCCTCTCCATCACATCATTTATCTCCTTCCTAAGTACCATTAAAAATCTTCAAGCAAGCTAAATTAAAGGATACTTGAGCGGAATCCAATTTTTCCATAAATTAATTTTCAATGCCCCTTCCCCAGTCATAGCCAGCTCCCAAGCTTCCATGCTTATAAAAGGCATACAGAGAAACCGACCCGCCCTCCCAGATGCTAGACAACCCATCACTATAGAAATTTTGAGCAAATGTATTACAACCCTTCGCAGAGGATACCACTCCAAACATACAGCTCGCACGCTAGATGCCATGTTCATTCTGGCTTTCTTTGGATTTCTCCGATGTTCGGAAATCTCCACCACAGCAAATTACGATCCCGCAATTCATCCCAACTTTTCAGATCTATCAGTGCTCGATTCGGAAACAATCTCCTTTTTCATCAAGCAAAGCAAGACAGATCAAGCCAGAAGAGGACATTTTATCTACATCTTCAATCTTCAAACTCCACTCCAGCCATACCAAACCCTCGTAGCCTACCTCCGTTTTAGAAGATCTCAGGTCAAATCACCATCCGAACCGCTCTTCGTAGACGATTCAAACCTACCCGTCACACGCTTCTGGTTCCAAAAACACCTGAAGTCAGTTTTGCTCCACTCCGGCATTCCAGCAGACCATTTCTCTAGTCATTCCTTCCGCATCGGCGCAGCAACTACAGCATCACAAAAGGGGCTTTCACAACTTCAGATTCAAGCGCTCGGACGCTGGTCATCTGAAGCATTCAAGACTTACATCAGGTCTGACCGTGCCCTCATCAGAGAAGCCCACCGGACACTCATCACCAGACTCATCTAAGTATCAACTAAAAAAATCCCCAGCCACCCTCAGTTCGGCCAGAGCCCTGTTTCCCCCCAACGATCCAACGCAGCAAAAGCGTTTCATCAGAAGCCTCAGGGGCCAATGCTTTCTATACTCTCACGCAGCAAACTCATGCTCTGCCGCAGCAGACAACAATTCTACAGAAGCCAGTATCGCCGCAGCGACCGCCCCCGCAGGGGCCCGTGCTTCCTCCCGTGCTCTGCCGCAGCAGTCACAACCTTTATACAATCCCTCCCAGTCTCCTTCCCGAAGCCAGTATCGCCGCAGCGACCGCCCCCGCAGGGGCCCGTGCTTCCTCCTCGTCCACTGCCGCAGCAGACACAACCTTAATCCAATTCCTCCCAGCCACCTTCCCAAAGCCAGTATCGCCGCAGCGACTGCCCCGCAGGGGCCCGTGCTTCTTCCTCATGCTCTGCCGCAGCAGTCACAACCTCTATCCAATTCCTCCCAGCCACCTTCCCGAAGCCAATATCGCCGCAGCGCCCGCCCCCGCAGAGGCCCGTGCTTCTTCCTCGTGCTCTGCCGCAGCAGTCACAACCACTATCCAATTCCTCCCAGCCACCTTCCCGAAGCCAATATCGCCGCAGCGACCGCCCCCGCAGAGGCCCGTGCTTCTTCCTCGTGCTCTGCCGCAGCAGTCACAACCACTATCCAATCCCTCCAAGTCACCTTCCCGAAGCCAGTATCGCCGCAGCGACCGCCCCCGCAGGGGCCCGTGCTTCCTCCAGTGCTCTGCCGCAGCAGTCACAACCATTATCCAAATCCTCCCACTCACCTTCCTTCCCGAAGCCAGTATCGCCGCAGCGACCGCCCCCGCAGGGGCCCCTGCTTCTTCCTAGTGCTCTGCCGCAGCAATTCCAACCTTCCTCAGCCCTTCCCACCCAAGTTCCCCACCCACAGGGGGCTCGCCCTGCCTACACACCCTCTCATACAAAAGAATCAGTTACCATTTCCAACCCAGCTATTTCAACTCATCAGGCCAGCTATCATCCACGTCACAGCAGGAACTTGCCCCATCAAGAGTGTCATCCCTTGCACCGCAGTTCCATCCGCTCTCGCCGGAGCTCACATCAACTACCCACTCGCACACCACGCAGCCTCTAGCCTCGCCTTTGGGGGGTATGCGCTGTCCGGCTGCTGTCTAGTTCTACGCCTTTGGGGGGTTGGCTCTGGGTTCGGGCCGTTTCCGAGCTCTGGACACTCACCCTAGCGGGGGGAGTGTTCCGGGTTCAGAAGGAACCGGCGAGCTCGGAGCCCGCTCCCCGGACAGCACGCCAGACACGCATACCTTTTACACTTCTGCTAACCGTTTATTATCTGCATAGGTGAACTTGTGAAAGGATTATTAGGAACACCTGATCAATTTCTCATTAATGAAATTATAGTGGTGGTGTAATGGTGTGGGGGATGTTTTCATGGCACACTTTAGGCCCCTTAGCGCCAGTTGGGCATCGTTTAAATGCCATGGCCCACCTGAGCATTGTTTCTGATCATGTCCATCCCTTTTTGACCACCATGTACCCATCCTCTGATGGCTACTTCCAGCAGGATAATACACTATGTCACAAAGCTTGAATCATTTCAAATTGGTTTCTTGAACATGACAATGAGTTCTAAAATGGCCCCCACAGCAACAAGATCTCAACCCAATACAGCATCTTTGGGATGTGGTGGAACGGGAGCTTCGTGCATCCCACAAATCTCCATCAACTGCGAGATGCTCTCCTATCAATATGGGCCAACATTTCTAAAGAATGCTTTCAGCACCTTGTTGAATCAATGCCACGTAGAATTAAGGCAGTTCTGAAGGCGAAAGGGGGTCAAACACAGTATGATGTTCCTAATAATCCTTTAGGTGAGTGTATTTTAATGTAATATCTACGATATATTTTCACCCCCATTTTCCAAACAAGATCGATAAAGTATCTGTCTGTTTGTCTTTCTCTTACATCGTACATTCTTTGTAAGATTACGATTTGTTAGGAAGTGGAGAGTTCATATTTAAAGACGTTTTAAATCATGTGTTTTTTATCGTGCATTTCAAGTAAAATCAATAAAAAAATTAAGTAATAATAACAGAAAGAAACACAGCAAATTTCACACAATCAAAACACAATAACAAAATAAAATAAAAAATGGTTATCTGTTTTTGCAAATGACTGAACTCTTCAGATGTTTTCTATAGTAGGCTACACATATACACATAAGAGCAGGTCACACCTGATTATTATAATGTGATTAAAACCATGTATAATGTTGAAGCTCATAATAAAGTTACAGACCAACTCGTGGGTAACTCCATTTTTCCTTCTTAAAGCTTATTTTACTTGTGCTTGGCACTGGGTGAATGTTAATTTTTGGACCCTCTATCTGATTCCATCTGATGGAAGGTTGAAGTTTCTTCCACGAGGTCTCAAACCAGGGATTGAAAACCTGATAAAAGGTTGGATCACAAAATAAATTACGTTACAATACGACATACGTGGCTTTTTGCCTCAGATGTGTCGACCCCTTTCGTGGTAAAGCCGTCTGTTTCTGATGAAATTTGCAGTCCATTATCATACCCATTAGTGAAATGACAAGTGTTTGCGTGCGTACGTGCACTTGTTCATGTGTATGAAGACACTGATTTTGAGAGATTGATTATTATTGGATGGCAAACGGTTGCATGTTGCTCGGACAGCTGTTTAGATTAATCGCAAACAGCACGTTGTGATTTTATGTTCCATAAATGTCCATGTGTGTGTATAGGCACATGACTTTTTTCCTGGTGCGTTCGAGTCTGTGTTTGCACACTTTCTCTGGGGAATTAGTCTCTCTATAAATATCACAGAAGGGAAGAGTTTACTTCCCCTAGCAAGACTTGACACTAATGTGAATTTGTTATATACGCATTGATTTCTTTATGCATGTTTGTGGTACTTTACAATATATGGTGTGTATGTGCCGGAGAATTTTATTGTGTATTTTTGTTTGCATATTGAAATGATTGTTTGTCAGTTTGTTCTCTGTGTTTATGTGTGTTTTACTCCCTGAACATTAATCAGAGCAGTTTCCCCCTGTGATGGTCTTGGCATGTTGCTAATGGCCATCTATCAAAACTCTGAACTGGGACTGCTCGCTTCTCACCGATTTATCAGTTACTGTCGCCACATTCTAGTGTATACTGTTGCATGCGTTTTTTTTTTTACGTTTTGTTAGTCCAACTGCACAATAGTTTGAGCAAACGCAAAGCCTAATCATATATAAAATAACTGCACAGATATCGAAAGTAAAGCAAATTAAGGCTGGTTCTCCTGTCATCTTAAAGTAATAGTTCACCCATAAATGAAAACGCTCATCATTTACTCACGTCCTGTCCTTTCTAACCTGTATGAGTTTCTTTCTTAAACAGGAAACAAAAGAAGATATCTATAAAAAAGTTGGTAATTAAACAACGCCGGCACCCATATACTTCTATTGTATGGACACAAATGCAGGTGATTTGGTGCCGGGTTATCAACATTCCTCAAAATATCTTCTTTTATGTTCTGTGGAACAAAGATAGTCATACAGGTTTGAAATGACAAGACGGTGAGTAAATGATGAATAATGATGAATTTTCATTTTTGGGTGAGCATTCACTTTAAAAAGAGAGTTCAACATTGTCATACGTTTTACATGAAATCCACTCACAAGTTTTATTGCAGAAAGTGTAAAGAAAGTGTCAATGGACACTTGACTAATTAGCTCTGAACTCTTACTGTATTTCAGCAAGTGAGTTTGTTTAGAATTTCTTCTAAAAATATGTGGCAAAGTTACAGTAAATGAAATAACTTAAAAAATACCTCTTAGCAATATAATGTTACTCTTTGCAAACTTTGTTACTTTTTTGTGTCTTTGATTTCTGATGTGTGCTTGTTGCTTTCTCATCTGTGTGTATGTAGGAGTCTACTTAACTATATTTTGGGGGGAAAAAAACTGACATATTTGAGCAAAACCTTTCTTCTGGAGATGTCCTCATTTGTAAAATGTGTATAATAATATGTATCACACGGCTCGTTGGAATGCTTGATTCTGATTGTCCAGTAGCGATATTTGCAGGTCCGTGGTTCCCAGATATCAACCTCTCAAAACGAATAACATTCGGTAATGGATGCATCAAATCATTTTGAGAAGTTGTTTTTGACAAATTAAATATAAATATGTCATTTAATATCATATATGACATTTTATTTACAAATGATTCAACCAATTTGCCTGTTCGTGAAATCTGCTTTGCATTGAGTCCTGATCACATTTCTTATTTCTGCGATAACAACCTGCGATACTTTATCCCTTACATGTTTGTTTTTTTATGAAAAAATTGCTTACGGTTTTGTTATATGGTTTTAGGCTTAGATTGTGGGTTAGGTTTACAAAGTTTATAGAGGTTGGTATGTGTGATATGTGTGTGTACAGGTTTTTATACATTGTGGGGATCAGCCAGCAGTCCCCACAATTCACAATTATTATATAAACATACTAAATTATGTTTATTTGAAAATATTTCCGTGAGTGTTTGGTTTAGGGCAAGTGTTAAAGGATAGAACATACAGTTTGTACAGTATAATATTTATGATGTCTGTTAAAAGTCTCTTAATTGTTTGTTAGTGTGTGCGTGTGTGTGTGATGATTATTTTGGCAGTGGGGGTATTTCTCATGTTTGTTGTTTAATGTTATACATGGCTGCGCTCTGAAACTAATATTTAATTTAGGCAGACAAACATCCGTCACGCTGTACTTTGGGGTTTTGTCTGCAGTTCTGCCAGGAGTACTTTTGTATTTGTTTACCTAAATATGAATGCTTCAGAGACTTTGTCTTGGTTTGTTCCATTTCAAACCTCATGATCAATTACATTGTTATCTATTTAAAAATCATTTTTCCATGCAATGTGCGCAAACATTACTTTAAAAACAATGCAACTGTAAAATTTTGCTCCACTAAAACTAAAACAGGAGCCGGCTTAAATGTTTTCATGTTTACACATGTAGCATGAACAACCAGATGCAACCAAATGCTTCTTGAAGGGCATTCATATCTTTTGTATAATTTTGATCCAATTCCTATTAGACTAGTAAAAATGCCTCAACTGAGCCATAACCTTTCAGCTTAAGCTAAATATAAAGCCCACATATATTTTATTTAATACTAGTTATCATGATAACTGGCCTTCCTTGAATAGATCTTACATTGTGAGCCCGTCATACGGTTCCTGGGTCTTGTTTGAGAACATTTGTCACTGATGTCACCGGACTTCAAAACACCAATCCTCCCTTTAATCTTGAGATATCAGAGAAAATTAATGTAAATGGCCACATAGAGGTCAGCAGCTGCACCATGTTGCCGTAATGAGCTGTTTAAAGACGGTAAACGTACACGTCACATGACGTATCCTAATGTTGTTGATGTTTTCATCTCTAGTCTGTTTTGGAACAACAAAGACGCTACATAAATGACGTGCGTTACAGTGTGCTACGGAGCAGCAGTGATCCTCAGTGTTTTTGCCTCTTGCAGTCAGGATTGAGCAGGCAAGTAATCTATGAGAAATCGGGATGTTTGGAAAAATACTCAAAGAAATATTCAGTGGGGGTGAATGGGCGTGGAATAAAAGTCAGTGTGATGGAAAATCTACATTGCAATAAAAAACTGAGGGGGCTTAGTGATATTTCTATTATAATGTCTGCTTTCATGATGTAGGTCTCCGATTTTCAATCACTAATGTTTTTTTTTTGCAATTATTTTAAATAAGTACAATCAATCTTTCTAGTACTTTTATATCATCCTGTGAAATTTGGCTTCTGTTAAAGGGATGATGGGTGCCTAAAAAAAAAATGTTGTTTTTCTTCTACATTTTTTCACTTTTTGTGTATAGCATTATTGTTTTTATTAATTTCTCATGTTTTCTATATTAATGTATATCTGAAATGTGTTTGCACCATGTGTACAATTTCTTTTGCACTAAGCTCCTGTCGCCAAGTCAAATTCTTTGTGTGTGTAAACATACTTGGTATTAAAGCTCCTTCTGATTCTGATTCTGATATGACCCTTCATGCTGGGTTTGTTTAGAGAGGCTCTCAGAAACCCCCGAGGTTTTATTTTCATGATGTCTGCAATGTCTTCTCAGTCTAACACTCCTGTGACCCCCGTAAAGCTGTCCTGACCAGTTTGATGGGTCCTATGTGTCTTTCATGTCATAGCTGGGAAAACGGTCATGAAACTGTCACGCTGGCATACTCTTTCACTCGATACATTATGCGCTTTTCTGTTTGTGCATGCAATTCCTAAATTGACTGCAGAATTATGTTTTTCAGAGCGTTCGTTCTGGGTCGGCATCAACGTGTGTGTGCGTAAAGGGTAAAATGAATTGGATGAAGCGTGTGTTTGTACAGCTTGTGTATCTGTTTCACGTGGCTAAGCATTGTTGGTCTGTGCTAACCAGATAATACCTCAGTCAACATGCTGCACTGGCATTGAGATGCAGGAGAGCATTGGTGTTTAAGGCGCTTAGCATTCACGGGAACATGTGTAGATAACTGTTGTTGAGTTTTTAATTAGGTCAGGTTTTTCTCGGAGAGGGAAGAGAAAACAAGGAAGTTTGAAGGATTTTAATTTTAGCTTGACATGACAATGCCGGGTTGAAGATCACTATAAGTACATTTGGCGGTTTCAATTGTTGCGCTTTGGGTGAATTTGAACTATTTTGATGGTTTTATGGGTTTTAATAAGCCAGTCACAACCAATGGAAAAGTTCTTCGCACATCGTGTCTGGGAACGGTTTTCATGTGCCTGAATATCTACAAACAACCACAAAGTGCGCAAAGTTGAGTTTCAGAGTAAGTTTTGAGTTGACCAAATCAAACAAGTCAACAGGAACTTGATCTCAGTAGATGCAACAAATCTTGCTGTAAACTTTCTCTGTCAGCTAAATTTTTCTCACAAAAGAGAGAGAGAGAAATTGATATTTTTGTTACAAATAAAAAAATTGTTTAAAAAAATACGAAGAAACTACACACTTTACCCAACAAAGATAACGGCTGGAAAAATAGTTGATTGTGATATTATATAAAGTTATAGAATTTTTCCACAATAGTGGCCGACACAGAACTTGGATGTTGTCACTTTTTTGCCTCTTTACTGTCGGAGAGATAATGTATTTACGAAATGCACTCTGTAGAGCAGTTTGTCCATTTACAGCTAAACAACATAACGAATTCTGTGTAAGGGCACCCGAGCTGTATGTAGATGGGAATAGCTCATTCTAAAGTAATAAAAAGATAACGCTTCATTATGTAAGGTCTTTGTACACCTTTGAAGACATAGTTATGTATATTATATTGTATTTCTCTCAATAGATCCTCCTAAAATAATGACACATTTTACCTCTAAAGACTTATTTAAAGCTTTTAATCCATATATTTAATATTTTCATTAGGAAGTTAATAAAGCACATTCATGAGTACTGCTCGAGCCATTTTATTTACTTTCAGCGTTCTTTCACTATTCTAATGTTATTTTAAACAATAATGTTTTATAAGACAAAATAACAGTGGAATGTTGAACGAATTAATATATATTTTGGGGTTTCTGAAAATGTCTTACAAGCAGGTTTGTAGCAGATTTGTATGTGGTTTTCCTAATAAACAGTGAGTCCATGAATGTACTTTTATTTTTTATGAAGGGTAATGTGATTTGATAAGTTTGATCAAATGAAAAAAAGAAAAAGCAAAGCCATTACCTGAGCCCAACAGAAATGCACAGCCAAATCCCGACTTACGTAATGACTAAAATTATGTTCCTCTGCTAGTCACTTGCAGTTCAATTCTTCAACTGCTAGTCATAGGCCTATATATTGGTCAATCCTAGAGCTTATCTACTATCTTGAGACCAAAAATTTGAGTTTGCTACAACAACCTTCATGCAGCAGGATGCAATTGATCATGTATGTAAACAAAGCTTCAGTAAAAAATGAAAAAGTTCAGATTTAGTTTGCAAAGAGCTTTTTGTGTATATTACAACGCAACATGCTCATCCATTACTGTTGGTATACATGTGATGAAAAAATATATATTGCATATACATGTTGACACAATGCAGGTGGCTTCAGTTAAATTTGTGCATGGTTTTGTTTACTAATAAAACAATATTGCATTTATTATCCACTCTTAAACCTTTGATCTCTATGAAACATTCATTGTTCGATAGCATTTGCTTAGGTGTTACAAATGTCATAAATATGTTTAAGCATGCTGGGGAATATGTGTATTTAATGCATATGTTCCTCCGATGTGTTCTTCCGCCGTCTCCTTCCATTCTGCTCAGGAATAAGAAACATCAATCACATTTGCATTACAAATGTAATATCTGGGGAAGAAGTGATTTGATTACTGACTTCACGGCAGAAGGATTTATGTTGCTGCCCTGGCAAAGCAGTTTTCAATGATTTTACATATCTAATTTCTTACATTTTTGAGGGACATGCATAATAAAAACTGTCAACATTTGCGAAAGCTCAGAATGTCATGACAGAAGCATTCATCAAGTCCCCCCGCGACGTGACCACATTTTATTACCTTCACCTTTTATTCTTAAGTATTAGTTATGTGCATATTAAGAACAAAATATTTTCTGCTGTTGCCATTCGTGATACCTTATATTGTTCATTATAAGCCTTGAAGGGGAACGTTGTGATTTCATAAAATTACAGAAAATGTTCACACAACAAATTGTCATTATATACTTCCTGTTTAACAAACCCACATGACTGTACTGTTTTTTTTCTGTTTTCTTTTCTGTGCAGTTAATCCCAATGGCAACTCCCATGGAGTCTTTTTTTTGGAAAATAATGCACAAGCACCATGCAAGTAACATAATATAAAAAAGTAAATATATAATCCACATGACCTGTTTACCAAATATCAACTCTTCTGAAGTTAAACATCTGCCGTTCACAGTTTACATTGATTTGTGTGTAGACAAAGCACTCAGTTGTTGCAGATAAATACTGTTTTTAGACGCGTTTGAACACAGGATGAAAATGCTACCTATATAAAACAAAAAATAATGCTTTGGCACAGCCTAAGTATTTGTGAGGATATGTATGAATTGCTTCTGTTTTTTTATTCATACCCAGTCTAAAATAAAAAAGTTACACACTCACACACCTGAGCACATGTCGGCACAGCCTAAGAAAATGTTAAATTCACATTTTATGCATTTGGCAGACGCTTTTATGCAAAGCAGCTTACATTGCATGATACTATATCATTTGTTTCTGAGGACGTGCAATCCCTGGATCAAACCCATGACCTCGTCGTTGCTAGCGAAACGCTTTAACCTCTGAGCTACAGGGAAGCTCCAGGAATCCTTAATTCAGCTTCATGCACCAATAATCTGTGGGCTTTTACAGAACCTTCCGTTACTTCTAAATCAACCCTTTATTTGAAAAAAGTACTACTTTAATGTTAATTTCCTTTAAATTTAGTTTAAAAGTAATTCCGCTGTATTCAGTTGAAGAGCTTTTCAGGAAAGAATAATGCAAATATTCGAACTGCATCTTTTTTTTGGATAATTGGTAAGTGAAATCTTCTGAAGTAAACCAACCCCTCCTCAGTTATTACTTCATCGACCATCTCTTCATTTAGTTAGCTCTCCTGCAAGGATCTCCCCTCACCATCCTTTCGTAATTTCTATTACGATGCAGACCGAAGCATTTCCAAAAATCCTCCCAAAAACGCTCCAAGCACCCCGTCATGAACTTAAAGACATTCATCATCCGTGCAAAACACTGTCAGTGAAGTTAATGGAAGTGCTAAAGTAATCTTTTAGAAAACTTTCAGATGGTGTCTTCAATCTCGTAGGGTTCAATCAGATCTCAAGCCCCTGCAAGCCCGCTAAAATCTTTAACTCGGGCTTTCCTTGCAGTATTTGTCTAGATTGCTGTACATGGCAAGAAAGCACCAATATGATGCCCGAGGACACTAAAATGTTTCAGAAACACAAGAACAATAAATCGAATCACAGATTTGTGCAATGTTTGTAGATGTAGTCAGAAGTCATCACATTTTATAGTCATATCACACAGGGTCTACACCAAAAACGTTTAACAAAGTGATGTTAAATTTGTTATGACCAATGAATCACTGAGTAGACTACTGTATGTTTACTTAACCTTTATCTTGATCTAACAACGCTTGCATGTGTAGACCTGCTTGTTTGGATTCATTCCTCATGTCTGTGTCCTTAGAGACTGTTGAAGCTATATAATAGCTTGAGTATCAGGTTGATTTCACAAAATCCTCTGGGAACTAAACATTGACATTTAAATGTAATGTAACCACTACGGAGGTATACTCCTGCAAGCTGTTTGTTTTGTGTTGACAGCACGGTAATAGGTTCGATCCATAAAGAAAACATAAATTGATGATGTTAACACCTTTGCATCTAAGGAGTGTATAATAGATCTTCGGAGGTACATATTGATACCAAATACATATCCGTACCTTATGGTACATATTAGGATCTTTTTAAAGGGTAGAATACCCAGTCAATGATATAACTAAATGCCGCATTAAAACGCTCACAGTTTGCTAAAATGCCACAACACAGCACAGCCACGGCTCTGAAGTAAAGACCATGCGGATTTAAATTCCCAAAAAATTTGAAATGCTTTAGCTGTTGTTGTGTGTTAGTTTAGCTAATAATGTACTAATAATACAAATAATGTAATGGTAAACAAGTTTTCATAATCATAACTATAGTTGGAAACGTCAGCTTGCTCTTGAGTGTTCACAAGACAGGCTTGTCAGGGTTGCCAGATCTGTGTAAGAAATCAATCATCACCATAATGTCCCTAGTCAAAATAACAGTACTTAACTTTTTGTATATAAAATCATCTCAAGGTTGACAGCTAAATAACAAAATGCTTACACATCACCTGCGGAAAACAACCCGCATGGAAACATTGACCGACTCGTACCGTTCCAATGTGGCAGACGACTTACGGATAGCAACTGCTTGGGTACATTTTTGACCATTCTTTCTGACAATGTTTAGAAACTCAAATGCAATGTTGATTTGAGTGAAACTGGTGGTTAAATGCTTAAATGTAAATAATTCTATGACTGTAGCCTATGTGGTGTGGCTGGAATTTAGTCATAAAAATGTATTCTAGTTGATTTTTTTTAAGTTTGTGGATACAAAAGATTAAAGCTTCAACAATATCTGGCTACAGGGCAGATGAATTGTAAGTGGCTCATCTGAGACTTGAAACAACAATAAAGTCTAAAGATCATGAGCTTTAATTAGACTTTGGAGTTTTGTATTTAGTTTAATAGAGCTTATTTCGGGATTAACTACTATTATCAAATTTTAACTCATTATTCACGTTGAACCAAATATTCTTATGTCTAATTAAATGATAAACTCATTTTAGTCAAATCAGTGTTTCAGAACAACTTGCCACTGTATTAAATTCAGCATAAGAGAAACTCTCGGCATGAACTGTTAATAGAAACGTTATTCAATCTCTAAACTAGCTTTCAATCTCTTTGTAAATTGAAGGATCACTGGAAGCATATTTACTTTCCTCTAAATCAGATCGCTGACTCTGAACAATAAGAAACTTTGGATCAAACAAAAACAGATTAACTTCAAATAAGAGATGGAAAAAGCCATTCCAACCCTGTGTCTTCAAACTACAATTTAATTCATACTCTTCCCAGCAGAGGATTAACTTACTTGAGTGTTGAAAAATAAACTTGGACTCTTGAAGGTTTTGGTTAATTGATGTCATCATTCTCTAATGTGAAGCTGTATGTCATCTGTGTTAAGTAAAAATTTCAAAAGATGCTTTTACGCCCGTCTAAAAATGTAACATAATGATTTGAAAAAAGCATTTGGATATTTATTGCCTGCTTCAATCAACAAAAACATCACAAAAGTACACGTTGGAAATAATGGTTGGCCTTTTCTAATGTGTAGAGAGAATGAAAATATTTCACACAAATATTAGTACACACTGTACCACACACTATGTAGTAAGCTTGAATTCTCTTTTGAAGATGGAAAAGCCTTGGGCTGCTTCCTCTTTTGCAGGTGGGAGCATAGGCAGGTCAAGGGTCATGACTGCAAAGGCTCTCCATGTAATATACGTCCCGTATGACGCAAACCCACAACTCTGAATGAGGGCTCCTGATATTTCATTCCCTCATAGTGTGTTATCATGTAATATGATTCCACCTGACATAATTCCAAACATCCAGCGGGCAGCGGTGATGAGATAAAGATTCTCCATAATCCCATAATAACACTTGTGACATTGATAAATACTGAGAGAAGTCAGTGAAAATTGGAGAGCCTGCACAAGATTGCACAGCAGAACAGTTTTAAAGTACCGTTCCATAATTTACTGTCTTATCTGATTTTCTTTGTGTCCTGATCCATTCTCTTAATATTTACAAGGTATGCACAAATCTAGTTTAATAGCTAAAAGTCAGAAGTCACAATATGTTGAGCAGAAGATATTTATCAACTGCAATATCATTCAAATGAATTTTGTTTGATTGACTGTAATGGTCGGAGAGCACCATGCATGAAACTCCCAGCGGGCTTTCCTCCCGCCCAGCTGGATATTTATACAGTGCGCTTGTCATGTTTTATGGCCGACAGTAATTAACCTAATATAGCCGCGCTTCATATTTCACATGAAGCTTCATTTGATCTGCTCTTGTAAATCATCAAACCAACTCCACTGAACAAAAGCTTGAAAATGTTTTTCAACAGTAGTAATTATAGTAACCAGGGAATGTTAATGCCTTAAACTATTTAAGCATCATAAATGGCTTGGATTTTGAAATCTCCAAGCATGTGGCTTTGAAAAACAAAACAAAAGTGTGGACCTGCCAGGACCTTTTCCCTAAAGGAGTCTATAAAACATGGTGAAAGGTCTTTGTAAGCATTTCCAGTTTTTTTAAAGTGAAAGTTGCTTTCAGGGTTGCCAGATCTGCATAACACGACTAGACCAATGGCCGAATTTGTCGCGGGAGCTGGAGGGATCACTCAAAACCAGAAGGTACTCTAACATGTTTCCGTAAATCCATAACATTAAACTACACACAAACAGTACTGGACAAAGAACACTAGGAAGGGGAGAACTTAAATACAACAGATAATGAGGGATACACAGGTGATGGTGATAAACAACTAATGTCATGAGGATCAGATGAGACGGGTGCTAGGAATTATGGGAAGTGTAGTTTAGTGAGTAGGATATGCAGACATTGAACTGTTACAGAATCTAGCCCAAAACTAGTCCCTTTAACCCCCGACTAAAAAAACACAAAAGATTCGACTTCCATACCTAATATCCACATTTTAATATCTATGCATAACACACTTTTTTCATTTCTCACAACTTCTGCAGACTTGGCAACTCTATTTGCTCTCTTGGCACAGGTCCTCTGGAAGTATGTGATTTGAAATTATTTGTTTGAGTAGCTACCCATAGGGAAATTGTATTGCTCAGAGATTGCTCTTTCATAACTTGGGAGATTCCAGAGATTTTTTCTATGTAGGGTTTTATTTAAGTATCCACTTAGTCTCATATGTTTCTTTTAAAATCGCGTGTGAATAAAATTAGAAACGAATAATACAATTGTTAAAATGCAGGAAGGATATGGAGGTGTGAAATGAAAGTAGATTGTACAAAAAATAATATTGATTTGGTACATTTTTTAATGAGATTTTCTGAGTTCATATTGAAATCTTCAATAATATTGACTTTTAATTGCTAATTGGCAAATTTGTGGCCAGATTCACAAAACCTTCTTTACTGACATATTTCTCCTACATTCTAATTCAAGAAGAAATAAGTAATATTTTGTATTCCATAAACAATTTCTTAAGACAGTTCTTGCCCTTAAATATTTGATATTAATATAATCAACATTCAGTTTACTGAAACTCTGGCGATTCATCAACGAGCACAACACAGAATTTAAGCATCTGTCACTGTTTCTGACTGTTTGTTTGGCTACACCAACATGAATAAAGTTTGTTGGCGGAGGCAGTCCACTGCAGGGGAAAATAACAATCACTCATTAATGTCGACGGTAACTTTTTCAGACGATGTTGCAGCATAAATCAAGATAGAAAGTGACTCATTGTCAACATGTAGTATCATGGGTAGTGTGATTTTATATTTGTTCCTGTCTTCAAAACAAATGTCATAGTAAGTACAAATTTTACTATTATTTGTGTCCCGTTCAAAATTTGCTCTTGACAAATGTTATACGTATTGTCCCCCCCTACTGTCAAATGAGATTTACGCCCATGTTTCAGTTTCACAAAAGGTTCTTTGTGGTTTTCAGATTAAGGTAAGAAAGAAATGGTTCTTTAAAGAAAAATAAAAGTGATTAAAGGGTTCTACACAGCGATGCCATAGAAGAACCATTTTTGGTTCCACAAAGAAACATTAAGTCAAAGGTTCTTTTAAGAACCATCTCTTTCAAACCTTTTTATAATCTGAAGGACATTTTTTGCCACAAAGAACCTTTTGTGAAACAGAAAGGTGCTTCGGATGTTAAAGGTTCTTCGTGGAACTATTTCGACAAAAAAAGGTTCTTCTATGGCACCCTGAGGCACCTTTATTTTTCACAGTGTAATGAAAAGTTTTGTTTGATTTCTTGGTCTTTTTTCTCAAAAGAAACATCCGAGATGCTGAAGACGTACCTTTTTATTTGTTCTCCATTTAATCTTTGTAACACAGTTCAAAGTAGGGAAGGAAGGAGGCGGGAACCGGCGAACATTCAAACAAACTTTAATCAAAATAAATAAACAATAACACAGAAGTAAAATGCCGGCACCCATCTCACGGTCGACTGCCGGCCACAAGGACATAAGTACAAATGTAAACATATGTCTGGGCCCGGTCCTCTCTCGTCAGCAGTCCCATCGCTCGTCCTCTTATGCTCCCTATTTCCTCCGTGAGCTTTGCGGGACCGGTGTGCGCACAACTGATTCCAACTGTCACCCACGCCACCATCCCCGCCTCACGGCTCCCGTCCCGCCATCCTCACCACAATCTTATTCAAACTTTACATTTTTCATTTTTTTAACAAGTTCTTCAACCAGTGGTGGACGCGGAAGTATTGGGGAAACCCAGTTAAAGACAGTCATTATTTTTGCGATTCCAATCAGTGATGGTACTAGTGTAGAAATAAATCTTCTTTAACATTTACTTGTGTTGCAAGTTTGTAGCATTTAAATCTCAAAGCTGTATGCAACGATCAGTGATTTTGCCAATTTACCAGCTGGTTTAATTGACATATTTCTTCATATTACACTTGTTTACGATGGAGCTCTGAATCGACCTTTTCATTAACCTCTGATAGATCGAGCTCTGTGCGGGAGACATCAAACAAGCATGGAAATGTCGGAGATGAAATTGAGCAGCATCTATCAGAAGAAGACACGAGACAGTCGCAAATTTGAGCACGTAGCGGAGAGACTGCGAATCATATCAAACAGCAGAGGGCACGAGGCCTGTTTAGCTAACATCAAAGATTTCCACTTTTGATTAACCTCATATTTCATCAACATCTACCCATTGGGAATGCAGTGTAGTCAAAACATTGCTTCCGGCATGTGGAGTATGAGCATCCTTTATTGCTTTGCTTCTCATGAATTTCAAATGATATTTAAAAGAAAAAAAAGTGTAAAGAACGTGGTGGTCTTCTGAGACAGAGAGACAATATCTATTGTGTTGCGTTGTGCTGTTTGTCTGTGATTAGTGAATTGCAGGTGGCCAGTCATCCACTGTGCACAAAACGGCCAGGAGGCTAATTGTTTTCCTCTGCCCCCTGATGACCAGGCATTGTGTTTTGTACCGCATTTGCATTTCTTTTTTCTTCAGTCCTGAATCTTCTTCATTTCAGAGAACCCATCCCTACTTGATACATACATCTTGCCAATAAACATTTACTGAATTTATTGAACAAGGCGACATATTTCAGATGAAGGAAATTGAACTCTTTATTGAAATGGAAATAAAAGTTGCTAAACTGAAACTCAGTGTTGTTTTTAATGCACAGTGTATTAACAATGTATTCTTACAAAATTGCATAATGCCAGATATTAATGAGAAAATGTATGTATCTCTGATTCGTATCAATTAATTGAATTTAATTTGTTCAGAAATGTGCCGTTATTATAAAAAAGCAATACTGCAATACCCTCCTCTAACCCGACCCCAAGCAAAACCGTCAGCATTACAAAATCATACAAATTAGCCAGCTTGTGAAATAGTTACAAATTCGCATGAGATTATTTTGGTCTGCTCTGATATAAAGGTTCTCACTTTAAATTAAAGTCTTCTTACATTTGAACATAGTGCAAAGCAGTTGCGTAAACATAAAGGATAGTACATCCATCTGGCGTATACGCTCGATTTCCTGTATCTGTGTTTTCACTAATGAGATTTAAAACTTAGCAAAGTTTGTTTGGTCTGCCTCCAGGCATTTTCAAGATAAAGACATGTGAATCAGCTTAAGAATCCAAGCCAAGAAAAACAGACAGTGTCAGAGGAAGGCTATATTAAAAGAGCTGAAAGTCTGTTGAGAAGAGCGGTTCAGTTATTGCTGCTGTAATTGTGATGGAAAAAAAAGAAACCTGTTCTGTTTTTCTTTCACTTTTCTCTTTTTGACTGACCATTAGTTGTGACCTGTAATGAGGTCACAATGGGGAAGGGAACGTGTCTAACAGCATGTTCTGTTCTGTGTGGTTTTTGCTTTGTTTTTCCGTGTTATTTTAAATTCTGTTTCAACCAACGAACGAAAGGCCTTCATCATACAGATAATGAGTAGCAAATAATAATAATATATTCTGAAATATTTAGTAAGGTAACTCAGCGTTGTAAAGATGACTCTGCACATGCATTCTGTTTCTAAACACTGACGTAGCTATAGGTCCAGTGTACGAAATTTAGCGGCATGTAGATGTGAGGTGGCGAATTGCTATCAACAGCTAACTTCACCCCTCATCAAGTTGTTGAACAACCCTAAAACATCCATTCATCTTCTGAACGCAAATTAAGAAAGTTTAGACGAGGAGCTTTCTGACTCCCCCATAGACTGCAATGCAACCATCTTTCAAAGCACAGGAAATGAGTAAAGACGTATAATAAAATAGTCCATGTGACTCCAGTGGTTTAGCATTAAATAATAAAATAACACAAGGATACTTATTCTTCCCTACAAAGGCAAAGTGCAGTACCTAAGCAAAAAATGAAACTGAGAAAAATGTCTTTAAAGTTTTTACACCAGCCAATCAAATGTGTTGTAGGTAGATTAGTAGTAATGCATTTATATAATGCCTTATTAGGAAGATTTTTTTATAGATAAAAACCATTACCACTGAGGTTACCTTTGACCACCGAAATGTAGACACTGCACTCTCCCTTTGGATGACCCTACACAACTAAAACACTATTGCAAAAGCAAAGTGCGGCATCTACAAACTAAATGTGTTCACCCAGCTTTCGTATTGTGTTTCTCACCACATGTTAATTGTTTTAAATAACTTTAATAATTGTATTCATGTTTGCTCGTTTGGAATGTTAAAATTCCTTAAAAGTAAGCTTTAAGATTAAGAGTCATCTTATCGCAATGCTCCTTTAACCACAAAGTTTTCATTCATAGGTATCTGTGAAATGAAATCCCCAAAACTGATTGGCAAGATGTACTCTGACAGTTGAAAAGCAGATCATTATTATAGATCAAATACTAAATTAGCATTAATAAGAACACTAATTAAACTAATCATTTCTGTTATATTTGCTGATTATAAAATAAAATCTATAAACATAAATGCATTTGCATACATCTTTTTATTGAGTTGGCAACTAAAGCTGACATATTCTGTCTCAATCGTGTTGTTGTCACTTTACTGAGGGGGCGCAGCTATTGTTAGCTTAATGCGCATGACAATAACTTTACCATAGCCAGCAAACTTTTGAGGGAGTAAACCTTGTCACTACAATTGGATTATCTGCCTGAAAGATTTCATAATCGACAAACATCAACCCAATTAAAAATAGGATTATCAGTACGAGTGTCAGAGTGGATATGCGTTCAGCAAACCAGCGCCTTCTTGTATTGCCTTCCCATAAGCGCAGTAAATCGATTTCCTGCTCATTCTCATTCACAACTCCCTCATGGTGGAACATTCTTTCTAACTCGTTCCGGTCAACCACATCTCTCACAACATTCAAAAATCTACTTAAAACCCATTTCTTCTGTGAATCCATGACAGACAAAGAACAAACACTATCCCTCACTCTCAACAGGTAGTGGTCTAGCTTTTGTTGAAACCAGTAACTTTGTATTGGCACCTTATGTATAATTGCTCCTGTATGACATGTCGCTTATTGCTCCCTAAACTCTTTTTAAGTCGCTTTGAATAAAAGTGTCTACAAAATGACTAAATGTAAATTTGAATTGCCTTACATGTAGAAGGAAGGCTAATTTATGTTTAATTTGCTAGCGGCTGGCTAGTTAATGTTACTTTTTTATAAAGCTAGGAGTTCATATTTTACAATCTTTCATACCGGTCATTGGATATTTGCATTTAAATGCGAGGTCAACCATACCAGGATTGTGCCATGGTATGCTAGCTGGTTGGCTTGTTATTTCTGTGTGAGTCTTACGGCTACCAAGGCAGACCGTATCTGTGGAGTCAGAGCCGGGAAAACAAAACCAGAACATAGTAACTTCACATATTGTGGTTTGCCTTGATAGCTAGCTTGGATTTTGTAGTTACTGCAAATTGAACTCTTTAGTTTGTCAGAAACGGGATAAGATTGAACTAGGAGACTTTGTCGCAAGACAAAGCAGATGTCACAAAGCCCGTTGTAGGACTTTACTCAATTTTGAGCAAATGTGTAGTTACTGCGCTTTGCCTTTGGACGGCAGTATTGACGACAATATGACAATATTCGGCAATTTCTCGACTTCCGTTGTAGTTTCCAACACTTATTCACAAGAGAACCATGACGTGATGTCAGCACAGCATGTCGCATGCTTTAAAGTAGGCTGACGGAAAAGTAGCCTACCCCTTTCCGGGCTGGCCTTTAAAAATACTTCATCTCTGAGGCACTCTTTAGACTGGACTGTTGGAGGTCCATAAGGTCCTTCCTTGAAACAAGACATAAGTTGTGCAAAGAAGAGATTTCGATTAAAGAAGAGACCACTTAAATAAAAAAAATGACCTGCACAGGTAAATCATATCATCATTATTCCAAATAAAAATAAAACGCTCAGTTTTGCTTTCATGGTGAATTCACATGTGGTTAAACAACTTCCATCAATACTTTCAGGGACTTGCTCTGCAAGGATGAATCTTATGCAACAGAAAATAACTGAAATCCATGAGCAGCTATCAGAGCGGTCCAGCTCTCAAGCCACAGAGAGGAATGTGAAGTCCAGGTGAGGATCAACACATTCTGGAACAAACACAAGAACAAGACTTTATCAACCAGTGTAGAGAATCACAATGAGTCTGTATGAAATATTGCAGCGTTTGTAACGTCAATGTCACCTGTAAACTACATATCATTATTTATACATCGCCCACAAATCTAACTGAGTCCCTGAGGCAAACTTCATCCATCTGTCCGTCTTTAACCAGCATTTAATCTGCCAGCTTTTTCATCACCCTTTTAATCACAGACTCATTGTCCATGGATTCGCTTTCTATCTTCTCCTTCATCTCTCTTTCTCACTCGCTTTCTTTCCATCTGTTACATTAATCCTGATCCAAGCACGGGTCATTTAACAAAATTCTCAATTACTTGCACTTGTTTGCTGGGTGAATTCCCTGTCGTTGTTACATCCATCTTGTCACTTCTGGTGTTGATGTCCCAATTTACTTTCTCAACCTCTTTTTCATCATTCTTGCCCCTTTCCCTTCTGCTTATCTCTTTAAGTACATGTAGTACTGCTTTCCATTTAGTTTCGCTTTGAGATAAAAGTGTGTTTGAATGCGGCAAGTTCTGTTGCAACTTGTTAATAGGCTGCACAGACATTTCTTGAAGGTTATCAAGTGTTACACTGCATCTGTGCATTGCAATTTTATTCAAAATGATGCTTGCTGTGTAAGATTAGACTTTTTTGGCGGGGTGCTTATCTGCTCGTAAGCTAAACGCTACTTTGGGTTGTCAAAGTGCCAGGTGCCAAAATGAAGCTTCTGGAAAAGCATTGAATAAAAACAAATGTTTTTCTTGAGTTCCATACCTCATTTGTGAGGACGCTTTTGGGCGGATCATAAAGGTGCACCCCAAGCCTACTTGAGTCAAGGTATAGATTGATAAATACTGTTAACATGGTGAGGTGTTGGATCTGACCTAAAGTAACCAAAATACGCTGCAAGCCAGAAAACTCTGTGGGAAGTGAGGGGGTCTGAACATCTCTGTTTAAAACCTTGAGGATTCAACAGAAACTGTTTTGTTATTTTGTAACACCATCATAATATTTCATATTTTCTTGTGTCTGCTTCCAACTTCATCCCACGATTCCACTTCATCTCTATGTTGCTGAGCCATGCACACCGCTAGCTATAGGATCTAACCCTGGATGTTTTATTGACCGCTGCATCCCTCAAGCTGTCTTTAAATCGACTCCAATTATCTTAAGGATGGACTTCAATGACTACGATTTATTCATTATCTGCCTATGTTGCTTTTACATGGAGTCTAGAGGTTACTATGTTACTCAGTATCTTAATAACAAGGTAGATCAGTGTATTTGTGTAGTGCCGTCTGCAATGCAAATTGGTTATAGAAAGAAAATATATCAATGCTGCATAATTAATTTCACAAGACCATAGAGCAATTTTATTTAAAGCAAAATATATTACTTTATACACTATATGGACAAAAGTATTGGGACCTCCCTTTCTAATACACATGATTATCTATTCCAATACCATATTAAAGAATTCAGTTTGCATCTTTGTTGCAACTGTTTTGCCTTTTACTGTTCTGATATGATTGTACGTACCCCTGTGTTTGTGTACTGCGTACCAAGTCATTGATGGTTTTGGATGATGTGTGTTTGGCTTAAATGTGTTCAGCTGGGTTGGGCTTCATGCAGACCAGTCAAGTTCTTCCAGACTAGACTTGATCAGTCACTTCTTTTTCTTGTGCATAAAGGCATTGTCGAATAGAAAAGTGTCATGTGTAAAATGTTACTATAAAGGAACACAATTCTCTAAATTATCATTATGGTGTAGCATAAACATTTGTGCTCATGGAAATGACTAAACTAGTCAAACCTTTTCATGAAAAGGGGGCGTCCCAATACCTTTGTCAGTTTAATGTATGTGTCTTATGTGTATTAAATATACATATGACTAGTTATTGCATGGATACATTTAAATTAATAATATTCTATTTGCCATATAATACAGTAATTATTTACTGGTGTTCTCTTCCTTCTCATCTATCCTAAATATCTCATGTGCCTTTGATTCGTCTTTGCCACTGTTACATTTGGCTTGCTCAGAATGTATCTGTAATACACCATTTTCTTAATATGTACCCTTCAAAGGTCTAACAAACCTATGAGGAAAACATCAAACCAGAAAAGATTTGTAACTTCTTATTTAAGCTTTGAGCATGTCTTTGTGCTTTCCTTCCCATTGCCCTAGAAACACATTTTTTTGTGGGACTTTTATGGAAATATGAATTTGATATTTTATCATTGGCCTAGATTTGTAAGTAGGTCCACAAGTGGATATAGAATTTCCATTTTGAAGATAAGTGCATTTTTTCGAGTACTCTTATAAGTCCTCCTTAACCTAAACCTTAGATGAGGAGCTGTTCAATTGTTGATGGTGTCAAGAACAAATCTTGTCATAAAATATCTGCAGCGAAAATTTGTAATCTTGCAGTGTAGACCAAAATCTTGCCAGTCGTGCATTTTAGCAAGTTTACTTAATTAAGTTGGTTTACTGGTCAAGGTTTGGACAAACCAAATTAGGTCAACTCTAAGAAGCCAAGAAGGTTTTTAGGATATGGTAGCTGGTTTGTTACTGGTCTACCAGCTGAGCCAAATGAGTTGAGGAAAAATTAGGTGAGGAAGAGGTTTTTTTTTTCTCTTACAATTTTTTTCTGATGTAGATATTGGGTTGAATAGGATCACAGGATGTTTGAAGCTGGATTTCAAGAAGATATGATCTCCCACATGAAATGCCGCTGACGTGCTAGTCAGCTGCTTCTCTGCTAATGTGTGAACATGGAAAAAAGCCTGAGTGCATGCAAGTGTTTTCTGAGAGTAAATCATGCTCCTCCCTCGTGACTTTTGCCTCGGTGTCCCTCAATTGCAACCTACTCTCTATTTTTTAAATAAAGCTTTTAAAACTATTTGTTTATCCTCTACTGAAACAGGGCCCGTAACACAAACATTCATCATAATGGCCTTAGGCAGATAGGCTAATGTTGTTGTGCATCCTGGGACTCTGGAATATTTAATGAAATGCTGCTTGAGCTCTGACTTGGATTAGCTCTGACTTCAGTTTGTAGTATTATTTGACATCATTTTCTGGAGACAACTGACTTATTACAGTCAGATGAGAATCTCGCAATTATTTTATGGAATTTTACAATTCCTCGCACATGAATTCCTCAAAATGAACAGCATACCACAAATATCTCAAAATTCTCAAATATACATTCAAGGAAAGTGCTCAAGATTTTAAAACCTGTTTTCAGAAAGAAAAAAGATCATAAAACAAGTTTAAGATCAAAGCAAGCAAAAACATCTGTCAGCAGGGTAAAAAATATATAATAATACTTCAAAAAGCTGTTAAACTTAATTCAAGTTTATTTTTCTTAGCTTATTGGCAGATATTTTTACTGGTTTTAAGCATTAATATATACTTTTAATTCAGAAAACAAGATTTAATATCTTAGGTCACTTTTTTCTTGTCAAGTAAATGTAGCTTCACATACGTATTTTAAAATATTTTGTACTGCAAAGTGCATTTGAATTTGCTCCCATGAAATAGAAACATAACTGACAATAACATACTAGCTCAAAATTATACACTGTTAACTGTATCTTAATGTATAGATTTAAATTTATGTAATTTACTGGCATCAGTTTGTTCAAATATATATAGATTAATCATAAAATAACAGCCTCATGCAAACCATTTCTGGGAACCAAAATCTGAAAAAAACTAAATCAGGAAAACCTAATTAATTAAATTCTGTAAAATAATCAATTTTGTGTTCCCCAGAATGCTTTGCATGAGGCTGTTATTTCATGCTTTTTCCTGTAAATATATAGATAATGTCACTTTACATTACATTAAATTGTTTCCAACATTCTGACTTAATCTGGATTGCAGCATTAAATTCTGGCATTTTGGCATTACTTTTCCCTTAAAACAGGAAATGTGAGTATATAAATGTGGGAATGTGTGGGTGGATGTTGGACATTAACACAAAAGCTTACTGAATCCTACGATCTTCGAGCAAGGCCTTATATCCTAACAGCAACACTTCTATGAAGGGTTTTGATAACATAGTCATGAAAACCTTTGTGCTTTTGTATAATTAACTCAGATGGCAGTTTCTCTCATGAAAAAGTTCAACAAAAGACTAGCCACTGATGTTGCTAATCTTTACAAAGAGAGAGGTTTTTCTTTTTTTTTGACTGAATAAATGGCAGTGTGTCATAATGGGGATAATGGACTGTGATGAAAGGATTAGAGCCCCTTTCGAATAAGCACCTATATCCCACACATTCATTAGTGCATTGTGTGAAATAATTTTCCGAGAGCACAGGAATAAAGGTGCCTGTTTGAAGCATTTGCTTGAACAAACATAATCCAAGTGCGTGGTCGATGTGTCGTTGTTGTCAAAAGCTGAGAGAAACTGAGAAACAAAAAGCTAGAAAAAGGATGGAGAGAGGCCTCCTACAATAATCTTGAATGTACGTAATTTAACCTGTGATGCTGTGATTTATTATTGCATTGTACTAGAGTGGCCTTTAACTCAGAAACAACACTGCTGTCCTATTTTCCCCTTTTGGGATTGGCTATTAGATGTTCGGCAAAGTTTAATGAAAAACTATTACACGGTTGCCTATTCAGAGGATGTTAATGAGAATAGTGTTATAACAGATTTAATGGCTTTGGTACTAGACGTAAAGTTCTATCATCTGGTGTGGCATTTATTAAAAAATTCAAGTTTTTGTTTTGAGCGCTGACTAAAATTGATTCAGCTCATGCTTTAGCAGTTCAAAAGAAAATGTATATAATTGGACACAAATAAGCAGAAAAACGTATTCTGTAATTAAAACATGTCCCAGTGGCTCTTTGTGAACAACTTATTTTGACACGTTTAATTACACACTTCATGGAATAACTGCTAAGTACATTATTCTGAGGATCCTTGCAAGTCTTATGTTTGTATATAAATGCATTCAGACAGTTTGATTCGATTGGCATTGTTGAAACTGTGTCTCACATACAAACATAGTTTTTTTAATTACATTTTCAAAATACTCATAATGCCACATTGTTTAAATTCTATGTAATGCATGGTCTAAAAAGGTTAATGATTTGGATAAAACCAGAGAACCATAAATGTAAATGTCTTTAAAGTAGTAAAAAAATCATATTTGCAGAAGACAGAAAAATGACAAGAAGAACACAGTGAAAAATACATATTTTTTATTTTACAGTTTTATTTGACAGATTTTCACTTATTTTAAAAAAACAATAAAGAACGCCATTAACAGAGACATACTACAAATTTTCAAGATGTAAAATAACATCAAAGTGTAAAATAATATGAAAACATGCCATTTTACTTTACAAAAACTGCAGGTTTACAGATCTTTTATTTTGCTGCCCTAGATGCTGGAATATTGCTGTTTTTAACATTATGTTTAACAATATTGGTGATTGCTTTTACTGTAAATTTCCTAAATAAATATGCTAGAGGTTAGATTTTATGGAGGTTGCTTTTACTTTGCATATTGTAACATATAATAGTGAAAATGATGGGTGGGGGAAGAAGATATAACAAAGGCCAGAATCAAATTCATATTATTCACACAAGCACCGTGTCTTATTTTGTTAGTTATTAGTCCTGAAAAATACAGAAACATATTGTGCATTTAATTTAATATTTCTTTATAAAGTGTGTGTGTAATATGAGAAAGAGTATTTATAAGTGAAAATACGTTTATTTGATAAACCAATTAAAAAATGGTAAAAAGTACAGCAGCTTTGACATTTTGCTTTAAGAAAACTCATACGAGTTTGGACTGGTGTGAGAGTGGGTGGATTTTGTTGTGGAGTTTATTTTTTATTTTTGGAGCCCACATGGCTTGAAACTCTTGGGGGACGAGACACCTGCCAACCACTGGGAGGTGGTTCCAACTCTTTTCCAAAGGTCTTAACATCCACAAACACAGACAGTATATCATCCCCAGCCCACAGTGCTGAAAGTGATCTGAATCATCCCACTCTTACCTGAAGAGCAGTCATTGTTTTTATTCTATGTTCAGCATTATGAAGAGACCTCATATTTTATGAGTACCACAAGCACGACATGATAAAATGAAAAAGCTTGCTGTTTTTGATGTTTTCAAAAGAACTTGACCCCGATAGTTTGACTCAAAACGGCGAAAAATGACAATACATTTCTGTATTGAAAGGGGCCATGTAAAATGGGATTGTGTAGATTGGTATTTGTTTGTCTTCCTGTCTGCCTAATGGATGCTGGTGAATAGGTGAATACGATAAAAAGCTACGTGACTTTTATGAAGGGAACACGCTATTCCAAGCGATGTGAAATGCACATCAGCCACTTTTACCTTTTGATGGATGTCAAATTTGTGGAGAGCAATTTATGTTGAATGTGATTAAACTTCTTCACATTCTGTCATGTATGCATTGTGCTCTAAAAAGTTAAACTATGATTTTGTCAGTTTTTTTGGTGAAACAATTTACACAAAAAACATTGTTTTTAATTTAAAACTGTGAAATCAATGAAGTATGCGGTTTAAATTGAGTACGTCTAAGTAACTATAATATTTAAACATATGTTGGGATAAATTAACCCTGTAAAAGTTTAATTTTGACCATTTTGGGTTCATTTAACCCAGTGTATTTACAACCCAATTGTTTTTCATCTCTTTTTGACTCAATGCTGGGTTGAAACGAACCAAGTGTTGGGTCAAAAAGGGACAAAAACAGCCGTTAGGTTGAATTAACGAGGAAAATGTTTACATTATATTTGACTCAACCATGGTTTGAAACAACCCAGCATCATTTATAACGTTTGGATTCGTCCCTTTTTGACCCAATGCTGGGCTGAAAATAATAGTGTTGTTAAACATTTTACAAAATTTAATTAAAGCTGCTAGAATCTTTTTTTTACAAACACAATCCTTTATTCATTAACAGGATTTTTGTTTGCTCAAACCCTTTCCCAAGTTAAATTTGCCCGTTGTTTGGCACTCATACTTTTTATATAATCATATCATTTCAAGCACAAAAACAAAACATCTAAATTTAAGATTGAATTAAGGTCATGTGGCTCCGTTCTTTTAAATGTAGTTATATATTAATGCAATAAGCCCCAAAACGCAGTGGGATACAGTGTTTTTTATAACAGGGCGTTGTTACACGACGCGAAGCAGAGTATTCCAATATGGTGTGGTCAGCCGTTATATATCGGTATTTTATAACGGCTTAGAACTACGCTCAGCCAACCAGAATCCAGGACCAGAACTGACCGTTTTAAAAATTCTGGTTTAGAGTGGAATGACATAGCAGTCCAAATCCACTTTCAGTTTGGTGTCTGCTGGTGTAAAGGTTTCTTCTTGCTCAGACTGAATGCCTTGCTGATGTGTGTAATAGCTCAGAATGCTGAACAGTGCTCTTTATAATGCTGTGTCCTCTTCACTGCTCATTTGCTGTTTGTGTGGGTTTCCACTAAAGCCTGAGAGTGAGCGGATGCTCAGTTTCAATCTGCCTTGTGTTAAGAAGTTGTTCACAGTTTATGTTTTCTTGTTCAAGGGTTGTTTCTTCTTTATAGCACAACAACTGAAATCTATTCAGCCTTATACTATTTTTATTTGTCTGGTTGTAGTGTGTGAGACGCTGTGTGGCTTTACCGACCCTTAAAGAAACAGACTCAAGAAGACAATTAAAAAGATGGCAAATTCCATGTAAGGGGACTCGAGGTGAATGTAGATAGTAGCTCATTCTAAGGTAATAAAAAACATACTGTATTATCATGTAAGGTTTTTATACACCTATGAACACATAGTTATGTACGATATAACATTGCATTCTGTCAATAGATCCTCCAAAAAACACACTGGACCTTTAAACAAATAGAGAAGGATTCATATTATTCAGTCTGTTAATTTGTCAGACATGGTGACCCATACCCGAAATGCGACCTCTGCATTTAACCCATCCAGTGAGTAGTGAACACACGCACAGCAAGTCGTGAACTCACGTACACCCTGAGCAGTTTAAACAAAGCTGGCTTTAAAATACCTGGAATAAAGTTAATAAGCGTGGACAAGTAAAGACAGAACTTTCAATTATCTGTGAACTTGAGGGAAATGTAACATTTCTGTCACTTGAGGAGTGTTTTTTTTTATGATTAGCCTTTGCACGTTATTGAACGAGAAGTGTGTGTGTATGAGTACTAATGGATGAAAGGGATCTGCTTTTTGGGACTAGGTCCCAGCGTGTGTGCTGCGCTGATAATGAAAGTCTACGTTGCCGTGCCAACACCGAATGATGGAACGCTAATTGTCACAGCACGCAATCCAGACTACATCCAGACTGGCAAAATCAGCCAGCTGTGTGTTTGTATTTGAAAGAGAGAAAGTAAATAGGTTATGTGCCCTGGATCACAAAGAAAACTTTTGCTCTCTTGAACCTTTTGTCAATGGGAAATGCTAATCCAAGTTACGCCCATTGCACCTAAGCTAGCTACTTCAGCAGTCTGTTTTGTCAAAATCAGACTGTGTTGCTTTGTAGTTGCTATCATGATGTTTTCCAATCTAGAAAACAGTAAGTTAAAATGTAGTTATAGAAAAGACATTTCCGCTCCTTACTGGAAACAATCGTGTAAAGATGTTCCATTTTTTTTGTTGCCAAGATACAGACCCACAATATTAAAACTTTACCTGGTGTGGCCTCATATATTATGTCACATGGAATGTAAAGCTCCATTATAAATTTACAGTCTCTGCCATGTTAATAATTGATGGGTGCTAGAAGAAGGTCTAGTACCTTCATACCTGCAGGATGACATTTGATCCTTCCATCTTGTCTAATTGGTTAGTGAAGTGAACTCCTTTGGCAGGCAGTCGGCATCCCCTTAAGTAAACTTTAAGGATACTTTAAAAAGTGTACGTAAAAGAAAAACTCATGGTTGGAGTTTCTCCCCTCTGTCTGTTCACGGGAAGGGCACTTTGGGTATCAAAAAGGGCACTTTGGGCATCAGTGCCAAAGGGGCAGGTTCTTAAGCACCCTTTCTTTGGATATCAAGTATACTTCCATGTTCCTTAGGTATTCATTGTTGTACTATTCATTGTTTTCCCCTTGTATAAAGATCAGGTTCAATTCCATGTTTTATTTAATCCTCCCAAAACTGACTTTTACCATAAGTATATATAGAGTGTTAATGGTTTGTTGATATGTAAATCAAAAGAGTACTCTCTCTCTCTATAGTCCCTCTCTGCCTCTCTCCAGTATCTGGACGAGTACAATATTAAAGCGGTTGGAGTAAACAATAGCGCTATAAACTGCTCCATCACACAGCTAATATAAGAACAAAAACAACAAACATATCTTGGTTCTAACAAACCGGAAAACCAATGTTACTCACATACTTATCTGAATCAAAGCAACCTCCTAGGGAGTGATTTTAAGATCCTTCTCTCCAACGACTCTCTGCTGGAAAGTATCTCCATAGGTATCTATGAGTATCTCGGCTAAAAGCCTTAGTACCACGGGTCCGAACGCGTCTCTGCTGGAAAGTGTTTATAATATTAGCGCAAGTCCTAGCTCCTGCCTGATTTTTATCCTTCTTTTTATACTTAAAATCCACAGACCTTTTATTTTATGAAATAAATCAGAAATCGCTCTTTCTACAGTCTTTCTAATGCCTGCATGATCTCTTGCCTGCGTCAACATGAGAACAACACCTTTTTGTACTATGGTGGCCACCGTCGTGTTTGGACTGAGCGATTTGCTGCAAATCTATAGTCCAACGATAGTGGCCGCTGTAAATCAAAAACTGCACCTTTAAATATCCAATGTGTATTTTTTTGGAGGATCTATGGAGAGAATTGCACATAACTATGTCTTCAGAGGTGTATAAAGACCTTTCATAATGAAGCGTTTTGTTTTTATTATCTAAGAATGAGCTATTTATATCTACATACGCCATGGGTCCTCCTGCATGGAATTTACCATGTTGTTTCTACAGTAGCCCTAAACTGATAAACTGCTCTACAGGACGCGTTTCGTAAATATGTAATCTCCTTCGTCAAGGAAGCGAAAATGTGACGACATCTTCGTCCTGTGTCAGCAACCGTAGTGCTTCGAAAGGGAGGAGTTGGAGTGAGCCATTGGTTGCAATTCGCAACCTCACCACTAGATACCACTAAGTTTCTTATGCTATTTCTTGATCAAAAGACTGGTTAAGGAGAAAAAACCCGGGCTTTTCTGTATTATACATTAATTTATACTTGAATGAGTAATTTGTAATCCTTTATAATTCAGTTTTAAATACTGGACCATGTCTTGACCCACAATACACTAAGAGCTGTTCTTACATGACTGGAAATACTGTAGCTTCCTGCGGGCATTTCCAGTATGGCCTCCAAGTGGACTGACTTGGCTTAAAGGGATTTTGTGTCACGCTCAGTAGTGCAGGTGTCATAGATTTAATAAGATCCGTTTCCTTCACAGGCAGAAAATAATTCCACTGTTGTCTTCAGCACGTTTGGTCTCTCCATAGAGGACATTGTTTTTCCTTACAGTAATTACTCTTCTTAGAGCACGCTTTACTCCAGGGAACCGCAGCGAGTAAGAGGCTAGCTGTGGCTCATGTAAAATTAAAAAGGCAAATGTGATTAGAGACAAACTGAGATTTCTTTATTTCTAAACCTCTTCTTTGAAACTCTGAAAGAGTTAGAGTGTTCATTAAATGTATAGGGATGTTAATACACTGAGGGGAAATACACCAGAACGAATTCCAGTAGCAGCAGTTTTGTTTATGCGTTTTGCCCATTAGTTTAATATTTAGCATTGACTATATAACACAAATTAGTACAACCAAGCGCCTCAAAAATTGTGCTCAGCGAGATTTGTGCTTCCCGTTTAACCATCTTACAGTCAGATTCTGTGCACTGGGTTGAAGAGGATGCAGCATACTTCACTGCGACTGTGCAGCCTCTGTCCATCACTGCGGTCCAGACACCTGAACGAGCTCTTTAAAATGCTGAAAGTAAACTTGACTTCACCGCATGAATTTATGCACTGTCGCAGAGCGCATTTTTCCCTGGTTGTCCATCATGTGATACTGTGCTTTTTACGATGTAATAAATGTTTAACTTCTTAACAAAATTCTGTTTATCTCTTGAAACCAGAACAAGGTTAATTGCAGGCAAATAGCACAAATAAGATTTACTTGCATTTAGAGTGCATTCCACTATATATTTTCTTTTTAAGAATTATATTTTTTTATTAATGAATAGTCTTCTGCACACCACAATCTTTTCTTGGAAGGACAAAGCGCGTATCGACACAAATGCTGCATATTGAATTTCTTATTTATGACCTTTTTTTTGTTGACTACAAAGCGTCCTCTCTGGAACTCATTCAGAAGTTTTTAGAGGTCTCCCTAGATAGATGAAGATTGACGACTGACAGCCTCACTGCATCTTGAATCAAGTGCTGGAGAAAGGAAGGGGTTTGATGTGGTTGACAGTCATTGCAGGAGTCAAATTAAATTATAATCGGCGAGGCCAAAAGCACAGAAATGAACCTAAACAGAAAGGGACATTGTTTGTGTTACGTGCATTAAAAGCAAATATCATACTTGGAATTGGGCTGTTAAGCAATATATCAGTACACTGTTATTAGCTACGACTGAATCTTGAGTCATCCTAACACGCAGCCATCCTCAAGTCAAACAGTATTTAACCCTTGTGTGTGTCCCGTTTATAATGTTAAGCAAAAAATCATAGTTTTTCCACCCTTGGACTTTGTTATTTGTCCACTATATATCTATATTTATTCTAGATAAACATGTGTTTACAGACATATAATCGATTTTTTTAGTAAGTTTTAATTTTTTACAAAAAACTAAAAGCACCTTTTTCATTAGTCATTTGAGGTAAATGATGCACAATAACCATATATATAATGTCTATGCTGCTTGTTTTATACTCCTGTAAAGTAAGAGTGACAAAAACACTATACAAGTAGTTTTAGGACAAACGTTTGAGAAAGCATTAAAACAATTAAATTACAATTTCATAAATACATTAAAAAATATATATTGTGGTATGATAAGGACTATAATTTACTCCAGTAAGTCTTCAGAGCAATGAATGAGTCACCTCTGTATACTTTCTTGTGTGTGTGTTTCATGTAGGGGTGATATTTCCAACACGTCTCTTAAGTAAACGTTGCTCTTGCAACTTTTATCTCCACTCCCAAAACTGTCACTTTTGTGTTGTATCTCATACTTCACTGCTGTTGTTTTCAACTCATTTAAAACGATTATTTACTCAAGCCTAAATTTTCATCTTTTTTAATAACAATCTGGTTATTATTCACTCACAGTAAAGCTCTCAATACTTTTTTTCTGCTTAAAGTCACCATGAAACCCTATTTTTCTATTCTTATTTTTATGGACTATTGTAGTGTTATTTACAAGAGATTTAAAAACTTTCGAAAGGACTAATCTTCATGTCATCAGTTATGGTGCAGAGGGGCTGAAAACATTAAAATCTGTCAATGATCCAATCTGTGCCGAATGGAAAAATAGCAGTCCCAATTATATTTTTTCGTATTTCAGAAGCCATTTTACTCTGACATTCGTCACGATATGGGACAAGACAACTTTTGTTTAATGCCAACTTTAAAGGAGAAATGCAGAGATTTTAGCAGGATCTAGTGGTGAGGTTGCCAATTGCAACAAACAGCTCACTCCACCCCTGCCTTTTGAAACATTGAAATGTTGACACATTTTTACTTCTTTATCGAAGGAGATCGTGTTTTAAGGAAACTCGCTCTGTATAGCAGAAACAACAGCAAATTCTACACAAGGGAACCAGTGGTGTGTGCAGATAGAAGTATGATTGCACATACAAGGAATTTGTTTTGGTGACAGGAGCATCCAGTACACAGAATCAGCAAAAACACACAGAGACCATCAAACAATAGAAAATTACACAGATGATTTAAATAAGGGCCTAAGGGTATAAAAAAATTAAGAAATACAAAACAATAAACATAAGAGTAAAGCTATAGAGAGTAAAATTATGTGTCTATGTAAATATGTACAAAATAAGAATAGACTATTGTAGTAAAAGGTATGTGTTACATATAGTAGAATGAAATATAACTTACAGAAAAAGTTGTATAAACACAGGAAGTATAGGGAGTAGAGCAGTGGGGAGAGAACACATCCCTGGGGGGCGCCAGTGCAGATTGAGCGAGTGCTGGATGTGAGTTTTCCTCATTCTCAATAACTGTTGCCTATCTGTCAGAAAGCTTGTGATCCACTGACAGATAGAGCCATGAATAAATAGCTGGGTTAACTTTGTCTGGAGCAGCGATGGGATGATGGTGTTGAAAGCAGAGCTGAAGTCCACAAACAGGATCCTTACATAGGTCCCTGGTCGGTCGAGATGTTTCAGGACAAAATCCAGCCCCATGTTAACAGCATCCTCAACAGACCTGTTTGCTCTAGGCAAACTGCAGGGGGTCCTGTAAGGGTTCTGTAAGGGTTCTGTAAGGGTTCTGTAAGGGTTCTGTAAGGGTTCTGTAAGGGTTCTGTAAGGGTTCTGTGATGTCCTCCAGAGAAGCCAATACCAATCTCTAGAATTACTTCATGACCACAGATGTGAGAGCGATGGGTTTGTAGTCGTTCAGTCCTGTGATTTTGGGTTTCTTTGGGATGGGGATTTTGGTGGAGCACTTGAAACAGGAAGGACCTGTGCACAGATCCAGTGATCTATTGAAGATCTTTGAAGGATGAAGGCCAGTTGAATACCACAGCATTTAAGACATGCTGGGGAGATACCATCTGGGCCTGGTGCTTTTCTTGTCTTCTCTTTCGTAAAGACGCTGCACACATCCTCTCCACTGATCTGAAGTCCAGGAGGTGCAGGTGGTGGGGTGACAGAAGCTGATAGGTGTTGTGTAGAGAGAATGTCAGAGTTGGTGTAAGGTGTTTAGCATTTTCAAATCTGCAGTAAAAGTAATTAAGATCATTTACCGGGTGTTGATTGCCTGCAAAATTGGGGGATAGTGGCTTGTAGTTAGTGATGTCTTTAAGGACTTTCCACACAGACGCAGGGTCAGTGGCCGAAAACTGGTTTTCCAACTTTTTAGAGTGGTTTCTCTTGGCCACTATGATCTCCTTTGTCAATGTGTTCATAGCCTGCCTGTACAATACTTTGTACCCTTTTCTGTAGCCATACTGTCAGGCTAAGGCCCGAACTCGGGTCGTTGGGATAGCGATGAGACCAACTATCACAGAGCCACAGGGTGTAGATGGAATCCAACAAGCAGAGGCACTCACGTGAAGAAATTAGTTGGTTTATTTTCCACAAGAAAATAATAATCCACAGGGCAAAAAGCAGCCTCCACAGAGAGTATAACAAAAGTAATCCAAAAGACAAAAAAATCTCGAAAAACCACAAGGAGTAGAGAGAGATAAACAGAGCTTAAGGCTAGAGATGACTAACATTTACAATAACCAAGCAAAGACAGACAGAAACAGAGCGTCTTAAAGAGTCCACCCAATGGGGAAAACAGGTGCAAACAATGATGCTAATCACAGGTCTTGATCAGTGCCGTGATAGGATAGAGTCCAGGGCAAAAACCCTCACACATACTCCTTGGTTTGGTGAATCTGTCTGAGTTTTGCTGAGAACAATGGTTTATCATTGTTGTATTTTAAGGAGGTGCTGTTATACATCAGCTCATTCTTTAAAACATAACGCTTCGTTAAGTAAGGTTTTTATAAACCTATGAAGACAGTTATGTTTATTATATTTTATTTCTGTTAGTAGATTCTTGTAAATATTACACACTGGACCTTTAAAGCGATACAAATGCTAAAAATGTTGAGTTATTTCACCCCATTATTGAATCAAATATGGAAAAACCCAACTTTTGGGTTAAAAAAGAATGTTCATATTTGACCCAACAGTGGGTTCAAACAACCCCCGCGGGTAGGGTAATTTATAACTCAATACAGTGGGTTGAAATTACCCAACATTTTTTTGTATAATGAAACATTAACTTTTTTCCCGGAATCCCCTACTGTTCTTATCATACATTAAAATAAAATAAAATGTTAACTGTAAAAGTCATAATAAAAAAGTATTCTCTATATGACTTATACATTCCAATGACATTTGCCACCTCATTCGCATTCAAAAGTTACAAACTTCACCTCTCGTTAATCTCCGAAATGTTAATGTGTTAACTTCATTAATCAAAATACAAAAATTTTATTGACCTAATTCTAATTAACCTACCAAGGAATGTTGTAAGTTTAGCTTTGGCTTAGAATTGGGTTCTGTTTAATGAGTTGATTATAATAAAAAAGACGTCAGAGTAAATGTTCTCATGGGCCGGTAGCTTTATTGAAAAGACACAAATCAACTCTATGGCATTTTATCATGAGGCCGGTCACAGCCTGTGGAATGAGCTCATGAATGAATGGACATAACCTTTTCCAGGAAGGTCCTTATCAATGATTTCCACTCCAGAACGCATGAACAGATTAATTAACTCTTGTTAAGTGAACAACGACGCTGCAATTAACAGCCAGTTCGCTAAAAGCCATCATCAGACATGCAAACAAATTATAACCATTACAGTAAACACCAAAAGACAGACCTAAAAATGTACGCCGGGTCTTGGTAGTAATATTGAATAATAATTCAAAAATTATGTGCGCAGAATAGGATCCTCAAGGATAATTTGAAGCAGCTGCATGCAGCCCCAGCCCTCCAATGGCCCTGCGGGGGAAATGCGGGTGCAGAAAATGGATGGATGTCAGACTAGATGACATGATTTTCAAATGAGGATGTTCACATTAACCCTTTTTCCATAGATTTTCCATCAATGTCTAAAGCATGAAGCATATATCCCTTCTTGTGCATACAGATTCACCCCCCACCTTGGCATCGACCTCGTTGCATTGTACATCATATTGTGTAAATAGGTGTTATTTTGATGTTCAAATGGGTTTGTTGTTCCAGCACTGCCAACGATGAGGTCTGTTTCGGGTTGAAGGAAGGGTGGGAGTGTTCACAACCTCCGCTGGAGGCAAGGGTGATAAAAACAGTGATTGAGATTCTGCAATAAAAGCCTCGCTGGAGAACCAGTGAGATTCAATTCCGCTGCTTTTATAAAGCCATACATCTCAACAGAGGGGTCGGGCGAAGAGAATGACTGAAAGAGGAAAAACTGAGAATTCACACAATTATCTGCAGATGAAACTGTGAACAAAACCTCAGTGAACCACACAGCTTCTATAAATTGGACAGGTTATCACTTAAGAATGGGCTGTATAACAAAGTTTATATAATGTATTTAGTATAGTTAGAGGAATAATTCGCCCCAAAATAACGATTCTGTCATTGCTGCCTGTTTTTGTGTCTTTTGTCTACAGCTGCCTCTGAAACCGCGTCCTATCTCCTACATATTACACAACATCGGGTGTCTGCCATTTTGTAGTGGTGTCCAAAACCTGAGTGAACTACTTCATTCCCGACATACGGTCACTTTTTTTACCCACAATGCACTCTGATTTTGAGTGTACACATTCTCATTCACTATACCCCATGATATTGCACGGACGACCTCTTGATTAGAATCAGCGGGAGGACACTGACCGTTAATGCCACGAATGTATGATTATACACACATGTCTGTTCTTGTTGACAGTGATTTTATACTTTTAAAGAATATGCAGATCAAGTGAATGAGATAAACCGTGGCGATTTATTTTAAATATATAAAAACATTTTTTTAACGTGATAAATAAGCGTGCTTGCAAATAAATGTGCCGCTTGTTTTTTTCTCAATATTTTAAACTAATACAATAAACGTGACGAATGAATGTGAGTATTTTATAAAAGAAACCACAAAGCCACACAGGTGTAATATAAGCATATAGTCTGCGAAAGGACTGTCAGACTATAAACGCAGACTATAAACGTCAGATTCCAAAATCACTCACTTATTTTCATTCACTTCTTCCCCATTTGGACTCAAATGTCATTTCCTATAGAGGAAATAGTGAAGGATTGAACTAGGGAGCGGTTTCAGACACAGCGTAAGTCATTTTGATGTTTTAAAAATGAATGTATCTTCACACAGAGAAATATTTCAAACAGGCATATTAATGACCATAGTTGTTACACTCAAAAATTGACAGAAAGGACAATAAAACGATTTGACTTCTTTCAGCTTTGTGTGAGGAATGAAGCAAAATGTATGTCACTAATCTTCTTCTCGGGTGATCTGTCACGATTATATCATAAAAAAACAGCTGATTCATTTGTGACCTGAATGACACAGAAGTCTTATTTAAACATATTTAGCAAATTTAGGTAAAATAATGAACAGTTCTGAAGTGAAAGGTCATTGTCTGGACGCCATAGGTCTTGTTAGATTTACAATTAACAGGGCACGGCTTTTAAACTTGCACACAAAGCTGCCATAATGACTAAAACGGAAGAGTAATTTATGTTCCTTGTCTAGCTATCAGGCAGTCACTTTAATAACATCGTTTTTGAACCAGGAACAGCAGTTTAACTATTCATCTTTACACAATTGAGAGGGTCTCAGTGTTTTTGTGTCCATACGATGAAAGTCAACGGGGTCCAATGTTGTTTGGTTAACAACATTCTTCAAAATATCTTCATTTGTGTTCTTCAGAATAAAGAAATCATACAGGTTTGAAATAACATAAGGGTGAGTAAATGATAACAGAATTTTCAATTTGGGTGAGAAGTTGTTTTCTGTATGAATTGCACTGTGCTAATAAATAAATGAGAGCGCAACCAGTGCACAAATTATTACATTGATGCGTCTCCTGTGTGCATACTTTATTTGTTGTTCTGAAGTCTTGAATGAAGAATACTACACAGCCCAGATACTGAGCTTTGATAGTTGGCCCCCCGCACACATACACAGAATGTTCTCAGAGTCGGAGGGAGCATGCTGACGCAAATACTGATCTCTGACGCCCTCGGATTCACACTCTCTTATAAACCACCCTCTCCCAGCCCATTTCATTTTCACTCTCTTTATGTAATACAAACGAGTCTGTGTCCACGCACACAAACACACATCAGCTCAACACAAGCTGCAAAACAAAACCTGTTATTATGGACACTGCACAGGAACTAGTCTGATCATCTACTCTCTGTCATCGCTCTCTGTTTGCCACTTAAAGTACTCTTTGAGACAATCTTAAAGGAGAGGTGATGGAAGGATGTTTTTGTGCTCAGGAGTCTTTAGTTAATTATCAACTTTGCTGTCGGTTCCGAATTTCCCGGGGAGAATTAATAATGTCAGGTTAATATTTAGTAAGAGTAAATAAAATAGCATATAGCTCGGTTGCTCTGATAACATGGTCCTGGAGGAATTTGTATAGAATTTTTTTAAATGTTTAAAATCTGTTTAATTCCAGACAATGTCATGTCAGAGATCTATTCTGACAGAGAAAAGCATTCGTTATCAAGTGCATTAGATTTCAAATGATCAAACTCACTTCATGCATCCACAATATTAACTGCTTCCTTCTCCTCTAGAGTATATAATCCAATGTGTCTTTGCATGGGTTTTTAATGTATTTTTTACTATAACTACTTATTTTTGTCTTATTCTTCCATTTGTCTTTTATAAAATGGTCAGTTCTGGTCCTTGATTCTGATGGGTCTGAGCGGTACTGGCATTTTTGCCCCACATGAACCATTTCTATTGACGGGGGGGGCGGGGGGATATGGAGGCGCATGTTCGTGTCTATCTACCAGGGGGGGTGCATGGATATATCTGTCGAAAGGGGCTGGCTGGGGTGGCATGGCATGCACACATGTCTTTTGCATTCGCGTTGTGTGCATTCTCATTTATAATACATCCGTCTGAGTGGCCAGACATCCGGAACACCAGATGGCCAGTCCGCCTCTGGAGGACAGTAAAGTAGCCTATACATTTTGATTTTATTTCCCTTTTGAGTTCTCAAATATTGTGCTTTTGTGCTTTTGTTTAAGTCTGCATTTGTTTCAGATGTTTCTCCCAAAATGTCTCACATTATTTGTCTCATAATCATAAATTCAATAATCAATTTTAAATAACTTTGATGTTTAGGGGTGTTTCACTTAAATTTTTACTGTTTGATAGTTTTCTGAATACAAAAATCACAAAAACATGTTTTACCATCAACGGTACTTACAAGAAAATGTACAAATATTTTCACACATTTATACATTTCGGTATTTCGTATGCAAAAATCACAACGTACTTCCATAACACTGAGGTCAAAACAACAGCTTAACATAACATTTACTAAAAATGAGTCCTTCAAAACTTCGTTTTTGTTTTTTATGGATAATACTGTCTTAACGAACCAAGTTCTAAAGTCAAGCCAAAGTCTGCTTTTTTGTCAATTCTGCCCCATGTACAGTACATACATATAGAGGATTAAAATTGCGTTACTCTAGACCTCATGCGTTCCAGACGCATGAGGGCTCTCAGGCGTCCTGTCAGTTGGTAATACCTAGAATTTCAAGATCAAGTGCAGGTGGTAGATCCTTTTCGTATCTAGCGCCTAAACTTTGGAATATTCTTCCCTGCACGGTCCGGGAGGCAGACACACTCTGTCAGTTTAAATCTAGACTAAAGACTCATCTTTTTAATCTTGCATACAATAATCCTCCATAATATTAATCCTCAGAGGATTTAGGCTGCATTATTTAGATCAACCGGAACCAGAAACACATCCAATAACAAATGATGTACTTGTTGCATCAAAGAGTGCAGAACAGTACTCTAATCTCAGCCAGTCTTGTCTCTTTGTTCCAAGGTTACCGCAGGATGCAGTTCATGCCTAGACCTGATGGCAGAGCTGAGAATTGGAAGCGGTGACCTGACAAGAGCTAAGAGGATAGAGCTGGATAAAGGACGCCACAACTTTGATTTTCCTACAACATTTCAAATGTTATTAGATTGTGAATGATAATCTTAAATCTATCATTTACCTTATTAAGTTTATTTTTTATTTTTATTTAGCCTTGTTGTGCAAGCACTGTTGAGCTTGTGCAGAGGCAGCAGCTTTTGCCAGAGGGGAACTGGAATCCCCTGGTTGGGCCTGGGTTCTCCTGAGGTTTTTTTTCTCGATGGGAGTTTTGGGTTCCTCACCACCGTTTGCATATTGTTTTGCACTATCTGCCTGGCCGGGGGGGCTGCTTTAGAATTCAGAAATTAGACATAATTAATATTGCATATAAGAATTTATAGTCCGTTTAATATTTGACCTGTGGTTCTTTCTCCTTTATCGCCAATGTGTGCTTTCACTGTGTGTGTGTGCGTCTCTGTCAATGTGTATGTGTGTATGTGTATTTGCATATTGTGTGTGTGGAGCATTTGTATGTCTGTCTTTGTTGTTTTCACCTTTGTCTTGTTTTTACAGGTATATGCCTTTAGTTTTTTTACTTGTATTCAATGTGTCTCATGTACAGCTGCTTTGTAACAATGAAAATTGTAAAAAGCGCTATATAAATAAAGTTGAGTTGAGTTGAGTTGAGACGTAGTCACTCATCATCGCTTCATCCCACCTTCCCTGTGCTACCAAAATTCGAGAATTTTCTGACAGTGACAACTGGAAAATATTCTTTTAAATATGTGAAAATCTGTAGATTTGTTTTTGTTGATTTGTAATATACCGATATATCACAAGTAATGATATAAGCTCAAAATTTATACATGACCAAAATACACACTGAAACATCTATGCTACATGAAAATAAATATTACCACAATAATTAGCACAAAAAAAGTATGTAACAATAATCATTTCAGTAACACACTCTTGTGGCTTTTAAAATAACCGTTAATCATTTTTAACTGAACCCATTTACTTGCTCTAGTCTTTTAAAACTTAAAAGCAAGTTTTTTTTTCTGTGAAAAGATTCTGTCAATAGAACTCAACTTGTTCTGAACCCAGAACATTCCAAACTAAACAATCAATCCATTTTAAGATGAATGAGTCTGACCAATAGCTCAGAGCAGAGTGACACAAAGGTGAGAAATGCAAATTACTCCTGGGTGTAAAATGCCAAAATAACTCAGAAATCCAGCAGCATTTACAAATATATGAAGTACTCGCCTTGATACACGTCTATAACAAACATTCTCAATTTGCTCTGCGTTTTATCACCTTATACTGGAAAAACAATTAAAATATCAGAAAAATTATGCTACATGCTCCTCAGTCAGAGGCTGAGGTGAGCGTTTCGTCTTCTACAGCTCTGGAAAAAAGGAATCGCTCTGGGAAAGAGAAAGATAGATGTACCAAGAAAGACAGGGACCTCTGCCTCCTGCTTGAGGGGTATTTCACCCGCTTCACCATAAGAGGAGACATTAATTGTGATTAAAAATGACATCCCCATCTCACATGCGCAAGCTCACACCCTGAACCCAGAGTCACACGGTCACTAAATCTTCATTTGGTATCCGTGCGGGAGTCAGTGGGGTTGATAATGAGATATCCTTCTTTTTTTCCCATCCTTTTATTCCTTTTTTCCCACCTGCACAACCCTAGAAGGACACGGCCCGTGAAACCATATCTTCTCTTTCCAGATGCTTCACCTTTACACACACAGAGATAAGTTCTCTTTCTGGGTTGAGAGAACATGTTTAAAATTTAATTTAGCATTCAAGCCTTTTGCTGTTCTCTCAAATATCATTCCCAAATCTCTTTCAAAAGACAAGGTTTAAAGTGGACGGAGCAAATTCTCCAATTCGCTTCACCCAGATGCAATGTGCATTCGCCAGAAAAACAGGCAGGCCTTGAGCTGTGCACCACAGGGACATTGCGGACGCTCAGAAGGTGCGGTTTGTTGCTTGCGATGCCTCTCTGTGGGATTATTGGAAGAATAACAGCAGCTGAAAAATATTCAATATTTTCATTTCTATACTCATTCAATCTCTTAACTTTTTGGGGTTGTATACCACTTCACCACATAGACTAACTGTTCTCGCAATTTTCCACACAATTAAACATAACAATTACTTTTCAATGAACTGCAGGCTTCAATATATCTAATCGATGGGAAACGTGAGTCAACACAGAAGAACCGGTTTCCAGCAGAACCGCCTTTTCTTAAGACCCTGTATGAAACATCTATGCTGAGGGAGGCACAAAAGAGCTTGCATGCTAATACACACCTTGAACTGTGAGTTCGAAATGCCGTCATCAGGCCGGAGACTAAGAATTCCAAGATGCAGATTAATCCGGTTCAAAAACTCATTTATTCCTTCTGCAATAGAGCTATTAATGACACCATGCAATGGCTCTTTTGTTTTTATGTTTCAGTTGTGAATTATCTATTATTGTATATGTTACTAGGTTGTACTATTTACAATTAAGCTTTATGTGGGTGGTTTTATGCGATGCAGTACTCTATAGTTGAGCCCAAGACAAATTTCCCTCGGGTATAATATACCTTACCTTACTGTACCTTACCTTAAAACTGTTCTGTTTAAGTTTAGATTCAACACATTTTGAGTTTGGAATTTAAACAAGCCCTACGGACAAATATACGCTGCCACAGTATGCGTTGTGCTTTATATGCACGTCTCCAATTGCTGGTGAGGCTTTTTGTCTACAAATTTAACCTGAAGGTCCAAGTCAGATCAGCACACCAGCTATACTAGCACCAGCGGCTAGAAGAGCACAGGACCAGCATTAATCAGACTCGAAATGATGCTGGTCTTTTTAGGAGGGTAAAGACAGACTGTGCCAGCCTTATAGCCAAAATACCGTATGCTCAAACATCATTGATCCTATCTATTGATTAAGTGTTATGGTCCAAAACAAGCTCAAAATAGTGGTGTTGTCTAACGTTGGTGTTAAGATCTGTTTCAGGTGACAGAAGGGAAAAGGGACGCCCAAGAAGCCATTTTACCAACATAACACAGTTCTCTTTGTTCAGCATCATGTTTAAGGATGTGCAAAGTAAAGGCAATGAGTCTTATTTACTAGCATGCTTGCACACAAATTTGTGCGTGAAACCTGAATACAAACGCTTTCATGATCAAATCATGATTCACCAAAACATTCGTACTAAAATGTAATCTTAATATATTAGAAAAGATAGGAACAGTTGAAAGCACACTTATGCAAAAATCACCACTTTCTTTCTCTCTCTCTCTCTCTCTCTCTCTCTCTCTCTCTCTCTCTCTCTCTCTCTCTGGCAAAATTATAAAAAGCATGCTACATCATAAGATAATAGTCCTATATTTTAAATAATATATATATAATTGTATATATATATATATATATATATATATATGTATATATATATATGTATATATATGCAGTCATGGCCAAAATTGTTGGCACCCCTGAATTTTTTCCAGAAAATCAAGTATTTCTCACAGAAAAGTATTGCATTAACACATGTTTTGCTATACACATGTTTATTCCCTTTGTGTGTATTGGAACAAAACAAAGAAGGAGACAAAAAATCAAATTTGACATAATGTAACACAAAACTTCCAAAATGGGCTGAACAAAATGATTGGCACCCTTAACTATCTATTTGGTTGCACGCCCTTTTGAACAAATAACTGAAATCGATCGCTTCCTATAACCATCAATAAACTTCTTACACATCTCATCCGGAATTTTGGACCACTCTTCCTTTGCAAACTGCTCCAGGTCTCTCATATTAGAAGGGCGCCTTAACCTAACACTAATTTTAAGATCTCTCCACAGGTGTTCAATGGGATTTAGATCTGGACTCATTGCTGGCCACTTCAGAACTCTCCAGCGCTTTGCTTCCATTCATTTCTGGGTGCCTTTTGAAGTATGTTTGGGGTCATTGTCCTGCTGGAAGACCCACGATCTCGGATCTGGGACCTACATTGTGACCCAAAATCCTTTGGTAATCCTCAGATTTCATGATAGCTTGCACACAGTCAAGGCATCCAGTGCCTCAGGCAGCAATACAACCCCTAAACATCTTTGAACCTTCACCATATTTGACTGTAGGTACTGTGTTCTTTTCTTTGTAGGCCTAATTCTGTTATCGTTAAACAGTAGACTGATGTCCCTTACCAAAGAGCTCTATCTTGGTCTCATCTGTCCACAGGACGTTTTCCCAGAAGGATTTAGGCTTACTCAAGTACATTTTGGCAAACTGTAGTTTTGCTTTTTTATGTCGCTGTGTCAGCAGTGGGGTCCTCCCGATTCTCCTGGCATAGGGCTTCATTTAATTTAAATGTCAACGGATAGTTTGCGCTGACACTGATGCACCCAGGGCCTTTAGGACTGCTTGAATTTCTTTGGGACTTGTTTGGGGCTGCTTATCCACCATCCGGACTATCCCGCGTTGCTGCCTTTCACCAATTTTTCTCTTCGGTCCATGTACAAGGAGATTAACTACAGTGCCATGGGTTGCAAACTTCTTGATAATGTTGTGAACTGTGGACAAAGGAACATCTAGATCTCTGGAGATGGACTTGTAACCTTGAGATTGTTGACATTTTTCCACAATTTCGGTTCTCAAGTCCTCAGACAGTTCTCTTCTCCTCCTTCTGTTGTCCATGCTTAGCGTGGCACACACAGACACACAAGTCAAGTCAACTTCTAAGTCAACTTCTCTCCTTCATGTCTGCTTTCAGGTGTGATTTTTTTATATTGCCCACACCTGTTACTTGCCCCAGGTGAGGGCACATGCTTGAAACAATCTCATTTATCCACACTTTTGAAAGGGTGCCAATAATTTTGTCCAGCCCATTTTTGGAGTTATGTGTAGGATTATATCAAATTTGCTTTTTCCCACCTTTTTTTTGTTTTGTTCCAATACACACATAGGGAATAAACATGTGTATAACAAAACATGTGTGTAACATGATTCAGGTATGGAAGGAAGGAGTCGGGAACCGGAAGACATTCAAAAACATTTAATAAATAATATAACAGCCGACGGCCCCTCACGGACGACCGCCGGCTAACAAACAACATAAACATTAATAGACAGCCGGCCGCCCCTCACGGACGACGGCCGGCAAATAAAACATAAATACAATACAAGCTCGGGCCCGGTCCTCTCTCTCCGACGGTCCGGTCGCGTGTTCCTTTTATATGCTCCAATCTCCTACGTGATGCGAGGCCGGTGTGCGCACCACTGGCGCTAATTAACAATTACTTACCGGCCTCGAACCACGGTCTCGCCTCGCATACTCCACTACAATGTGTTAATGCAATCATTTTTTGAGAGAAATACTTGATTTTCTGGAAAAATTTCAGGGGTGCCAACAATTTTGGCCATGACTGTATATATAACTATGCACATCATATACAGTGAAAGAATAAAAAAAGCTGCATTATTTAGCTGTTTTTTTATTTAGAATACTCCAGATTCACTAACATAAGGACGAGGTTAAAAACAAATTCATGTATGTAAACACGTGTTGTGAATTAGGCGGAACGTTTTTGTGGGAGTTTAAAATGTGCATATAACTACAAAAAATCTGCTCAATAATTAGTGAATGAGACCCAATGTCCCCAACTTTGATCAGACAATTTAGCTTTTTTCCATTCAAGCCGACACTGTTCACACAGTTAGTTGTTAGATACAACTCTTGCATCAGTGTGGAAAAAATCATTTACTCACCCTCATGTCATTCTTCTGCAGAACACAAAAGAATATAGTTTGAAGAATTTTGGTAACCAAAAAACTTTGGACCCCATTGAGATTGTACTGAACATTGTTTAGACACAAAACCACTGCGAAATTTCTCAAAATATCTTCTTTTGTGTTCAAGAAAAACAAAGTTACCTAAACTGAACTTCATGTGTGCTTTAAATGGCTAGGAAAGTTTGATTGACAGGTGAGTAGGCGGGATTTGTCAGACTGGATTACATTTGACAGTGAGAATACATTGTGATCTTTATACCCCTGGATTACCCTTTATAATTGTTTTTTTAAATAGTTTAAAATGCCCTAAGACATCCAAATAAGAAGACAAAGGTATTTTGATGAACATTCTAGTGCAAACGGTCGATTTCCAAGCTTATCAGTTTCCCAACCCCGTTCAGCCTCAAGGTCTCATTTGTATTAATGTTTATTGGTCCATTTCTTCTTGGCACTCAAGAAAATAAATGTGTGATTCTCTTTTAGCTGCCTGTGTAAAGATAATTATGTGGCACTTTCTTATGACCATAATTAGTGCGATAGGGAGAGGGGATTGTTATGTTGTTATTGTATGTTATGATCTGTGACTCAAGTAGCGCTAGCTCGAATGCAAAAGAAATGAGATCATCAATCAAAGACAGATTAGCCCCCTGCGGAGAAAATGGTTGGACTTCAAATAAAGCAAACAAATAAAGGGCGAAATAAATAAACAGACAAGTAAAAAGATAATCGAGTAGACAAATGGGAAGGCTGAAGGAAATGGAACGAAATTGAAATTGAGTGACAAAAACAACAGACGAGAGGCAAAATGTTGGTTTGGGGCGAAGGGTAATTTGATGCAATTGTGTTTGTGTGAGAAAGAGAGAATTGAGGAAAACCAAGGAAGTGAAAGACTACAGAAAATACAGAGAGAGATAGTATTTTGAACATTCGGGATGCAAAAAATGAAAAGAGCTGTAGTGTATGGAGCACACAAAAGAGTGAGGGAAGAAGACAGAAAATAGCAAAGCGAGGAAAAACAGCTTTGAGTTTAATACATTGTGCTCATGGTCAGATGAATGCTATCACATTTGTTTGATCTCAGCCAAACAAAAGGTGCTTTCCCAACATGCGGGCCCTTACATACAAGACTCCTCTTCTATGGAGACGCGTTACAAACGAAAACCAAATCTGTTCATTGCAGCCAGGGGCCACACATAAAAAACCTTGACATGTTCACATAAACAATAACTAGTCAACAAAACAAATGCTCTCTGTTCTCAAGCACACAGTTCCAATTAAATCGCCAAACATTGAACACAATAAGCTTGCTAAGGAAAACCTCAATTCTATTCTATTCATGCTAAGCGTCAAGAATTGGAAAAAAAACCCGATAGATGAAACTGTGTTCAGGTTTTCTGCGTCACATGCATGAGCATAATGCATACTGGCATCCTGAAAATGAAGCATAACCCAGACATACACTTTAAAGCCATAGTTCAACCTAAAATGAAAATGTTTACACACCCTCACGTCTTTCCAAACCTGTATGACTTTCTATCTTCTGTAGAAACTCAAAAGAAGATATTTTGAAGAATGTTGGTAACCAAACAAAATTGGCCTCCATTGACTTCCATTGTATGGACACAAAACCACTATTTCACAAAAGGTTCCATAGAGTCATGCACAGTACAGACTTTGAATGACATGATGGCGAACAAATATGACTAATGAATTGTTTTAGGGGTTGAACTATCCCTTTAATGAACTTCAATATGTAGTTCATCACACATGAATTGCATTTCATTTGTACATCAAGATGTTCGTTTTCTATGGATTTGACCCTCCAACAATGCTTTAGAAAATGTAAATATCCAGTTGCGGTGTTGGAAATGACTTGGTTAAAGCACATAATTAACTTTATAAAGTGGAATATGACATAATATTTCAGGAACGTTAAAGCTCATCTCCTCTGTGATTGCTTTTGAAGGATCCGACGGTTCAATCTCCTCCGAGCGAATTGGAATATTTCGTTTTGACGAGCGTTGTCGAGTGACTTCCCTAAGAAGCACACGTGTGTGGGAGATTTGTGAGGAAGCGCTACCATGAGACTGATCAGGCTATTGTGTTATGATTGGAGAGAGGTCGTAAAATGTTCTGTTCTGTTTTCTATACCTCTCACACTGAGAAGTATTACATCCCAGCCGGTACAGTCACACTCTCCATCCGGTTCTGGTTTTTCACGGCTCTCCATCCTCCATACTAAAAAGGTTATTTTTCCTGAGAGCGAGCGACTCTGTGCTGTTCATCTTGACAGAGCGTTCATTCCTTTCCTCTTGCACTATTCTTTTCTTCCCTCGTGTCTCTCATCATTACTAGGTCCTCTCTCTGTCGGTCTCTCTCTCTCCTCTTATTCATACTCTAAATTCTGAAAGGTTACCCCTGAGTGTGTTATCACTTTCTCTCTCTCTCTTTCCCTCTCTTGCTCTCTCGCTCTTTTTGCCTCTCTGTAGTGTGAGAGGCCTGAAAGGTTAACAGCAACCCATTAGGAGGTAATAGACTCCACACCGACTCCTTATGTAAGACACAAGCTCACATTCTTAGGCTTGAATGTGTGTTCTGATCTGTTAATGGTCTTTTTGCCTGTGATCAACTTTATTTTCATTGCTACAGGAGGCTTTTATTTACTATCGCACTGTAGCTACAGCATTTAGCATATTACAGATGTATAGACTTGGGTGAGCTTGTCTACTTAGTATCCTTGTTTCTTGTTAACATGGAACAAAATAACAATTGTATCATTATTTATTAACCCTAATCTCATGTAATATCGGTATATGACTCTTTCTTCTGTGAAACACAAAAGAAGATGTTGTAAGAAATGTCTAGGGTTTTATGTCTATATAATAGAAGTCAGAGCACTCAAAAAATTCCTGGATTATTACTGTAAACACATTTTTGGGTTAGTTGTGTTGGGTCATAATTTTGGGCTGTTTGAGGTACTCTAAAGACACATTTGGGTTGCTCATGCTGGGTCAAATGGACTGTAGGGGTTCTTTCACCACTGAACAGCTGGGATGGGTTATTTTGACCCAAGCGGTTTATTCATTTTTCCTCTTCATCACACTTTCTGGATTCTTCACTCGTCTCATTGTGAGACGGCCACGCACATCACAGCAAGCTAATTGTATAAGATAAGCTGATATAATAATATGATTATTTTTAATAACTTGTGGTAAGAGCACACTGAATTTACTGTTTAATGTAGTATTTGATCTGTCGCCGTGCGGAGTTTGTGTAATATTCAGTGATTGGTTAATTTTAAGTAATGTAGCAGCTTAGCATGCTTATATTTCTTACAAAAAAAGCCTTTACAATCACTTTATCGTTATTTTATAAATATGTGTGTGCGTGTGCACATTTTTATAGGTTTTTATCACTGACTTTAACTCCTCATGAAAATGTATGAACTAATCTTAGGTCAGAAATGCATGGTACAGTTCGGTTACTGTTTGCATACTGTATGGCTTTGTAATGTTTAGTCATAATTAGATAATTTCATACAAAACTTGATCTAAGTGGATATTTTTTCAAATATCGGATCCAACCAACCTGCCATAATTTTAAATGTAGCATTTTCGTGCTTTTTTTCCTTCAGGTAACGTTACAGTTAGCTGCATTAGCTAAAGGCTCTGCCTCTTAATCTCAGTAATTATTCCAATAAATGACAAAAATAATGTTTGGAAATGTAAACAAAAATTTCCTTCTGACACACTAAAGCAAACGAGAGAAAGGACTGTTTTTAAGCTTGTAAAATACTAGTGTTCTAATAATTTTGGCCACCACTGTGTGATATATATATCCTCAAAAGTAAATGATATACAATATGAATGTAGTGAATGGAGTAAAAAACTAAAAGTGCAGTTTGAAATTTTCTTCTAAAATTGGCATTTTTATCAAGCCTCTGTGTTTGTTCATTAATGCACTTAACTTAAATGTTAGTTATGTTTTAAGACTAAATGTCATATATTTAACAGGTGGGGGCAGTCATGGTGGAATACTTGCAAAACGCAGAGACCAGTGATGTATTCTGCACATTTTATGCCTTGGGGACGAGGCAGCAACATCCCAGACCTTCGCCATTGTTTCGGGCCATGCCATTGAAACTGACTCGTTGCTCAGTTGATCTGTTTCAAGTCCTTTTCTGTGCTTAATGTAAACTAAGAATTGCCTTCCTACCTAGGAATTTCTCCAGCATGCAGTTTATCGTATTGATGAACATGAGTCTTCATGTGGCAAGTTTTTAGGACAACAGTTTTTTCAGGACACCTGTAACATGTTTTAAGTTGTCACACGTATTGTCTGTTGTTTGGAGGCTTTGTTTGGCTTAGTTTTAATGGCACAATGTTTGGACTGATTCTCATGTGGCAATGATATATTTTTGAGTGTTCTAATGCTGCAATGTTGACATATAGAATAGGAATCCACGGTGCCTAATTCACCCAGTTTTGTGTTTTTAGAGAAACTGGTCTACAAAAACTTGTTTTTATGTGTCTCTAGGTGTTGGATGAAATGTATGACAATTGCACCCATTCAAAAAAAATGTAAAAATGTTTTAATAAATATGCATATTTACAATTGCATTTGTATTGTGTAATTGTATTTCAGAAAAACACTAATAATTTAACATTCCTTTCTGATTTATTTTGGTAAATATAAAAGTGGCAAGGCAATGAGACAACACATAACCCAATGTTTAGGTAACGTTTAACCAAAAAACACAGTTAACCTGACCTACTTGTTGGGTCAAACAAACAACCCAGCACTCTGTGTGAAATGGTTAAACCCAGCACTTTGGTCAAAATAACCCAGCACGTGTTCTGTCCCTTAGTTACCCAGCAGCTGGGTTAAGGTTGGGTTATTTTTTAACCCAGCAATTCTTAGAGTGTGGGGTCCATTGCTGTTGTTACCAACATTCTTCCAAATGTCTTATCTTGTGTTCTGCAAAAGAAGGAAAGTCATGCAGGTTTGGAATGTTATGAGGGTAAATGATGACAAAATTTTAATTTCTGTGAACTATCCCTTTAACAGCGCAAATAATTCACGTACTGTCACGTGAGGTAAGCAAATATCTAAGAAAAGTTTGAGTCAACACAGAATATTTCAAATGACTAGTGTATTTGTAAAGTGTCCTAACATAATGTTAGATTGAACATAAGTTATTTTAACGGCAAAGTGGTATGGATGAAATGCTGTGGGGTCGAGTCAGTTTTGCCCTGGCAGACACTGTAAATTGGGACTGACATTTATTCTTCTGTATGGCACATAGGCGGGGTTACTCTTCTGCAAAATTATCGAAATTTAGGACCGAGAACTGAGCAGCCAGTTTACCATGAATAATGACAAACAACCACCCGTGTGTGTGTGTGATTGAAGACTGGCAACTGATGGTTTGTACAATAATTAAGTGTGTTTATTCCAAGGCCAGTGCCCATTTTGGGTGTCAGCATGACACTCTGTTAGATGCAGCTGCCAGAGGAAGAGAGAAGGCGCTGTGCCATCATCTGTCCCTGAAGGAGAAAGAGAGAGGGATGAGATGCTGGGAAAACATACGGGACAGATGCACAATGTTGGCTGAAAGAGAGAGAGAGAGACAGAGAGGGAGACCAAATGAGAGATTAATATGAAAGAAATTATTAAAATATTGATTGAAGATCTAGTTTGAGTGAAGTCTGATTCGAGTTTGACTGATAATATAATGTCGAAATGGTTCAAAGTTAACCATATTTTTATTATGTGTAATTATATACATAAAATATAAACCTTAAATGTCCAAATTCAGGAAATGGAAAAAAATTGGTGCGTTTGATTATCTTCGAATAATTAAATACTAGTTGACAAGCACTTTTTAAAACGTTTATTGGTTAGACATTTGCAAAACCCAGCGACAAACATAAAGGGTTGCTCATAATAATGATTTATGGCAAAGAATAAAATCCCAAATATGGAGATGCAAGGTTTCAGAAGGATAGCAGTAATATATTTCTTTATAGCTTCTGAGAGGTAATATTTTACCATCTTTCTGATCTGACCTTTGATGAAAAAAATGACTTCAATAAAAGGTCCCAAGAATTTAAGATGCTTGAAGTTTTTTGGATCCCAGATAATCTTTTGCATATTTCCATAAATGATGGTCCTGGAAACATTATAGGTCAAGTAAATAATAATACTAAATTAAACAAGGGCCTACTCATACTGTATATGCAGAGTAAATCATAAAAGCTTTCCCTGTAAACCCTTGATATCAACTTCTATCCAATCGATGGCTCCTCTCAGAAATCAATACTCACCGAACTCCCATTTCATAAAGCACTTCTTCACACTTCTCTTCAGTATATCAGCCAAACAGTAAATCACACCGAAACTTCACCAAAAAGTTGCTATAAACACAGAACCGATATTATGCCCCATCCAAGGTAGAAATCTACAGGTGAGTTATGCAGCATTTATCAGCAGCGCTCTTGAAATGTGATCTGACAGTTGTGTTACAGTGTGTACCACCGGAGGCTTGTTGTGTGTTACGACTGACAGATCCCCATCACTGAGCACCAATTTAAACAGCGCTCACTCCTCTACAGCTCGCATGATTTCTCCTGGATTAAATCAGAAGAGGTTTTCAGGATCTCTCACAGCGTGCCACTTTCTGATGCTCCTTTACTATTTCGTTCCTGTCTTTGAGTTTTTGATGTTTAAATGCATCAAAGGTGATTTCTGCTCTCCTTTCCCATCAGTCAAGGTCTCTTATGGTTGTCTACAATCATTTTTGTCACCTTCACCATCTCATTCTTCTCAGTTCCCTGCCACTGGGATTTTCCTCATGTTTTCGGCACATGTTAGGGACTGAGCTGTTCTGTAGTGTTTCCATTCTGATGTTGCACTGGTAATAGATCACGAATACAATAGAAAAAAATAGAATAGAATACTGTGGTTTCATTTCCAAAATATCTTAATGAAAAACAACCTACATCCAACAAAAAAATCACATAAAAAAGCAGGCCACTAGAAATAAAACCGGTTCCTGTAAAATTATGTTTTCCCTGTTTTTCTTGTAAATTAGCGGTATTTTCTGTAAATTTACGGTTTGAAAAAAACATTCAAATTTTGTTAAATTACAGGGGGTTTTACATTATGCAAAAATCTGTAAAAAATAAAAGAAATATTTACCATATGATATTAGTTGCCATTCATGTACATTTATGGTTCATATTACACAGGCTGTAAATTCAATTTATAGTATTTGAAATCTGAAATAAAATATAAATTGTTACAATCAGCCTCAGTCTTTATATTCATTTACTTCTATACTGCACACATACATTACATTTACACATTTGGCAAACGTTTTGATCCAATGTGACTTACATTGTATTATATTTGTACCTCAGTATGTGCAATCGCTGGGATTGAACCCAGGACGTTAGTTTTCCAACCACTGAGCTACAGGAGAACACAATTCAATATAGGCAAAATATTTAAAGCTGTCTTGACATATACATTTAGGTCTGATCTTGTTGTTTAACAATCACAGTGGGATGTCCACATTTCCAGCTGCTCCTATATATTACCTCCCATTCAAACATATAATGGAAAACTATGAGCTAAGCTCCATCATCAATTTTCCTCGGATACCTTCAGCCTCTCAGAATCTCCCTCCACAAGAAGTGCTGCGCTTCATTCATTTTACATTAACCAGGCCATTACGATGATATCTTTCTACTTATCAGTGTCAAAACCAATGCTGTGACAAAATGAATGATGTTTATCAGTTGCATAACATCGATCATGGAGGTCTGTTCTCTTGAGTATTTCTCTAATGTCACTCACAGCAGTTCAAAGCAAGACTGGATATTGTCCAGATCCAATGAACAGACCATTAACAAACGTCTATCAGCAAAGGGCTGAATGTAGTCATGGGATCTGGTGTTTTGGCTGACAACCCTGACATGTCAGATTATAATAGGAACACTTGAAGGAAATAAAGCTTAACTGTTGAGGGGTGAGATGTCAAGGCTGTGAAGTTATTAGAATCTGAAAGTTATCTTCAGGTGAAAAGATAGTTATCTTCGTTAGATTAGGATGAAGATTTGAAACTGCTTAAGAGTAAATTGCATGTATGGAAATCAATGATATCGTGTGGCCACAGAGGTATTTTAAGTGCCTTTATAAATTCTGTGACTTGTTTAGCCTTAACGTTACTCCACCTCACTCTGAATGTGTTTCCATCCATCCATCCATTTTCTTCCGCTTATCCGGGGGCGGGTCGCGGGGGCAGCAGTCTAAGCAGGGATGCCCAGACATCCTCTCCCGAGACACTTCCTCCAGCTCTTCCGGGGGGACACCGAGGCGTTCCCAGGCCAGCCAGGAGACATAGTCCCTCCAGCGTGTCCTAGGTCTTCCCCGGGGTCTTCTCCCGGTGGGAAATGCCCGGAAAACCTTCCCGGGAAGGCGTCCAGGGGGCATCTGGAAAAGATGCCCGAGCCACCTCATCTGGGCCCTCTCGATGTGGAGGAGCAGCGGATCTACTCTGAGCTCCTCCCGAGTGACCGAGCTTCTCACCCTATCTCTAAGGGATCGCCCAGCCACCCTGCGGAGATAGCTCATTTCGGCCGCCTGTATCCGGGATCTTGTCCTTCGGTCATGACCCACAGCTCATGACCATAGGTGGGAGTAGGAACATAGATTGACCGGTAAATCGAGAGCTTCGCCTTGTGGCTCAGCTCCTTCTTCACCACGACAGACGGGTACAGCGACTGCATGACTGCATTTTTTCATACAGTATATATATATTGCGATCATAAACGGCATTTTGTTTGTGAATTTGTCATTCCTTTAAAATCTACACTGTAAATCCCGTAAAAAAAAGAAATTTTCTGGCAGCTGGGGCGCAGAAATATACCGCAAAAATATTTTTTCATATAAAATTACATGCTTTTCATGTAGATTTGCTGCCATTTTCTATAACATACATTATTTGACGTATTTTCAAAAATAAACTGTAAAAATCCCATAAAAAATAACATTTTTCAGTATTTTTACAGCGTAATATTTCAGTCTATTTAAAGGTGAGATTCTTGATTTAATTTTATTTAGTTTTTACTTTTTAAAGCTCAAGTACACTCTTCAAACAATGCTCAACACAAACTTCACCAAGATAATGTGGCCGCAACAAATTAGATTAGATTAGATTAGATTAAACTTTATTGTCATTACACATATACAAGTACAGTCTAACGAAATGTAGTTTAGGTCTTACCAGAAATGCAATTAGCAAGTGCAGGATATACAGTTTGAATAAATACAGAATACAATATTAGGGAAATACTTTACAATGGGCATGTACTATGAAAATATGACAGTCTCTATGTACTATGGACAATATATACAGAAGGCTATATACTGTGAACATTAATGTACAGGTGGTTATGAACAGATAACAATTTAGACTATACAATAGTGCAAGTGACTTAAGTGTGCATTAATTATTGACATTAGCTATTAAGGTTACAGTGCAGTAGATGAGTTAATAAAGTTATTAAGGTTACAGTGCAGTACATGAGTTAATGCGGTTATTAAAGGTACGGTGCAGTACATGAGTTAATGCAGTTATTGAAGTTATGGTGCAATAGATAAGTAGATGCCGTTAATAGACAAATGCATGAAAATGTGTGTCTATAACCTTATGATTTTTTAAGCAGATGAGACTTTGCTTCTCTATATTAAAAGTCAAACACATGTCACTGAATTTAAAGGCAACGCTACAGTACATGCTTATTCTAAGCTCGCCCACTTCAGTTTCTCAATTTATGAACATTAGAATAGTTACAACGACAAAATTATAAGACAAAATACAAATTAGTCAGAAGAGATTTTCTGAACATCACCCTATTACACACCAAAAAAACTCCATCCCATAAATTTCCACAAATAAAATATAATAAAACAAGAAGACATAGAAAGTTAAAGGAGGTTTATTCCTATCATATTATAACCAAATGATCACAAAAATGTCTCCCACACAATTCTGACAACATCTTTCCTCTCTGTAAAGTTATCTATTTAGTTGTGGTTTGGACTCTATTACAACTATTATTCTAATCTTCAAATTATTTTACAGTTATTATCGTCCAGTCTTCTTATTATTCTATAGTAAAACTCCCCACTACTTTAATGCACTGAAGACCCTAAAGAGAGTAATTTGTTTTAAACAGAATTTGTTCCTATGTTTTAAAAACAAAATTCTCAGGTGCATCATCCACTTTATTCTACTGAATATCGGTTAATGGTAGATAATGAACAGCTGAACGTTCAGAAGCGCTGTGTTGAGAAGTTGTGGAGATGCTGCTCTCCCCCAGGAATGGAAGTGCAAGCCCCACAGTTTTTCTATAGATGAGTTTTATTGCGTGTTTAGGATCTTTGAGCGTGAAACACAGCTCACTTCCTTCACGTCCAGTCAGCACTATTTAAAAACAATGCGGACAAAACTGTTTCATCCCACAACAACACACTGAATTATCTCCTGCGGGCTCTAAAGGAGCCGTAGGGGTGCAATTCATCACATGTTAAGGATAATATATTACCAGCTGATTGAATCAGCGCTGCGGCTCTTTTAGTGGAAATCATACGGTGGCAGGAAAGTGCCTGCAATAATTTCACTCATTATCTCAGTGTGTTAGTTGTCATAGCGTTTCAGTCGTGTATGAAAATGTTTCCATCAAACTAGACTGGGGAATTACACTACTAGTATTGAATACTAATATTGGATCGATACTGAAATATGTTCCTGTCAATGTATATTGCTTACAGTGTGTTCAGTGAATAACAAATAGTCTGAGACAGTTCTTGTATATCAGACACAAAACCTATATTGCTCTATACTATATCAATATCTACCTCCATAACCATCTACATCTGCAGCTACAGTAGAGATATACAGTACGTTATAGAGGAGCTCTGTTTATATCAATACCAATATCGATATCTCTATTTATCTCTAGCTGTATCTATACAGAAACAGTAAAGAGATTTTCATAACTGGTGATAGCAGCTCTGAAAATGTGGTCTTGAGGATCTGATGTTTGACTTCAATTGTGTTGGTTTGTCAAAGTTTATGACATTAAAACTCCACCGAGGATAAAATGTGATATTATAGAGGTTTGCGTTGTTTGTAATAGTATTGAAATATTTTTTTTATGATATAATACAGCATAAACATGCAGAATCCACTGTTCCCTTTCTGTTGGTCTCTCGACGTTGTGTCGAGAACGACAGATGGGGTTCGCCCTTGAGAACCTATCAACTCTGACTACAAATAGAAAAGGCCAATGAAATTTGGCGAATGAAATTTGCATGCCGGACTCCGCCCCCGGATATCCGGTATAAAAGGAAGCCGGCGTGCAGCATTCATTTACCTTTTGTTCTTCAGAGCCATCGACTCATGATTGCAAATCTAAGATCTTCAAACTACTCTACTCTACAACTACACTGCCGGATCTACGACCTGTTCCAGCGGTTCGTCCCTCCTGCAGCGACCTTCCCCTGGGTGTCTCGGCGGTTCCAGTGGTGTCAGAGCTATTTTCTTACAACAGTCCTTTTCAGGACTTACCACTCTACAGCGCGGCATGTCCCGCTGTTCTCTTGGGTGCGGTACCCTCATCGAGGAGGGGGATGGACACGAGCGCTGTGTTAGGTGTCTGGGCGTCCAGCACGCCGAAGCAGCGTTCGTTGACACATCTTGCCCGCACTGCGGGCAGATTGTCATGCAAAAGTTGCGGTCACGGTTGGCTGTCTTCCTACGGGAACCAGCCAACATCTCGTCGGCTACCCGGGCTGTGACATCTATGGCTACGGCCCAGATCTCAGGTCCGGTTAGCGGCGTTAGTGATTTGGGGAATCCTGCGAACGTAAACCCGCCAGCTAAACGCTCACGGGCCGGTCGCACCCCAGCACGCTCTTTTGACCACTCCCCAACCGGCGGTGGCACACCGTCCGGATCCTCCTCTGCACGTTCGGAAACGGAGTGCAGAGCAGATGAGATGTCCATCGCAGCATCGGAGGGAGAGATGCCGGCATCCGATTATGAAGAATCCGAGCTTCCCCCCCCGGGGGGCACAGCTCAGGAGGAAGCAGAAATCGAGATGTCGGCCATGCTAACCCGGGCTGCCGCGAGCATTGGGCTGCAATGTACGCCATTGCCTCTCCCCCAACACTCGCGGTTGGACATGTGGTTCCTGGGGTCGGATCGCGGTACCAAGCCGCGCCCACCCCCGGTTCCATTTTTCCCGGAGGTGCATGAGGAGCTGTGTCGGACCTGGAGCGCCCCTCTCACGGCTCGTTCCACGCAGACCAGCTCCGCCTCCCTCGTCTCCCTCGATGGTGGGGCAGCCAGGGGCTATGTCGAAGTCCCCCAGGTGGAGCGTGCCATTGCGGTGCACCTATGCCCGCAGTCGGCTGCCACCTGGAGGACCCGACCTCGTCTCCCGTCCAAGGCCTGTAAGACCTCTGCCTCCCTGGTGGCGAAGGCTTACAGTGCTGCGGGCCAGGCTGCCTCCTCTCTCCACGCCATGGCCATCCTGCAGGTCCATCAGGCGAAGGCGTTGAGGGAGCTCCACGAGGGTAGGGCCGACCCGGGTGTTATGCGGGAACTCCGCGCCGCCACTGACCTCGCTCTAAGGGCGACTAAGGTGACGGCGCGGGCCCTGGGTCGGACGATGTCCACTCTGGTGGTCCAGGAGAGACACCTCTGGTTAAACCTTGCGAGCATGAGTGACGCCGACAAAGTACGCTTTCTCGACGCACCCATCTCGCAGGGTGGGCTGTTTGGCGACACCGTCGAGAGCTTCGCGCAGCAGTTCTCGGCGGTGAAGGAGCAGACGGAGGCGATTCGCCACATCCTACCGCGCCGTGAGTCGGCGGCCCCCCGGCCTTCGACCTCCCGCGCACCCCCTGCTCCCAGGCAGCCCAGGGCCTCTTCGGACCCGACACCGGCCAAGGTGCACCCCCCGGCTGCACCCCGGAAGAGGACTCCGAAGCCAAGGCCCCCTCCTCGTCAGCAACCTTCAAGGAAGCGGCCCTGACGAGAAGACGCCGGGGAAGACAACATCTGGCCCGACCGTCACAGTACCATATCTGACGCATCGGTATGGGACGAACCCTGCCTCGTTTCCAAAGCCGGGCCCTTATCAGGGCCTGGCGCCCACTTGCTCAAAAAGAGAGTTGTTTCCCCCGGGCGTTCATTCCAGCCGATCGCACACTCCCCCGGACTGTGCTCGGCGACCCGACCTCACACCCTGGCGAGGTGTGAGGCCGCACTCATTCGACAGCTGTCACCACTCTCGCTCCGACAGTGCGTGCCGTTGTCCCGCCAGGCAGGCAAAAAGGTGGAGCCACCCATCCCTCCGGGGAACCCCAGGCATCCGGTTGGCTCCACCCGCCTACGAACCACCCTACGTGGGAATGGTGAAACAGGCCGTCCCCTTGGTCCCCCTGTCACAGTCCCTGGGAGCTTGGCTGAAGTTGCCCACACTGTCTCGGTGGCTAATGCGGAGACTTATCCTCTTTCTCGGTATGGAACTCAACTCTGTCACCATGATGGCGCAGCTGTCCGCAGCTCGCGCCCAGTCAGTGTTGGATTGCCTGGATCACTTCAGGCAGTCGGCGGTCCCCCTGAAACAGTTTCAGAGGCTCCTGGGACACATGGCATCTTCCGCGGCGGTAACACCCCTCGGATTGATGCACATGAGACCGCTTCAACACTGGCTACAGAGTCGAGTTCCGAGGACGGCGTGGCACACCGGCAGCAGGCGTATGGTGGTAACTCCTGTTTGCCGACGCACCCTAACCCCATGGTCTTCCATGACCTTTCTCCAAGCGGGAGTTCCCCTCGGACTGGCTTCGAGGCACGTCGTGGTGACAACGGACGCCTCGTTGCAGGGGTGGGGTGCAGTGTGCAACGGGCACGCAGTAGCGGGGCGCTGGACGGGCCCCCGGCTGCGCTGGCACATCAATTGCCTAGAGTTGTGGTCTGTGCTGCTTGCACTCCGAAGGCTCCGGCCTCTAGTACAAGGTCAGCACGTACTGGTTCGCCTGGACAGTACCTCAGCCGTAGCGTACATCAATCGCCAGGGTGGCGTGCGCTCACGGCAGCTATCGCAACTTGCCCGACGCCTCCTCCTGTGGAGTCAGCAGGTGATCCGTTCCCTGCGGGCCACCTACATCCCAGGCGTACTGAACGAGACAGCCGACGCGCTCTCTCGCCAGTACACACCCTGTGGAGAGTGGCGACTCCACCCTCGTGCAGTCCAGCTTATTTGGGTGCGGTTCGGACAGGCACAGATAGACCTCTTTGCCTCCCGCGACACCACCCATTGTCCGCTTTGGTACGCCCTGTCCGAGGCCCCCCTCGGCACGGATGCCCTGGCGCACAGCTGGCCACGAGACAAGCGGAAGTACGCCTTCCCCCCAGTGAGCCTCCTTGCACAGACCCTGTGCAAGGTCAGGGAAGAGGAGCAACAGGTGTTACTGGTTGCGCCGTACTGGCCCAACCGCACTTGGTTCTCGGAGCTGATGCTCTTGACAACAACTCCCCCCTGGCCCATTCCCCTGACAGAGGACCTGCTCTCTCAGGGGATGGGCACGTTTTGGCATCCCAGGCCAGACCTCTGGAACCTCCATGTCTGGTCTCTGGACGGGACGAGGACATCCTGAGTAGGTTACACCCCGCTGTGGCTGAAACCATCCTACAGGCCAGGGCGCCATCCACTAGGCGGCTTTACGCCTACAAATGGCGCCTCTTCTCATCCTGGTGTCTCTCCCAAGGAGAAGACCCACAGAGATGCTCGGTCGGGACCGTGCTGTATTTTCTACAACAGAGGTTGGAGACCAACATCTCCCCTTCCACACTGAAAGTGTATGTAGCCGCTATTGCCTCTCATCACGACTCAGTGGCCGGAAGGTCTCTAGGACAGCACGACCTGGTCACTAGGTTCCTAAGGGGCGCGAGACGACGCAACCCGCCTCGTCTCCGCTCCATACCCTCATGGGACCTGAACGTGGTCCTGAGGGGCCTAGCGGAGCCCCCCTTTGAGCCCCTTGAAGCTTCCGATCTTCCTCACCTAACGAGTAAGACGGTTCTTCTTGTGGCGCTCGCATCCTTCAAGAGGATAGGGGATCTCCATGCATTCTCTGTGTCCCCGGACTGCCTTGATTTCGGCCCTGGTAACTCTCACGTTCGCCTGAGACCCAGGCCCGGATACGTGCCCAAAGTTCCCACTACTCCCTTTCGGGACCAAGTGGTGAACTTGCAGGCGCTCCCCACCGGGGAGGAAGACCCAACCCGGTCCGTGTTGTGTCCAGTAAGCGCACTGCGCCTCTACTTGGACCGCACACAGAACTTCCGCAGTTCTGATCAGCTCTTTGTCTGTTTCGGAGGTCAGCAGAAGGGGAAGGCTGTCTCCAAACAGAGATTAGCGCACTGGATCGTGGATGCCGTTACGACGGCGTACCGATCGCAGAATGTGCCATGTCCATTGGCGGTCACGGCTCACTCCACTCGGGGTCTAGCCACCTCATGGGCACTGGCCAGAGGCGCGTCTCTGGCAGACATCTGTAGAGCTGCGGGTTGGGCTACGCCCACCACCTTCCCAAGGTTCTACAATCTTCGCGTAAACCCGGTGTCAGCCCACGTCCTACGTGGCGACATGTAGGCTTGGCATCCGGGAGGGCGTATGCCTGCGAAAGCACCTTCCCACCCTCCCCGAGGCTGGGTCAGTGTGCTATCTACCCTTTTCTTCTTACCCAACCTTGGCTAAGAGAATTGGTACCTCACCAGCCTCCCTTCTTACCCACACCCTGGTTAAGAACAGGCATTCCATCCATCACTAAGCTAGCACCTCCTCGGGGTTGGCTGAGCAGAGCAGCCTTCCCCTTTAGGCCGGGACATCCCATGACCTATCACACATAGTTCTAACCGGACCTGTGCTATCAGACGCAGTAACACCCCCTCCGCGGGCTGTTCCGTCTGTCTTACCCTCATGACACTGGTTCCCACACTGGTAACCCATGAGCTTCCCCAGGTGGACCTCCACCTCGCGGTTAACTACTCAGTCCGCACGTTCCATGCGTTCTCCTCCCAGGACGAGACCATACTTTTCCACCATATTCCTCCCCACGGGTAGGAGGTGGCCTCTGCAGCGCTTCTCTGATTAAGAGTGCGCTTTCCCGGTGTAAACCGATCCGGACGGCCTCTCGCCTGTAGAGAGCTAAGGCCCCGTCCGTGAAAGTTTCTGGTCAGGGCTGTATCCATCTTTCCCCTAGAAAGCTCTGGAACCCCCCGACCACCACACTGGAAGGTTACAAGTTTCACGAAAGCTTCGAGCTGACACGCCCAGGCTTGTTACCGTCGCTTCGCTGAGATTGTGACGCGATACAGTGTTTGTGGCGTTTTCCATTGATAACCCCATCTGTCGTTCTCGACACAACGTCGAGAGACCGACAGAAAGGGAACGTCTTGGTTACGTCTGTAACCTCAGTTCCCTGATGGAGGGAACGAGACGTTGTGTCCCTTATGCCACAAACCTGTATCGTTTCTGTTGCAGTTGTGAGAGGCTCTCAGGCTCTTCAGAACAAGAGGTAAATGAATGCTGCACGCCGGCTTCGTTTTATACCGGATATCCGGGGGCGGAGTCCGGCATGCAAATTTCATTCGCCAAATTTCATTGGCCTTTTCTATTTGTAGTCAGAGTTGATAGGTTCTCAAGGGCGAACCCCATCTGTCGTTCTCGACACAACGTCTCGTTCCCTCCATCAGGGAACTGAGGTTACAGACCGTAACCAAGACGTTATTAGTCAATCAACATGCAAAATGCTTGAAACAAATGACTTCAAAACGAAATGATATATCACACATAAAGTGGTTTACTTTCTCAGCTTTTATCAAACATGGTGATTTGTTGTTCAAGCCAATAATGTTACAAGAAACAGTGAAAGTGAGGGGTTTGTTTCAACTTCCAAAGATGTACTCTATAGTCAAGACACAGTGTATTGCTTCTGTCCTTCTGAAACCTTGCACTGTATCTTCACATTTTGTGTTTTTGTCATAAATCATTAGCCACACTTCATGTTTTTCACTGGGTTCTTGACAACACAGTATTTAATCATTTCCAAGCTACACTGTGAAAAAAATCCTGTGAAACTACTCACATTTTTCGGAAGCTGAAGAACCAAAAATAGTATTTTCCCACGTAACATTACCTGGTTTGCCCTCTTTTTCTTGTAAATTGACAGTTTTTGACCATATTTCCAAAACATACTGCAAAAAATCCTGTAAAAAATAAAATTTTCCGGCAACTGGGGCGGCCAATAACTGTAAAATTATATGTAAAAATAACAGTAAAAATACACTAATAGTATTAAAATTACATTTTGGACAGTATTCGTGAAAAAAATCTATTAAAAAACTGTAAAACTCTTTTTTTTACAGTATTTCTTGAAAAACAGCTAATTTGTACATACAAGGTTCCTGAAAGACAGTGACGATATGCTGATGCTAAGAGTATTTCTAAAGGTGTCTGGATAATAAAAATCTGATTTATATATGGAAACAAAATGAATAAAACTGTACAGAGTTTGGGACCAAGATACACAATTGTGTGTGACAGTTGTTTACATATTTACTGATCACGCGTTTGATTCTGAGAGATGAGTCAATTAATACAGATATCCGCTTTCGTGATCGAAAGAAATCAATAAAGCAGATATTTGACCACCATTGAACAGCTTCTTTAATGAGCAGATGAAAGCGCAACCGTGATTTTCTCACCCAGCCCTCTCACATTTACTCTCTCTCTCTCTCTCTCTCTCTCTCTCTCTTGATCTCTCCTTTGCTCCTCATCAATATGCGGCTCTCCTGAGATTTGATCCATTTTACACCTGAAAGCCTTTGTAAAGAGAGAGAGAAGTGAATTGGTCTCCCATGAAACCATTCTGCTGACTTTGACTTCAACATTTAGGTAATTTCATAAGTTCAGAACTCATGAATTTTATATTCGTAGATGTAGTTTACAAAGAATTGTGTTATTGGTCCCACAAGAGCAGTGCATGATTAATATCTGCCTGGGGTAAAGCCCTGATTATTCTTTAAACTGTAAAGACAGAATTCCACCATATCCCACGGTATAATCTTTAAAAGTGAAGTGTATAATTTCTGCACCTCTATTGTCCACAAATAGAACTAAATAGAAAAAAAGTTTTTCTGCACAGCATTGCTTACTTTTTACTGCCTGATAATCGGCTGCTTAATGTTGTAATCTGCATTTCAAGATGGGATATATGTATTTAATGAAGTACATAAAGAACATCAGTTTTACATCCCTGGGAAAGTCTGAGTCCTTGCCCCAAGTATAGGAGTTTATGTACCTGGGGTCTTGATCACGAGAGAGGGTATAATGGAGCGGGAGATTGGCCGGAGAATCGGTGCATCGGGTTCGGTAATGCAGACGCTTTTCCCCTCCATTGTGACGAAGAGAGAGCTGAGTCGTAAGGCAAAGCTCTCGATTTACCTGTCAATTTTCATTTCTACACTTACCTATGTCAATGAAGGATGGGACGTGTCCAAAAGCATCCGAAAAGGGTTTCTTCAGGATGGCGGGCCTCTCCCTTAGAGACCTGTGACGAACTTGGAGCAGAGCATCTGCTCCTTTACGTTGAAAGGCCCCAGTTGAAGTGGTTCAGGCATCTGGTAAGGATGCCCTTGGCGCCTCCCTAGGGAGGTGTTCCAGGGCAGGCACGTCCAGCTGGGAGGAGGCCTCAGGAAAGACCCAGGATACTATATCTTCACATTGACCTGGGAGCGCCTCGGGATCCCTAAGTCAGAGCTAGTTGATGTGGCTCGAGAAAGAGAAGTTTGGGGGGATCCCCTCCTGGAGCTGCTGCCCCCACAACCCAACCCCAGATAACCGGTTGAATATGAGATGAGAGTTTACATCATCCAGAAAACGATTTTCTAATCAGCAGTTAAGAACAAAATAAGCTTTTAGGGTTTGAATAAATTTGTGTGACTTTTTTTATTGAATGTTGTTGTTATTCAGTGCTGAATACACACCATTATCATATTATATATACACAGTTGTACAGTTACACATATCCTGAATTTTCATTTACATTATGCAGTCTTTATATATTCTCTGTATATTTAAATCTTTTATATTTTTAAATATATTCTTTATACCCATATATTATCTATATTTATATACTCTATAAATTATATACATATTTATTTTTGTATGTATTTGCATATACTGAACTACTACAATGCACTTCTGATTAGATGTTTACTGCATTTCGTTGGCTTGTTTTCTTGTGCAATGACGATAAAGTTGAATCTAAATCCAAGTATATTTGACAAAATATCTGCACACAAAATTCATGTCACACAACCACACAAACACAAATGTACACATCTATCCCCCTTCCCCCATGCTGGGCTTATCTTTTTGATCTTTGCTTGCTGGTGTTCATTTGGCAAATTTTCCAGACCGATTTGTATTTTTCCCTCAGATAATTAATATCAAAGCACAAAGCTTTAATGCTGCCCTTCGTGAACTCCTGATATCACGCTCCTTCTAACTGAAGGAATGAAGCATATTTTTATCCCTTGTTTTGCTGTGTTTAATGTTTGTGCCCGCAGTAGATTAGACTCACATGTCTGCCACCGGGCTGATTGTATTAGAGGATTATCAACCCCTCCTTCTTTTATGAAGCCCATCATAAGACCTGGATCAAAGAAATGTTCCCCTATCCGTACATCTGAACCTTGTCTGTTGGTCACTTAGTGTTAAATATGCATCCACAAAGCCCTGATTGTAAAAAATGCAGTACATATTACTTCAATATTTTCTTTTAATGCGTACCATCTGATATCTGTTTCCATCAGCACATCCATTCACTGCATCGCTTGGTCTTGAAGAGTTGATGGCAAATAATATGCTGTCAGTCACAAAAACCTATTCTGCCTCCTCCCTTGTCTTCTTTTTCTCCGTGTAAATATCGTGATATTTATGCAGACTGAAGAGGCTCTCCCTTTAGGTTCAGCATGTGCTGTCTGCACTCCCCCAGCTGTCTTCTCGACTGTTATTCCCTTGATTTGTTTTGTCCTCTCTCTCACTGCTGCATTATTTCTGTCATGCCTTTGAATGGTCGGAGGTCAAGATTTCTGTCCGAATGATCAGTCCTCCATATGCTCCGCTGAAACTCCTGAACTCTCGAACTCGGACTCCTGGGTTGTTTAGAAAGTGACTCCCAGGCGGTGCTCACACTGCGTGAATTAATGCACTTCTGAGACTTCTGGTGCCTGATCTCACATACTTTCAGGACACAAGATGTATGTTGTTGGCAGTCCTGGCTAATGGTTGGCGGTTCAGTTCTCAGTGTGTTCACGACTTGCAGTGCGCGTGTTCACTGCAGAGGTCACATTTAAAGGATGGGCCACCATATCTGACAAATAGGTCACTTTCACTTTTTCACTTTCATATAAGATACACTGTAAATAAAAAGTGAAATCTACAGTAATTCACTGTCTTCCTGCACTGGAAATAACTGTATTAGGGGTCACAGTGAATTACTGTAGTTTCAATGAGATATTACAATACTGCTCAAAATACTGTGAAAATCACATTAAAGAGAATGTGCTGTACAAAGTCACAGTAATCAGTATTGTCCTGTAGAAAGTCACAACAAACAAGTACTATGTGAAATTTACAGTAATTCCCTGTGTTCATGCACTGGTAATAACGTATTGGGGTCACAGAGCATTAAAGTATATTCAGTGAGAAATTACAATACTGATCAAATATTGTGAATATCACATTAGAGGAAAGTGCTAGAAAAAACGACTTTGTTAACCTAACCAATACTGGCCTGTGGTAAATCACAACAATCAAGCATTAATGTTCATAGTTCTTTATTATAAAGGGTTTAAATAATTAAAATAAATATTTTCCCAGTTCACAGGTATTACAGTTAATCTTGGAATTGAGAAACTTTTGTGTGATATTCAGGGCACCTCTGAAATGGGACATAATCCAAAACTAAGTATGATCATTATTTAAACGATGCAAATGTCTTGCACAAGCTTTTAATAGCTTTTTTTTCTTTTGAGTCTAGCACAACTAGACATTAAACATTGAACTGTTTTATAACCTTCTGTGAATTGATAATTAAATATTTTTTTGAAAATAGATGTTTCTGAAATAAATAATTTATTGATTTGTCATGAGGTTTCTGTACAAGCAGCAAAAATGCATGGCATTGACACAGGCTTATGATGTATGCTACTGGTGGTTCTAAACTCTTTGGCCCGCGACGTCAACTTCTTGCAGCCTTAACCCTGATCAAACACGTCATAACAGTAACAAAACATTAGTAAGTCGTTGACAGTGCAGGTGGAAGTTTTAACATTAGGGTGTCATCGTGGTTTATACGTGTAAAGAATCTGAGTTCAATGAAGCTTCGGTTTCTGCATTATTTGGCATATTAAAATTCACAGAAACCTTGCAAACATCAGATTTCAGTGTGGGCATGCAGAATGTCCTGCTGCATTTCTGACAGGTTCCTTGTCAGGATTAATCCAGAGTCCAGCAAGTCTAGTGCCAAGGTTCAGAGAAGCAAGAAAACTACATAGTGAGTATGAGGTCATACATGAACCCAAGTGTAATTTCCTTCTTCAGGGACTTGACTGGGAGTTTGACTGGCAAAATAACTAGATTGAGGTCAATATTAATTTAATCTAAATATTTTTTAAATGTATATATTATAATTTACTATTTATTATTTGTTTTTCAGAAATCTTCATGTGGAACAACCTGTTCAGCTGTGAATTATTATTATGTTTCTTAATTATGTTTTAGCATTCTGTTGTTTATTTAGGAAATGGTTTCAAATTGTGTTTTACGTTAAAATAGAGACAATGTATTTGTCAAACAGTGTGATCCACTTGTATAAGTCCAAGCATAAAGTGCTTGAACTCCATTGAATTTGTACCGTGTTTTTTTTCTTAATAGTATTATTCTTAGGCTCTAGGTTCACTTTTAAGCTATAATCCTAAGAAATTAAGTAAATGAAAACCACGTTAATAATTATATTTTTAGGGGCTGTTTCCAAATCATCTACATTATCTGTAAAAAAAACACAGTAACTAACTGGCAGCCATTGAAAAGTAACTTAATGTAATAAACATTCACAGTTACTAACTGGCAGCCATTGACAAGTAACTTACTGTATTTTTAAATACAGTGTATTACTTTTCAATGGCTGCCAGTAAATTACTGTAATTTTCACAATATATTTCTTACAGTGTAGTGTGCTCATATGTATGAAGGTATAAAGCACGTGTTTGTAAAATGCAGAGAAGAGGGGAAATATTTCTAGGTCTTTAACAAAATATATGTTTATGGATAAATACTGTTTTTAGAAACAATGAATTATCTCTCTGTGTTGCTGGACACTTTTAAATATGCACAGCTCAGTGTGTAAAGACAGTTATTTATTGTGGCTAAAAAAAGTCAAAAACGTTTTACTGCTTTGTAAAACCCCACAGGGAAACTGTAATATGTAAATGATTGGGTTGTTTAGTCTGTAGGTTGGAATACATTACAATCATAATGGAAAACGCAAGATTTCCAATACAGAATCTGCCCACTCCTCTACATTTTCTGCATTGAATTTGGGGGAAAATACGATTAAATGTGATAAACACAGCTTTACACTCCTATTTGTAATGGAAAGGCGTTTATTTACAAATGACCGTCTGGAGAGTTGTGCACAACACATATGTTATTATTATGATGCACGGCAGACGTCTCATGTGAGCGTTTATGATCATAATGATTATACATCATTAAGATTAGGAGGAATCATTCTGCAATAATACTTATTTTGAATGTGCTAGATTCGTCATCTGTGAGCACAAATGGTTTGTTAAGTCATGCATGACTATTTATCACCGTTATTTCAGTTTTGAAAGATCTTTTTGAAACTGAAATATTTTTCAATCCTTTTCAATTTTCTTGTTTATAAAGTTTGAGCTGTTTCTTTGTTATTCAAAGCTGTTCATCAAGGCAAAGGCAAATCGTTTTTCAAGAAAGAAAGAAGTGTAGGAAGAAATCTACATAGTCTTCTATATTTCAATAAAAAGTAATACAGGTTGCACACACACTGGATCGACTCAGAGTGTGCTGCCAAAAAAACGTCCAAGAAAATGCAGGCTTCTCAAAAGTACTTCAGATAGAGGGACTTTATCTTTTGCATGTGATATATCACCACCACCCATACATTAGCAATCAGTGTGACAGCATGACAGAATCCCTCTCTCGTGTTTGTCTGATTGCCAAGTGTTGGCCAGCGTGTCAGCCGAGAGGTCACATATCCAGTGACCTCCAAAAATCATATGATCACTCTTGTGTCGTAATCTGTGGCTAAAAAAGATCAGCAGGAGAGATACTGTATAATAGCAGAGAAGTAAAAAAGAAATAAAAATTTTAAGATTTGGTTTGACAAAGCAATTAAGGATGTGTGAATTTAATATTGTATTAGTCATACAGCTTTTGCAAAGGCTTATCTTCCCAATGTCATGTTGTCCTATGTGGGTAGGTTTCATAAAAATAGCTTTGGACTGCGCATGCATAAAGATTACATTGAAAAGACAAATTCACACTAAATAAACCTTGGAATGCTCTTTCAGTTGGGCGTTTTTTCCCAAAACTACAACCATTTATCCTTCAAAAAGGAATGCTAGAAAGTGGACGGATTAATAGAAGCGGCTATGAAAATGATTTAACAGGAAAGGGACAAGAGACTTGTTCGTGTGTTTAGCCTTTCAAATCATCCAAGGAAAATCAATTCTCATGTTGTCATGCTTATGTAAAAGCTCACTTGCTCTACTTGCCATTTTACCTCCCAAATCTTGTTTTGTTCTCGGTTTGTGAAGCTGTCATGAAGCGACAGTGTTTCTGTAGAGGGAATTCGTCAAATGGGGTTTTAGTAGGGTTTTACAAATTATGACCATGGAGGGTGGTATCAATCCCAATGTAAAAGGAGAAGATTTCTCTCATTTCTAATGACATTCCGTGACATCAGAGTAGCCATGTGACATCCAAACCCCTTTTGATGATGTGAAAATCTGTGTGCAAGGACAGTCGTAAAGAAAAAACCTATATATGTAGACATAGTGACTGACATTATACAAGCTCTCTGGTTCAGGGATTGAAAAGAATAGAATAACCTTTATTCATGAAACACAGGCTGAATACATTTCTGTGTAAATCCTTTACCAAACCGTTTCTTTATGAATGTTACATTTATGTATGAATGGCTTTATGAACGACTTACCCGGAATTGTGTTCTTCTTGAGTTTCACCAATGAAGCCCAATATGTGTGTTTGTTTTTACAGTACATGGTGAAGACACAAAAGAACATTTTAATGCTCAATGGTTGCTCTTTCAGCTCAGGATAAAAATGATCCATGTGGCTTTGTATATATCACAAAAAAAAACAGTAATATTAACTTAATAAAGGTAAACTTAATAAAGGTAAAAATGTATTAAAGTTCAAAAAAATTCTTTTTAATGAATTTTGTAAATTTCAGGTCAATTTCTGTAATTTGACATTGTTTTTTGTATTTCAAAACTATATTGAAATTCTGTAAAATAACTGTTTATGTGTACAATATTGTAAATATTTTTTTGCAGTGTTTAAGGACAATCAAATTGGCTTTACAAGACATTTCATCTTAATATTTTTTACATTTTCACAAATGGTTGGGTTGATAACTTACTTACTTATAAAGTATATTTTTTACTTATTTCAATGAGTTGAAGCAATGTAAATACATTTTAATAAATTGCAATGACTTGTAAAGCCAATTTGATTGTACTTTAAAACGGTAAAAAAAATATTTTATAGAATCACATCTCAGTTATATAAAGAATCTTCACTGTCAATGTATATTTTTCAAAGATTCATATAAAAGCTTAATAAAACATAATAGCTTTACCACTATATGTACAACAATATTTTTATTGATTTTGACTTCGCCCCTTTGGCCAACACAGTGTTTTTTTATGAATGCCTGAGCTAAAACCAGGAATTAAACCCTCTCCATGTCTCAAAACAGATCTGCTGTTTTTGGATCCCGAGAGCAGGTTTGTTTAACAACATGATTATATACAACTTGAGACTCTGGGAGCAAGTTTAAAAACACCATAAAGTCATTCATTACATTCTGACGCACACAGAGACTAAAATCAGTAACCTAGTGGTCATTATCCTCTCACATTATCTGTAATAGGAACCTTCTTACTTACTCCCTATGGCAACCCCTCCGGTTACAGGTTTTTTTCTAAACCTCTCTTTCCCTCAATAATTACCACGGCTGTACAATTAGTAACCCTCCTTCCATGCCAGTGATTCCCAATTCCAATCTATTTCCGATTCTTGATGCTTCATCCGAGGCCAGAAGAATTGTGGCTTATCATTCCGTTGACTAGATAATGATGGGGAGAGGATGCATTAGTTTGCTGATTTGTGGTGTCCGATCTCTTTATGTTTCATGTGAATACAAACATCGCTAACACTCTCACATATTTAAATCGATTTTTTCAATACTGATAGTTTTGTTGAGGTCAGGAGCACTGTGCGGTAATCTATCGATGTGTGCCGGAGAGCGTGCAGATTTGCTATTAGCATACCAGGGATTGTGAGAGTAAAGGCCTGTATTTGCCAATGCATTCCTAAGTGCACGATCTCAGAGGGATTGAAGCTTATTCTTTTCATTTTTATTCAATTCAGTGTGACTCTGTCTTTATTACAAGATATAAGCCAACATTGATCACGCTTGGCGCGAACGACACACCAGTAGCTCTCAATGGGAACAAGATTAGCCTCTTTTGGTCTTATTGTGCTGTTTCCTCTGCACGATGAATTATAAACTGTACTGGAAATGCATTCACTGTCCTGCCAGTAAAATCCTTTGAATTCTGCAACAACTCATTTAGGGTAGAATAGGGTGGGGGTTGACAGCGTGTATTGCGACCTAAAGTTTGTAAGACTTTATGACGTCATCTAATTGCTGGACCTTCTTTTGAATTGTGCTTCTATCTAATAAAATGAATACATTTGTAGTAGTTGAAATATATGCTGCATGTACATCAAGAAAAAATCTATCTGTGTTTCTATATTGTAAGAATTCGTAACTGAATGGGTATGTGAATGTGGGCGATGATGGTGTTTTTGGAGAGCAAAAAAAAACTGCAGAGTACAAAGGGCTTTTCTTTACATAAATAAAGCTAAAATCGCTCAAAGGTCCAGGGGTGAGGAGAGAAAAATGGGAAATAGAAAAGAGGAGGCGTCTCATTTGTAAGCACCCACTTTTACACCTACATACACAAACACAACACTGCATTAAACATACAAATAGCCCTACATATACAGATACAGAACAGTACAAGTGTACCCATACTATGCAAAAATATACCTCGAGGATAGTGTGTGACATTGACGTTGTACAATTTATTTTTAAAGTAATGATAATTGACAGTGTCATAAACTGTGTGTACATATAGGCTGCAGGCTCTCACACTGTCGTAGGAAATTTGCTTGCCGCTCTTCAGCTATTTTGAAGCTCTTTTAGTGGATGCGATCTGTGTAGTGCTTTTGTCTTCTGAACCACAAATGTTTTACTCTGATAAGGACCATTCAAGAAAAAGCATTCGGGAAGCCAATTATACTAATATGAAAGACACACAACAAGCGACATATTTTTCTATGCATAAAAACAGCGTCCTTTACCGTTGTTATTTTTTCATATCTTCTCTTGAACTCTTATATTATTTGTGACTAATATGTTGTTGACGCTCTGTTGTTTCTCCTAAGATCCTCCTAAAATCTGCAAATATTCATGTAAATCCTTTTTTAATTATATCCGAGGATTCATAATAACTTAATCACATTTTGTCCCAAAATGTATCCACAACTGTCTCAAGCTTCTGAGATTGAGGTTTTTGTATTAAAATGAAATCATGTTATGTGTGCTAATGTAGTGCAGTGTTTGCAGAGACAAATTGTATGTATCAGGTGACATTATGCCAAACGAATGGCACTTCTATGAAAAAAGTTTAATACAGATCATGGTGAACTTGAATTAAAGCTTAATATTTGTGAAAACAATAAAAAATAATTTTCAGTTTACTTGTTGTGAGACATGATGAGGATAACAAAGATTTTCTAGTCTGGCTGGGTCATGAGTGCTCTGGGCTTTAACTTTGCCGGAGAGGTGAGAGAACATGATTTATTTAACATTGGGAAAGAATCCTGTCCATATTGAATATATTTTTTCTTTTTCATATTCTTAGGAACTTTTGAATAGTTTTACTAATGTGCTCTAGAAGCCCTTTTGTTGTTGGTTTAAAACTACCGAGACTCCTGAATTCATCAGTCGACTGGTTGTGAGAAAATAGGACAGTAAACATTTCCCGTCTGACCAAAGGTTATAGTGCTCAGGGCTTTAAAACTTTGCTGGAAAGTTAGGAAAACAAGATGACTTATTTAAAATTGGGACAGAACCACCCAAACCCTGTCCATATATACTGTGTATATTCTATTTTTGATTTGTCTTGCCTGTCAAAATATACTGAGGGATGATAGTTAAGTGGAATTGTGGCAGTGTATGTGAGACTGAAACTTTAAAGCTCGTTATTGTTATACTGGAATGATTTATTTTAGGCCTATAATGTAGTAGTTATTCAGTTTAGTTGATGCGAAGACTGTGGATGAAGCGCTGCACATTCTTATTTAAATCATGTTTGTTTCGTCTGTTGAAGGATGCATGTTATTGTCACGACCCATAGGGGGCGATGTTGCAGGAATTACCTAAGCAGACAACGTTAACAACTTTATTCGCAGCAGGTGAGTGATGGTCTGTCCATTATGATTTCTCTGCTAAACGTTGCTTTTAAAACATTTACGAGTATTTTTATTTTTGTCTGTGGCTTAAATCGAACCTCATTTGTATGGACAATTGTGAATGTCGGTCGGTTTTGCTGACTTCAGCGAGCACAAAGTGCTTGGTATTTGGCCTTCTCGGCAAGATTTCTTTCCATTTAAACCTAAAATGCAGCGTCATCCCCTCTTTTCAGGAGCCTCTCAATATTATTGAGAATGCCCGAGTCGATATTTTTGGAAATGATTATTCTTTCTCAGTTCTAAATCTCCATGATGGATAACAGCACTTTGACAAAGGTCTTGCTCTGCTCTTGTTTCGCAAACGTGCATTGAATTAACTAAGTTACCCTAACTACCAAGACTTTGAGGCAGCATCAGCAACGTAACGTTACATTTGGTTAGCAACGTACATTTTTGCTCACGCGGTAACATACTGATGATGTCATACGCCGATCGGTCGATGTGGCCAACATGCCATAAAGTAAAAATCTGTGATGTTTCGTCGTGTTTTTATCTCTACATCCTGTCTAAAAAAATCGCAGAAATGTCAAAGAAAGGGTGTAAGATAATATTTCAAAATGTATGTTTTACAATGTCAACATTTAGTTCACAGTACTAACTGTGGGACAGTACCCTCATTCGCTCAATAAAAATGGTCAGTTTCTTCAATAATTTTTCTTTTAATCACTACAGTACATAATTAAGTTATAAACATTAGCTGATCTTAACCATGGCATTCAATTGCGCAAACTCTTTTGTAAACACTTGACTTTTTTAATTTACAATTTTTTAAGTGCATAAATAAAACGACCCATCCACTTTTGCCCTTTCATATGAACGTGAAGTACCTGTAAATTGTTCTCAGCTTTTGGCAGCGCTCCTATTCTTTGGGCTTAAATTTCAATGCAAATTGAACAGGAGAGTGACGCAGGAGAACTAAACTTGAACATTAAATCTCTTCTGCCTGCAGTATATATGAGGCTTTACATTCAATGAACAACACTTCTGAACAAAAGTAACAACAAAAGATCTGCAATCGAACTGAATATAACATACTGTAAGTATGCCTATGTGTCCCAGAAATGTTGTCTGGGTAGCCGGTGCTCTTGGTTTGGAGAGACACAGTTTCAAGCTGACTGGGATGTTTTCGTCTTTGTATCATTTCTGTAAGCCAGAGAGTAATTTGCAGTGGAGAATAGGTGTAAAAAATGGAACTGAATTTAACCAGAGATATGGAGATGCAAGGCCCAGCAGTAATTGTAGCTACAGGGGCGATGTTTGATGAATAGTGAGGGTGCCAAAATATTCTGCCAGGACACTTTCAGGCATCACGAGAGGAGGATAATGAATATTTTAAGGATGAGGCAGAGAATGAGATTTTTTAGGCCTGTTCTTGTTTATGCCAGCATTGTTGATGTTGGGAAGAGAAGTTTATTGTCGGGATTTTAATATTAAAGTTCGTCTTGTTTAGTTTTGGGCAGCTACACTCCAAAAAAAAGTTTTTTTGATGCTGTTCATTTTAATTGAACAAATAATTTTGATTTAATGCCATTTATGAGAATTCACACTTTAACACGATTGCATTATGTTAAACTGACTTAAAACGGTAAGTTTTGGTTTAACGCAATGTTTTCATTTCGAAAGAACACGTATCAATCAAATTGGTAAAATGCTGAAAAACCTTTGCTGAAAAATGTGCACACAAATTATAAAAAAATTTTGTCACAACTGCCAGTTCCCATCATGCTTTGCATTTGACTGAATAACGAGCGTAAATGTCGAAATAAAGTGTTATTGTGTGCTTTTTTAATGAAGATGAGATAAGAATGAGACTTATTAATGTTCAGTATTGTGTTTTGTTGATATTTAAAATATTTTTTTGTTCTGTAAGTGGTTTTAGGAGTTTACCATTGTGCTGCAGAGTAGCGCATTTGCTCAGGTTGAAAACATGACACATGATTGATTCCTTAGAAGTGAAACCATTACATTGGTAATGTCAATGCTGTGATCAGTTGTATTAAAAAAGTATAGGTAGAAGTAAATCAAAAGTGATTCATTCAAGTTGTTCTGATGTGTATAAATCTTGTTGGATTTACTTGATTTATTCATCTTCCAACTATGTGAAGTATCTGAGTAGAGTGTACCTTTTCATTTTATGTTGAAGAAACGTGACACAAACATGTGGAACCACTGTCCATGATTTGAATCGTGTTCAACCAAAGAGCTATTATTTTGAGTGTATAAATGTTATCAGTAAATAGTACAGTGCCATCAGTTATTAGCTTATATTGTTAAATAGTTCTCCAACTTCCCCAAATAGGCATAGTCCCCCAATATTTGCATTTTTCTATCAATTGGACACCAACAGAGAAATTTTCATCATATGGACATTTTATGGTTGCCAAGGGATTCAATTACAAAAAGCCCTATGCAAGAAGTTCATGCAATTTGTCATTATACTGATTGTCATTGACCTTAAATCCCTTTTGTTCTTTGTAATCCAGGACTCAGCTGTTTATTCGGCATTTATTTGGATGGTAGGAGTAACTGGTCCTTAGAAAGATGGATGTGGCCAGAGCAGATGCTTCCAGTGAAGGTGCTACTATGGTCCAGCCCAGACGCCCTGCGGTAAAAGCTTACACATCTTAATAATAAGACTTTTATAGTGCTTTTATGCATATTTATTGTGGATTGAAGCATATTTATTATGTTTGCTAGTGTTCAAGAGTATCAATGATCTCTCATTATTCTTTAAATTTACTTTATAAATGCACTTAAGCGCAGATCTGTTCAGAATATTCTACGTCGGCTGTAGTTCACGGTGTACTGATTGAGGAAATGTATGTACGGTATGGATGCTTTTCAGTTTGCTTCCATTGAAGACCATTGCCGTTTCTGTCTTCACCAACTCCAATCAATTCCATCAGTTTCCCACTGACATAAAATCAGATCCATTACATTTGGGATAATTTATAATCCTAGATTCCTTTTTCATGATCCCCCTCTTGGTGACATGAACTGATGCTGTCAGTTTCATAATATCTGCAAACATTACATTAAGAGAGTACCTGAGAACATTTTACAATATGTGACAGTTCTAATTAGGGATGCTAATTTCGGTTAGTTTCCCCAAGGAGAACCGTCAACTGATAAGATTTTTATATTAAATTGGAATTAAATAAAAATACATGCTGAGTGCGTGCCTGCGTCTCACTTCGAAGGCGTCTTCCGGAGGTTGCGTTTGTCCACCGCATAAGCCTTCACATACGACATCCGGAGGACGCAGACTTCGAATGTCAGACAGCTACAGTTGACATTAAAATTGCAAACATTTTTATCACAGGTTTATTTTAACGTGCAAACAGCAGCATAACAATAGATCAACAATAGCACTGCATTCACACATACTGACTAATATTATAAACGCAACACTTTTGCTTTTGCCCCCATTTTTCATGAGCTGAACTCTAAAATCTAAGACTTTTGCTATGTACACAAAAGGCCTATTTCTCTCAAATATTGTTCGCAAATCTGTCTTAATCTGTGAGAACTTCTCCTTTGCCGAGATAATCCATCCACCTCACAGGTGTGGCATATCAAGATTCTGATTAGACAGCATGATTATTACACAGGTGTGTCTTAGGGTGTGCCAGAAAGAAAGTGCCAGACGCCATCGAATGTGAGCATTTGCCCACTCAAGTCATTTACAACGACAAACTGCTGTCAGGTCGAGACCCCTTTGAGGAAGACGAGCATGCAGATGAGGCTTCTGACAGTTCTTGTAGAAATTCTTTGGTTATGCAAACCAATTGTTGGAGCAGCTGTCTGGTTGGCTGGTCTCAGACGATCTTGGAGTTGAAGATGCTGTATGTGGAGGTCCTGGGCTGGTGTGGTTAGACGTGGTCTGCGGTTGCGAGGCCGGTTGGATGTGCTGCCAAATTCTCTGAAACGCCAGAGAAATGAACATTTAATTCACGGGCATCGGCTCTGTTGGATGCCAATTGCTCGCTCCCTCAAAACTTGAAACATCTGTGGGATTGTGCGATGACATCTTAAATCTTAACTATGCTTATTAGTACATCAAGAATCAATTCTGAATGGAATCGTGACCCTAAGAATCGATTCTGAATCTAATCGTGAGGGACCAAACGATTCCCACCCCTAGTTTTTGATCAGCTTTTATTCTTGGGCACGGTGGTTTCATTATACAAATAATGTTTTAAAGGAACACTTTTTTTTTGGAAATAGGCTCATTCTCCAACCCTCCCAGAGTTAATAGGTTGTGTTTTACCATTTTGGAATCTATTCAACCGATCTCTGGGTCTGGCGATAGCACTTAAAGCATGGATAGGCATAGATCATTTCATCCAATTAGACCAGTTGCATCGCGTTCAAAAATGACCAAAGAGTTTCGATATTTTTCCCATTTAAAACTTGACTCTTCTGTACTTATATCGTTTGCGAAGACTGGCGGTAAATGAAAAGTTGCGATTTTCTAGGCGGATATGATTAGTAACTATACTCCCATTCCGGCGTAATAATCAAGGAAGTTTGCTGCAGTAGCATGGCCGCAGCAGGTGCAGTGATATGTAGATGGAAGAAGCTCATTCTAAGGTAATAAAAACATAAAACTTCATTATGTAGAGTCTTTATACACTTCTGAAGACATAGTTATGTATATGATATTGCATTTCTGTCAATAAATCCTCCAAAAATCATCATGACATTGTACTGTCACCTACTATCACCACTCAATAGAAGAATGTCTGATGTCTGAACAAACTGTTCCATCTCTTTATCACATGTAGATTTGTTTGGAATCGTTTGGAGTTCAAACACATCCAACGTTTTTTTATTAAATTCCCGCAGAAGCTCGTACCCATCAAACGTTGATGAAAAATATAATCCATTTTTGATTGGTTCATTTGCTTCTCCATATCAGGTTGAACGTTCTTCTGTGTTTATGATGAAGATTATCGTAATCTGATTCAAAGCACAGCACCAGGTAGGCATAAGGTAACTCGTGCCTTGATTAACGAATGCACATACACGACTTTGTCAGCCAAAACACGCGCACAGTCAATCATGTGGAACCATTGTGAGCTCAAAATGATTTGGTTTGGATAATTGGTGCTAGGCAGATGTACTCACCTGGTCAGGAGTGAGCTTTAAAATGATTGGATTAAATGGAGTTGTTGCTTTTTCCATGAGGTAATAATCGTGGATGGTGGATCTGCCAAATTATTGAATTACTCGGAAATTCACATACTTTTTGTGAGCAAGAGTTCAACAAGCAATTTTCCCCTCTTTATCCTGGTCTGTTATTTGGTTGAGAAGAACATTTTCTGCACAGTGCCATGAAAAACTCTTGTCTATGCAAGGGGCGTACCGTACTGAGAGTTTTTGCTCAAACAATATTTTGTAGAAACTTTTAAAATGGTTCCACCAAATGATTTCAATATGTCGGCGCATCAGTAAGTAACCTTTGTGGGGTGGTCAGGCCTGTTCTCACTGTTCATAAAATAGTTTTTAACCAATTTACATGTCTTCAAGATTTCTTTCAAAATCATTTTTATTCATTACATAAATATTTCCTTTTTTTGTAATTTTTTTCATAAATGGGATATAGCAGAGTACAAATAATAACCATACAGTATTGTCTGGATTGCTTGTAGCTGGGATAAAATATTTTTACAAAGTTACGTTATTACTTATTAAAAAACAAAAATACTGTGGGTCCACTAGACCTGTAAATGTTCGGTGTATCAAAAACATGAGCACCATACAAGAATCTGACCATTTTAGTTGTTGGTGTTATTGTGTGTCTAGTGACTAAACACATGACATCTAGTCACAAGACATACTGTATCAGCATGCCACCATATTAGAATTTAGCACTCGGATCTGCTTGTTTGCATTTTAACGGAGTACCACAGAGATGTGACATTTTTGTATGCAAACCCTAGAAGCGAGTTTGGCACTTCCAGTTCCAACGCCCCAAAGTCTATGGCTTTTTTTTGATTGGGTTTTGGTAGTTTGCCTGAAATAATATCTGTGGTTAACAATGCCTTGAAATGTTTTAATCTATGACATAAAACACACCAGTTATAACCTGTTCATGATTTTTTTTAATTGCTAAAAGCAACTACGTCTTTTGGCAAGGACTTTTGGAATTAGACGCATAACAATCTCAAAAATACTGCAACAAGGGCACAAATCTCAAAATATTTCATTCATTCAGGGATAAATTGCGTACCAGGAAACAACATTAATATCGAGCGACCTTAGTGTAGTATGTTTATAGCGTCATGTTAGCATTTTACTTCTGGTGATTGTATTAAGGCTTCAAACGTTACACGTGTTATGTTAATTTGTAAATATAATCTTGTTATACAAAACTTGTGAACATCATAAAACTTTGTAAATACAGAGCATATTTTAAGTGATCTTCCAAAAGTGTGAAAAATGCAAAAGGAACCAGTGCTTTGCTAACTTTCGGGTTGGCCTACAAAAATATGTAAAAAATTACACGCATCACCTTTAAAATCAGACTTTTCTAAGGGATTTTAGGGAACTATAGTATGTCTTGACATTGTGCTGTCACTTACTGTAGGTCAATAGAAGAATGTCTAATGTCTGAGCAAACAGAAAGCTCTGTCTGAAAAATACATAGGCTTTCGGTTGAGGGAGTGCGGCGCTAACTTCCAGGTTGGCATACAAAAATACTTCATCTCAATTACGCAAAATTAACTTAAAGAGTTGCTTTCTCTCATGAATATATCGCTTTGCTGTTGAAGATTACAAATATAATATAGAAATATGCATCATGCACACTTGCACTGTCCCTTGCATACGCGTAAAAAGGAAACTATACTTCGGGCGTTAAGATTACTAAGCATGTATGTTCTTTTTTGGACTGTATAAGTTTTATATAAGAACATTAAATGAGGATCTTAATTTAAAATAAAATTGTATTTATTAATTTGAACTGTTATGTTAATATGTTTTGCGGATATAAGAAAGTCATACCCCCGTGATTCATTTTTGAGTCTGCTATTTCATATGAATGTTTACAGTGGTTGAAGTTTTTTTTGTCTAACCCCTCGTGATGTTTTTGAATCATTTAAAGGTTTAGTCAGGGTTAGTGTAAAATATTTAATTTCTTCTATTTTCTGTTTCTTTTGTACTCTCAACAGTCGATTCCCATCTGGTCTAAAAACTGGACTACAGCTGAATTTAAATGAAAACATTATAGGCTAATGCAATTCCTATGCTTGTCAGACTATAATCTTGTGCTTTTATTACACTTGACCAAAGGCACGGGGTGCCTGTGAGCCCAAGCTAATGAAACATTACCAGAAGACATGATTCTCCTTTAAAAAGAAGATTAAAAGAATTAACCTGGGTGCCAGGGCCCTATCCATTATGCAGTCTTATTTAATAATTGATAACTGTAAGTGATATTTCCCACACAGATGATTAGAGACTTTGTAATTGCGTCCGTTGTAGAGACGGCTTTAAATTATGATCAATCAATCCCGCTGTCTCCAACTTATTCTCTTATCTGTCTGCTCTAAAATGTTATGATTGCTATCAATTTAAATGGATGCCATCCTCTCTTGAAATCTATCAACTGACATTCGGTTCAATGCGACGGCGTTCTGTTACAAAGGCCCAAATTGCTCTGCATTCAATTGCATTGCCGTTGTAGAATCCGCTCGTGAATAGATTTCATATCGCCTCCTCGCACGTTTGTATCCGAACACTTTTTGATGTCAGAAAAATGCGAAACAAATAGAGGGACAAATGAAAAGATAAAATTGAAAACCGTGTCCTACGAACGAGGGTATCGTTTCTCATCTCCGCCTGAAAAATATGCTTTTAACACTCAGCATCGGCTCCAAATCCACAGTTGACTTTTGTGTCCCTCCAAACACTGTTTCTGTTTCCTTTCCTAGCTGTCCTGGGGTGTGAAAATCAGGAGGAAGTTGAAAAGCGTGGCTCCGTTCCAGGGCAGGTTCAGACCGATGGTTGGACAGTGCTGTCACCAGTGCACTCCACAGAGTCTGGTGAGGAAACGAAAGGGATGAAAGGATTATTTGAAGAAAATAAAATAACAAACAGTGAGAGCCAGAGGTAGAAGTACACAGGTTTAGGATCACCTGAGAACACAAGACGATGCTTTCACAAACCCATATCGTCAGGACGATCAAAGAGATCTCCGACCGCAAGCCAACATGATACTTATGGTAGGGCTGGCAGGGGAAAAAGGGGTTATGAGAGAAAAATAATGAACACACAAGAGCATGGTTTCCCCCTGTGATATAAAGAGCTTTTCTGAAAACTGCAGATGACTAAGCTTGTTTCCAGCAGATCTGGTCCCAGTGGCACATAGCATTGAGGGCTGGGATGTGGGACTAATGGAGCAGTAAACAGAGGGTTTTTGGATCGAACCCCCCTCCTGAATGAATCCATTATAGAGCTTATGTCAATCACCCCTGAAGAGACACTAAGATGAATCATATTTGAACCCGGGGTTTGATTTTTTTTGTTTAAAGTCAGTTTGCAGAGGCGAATTACAACAAATAAATCTAATCTGTTAACTAAACATGGGGTATAGCGAGTGTTTAGACACTTTTAATGTTGTCCCTTTAGTTTGGTGGGAGGTGATCCTTACTTTTTAAGACTCATGCCTCACTGCAACATTGTTGAAAAATGTTTTACTTTCATAATACGTATCACTGCAATATCATTTAAACATTTAGTTTGAACAAGTTGTATTTGTTAACAATTAGTTAATGCATCACTTATCATGAACTAACAGTGAACAATTCTGCAGCATTTATAAACCTTTTTTCATGTTAATTTCAGCATTTACTAATATATTATATTAATATATTATATATAACACATTTTAAAAATGTCACCCTTAACATAAGTTAATGCATCATGAACTAACATGAATAATTGTATTGACATTAACTGACATTTTTTGCATGCAGGAAAACTATATTGTTCATTGTTAGTTCATGCTAATGTTAACAAATGAAGACTTGCAAAAGCCTCTTAAGTGCTTTCGCAAAAAAAAAGGAAAAATGAATGTCTTTCATCATTTAATCACCCTCTTCTTATGTCTAATCTGTATGGTTTTCTTTCTTTTGCTGAACATAAAAGAAGATATTTCATGTCGGTTACCTAAAAATGCCGGCGACCATTCACTTCTATTGTATGGACACAAAACCAATGCAAGTAAATGGGTGCCAGTTAACAGAATTCCTCAAAATATGTTCTTTTGTGTTCTACAGAAGAAAGTCATAAAGGTTTGAAATGACTAGAGGGTGAATAAATAATGGAAGAATTTTCATATTTGAGGGAACTATTACTTTTAAACAAAATTGCATTCTGGGCCCTGATATAATTGTTTTTAACATTTTGACAGATGGCCACCAAGCAAACTGATATAACCCCCGCCCTGCCCCCCGACATGATCGTCCCATGCCAATTTTAGTACTCATCGCCCAACCCTATTACAACCTTTTTGTTACCTTTAATACAACCTTATTGTTACCTTTAATACAACCTTATTGTAAGTGTTACCATCATTTTATAATATTTATTCCAACAGTAACTTATTTGAGGGTGTGATGTTATATAAAACGTAAGGATGAAAAAGGCAGTTTAGAATTCCTCGCCATTGCTCACAGGAACTTATATATCCACATCCTTTCAAGTACATCTGCTCCAGCCACATTTTGGTGATAAATTGTAGTGTGCTCGTGTAGTCACTTTAAAAGAGTAAATGTATGGTGGCTGACTTAAACTCACCCTGTCACGAAGATTAAAGATTCTTTGGTAGCACTTTACAATAAGGTTGCAATTTTTAACATTAGTTAATGCATGACTAAACATGAACTTACATTGAACAATACTTCTACAGCATTCATTTATCTTATTTGATATCCTATATGTTAATTTCAGCATGTACTAATACATTTGTTAATCAAAACTTGTTAGTTAATGCACCATGAACTAACATGAATCATTTTATTGACAATTACTAACATTGTTAGTTCATGTTAAGTCATGCATTTACTTATGTAAACAAACACAACCTTATTGTGAGGTGTTAAACAACTACTTTGCCAATGTCACTTCTAAATTTCTTTTTGGCATGTTGAGCCTTGGTGCTGCTCATATGGATGTAGGTATGAATCTGTCTGATGCCAGTGCCAGTGCTTTCAATAACTCCCTGTCGTCCTTCCATTATGTCTGTTAAAAACAAAGAAGTCTGTTATGTCTTTCCTTGTTTTGTCTAAAAATAGTTTCAGGTGCCGTCATTTGCCAGTTAACAGCTGAGTACATGTCCATATATCCTAAAAAAAGCATAATTTAATTTTAATTTCCAAGTCTATTTATTTAGTATGGCACGATTTTCAGAGAGACTTTTATTTTTTTAGTGAAACTAATAGAGTGCTATTTTGAAGACAGAACTACACTTAAGTGTGCCATAAGTCTATATGAGACATCAGAGCAGACTGTCTGTGAACTGTGTGATGGAGTCTTGTTAGAGAGCTCTCCATCAGGTCTGCTCATATATCCTTTCGTTGCTCTCAGGGTATGAAGTTGCTGTGTAACTCTCCTCCTCTGGGCTTTCAGAACCTGACATGTGTGAATGAGACGCACACCAGGTAAGCGCACATCCTACAAATCAAGCCCTCCTTTGAGCTGTTAAAATAATGCATTTCTCAACTAGAGCTTCAAAGTGTTCGAGGGTAATTACTGTTTGTAATTCTGACTCACAGTCCTTTTATACACACGTCAGACGGAGAATAAACTCTAGAATAACTCTCGAGCTGTTTTTCAAAGCAGATTCGAAGTCAAACGCAATTCATCGCTTCTTTTTGACTCGCAAGACTTTACATAGATTAAGCTTACGCACTCCTAGTTGGGTCCCTGGGAATATAATGATAATTTCCAGTTTTTAATGAAAATTTCTGAATGTTTTGTTATGGTCGGCTCAAAAAACGGTGGTGCCAAAAAGTATTCAAACACTTTGCATGAATGTCTTTGTATTATGTAATAAAATCAAACCTAAGTGCATTTATGGCTACAACATTGATGGTTAATGCGATGAACTTCACTTGTGGTTACTTTTAAGGGAACTTGAGGGAAAGAGACCTTGGGGGAAAAAAATGGAAAATGGAAAAGTGACTCAGTGGAATTAATTTTAAGTTTGAGTTCAAAAGTAATTCAAAATAGTAGTTTAAAATACTGTTTGGGACCACTGGTGTTTGTGGTGCTTGTCTCACTAAAAAGATTTGATAAAAATGCTTTTGCAATGATTAGAAGAGATATTCAAATTGATGGGTCTAAGGGTATGAGGATGCTGTCGAATAAATGGTTTTTAATTTTCCGGAAACACTTTATTAGATCAAATAAATGGGATTTGGCTTTCCCATATCGAAACACACAAGTGGCGAACTTACCAAGCGGCAAGTTTCTTATTATCTCAGTTTACCGGCGTTTGATTGGTCTTGAATTAAAGGGACATTTCACCCAAAAGGAAAATTTGGTCATCATTTACTCACCCTCATGTTATTTCATACATATAAACTATAACTTGATATTGGAAACAATGTTAGCATTTTCAGTTCTGGAACATCATTCACTACCATAGAGACGGAGCGCATTAAGGACACACCCACACCGGACACAAAACAATGCAATTTTTTATTGCGGGAAGCTCCTTGTCGTTTCTGACTTATAACAAAAACGTAACATTTTCTGAAAGGTGCTGTGTGACAAGGTGTACAGTAAACAAGCTAAAAAAAAACAGAACTAAGTTTTTATAAGCTACTGTACTGGAGACAAAAGTTGACACGGGGAATAAGACGTGAAGCATCAGCAGGAAGAATAGGTAAAATGTGGGATCCTGACACAGTCAGTATGCCTAACCATACATGTGCGGTAAACATTTCTTCACTGGTAAATTTGTCAAATATCCAACTGGCTGTTTTATTTATTATATTTCTGTAAACTAAGCTCTAAGCTATAGGATTTGACAGTATGCAATTTGTTAGAATGTGGATGAAGGAGAAAGCTATTCAGTAACGTAATGTTTGCGAGTGCTTACATTAGCTTACAGCATTCAAACAGCTTGTCCCACCAATCGTGTAAGTTAAATAAATGACAATATGACACGTAGCGCTACACTTTTTGTGTTTTTGGTTCACATGCTTATACGTAGTTATGGGTTTTTAAAGATTGTTCTGATTTTTAAATAAATCATAAGTCATCAGGAGGGAGCTAAGCCCAAGTGAATGGAGGGGATTGGATTGTTTTCCCCCGGTGCGCGTGGTGTTCAGATTATGACTCATTGCGGTTTTTCTCTGTCTCTATTGTGGTAAATATTAAATAGTATTCAAAAGTGCCCCAGAACTGTTTGTTTTCCAAAATCATTCAAAATATATAATTTTGTGTTCAACGGAACAAAACAAACAAATAAAAAATCTACTATGGTAGTGGTTGATGTCCCAGAACTGAATTACTAACATTTTTTCTAATATCTTTCTTTGTGTTCAACAGAACAACTAAATGTATGAAAAAGGTTTGAGGGTGAGTAATTGAAGACCGAATTTTCATTTCTGAGGGAACTGTAACTTCAAGAGGACCTGCGCTTTCAACCTGCGGTTGAACATTTTGCATCTTGTTGGTCACTGATTTTTTTCATTGTTCGAGTGATAATACAATATCTATACACAAGGGTTTCTTTTATTTCCCTCATCGGCTGAGTGAGAGGGTATACACACATGTACTTATCTGTCTTTGTGTTTTCAAGGTACCGTGGCTGGTTAGTGAGGAGGGTGTGTTGTATGCTGTTTGTGTGGGATCGTGAAGTTCACCTGAGCCATTCTGGAGACAGACGGCACAATGTCCTCGCCAGCGAGAGGTGCAGCTTACACAACTCTTTACTGATTAAATGACAGAAGTAGAGAGAGATTAATTCAGAGCTTGAGATGTCTCACATGAGACTCCCATTGAGATTTTATTCAGATTTCTTTCTCCACTAGCTACTTTATCTGGTGTTTTATCAGGAATAGGAATGATCATCTTCAGCGGTTCTCAAAGTTTTCAGATCAAGTACCACCTTTAATAAAATTATTTGCTCCAAGTACCATCTAATGATCAACATAGAAAATCATATGTAAAAACACTCAAATTAATAGGAGAGCTGTGAATCTTTACGTGCCAAGTTGTGATTGGATGCAGCACACCCTATCCTCCAATTCTAATGTATTATTAATATCTAATGTATTATTAATAAAACAAACACCAGCTGTTTTCAAACTAATGAACATGTTTTTTCCATGTTTTTTAAGTAAGTCAGCAGTAATGGTGGACACAAAACCCCCTTCAGCGGTGCATTGTAAACAGGGCTCTGTAAATGACTTTTATGGGGGATGACTTTGTCATTGTCAAGACAATGTGGAAAGAATATTTAAAGGCCCCGTTTTTCCCTGTTTTCGAAGCTGTGATTGTGTTTTTTGGGTGATCAACATGGATGTGCTTGCTTCTAGTTTCAAGTCTATCGTCCACCGCTGTCTCTCTTTTCACGATATGATTGGATTTCTTCAAAGTTCTGCTTTCCGAAACGCTCTGATTTGCAAAGCTGACCAGGTCTGTCATGATTTGTTCCCTGCTTAGAGTTTGTGTGTGAGGATGTCTCACCCATACCATATTAGCGAGTTCCGCTCCTCAAGCTCTTGTGATTGGTCGGTCCCCCTCTCAGTGCATGTGTATTCATAAGCTTTGGGATTTACCAATCAAGAGTAACAATGGCGTCAGCTTTACTTTATCAGTCACAAACATGTGGTTCGATCGAAGTGTAAGGGAGGTCTTCTAGTGGATATGCAAACGTCAATCTTTGTTGGAGATCACAGTTTTTACTATTATGGCGAGGGAAATGACACCGGACCGAATGGAGTCAGACCGCTTATCACTAATAACAGAATTGGATAAAAAAACAAGCAGATTGACAAGGAGACTGCAGGACTTCATAGGACATTTCATAGAAGTGTTTTAGAGGTATGCGTACACAAACACAATATCTGTGTATTACACAGAACAGCTTTCAGAGGAGATGTTAAAGTCATGGAAGCTGTTATTTGACCGTTGGTTATCTTAGAATGTGTGTAGCTGAATTCAAATTAAAAATGTGGCTGGATCAGAACTTTTTGTGTTTTAATGAAAATAAGACTGAGATTGTTGTGTTTGGTTGTCTGTGTAAATGCATTGGGTGTTTTAGGCTTGTATGCTCGTCCTTTTACCAAGAATGTCGGTGTGATTTTTGACAGTGCTCTTAAGTTTGAAAAACAAATTAGCTCTGTCGTGACAGACAGTTTCTTTCAATTGAGACTTTTGGCTTTTATAACGTCAAGGCTAGACTATTGTAACTCTTTATATGTTGGTGTGGATCAGTCATCTCATCAACGTTTACAGCTAGTCCAAAATGCAGCAGCTCGACTTTTGACTTTCCTCTCCAAGGAAGGACTCGCCCCATTTTTGGCGTATTTCTGTGGGTGGAGGTTATTAAAAGCACTCAGAATATTGATCATGTACCCGGGAAGTAGTGGACTGTAGTTCTCCTTAGTCCTTGACAAGCAAATTCTGTTGTAGATAATATCTCGCTTTACACTGAACTTTGAGCTTTATCATTTTGCAGGTATTATTTTTGCTCTGACAGCAACATAACACACTAACTAAAGGTTGAAAAAGGGATCGCGGGGAACATGCTCTCTAAAACGGAAGCGGGGCTTTATTTTGCCCTTCCCTTTGTGATTGGTTTGTTGTATGTTGGGCCTGGGGGGGAGAGATAAAAACGCTTGACCATTGGACAGTCAGTATTGTCCTACCTCTTTTTTGTTGATGAGATCATTTGGTGAAGAGTTGTTGTTGAGAGGGGGAGAGGAATTCAGTGTTTTTGATTAAGGATTACAAGTGCAAATGAATTTTGAAATTATAATGGTGTGCACGGATGAATCAATTATAATAATCACTGCAACATTGAGTGCGTTAACATGCACAATATAAACAGATTTCTATCTAAAATCAGCTTATAAAAGAAACCAGTTTTCACCTGTTTACATGCATGGTAATAAACCAGCTACACAGAAAAACGCTTTTACGTGGAAGTTTGAGACTAGCCGGGGTTCTCGCGTGCAGTGGCGTCATCGTCTTGCATGAAGTCGGTCAGAAGATGTATTTTTTTATATCTCTTTTCATGTCCGCAGTACCTGCATATGTAACGATAGTTCTTCATTTTGTAGTTTTTACATCAACTGCAGGCGGACTTTTACCATTATTCCTGTTTGGGACTTTTACTACTGCGCTTTCAGACATGCGAGCATAAACAAAACTGATTTTGTGCTGCATTTTAACGCCTTTACCGTTTTTTTCTCAGAGTAATGAGCAAAATACTACCTCTGCCGAGCGGGTTTTGCTTACCCCGCTTATGAGCTTTCCCCCATAATAGAAAACCGTTTTACGCGTTTACATAACCATACATGTATCATCTTATAAAGCATAAGCGGCATAAGACTGTGCATGTAAACACACTCACTGAATAAAACACTTGGAATTTTTATGTTTGATTTCATGGTGACTATAAAATTGGACATGAGATGAATTCCCTATTTATCTATCATGTATTAAATGTGTTGGGATGGTGTTTGCGATTGTCCGTCACACAATATCTCCTTTGTTCAGCTGCGGTCTCTTGTCCTGTGACTCTTGTGTGTGTTTTGTTCAGAGTGAAGCAGGCTCTTTCAACAACATGTGGCTCAGGAGAGACCAGGCCGACAGAACTGATGATGCCTGAGGTCACAGGTTATTTCGGAAGACTCCTGGATCTAACAGAGACATTCATCTCCCCAACCCTGCTCCGGTTTGAACTCATCCCTTGTCATTCTTCTGGAAATTTGTTAAACTGGGCTTTTGTATTTGGCCAGCTGATATTTAGTCACATTTTGTAATCTATGTGGGTAGGTAACATATCATGTCTTACTGTATGTCATGGCATACGTCATCTATATAAATATATATAAATATATAACACCACACATGCTGTTCTATGAACATGTATTAATTGACCATATGGATTATATGAACTGAAAAACCTCAGACGTTATTTGAAGTATATACAAGTCAGCCCTGCATTAATATTCCTCAGATTCTGGTTTGTTCTAAGCCCTTTATCCTAAATAAACTTTTGCAATTAATTCAGTTAAGACGCACACAAAGTTATATGACAATATCAAAACGGCTTTTATGAGGCGTCCTGTCTTGAACGTAAAACTTATAATCACTGACATTTTCTTAAGGAAGTGGAAATCTACTGTAAGGAATTTAATATGAAATCTTTTAGGTTTTTCCCAGCACCTAAAATAACCTTATGCGGTGGGCTCGAAAAGTCTGAGAGCACATAAAAATGTGGGATATAAAATCTCAACCTTGAATTAAATCAGGTTTTTTGAAAATCGTAACACATTGGAGGTTGTGTTAATAAATGAAGAAGAAATACGTACGATTCTTTCTGTCACTAATCAATAAAGAAAATATAAACTCAGCAAAAAAAGAAACGTCATCTGACTTTCAACTGTTTTTACTTTCAGTAAACTTAATATGTGTAAATATTTGTATGAACACTAAAAGAGTCAACACCATAAGACATAAACTAAAAATGTTTCACAGACATGTGACTAACAGAAATAGAATAATGTGTCCCTGAATGAAGGTAGGCTCAAAATCAAAAGTACCAGTCAGTATCTGGTGTGGCCACCAGCTGCTTGAAGTATTGCAGTGCATCTCCTCCTCATGGACTGGACCAGATTTGTCAGTTCTTGCTGTGAGATGTTACCCCACTCTTCCACCAAGGCACTTGCAAGTTCCTGGACATTTCTGGGGGGAATGGCCCTAGCCCTCACCCTGCGATCCAACAGGTCCCAGACGTGCTCAATGGGATTGAGATCCGGGCTCTTCGCTGGCCATGGCAGAACACTGACATTGCTGTCATGCAGAAACTCACGCACAGAACGAGCAGTATGGCTGGTGGCATTGTCCTGCTGGAGGATCATGTCCGGATGAGCATGCATAAAGGGTACCACATGAGGGAGGAGGATGTCTTCCCTGTACCGCAAGGCATTGAGATTGCCTGCAATGACAACAAGCTCAGTCCGATGGTGATGTGATATACCGCCCCAGACCATGACGGACCCCCCACCTCCAAATCGATCCCGCTCCAGGGTACAGGCCTCGGTGTAACGCTCATTCCTTCGACGATAAACACGAATCCGTCCATCACCCCTGGTGAGACAAAACCGTGACTCATCAGTGAAGAGCACTTTTTGCCACTCCTGTCTGGTCCAGCGAAGGTGGGTTTGTGCCCATAGGCGGCGTTGTTGCTGGTGATGTCTGGTAAGGACCTGCCTTACAACAGGCCTACAAGCCCTCAGTCCAGCCTCTCTCAGCCTATTGCGGACAGTCTGAGCACTGATGGAGGGATTGTGTGTTCCTGGTGTGACTCGGGCAGTTGTTGTGGCCATCCTGTACCTGTCACGAAGGTGTGATATTCGGATGTACCGATCCTGTGCAGGTGTTGTTACACGTGGTCTTCCACTGCAAGGATGATCAGCTGTCCTTCCTGTCTCCCTGTAGCGCTGTCTTAGGCGTCTCACAGTGCGGACATGGCAATTTATTGCCCTAGCCACAGCAGCAGTTCTCATGCCTAATGCACGTTCACGCAGATGAGCAGGGACCCTGGGCATCCTTCTTTGGGTGTTTTTCACATTCGGTAGACAAGTCTCTTTAGTGTCCTGCGTTTTTAGAACGATGACCTTAAATGCCTACTCTCTGTAAGCTGTTTAGGTCTTAACGACCATTCCACAGGTGCATGTTAATTAATTGATTATGGTTAATTGAACATGCATGGAAAACATTGTTTAAACCCTTTACATTGAAGATCTGTAAAGTTATTTGGATTTTTACAACATTATTGTTGAAATACACAGTCCTGAAAAAGGGACGTTTCTTTTTTTGCTGAGTTTATGACATTGACAATGTTGAAACGTTTTGTTCAAAAAATCCGAAAAATGTAACAATTACGCTAGCAACGCAAAGGCCTTAATTGAAGCACAATAGTTCTGTTTGGAACGTTCAACAACATTGTTTTTTGCATAAACTTCATGAATAGTCATTAATATTAATATTCTATTATATAATAATTGTTATAATGTTTAATTTGATTATGTATTCATTTGATTAAATAAACGAATGGGTTGTTTGTCACATTTAAATTTAGCCAAGTAATGGTTCTTCTACTGGTAATCCAAAATAATCCTGCCTAGACCAATTTTAAACTTGCTAGCTAATGTAATTTTCCTGTTATTTCTTTTGCTTGTTATCAGAAATAATCTGCAGGGACACTATTTTTTGCAGATGTGTACTAGCAGATAAGACTTAAAAGCGTGCAGTAACTTTTGTTTATGTTGTTGCTTTACACTGCTGTTTATGCTGATAACTGCTGTTATGTGAGATTGATGTCTTCACAGTTAAGCAATTCTCACCACATTCTCCCTCTCTTAGGCTGGTGAGCTGGGTGATGCTGAAGTTTTTCAGTTTAATATTTTGTAGTGTGCAGCTGAACCTCAACCAGATGGGTGCTTTACACCGCGCCACCAGACAGGTAACACACAACCAGCTGTTATCTAACTTTTCCCTCATGCTCGGTCTGTCATTTTCTGGTTCTCACCCACTGTCTTTCACCCACTGTCTTTCACCCACTGTCTTTCACCCACTGTCTCTCACCCAACTTCTCTCACCCAATATCTCTCACCCTTTGTCTCTCACCCGGATTCTCTCTCCGCTGTCTCTCACCTGCTGTCTCTCAACCAGTTTCTCTCACCCGCTGTTTCTCACCCAGTTTCTCTCACCCGCTGTTTCTCACCCAGTTTCTCTCACCCGCTGTCTCTCCCCCGATTTCTCTCACCCGGATTCTCTCTCCTCTGTCTTTCATCTGCTGTCTCTCAACCAGTTTCTCTCACCCGCTGTCTCTCACCCGATTTCTCTCACCCGGATTCTCTCACCCGCTGTCTCTCACCCGCTGTCTCTCACCCGCTGTCTCTCACCCGCTGTCTCTCACCCGCTGTCTCTCACCCGCTGTCTCTCACCCGCTGTCCCTCACCGATTTCTGTTACCTAGAGTCTCTCAACCGCTGTCTCTCACTCGCTGTCTCTCACCCGCTGTCTCTCACCCGCTGTCTCTCACCCGATTTCATTCTCACTCACTGTCTCTCAGCCAAATTCTCTCACCCCCTGTCTCTAACCCACAGTCCTTCAACCAATTTCTGTCACCCACTGTCTCTCACATGCTTTGTCTCACCCAATTTCTTTCACACGATTTCTCTCAACCGCCGTTAATTTTCAGTTTCAAGGTACTTCATTGGCATTACTGTGTGCATTCAATATTTAAATTGATCACAATTAAGGAGAACCTCACCTGTGTCACAGTGGGCACAGACTCGTTCTTTCTTTGGAAGCCATGTCTGTATGTGTCTGCCTTTCTCTATGGCCAGATTGTGATCACTGAGTCTGTATTTGGTCAGGATCAGTCTCTTAGAATGGTGTCTCAAACGAGAAAACCGTCCTTAAAGAGCGTGCATTCTCTCCCTAACCCTGAGTCTGTTTTCTGACTGATGCCATTGAAGTTTGAGCTGTTCATAAGCCGCTCTGTGACTGGCAATTGATGGCGCGATCTCTTAAGTCAGAGCCTTAAGTCGGCAGTCTAATCAAAATCCACACCTGAAACAAAGTACACACAGACATGCAAACGTTATAAATTACATGGCACATCTTGAGTAACACTCTCACCCAGCGTCTCTAACACGCTATTTTTCACCCAATTTCTCTCACTCTCTGTCTCTCACCCAATTCCTCTCACCCGCTCCCCTAACCAATTTCTCTCACCCAATTCCTCTCACCCGCTCCCCTAACCAATTTCTCTCACCCAATTCCTCTCACCCACTGCCCTAACCGATTTCTCTCGACCGCTGTCCTTCACCCAATATCTCTCATCCAATTTCTCTCACCCGCTGCCCTAACTGATTTCTTTTACCCGTTTTTTCTCACCCGCTGTCCCTGACCCAATCTCTTTCATCCGCTGTCCTCAACCAATTTTTCTCACCCGCTCCCCTAACCAATTAATTTCACCCAATTTCTCTCTCCAGCTGTCCTTCACCCGCTATCTCTCACCCAATTTCTCTCACCTCCTGCCCTCACCGATTTTTCTCTCATCACCTTCTGTCTCTCAGTTGGTTTCTTCACCTGCTGTCTCCCAGTCTCTTACTCACTGTCACTCACCTGTTGTATCTTACCCTCTTTTATCACCCCCTTTCTCTGAGAGACGTACCGAATGATACAGTTTGGGTCATTCACTCTCACCCCGTATCACCTTTCTTGCTGCTTATATGATCTACTACTTTCATTTATCACTTTCCCCACCCAGTTTTTACCCTTTAGCTGTTTTATGTTATTTCTTGCTATCATTGGTATCTCATTAGCCTTTGCTATGTTCCTTCTTTCACCACTGTTTTCCATTAAATGTTTTTTCTCTGGAAATTTGCAGGGGTTTTTATTTGACACAAACTCAATTATTGATGATTTTGCTCTGATGTTTTGCTCTGAGAATTAAGCACAAGAAGCTGAAGGCTACTCTCAGTTTCAAAACAGTCCTTTTCTGCCTCTGATCACTCTATCCCTTCCTTTTTCTAGTCAGCATTTTCACATTTGTTTTTATTGCAGTTTTTCCACCCCAGGCTTTTAGTCACACATAACCCTTTATATGGCTATATAAGCACACTTTGATAAGCTTTTCGTAACACTTGATGTTTTTGTTTGTGTGTGTCATTCCTCCATTTAGGGCAAGTGGAATATGAAACAAAACACAGACAGATTTTCTCTCTTTATACGTACATCTGATCTCATCTGCAACCTGGTTTAAAACCATGTGAACTAAACCGCTACTGTGTGGCCTTAATCCATGTGCCTCACTGGTGAAAATATCGAGATTAACATTAGAACCGATTCTCATCGCCCACCTGAGGAGCTTTCCACTTGAATCCCTCCATAGTGTAAAACTTCAAAAAGAAAGGATTCAATACATATACTGGAAAAATTAGCAAAACATCCTTATAAGAAACAAGAAAAATTGGAGGAGATCTATGATCAGTAGATTTAACGCTCCATGTTAAGTTAGAAATTGTATTTTGCTATTATGGGGGCGATCATGACCTCTACCTAGTGTTTCTGGGTCTGAATGTTGAAAAGGGCACATGCCGCTGCAATTGACCTCAGGGATATTAACACAGTTGGAACAAAAGGGCTAGAGTGCGAGCCATTCTCTAAGGTTTTAAAAACAAACCATTTATTAACCGTCCAGCGCTAAGCACTCACTTGAAAACGCCCCTGTATTCCTGCTATGAAGTGTCCTTCAATTTTGTGTGTTTTCTAGAAAACTCCTATTATCTACGTGTGCGTTCGCCAGAGCCCAGTCGATCATGCTTTGATTTGTCTGACGCTTTTCTGCCACAACTTGAGGGTCCCCTATACCCTCTACCCGGCCCAGGTCCAACAAACCTGGCTAAGGTAAACACGCATGGACTCGAAACACAAAAGCACACACTCTGTACTGCCCTTAAAATGTAAAGTTACTTTATACCCTTCAGTTACAGTTCATTCCCCACAAGCTTAATTTAACAACGTAGCTCTTTATCAGCCATACCGTTGGCATTAAAAAGAACTCGTTCGGTCATTAAATTCATTCTTCATGTGCAAACACAGCAGTTTTTGAAGCCATAGCATGCATCAATGCTCTGTCTTTTACTAAGCCAATTGAAGGAGCTTTTCACATAAAGAAGAGCGGGATAAATGGTTTGGTAGGTAATAAGACATAGAGTTCTTAAAGGATCATGGCACCTGTGCTGGAAAATGCAGTCGACCCCTCTGGGATGTGTGTGTGTGTGAGGGGGAGTTTAGTTTACTCCTGTATCTAACGGAAGACTTGGATTGTGCATTATGCAAGGGGAAGCTTGTGATTAGTTTGCAAGGTTACGCCAATAATTACTTAATAGCTGTTTATACAAATTGCTCTGGTAGTAATTGTTAATGTATTAATGAGATGCATCAAGCTTAAGGTGTTAGCATCCAGTTACAAACAAATCACAATCACATGAATACAAATGTGAGCGGAATGTAGAGAGGCTTTTTTGGATAATTAATATTCTATTGATTTGATTTTTTTTGCTGAAACAAACGACTTTACCCTATTTCAGTTTTCATGTTTTATTTTTTTAATATAAATTAATAAAGTTATTAAGCAGTACATTGAACACATTAAAGTGATAGTTCACCTACAAATGAAAATTCTGTCATCATTTACTCATCCTCTTGTCATTTCAGACCTTCATGACTATCTTTCTTCCGCAGAACACAAAAGAAGATATTTTGAAGAATGTTGATAACTGAATATCTCCCACACCCTTTCACTTCTATTGTATGGACACAAAACCAATGCAAGTCAATGGGGGCCGGTTAACAACATTCTTCAAAATATCTTCATTTTTAATTTTCTATCACTTTAACATCCATATCATTCACTTTATAAATTATATTGTGAAAAGCTGATTATGAGGTTAGGCGGACATAAAAGGTGTCATTAACGTACAAAAGTGTAAGTGTTTTATTTTAAGGTAAAATTCAAATTCAGTAGTTTTTTGTTTAAAGGTCTAGTGCAGGGGTTTTCAACCGGTGGTCCGCGGCCCCCTGGTGGTCCGCGGCGGCATTGCATGTGGTCCGTGATATGCATTCCAGCCTACCTAATTTCACTATTAAAATCACTTTTTTTCCATAATTTATTTTTCCAAACATTTCCAGAATATTTGCGCATTGGTGTGAATACTAAATTTAATGAGAATATCTAAAATAGTTTGAGTTGAGATTCAAACTGACACAGGATAGGCAAGCTTTGCACCAATCAGGTCAATCTTATGCTTTTCTAACGTTGTGTTTTGTGTCCCCGACGTCATATACATACATATACGTACATACACACACACAATAGTGGGCCGCCGATTACTTATTAGTCAGAATGGTGGTCCCTGTCACAGAACCAGTTGAAAACCCCTGGTCTAGTGTATTAAATTTAGAAGACTCCAGTGGTGAGATTGCAAATTGCAACCAACGGCCCACTCCATCCCTACCCGTCCATTTCGAAGCACTATTGTGGCTGAAAACAAAGATATTGTCACGTTTTCGCTTCTTTGCCAAAGATTTAATGTTTTTACAAAACACGTTCTGTAGAGCAGATTAGGGCTACTGTAGAAACAACATGGTGAATTCCATGTAAGGGCACCCGGGTGTATGTAGATAGAAACAGTTTATACTGAGTCAGTACAATTGCTTTGGAACCTGATGTTCTAATATGGTATGAGGAGTTACCTTTCCGTCACATGCTTGCCGGAAGGAGATACAAACATGCACGCTATTTGGAAAATAAAGCATTTTTGAAACTTAAATCGCGTATACAAATTACATCTAAAACAAATTATAATATTCATCTTAGGAGTGTCATATGACCCCTTTAACATTGTAAAGTAAATTTAGTTTAGGAACTTAGTTTATCTGCTACAAAAATGTCCTCTTAGAGATAATTCACCCAAAATTTAAATCAATTCATTATAATACTCAACTACATGTAAAACTGTTCTGACTCTAGGTCTTCTGCACAACACAAACGATGTTTTGATAAATGTTAATATATATGATAAATATATTTTTTTGTGTTCCATTGAAGAAAGAGGCAAAAAGGTTTTAATCTAAGGGTGGTTGTAATAAATGACAGAATTTTTAATATTGCCTTACTATCCCTTTATGTCTCATACATATTTCATTTGTTGAATAAATCATCTAGAAAAATGTGTTGTTAGTCACTGTGTTGTCTTTTTCTCAGGTCCATTCTTAAGAGGCTGGGCGTTATCCTGCTCCCTAAAGAGACAGACTCAGAGCGGGATGCTGAGATGGACAGCCTCTATTCTCCGGTCATGACCTCTGTAAGCCCCCACAGAGAGTGTGCTATTCTGCTTTAATCTTTTCAGTGCAACACACCATAAGACAAGAAAAAAAAAACTTCAGGCGCTCTGCTGCTGTATACTCGTTCGTGAGACGTTACCATGTAGGCATAGAATTATAATAATTGTTACATTATGTAGTGCTTTTCTGGGCACTCAAAGCGCTTTACGTGGAAGGGGGAGTCTCCTTATCCACCCGTTCACTCAAGGAACGGTGGTGGAACTGGTTTTAACCGAGCCATCATACGAATGAGTCACCTGTGTTTTCAGGGCCGCATTAGTAAGACGCTCCTGATGGACACCGTGGTTCCCATGACGATGGGGCACCTGCGGACTGCAGATGTTTCTGGGGGAGGTAGCGTGTAGCCGTGCACCTCCAAACCCATTACTCTGACTCACCGATACCCGGAGGAGGAGAATAAACGTCTCAGGCCTCCAGATTTACTGTCACATTTATACCATTATCAGAATTTCTTGAAGGAGCGTCTTATTAGGAGGTCGGCTTTGAGATGCTACGAGTGGGACTTTCAGTCCTGTAAATGACTCTCGCAGGATTTGGTGTAATCTGTATCGTCTTGATTGCAAAAATGTCTGATGTGTTAATATTAAAAGCTCTGATTAGATATGTGCATATGTGCAGCCTCTGAATGTAACAGAGGAGATCATCTGTCAAGCCTGGCTTATCGCACTTCTCTGGATGGATTTGGAAGAGATCTGTGTGTGTGAGAAGGAGAGAGAGAGAGAGCAATAGTTCAACCCAAAAATGAACGTTCTTTCATATACAGTAGTAGCTCTCAAATTCACACTTTTATGTATTCATACTAGTGCTGGGCGAAATGTTGAATTTAGATATTATCCAGATGCTTGTGCCAAAGATTGTTGAAAATTAAGATTAATGTGCCAAAGACGTTACTAATAAATAAGCAGTTTCACATCCCCAAATAGTGCAAAAGATAACTCGTAGTCATCGAGATGGCAACAGCAAACGAAAGAAACCCCCAAAAATACAATATGGGAATTGTTCGATTTTCACAAAACATAACCAATTTCTTACGTCACCTCATGTGTTCATATAATTAAATGTAGTGGTCAGTAGGTGTACAATTTGATTGTCTTTTTACACTAAACATTTTGATTGTTCCGTCCGAATGTTTTTATGTGATTCTGACTCGGTAGATCACTGTAAAGGTTGAGGATTCAATCCCTGGGAACACATCAAAGACAAATATTGACTAAATGCGCTGTAAATCGCTTTAAAATCATCGGTCAAATGCATAAATGTACAGTAAAGTAACTGGGGCAAAAGACTCCCGTAAGAGTGAAACATTGCGATGAGTCAAGTGTCATCAAAATTTGCAAAGATATTAAGCTAAATTGTAGGTATATCGCCCATATTCACACCCTTTCTGGCTGAAAACTGGTTTTGCTTGGCTTTTATTGTTTCATAATCTTCCACCTCTCCTCGGAAAACAATTTTAGAGTATGTTTTAGTCTCTGCGATTAAGCATTTGATGATATTCGGCTTCCACACCACCTGTCCGTAAACCCTTTTATTTTTCTGCTTTCTAGAGGCTCGGCTCAATAAGAATTGAATTTTCATCCTCTTCATGTAAAAGATTCCATCCTAGCTTTGCAACAAAGTACCATTTGTATCTTCAGAAGTGTCGACTTCCCACTTTCTCTCTTGCTATGGCACATTTTATCTATTTCTCCTCTCTCTCACACAGACGCACATATCAGCGCGCTTACAATTCAATTTTTATAGGACTGATTTTACAGATATTGCGCTTCATTTTTCTCTCAGCTCCATATATCTTCCTCATCATAAAAATGTCATCTGTCAGCCCACTGACGTTTTTATCTGTGATTTCGTTTCTGTTTTGTCTTGCACAGTTCATTGGCGAGCTTTTACGAGAAGGGGCCGGGCTCAGCGTGGGCGTCTCTGCGGGCGGAGGTCAGGGCGGGCAGTGGCTCGCTCGTGTACGCCAGGCCATCACCGACGGTCTGGTGCCCAACGTTAACGTCGTGCCAGTGGCTGTTTCCTACGATTGCCTGCCACGCCACTTTATACATCCAAAGGTGATGACCCTAATATGAACAACACGCACTTCAAAAGGATCTCATAATGACCTCCATCAAGCCTGAGTCACCGTCTTTAAAAAGGGATATTAAATAAACCAATAACAGTACAGATTATGTCCCGATAACAGCTCTCATAAGCACGATGATCATAACACTCATAAGCACAATGATCATAGCCTTGTGCTCAATGGCTTTTGATAAAGCAAGCCTGTCTATTACTATTGCTTATACTTAAGCAATACTTAAAAAGACCCCTAACCTCAAGTGTTGAACTAGTGCTGAACTATTAAAAACACAAGACAAGTGTGCGTTTGTGTGATGCGAGATGATAAAAAATGCAATATAATCCAATAGAGCTTCGTTGAAGTGGATACTTGAGGCATATTATTATAAAGTATTATAAAGACTAGGGGTCTTTTTTGAGTTAAGACCAGTAAGCAATTACCCAGAGCACCCTAGCAACCACATAGCAACACACACCGTACACCTTAGCAACAGGTTACCAATTCCCTGATAACCGTTCGTAACACCCTAGCACCTCCTATGTAACAGGGAACAGTCTCAGAACGTTGGTTAACGGTATTTCAAAGTTGTTTATGTATTAACTTTAAAAGAGCATTTTTTCAACATTATAGTATGTAATTGGTAATCGTTCTACAAAATTGATTCCTACATTACCAGTGAAACGTTTAAAACATATAGAAATAATGTTTTTTTAAAAAGTAATATTTTTGTTAGCCGGGCCGGTGCTGGGTTCTGCTTGAGGGAGCACCCCTCACATTTATCACAGTAATTGTAGTTATCTGATTTTGTGCCATATTTCTGAAGTGTAACTGATTCATTATACGATAATGAGCATCACTAATCACATTATTAAATTCAGACACTGGATTTTTTTTTATTGATATTTAGATTTGGTCCCTTTAAAAATGCAGATGTTGATGCTCTGAGTTGGAAGACATTTGGCATTTTGCAAGAGGAAAGAGACGAGGAATCCATATTATTGTGTGCATTCATCTCAAATAGATGCCAGTTATTACAGCGATTACAGACACTAATTTCTTCGCTAATGGGTCTTCACCATTAGAGCGTTGTGAAGATGAGAATAGTTTTCTGGAATTAGATCTGAGTCATTTCATCTGCTCGCGAGTGTTTGGATGCATGGACAATATTTGTGAGCACTTCATTTTATGTTTTATGAGTTTGTTTGATCTCCAGACTAGCCTGATGTCTGCTCTGAGGTTTGTGGTCTCGCTGCTAAAGGGTGATCACAGAGGAAGTGTTAGGATCCATTTTGCACAGGCTTTCTCTCTGAAGGTATGACTCACACACAAAAAAATACAATACACGCATCATTTCTCTTGTTCACACATCTAAACACGCATCCAGACAAACAAATAAAAACATTCCACACAAATGTAGTACCTTAATGCAGTGGTTGTCAACCCAGCGGGTCACGATTCAAAATTGGGGGTCGAGGACATAATGTAAACAATGCTGAGAGCAAACAAATAAATACACAATACAGTATTTTTTAGTTAAGATCTATTATTTCTACCCCCAATGCACATTTTTGGGAGACAATTATTTTAAGAGCTTTTAAAGAAACAAAAACAGTGTTTGGCTTTTATATTAGATGTTGTCTTCAAGAGCACTGCCAACAACACACAGTACTTTTAATATGGCTTGCGCCCACTTACCTGCTTTCAACAAATCAATTCCCTTCCATTTATTTGTGTAGAGCTTTTAACAATACACATTGTTCCACATCAGCTTTACAGAAAATAAATGGAAAAGGGAAGAATTTTGACTTAAACCCCCAGTGAGCAAGCCAAGGGCAACAGTGGCGAGAGAAACACCATAGGATGGTTAAACAAATGAGGAGATAACCTTGGCAGAAATCTGAGATTTAAAAATAGTTCACCTCAGAATGAAAATTCTGTTATCATTTACTTACCTTCTTGTCATTTTAAACCTGTATGAACACAAAAGAAGATATTAGGAAGAATGTTGATAACGGAAAACGGTTGGTCCCCATTGACTTGCATTGGTTTTATGTCCAAACAATAGAAGTGAATGGGGACCAACGGTTTTTGGTTATCAATTTTCTTCAAAATAGCCTCTTCTTTTTTGTTTCGAAATAACAAGAGGGTGAGTAAATGACAACATGATATTCGTTTTGGGGTTTAGTTTAAGTTTTCTTAATGAATATTAACAGATCATTAATTACGGCTTGACATAGTTTGGACACCTAACAAATAAAGGGAGAAAACACTGATAATTGCAAAATACGTTTTTTAGCTTAAAGGGATAATTCAACACAAGTTCAAATTATTTAATCATTTATTCACATTCATGTTGTCTAAAGCCTGCTCATGACTCTTTCATCTGTGAAACACAAAAGAAGAAAGAAAAAAAGAAGATTTTGTGTTCCACAGAAGAAGTTGCAAGTTTGGAATGCCTTGAGGTTGAGTTTTCATTTTTGGGTGAACCATCCCATTGAGAATGAGTACTACCAAAGTTTCAAGACTCTCTGTCTCCTTTCTCGCAGGAGATGTGCGAAAGTGGAAAGTGTCGTGTGGATGGAGGGCGCCCCCTACAGGAGCTGCTGTTGTCCGCTGTACTGCATGAAAGGTCTCTCGCTTGGCTCACTTCAGTCTCCCATCCATCCTCTTCTTCATCCATCTACTCCTATCTGCCCACATCAGCGTCTGTCGGCCAATATGGTCAGAGGCTTTGCTTCGATCCGTTCATTAATCCCCTCCTCCCTCATTCAGCCTTCGGCCTCAATTTCTGTCAAGTTTTCCTGTACTTGCTGTCAGCTGGCTTCCTGGTTGCTGTATTGTTCAGTAAAATGCAAGACAAATACAGGACTAATCACCATGAAATATCGGAAGGATGTTGGGATGGGGATGATAGATGATGCCTCTCAGTGCCCCACAGTCAGTTTAACATATTGCATTATGTGAACTTCCTTTCCTCGAGTGCCGAGGTTCAAGTTTGCTGAATCAGACCTCCAGAGCCACAGCGCTCATTCCTGCTAAAGCACGGCACGCTCGCCAGCTTTGAACAACTGTAAGTTCTCAGGAGAAGTTAGTCATTGAGCTCGTAATGAGGTGGAATATGATGGAAGATCTACAAAGAGCTGCTCTGCGAGCCTCAGGGATTGTTATATGTTCTTAAAGCTGAGCATCCGCAGCGGGAAGGCACCGCAATGAAAGCTCAACTCTGCGGGGCTCAGCTGGCATTTGCATTTTGACAGTTTGTAATAATATTACCCTGTACAGCCTTCTTTTGTACGCGTTAGGGAACGAGAACAATGAACCGAAGGGTAAACCAGTCGCTGGAGGTTTGCAGAAGGCTGTAATGTAAATTTAATGCGGAGATCAAGGCCGTGCGTGTTGCAGTACGAATATCTCTGCATGCAACAACCCCCCCCCCCCTTGTGTATTTCTTGCACAAGTGAGGCATGCTGAAATGTGATTTGTTATGTCAGGATGGACTCCATCTTTGGCACGAAGGACGTTTCCTGGATCCTCCCACCCTCGGTCATGCCCGAACTGACCCCTGCAGAGAGGCAGCAGACCATTGCTCTAACTCTTCATCTGATGTACTGTAAGTCTGACCAACACACACACACATCACTCGCTGGCTTTCACCTTCTCCTATATGAGGCTCACCTTTTTTTTTCTCTTTATTAAGCATCAACTAAGAGTATGGCCGTCATGTCCACCAGCCTCGTGGCCTGTTTGTTGCTCCACAAGCATCACAAGGTGTGTTCAAATTATCTGGGGTATCGCTTCACAACATTATTAGGAGTAGTCTGGTTACAGTATGCTGATGCCCATATAACGTACATTTTCATTGACGGTGACATAAGAATGCATGTACAAAATAGAGTTTTAGGATGGCAAATGCAAGACAAAATGTTTAAAATCGTTCTTTAAGAATAACAGATTCTGATTCACATTAACATTTACAAACTGTGTATGCATTGGCAGACACTTTTATCCAAAGCGACTTAGTTTCTATTATACTATACACTTGTTTCTAAGTATGTACTACACTACAAGTCACTACATCATTATCACTGTGACAGTTTGCAGTAAATTTAACTTTGATGCTAAAATATAATGGAGACTGTGCTCAAGCGTAGTAACATACTTCCGTTGTCGTATGATGTTGTCAGGATATCAGTTTACGGTTAACTTTTGCATCGCCCATGTGGGTACTTCTATGGAAGGGATTTTGTATAGGCAGCCGGTTGTTATCGCAGAAATAAGCCCCGATTGTTTGATCGGGAGACGACGCTGGGTGGAGGGTCTTGTATCACACTGAAGGGGCTTATTTCGCGATAACAACCGGCTGCTTGTACATTATCCCGCTTATTACGTGGCTACTTGCCACATGAGAGAAACTGGATGTGAAATGTGAATTATTAGCTCATTTTTACTGGATGAAGACCTTTCGCAAGGAAAAGATACTTACTATCGGTTTTAAGGTAAGAAACAACGTTCAAATGTCACGAACATGCAATTAGGGTTAATCATTTGTAAATATAATGTCAAATATGTTATTAAAAGACATAATTATATTTCATTTGTCCAAAAAAACTGTCAAAATTATTTAATGCATCCAGGTTATTGTGTGTTATTAGTTTTGAGCAGTTGTTTTTTGGGAATAACGAACCTGCAAATGTCGCGACTGGCCAATCAGAATCAAGCATTCCAAAGGGCCGTGTAATAAGATGACTAAACATACTTAAACAACAACCGAGGAAAACCACATTTATTGTTATAAACACTAGTTTTTGTCCAAAAACCGAGCTGAATAATCTCATGTTAAGCATTTTTCACTCCATAGAAGTTTGTTATAAGGAAGCTGCTCCGCTCAAGGCAGAGCAAACTGAGAACATCAAACTCTTCTGATATCATGCTGATGTTCGATATTGGTGATGATAACATTATTTCATAATTTGGTTTTCCCTGGTCGTTGTTGCTTTAGCCTTTGCCTTATAATTGACTATGCAGGAGAAAATGCTTAACGTGATGTGAGGTTATTCATTTAATTGGTGGAATAAAAGCTTGATTTTTTTACACTGGCTAACATAAGTGTCAAGAAAAGTACATTTTGACAGAATTGTTTTTCCTCTGTCGTTGTTTTGGTAATGTTAAGTCGTTTTATAAATACCCGAATGGGCTACACGCAAGTAAACCTGAAACTGATATCCCGACGGAGTCCCCTGTAGTCATCCATGAATATTTTAATTTATTGTTTTTCCTGAAAGGCTGAAAATTTTTATAAATAATTAAAGACTATTTAGTTGTTTTAGTTAATTGCCTAACAAATGACAATAACAATACTTTTTCAATATAATATATATTCCTAGAACATTTGTGTTTCTATATGTTCTGACGTGTAGTTTAATACATTTATTACACTCTATAATTTTGGCTGTGACAAATACAAATCTTGAATCATGACCAAAAGAATACACATAAAAATTATATTATCGCAAAATCTATTGAAATAAATTATTTTGTCTGTCAGGTTTATTTGTTTTAGTTTTTTGATCTTTTGGCCAATGAATCAGACTAAGCACTAGTGTATGAAGGCAGATAGAGTAACCATTATGGCTCTTAAATTTATAGTTCACAGAATGCGAACTTGCATGTACTTACCCTCACGCCATCACAGGTGTATATGACTTTCTTTACCCAAACACACTGTAGAACGATTCAAAGTAAGGAAGGAAGGAGACGGGAACCGGCAAACATTTAAAACATTTAATCAAATAATAACAGCCGGCGGCCCCTCACGGACGACCGCCGGCGAACAACAACACAGTAAACAAACCATAAATACTAACATGTTCGGGCCCGGTCCTCTCTCATCGACGGTCCGGTCGCTCTTTCCTTTTATATGCTCCCAATCTCCTAAATATTACTTTGTAATGCCTTTTGATGGGGTTCTAATTTTTGATGCTCCATAAAGTGCATTGATCTGTCATAAAAGTAATTACTTTTGCTTAAAAATATTTATCTTTCAAACTTTTGAAACTGTTAACATTGGCATCAGGTAACAGTCGTCCATGTCATAGATTTTTTTTTCATGTTTTTTGGCTCCTTTTTATACTTTTCAATTCATACTTTTATGACGGATGGTGGGCTTTTTGACACTTTAAAAATGTAGACCCGATTAAGTTGGCATTACATAGATACCATGAGCCAGAGCCAAGAGCATTATTTATCATCACTCAGATTGTGTTTGGCTGAAGAAACGAAGCAATATACACATATAATGGCCTGAGGGTAAATAAATTATGGGTTCATTTCCATTTTCCAGTGACCTATTCCTTTAAATTTAAATGGTGCCATTCTTCTAGAAGTAAAAGTCTCTGTAAAACGTATTTATATCAACAGGCGTTTTTTACTTTGTTGATGTAAGCACCCTCACACCATTTATTATTTAGGCCTGGAACTTTCAGATTTATTATGGAATATAACTATTGGGATAATGGGATATAACTATTAATCCAACTTTCTCTCTCATCCTTTCTGTAAGGGTGTACGTGTGTCAGCGCTGTGTAGGGACATCTGTTGGCTGTTGGAGGAGGTGTTATTCAGAAACACTGATGTGGGTTACGGCGGTTCTCTGGTGGGACTCGTGCATCACGCACTCTCTATGCTCCGCCCACATCTGCTCATTGCCGCAGCTCCGCCCACCAGAGAGCCCGTCATTGTGCCGCGGCCCAACCCAGAGTCTCTTCTCACACTGAGCCAACACTGCGATCTGCTCACTCACATATTCATTCACGCGGCTGTGGGAGGTGTGTGTGTGTGTTTAGTTGGTATTGGAAGGGGCATCATGCAGCTTTTTAATTGAGGGTGAACAGTTCTACCTCACTTGACTTTTTTTATAAACCAGGCAAATTGTAGCTGAAATGGACAGCCAGCACTGTTAATGTACAGAACTCCTTCTTTATGCAAATATGTTCCATTTTATATATATATAAAGTAATCATTCAATCTAAAGCTGCATTGAAAATCCACCCTTGTTTGAATGGGCGTGATGCTTCTGAGTCACGTTTGCATCACAGCAGTGTTTGTTGACAGTGTTAATCCTGAAGCTGTGTGTGTTTGTGTCAAGCGTGTGCCATTTCAGCCATGTTGAGGGAGGTTGTAGGCTGTGGAGGGGGTGGAGACCTGGAGTTTGATGTGGTTCTCGGCCAAGACGAGCTGATGGAGAAAATCCTCCAACTCACACATTTACTTTCCCCTGGGTACATACCAGTGAGTCTCACACAAACACCCACAGATGTTCTCGCTGTTGTTTTACTCTCAGATGGTACACCCACAGACCCCTGCAGTCCATTAAAGGATAGTTCACCCAAAAATGAAAAATCTTTCATCGTTTACATCGTTTACTCGCCCTTGTCATTTTAAACCTGCGTGACATTCTTTCTTCTTGAGAACACAAAAGAAGATATTTTGAAGAATGTTGCTAACCAATGATTGATCGCTTTGGCTGTCAGTCAAACTATTGGTTATTTTTGCTACAGTCAGAGTCCCGCTACGTGACACTGCTCTCGCCACGACATTCACAATCACACAGCGGTGATTCATACGGCCTGCTTGCACTTCAATCAGTCCGAAATTCATTTATTTTTTCATATATTCTACCAATTTCTCTCCCGTCCAATCGATGGGAGGCTCTCCATCTGTTCCATTTATTTTTCTCTCTCGATGTCTCTTAAATCGAATTTCCCGTTCAAGGGTTCTTCAGCGGCAGGAATAGCATGTGTAATTATTGCCGGCACATTTTACACTTGCCTCAGCAAATAAACACTTGTAATGGCTGTGAAATGTCAACAAGAACAAAAACACTACACAACAGCCGAGTGGAACTTATTATCTCTCCTCCTGTCTGTCTGTATTTACCCTCTCTCATATGTCTGTCTCTCAGCCGTGTCAGACAGCTCACGGGTTTGCTCTCGATGCGGTGGATTGTCTGGTGCAATGTGGGGTTCTTGTTATGGAGGAGGTAAGACTCACATAAACAAACTTGGTAGATTATGAATCATTTACTCACCCTCTTGTCATTTTAAACCTTTATGACTTTCTTTCTTCGGCAGAACACAAAAGATATATTGAAGAAAGTTGGTACTCGAACAGCTCTGGACCCAATTCACTTATATTGTATGGATACAAAACCAACGCAAGTGAATGGGGACCAGTTATCCATATTTTCAGAATATCTTCTTTGTGTTCTGCAGAAGAAAGAAAGTCATAAAGGTTTCAAATGACAAGATGAATTTTTGTTTTTGGGGGAACTATTGCTTTAAAGAAACAGTTTACCCCAAAATGAAAACAAACATTATCGGTTTGCAGCAAAATATGCATAATAAAGTTTTGAAAAATGGAGGTAACACTTAATAATAAGGTGCTCTTTGTTGACAATTAGATAATGCGTAACATGAAAAAAGATGACATGAACTAACAATGAACAATACTAAATCAGCCTTTATTCATATTAATTCATGTTAATTTATGCATTTACTAATATATTATTAAAATCAAACCTGTCAATATTTACATTAGTTAATGCACACTGAGATAACATGAATAACTGTATTGTCATGAACCAACATTGACAAGGATTGCTGAAATGCTGAAAGACCAAATTGTTCATTGTCATCTAATGTTAGCTAATGCGTTTACTAATGTTATCTGATAGCAGCTTATTGTAAAGTGTTACCAAAATGTAAGATGTCACTGTTACGTATTATTATATTTATAATTTATGTAAATTTCTAGTAGCACCAGGTTTAAAAAAAGCTCATGACGGATGTCACTGCGTTTACATCATAGAGACCGGTTGCTGCCCGGCATTTCACCTCATTTGTGGTCCATTGAAATGTGTTTTTCAATGGTCGATGGCAATATCCACAGCAAAAGTGGCAGCCTCAATCTTGAAGCAAAACTGAACAGATTTACTTCAACCTATTTCCTTTTTTAACACGTTCCTTATCATATAGTGCAGAATACATCAGGGCATTTTTTATTTACTCTTACAAGCGGCTGTGGAATACTTGGTTTTGATTGGCTAGTCGGGACATCCCAATGTCTGTTATATTCAGATAACTGCTGCATAAAAGTAGGTCTGGGTCATCTTGACCGGTGCAGTTTTATAGGACACAAATTAAATATAAATATGCCAAATGAATAACATAGATGATATTCGACGAGTTCTCATCATCCTGTCAGGGTTTATTCTGCCGTAACATTCGGCTGGATTTACATGATTTGTTACATAAAAAATCCTTGTTTTCTGCACGTAATGTTTTTACGAAAATAACTTGATCCTCTGAAATGACCTTGCTTTTGGACTTTTGTCACTAAGCCATGTTGTTTTCAAATCCCTCGTACAAACAATTCCCAGTGGCATATTCTCAACAAAGCTGTGTTTTGCAAATTTTTCAGCATCAAGATCGCAAGAAATAAACTGAATTCACTCAGACGTGGCCAAAATGCTGTTTTTGCTCAATCGCCCAGAATGCAGCTACCCTTTTAGACTTAATCTAATAGCGGAAAATATGGTGCTCACCGGTGCTCCGAGAGCTCCGTCTCTGTGCCTCCGTAGTTTCCAGCTCACTGATTTTGGAAGCAAACAGCCAGAGAGGTGAAAGTTGACTGATTTGTTTCAGCGTTTCCTCTGATGTTGTTTAGAGCAAAGCTGGTATTTTGTTTATCTAAGGGTCATTTCAACCCCAGACGGATTATTTGCCGTTTGTTTGTGCTTGTCTTTAGAGATATGAACCTGTGTTTGTTTGTTTGTTTGTTTGTGTGTGTGTGTGTGTGTGTGTGTGTGTGTGTATGTGTGTGTGTGTGTGTGTGTGTAGGTTCAGAGGGAGACACCAATGTGTGACTTCATGAAGAGACAGGGTGTGTTGTCATGGAGAACTTCAGACAACCCTGACCAGAGCAGTGATTCAGACTGCGACGAACCAGATGCACAATCGTATAAGGTACAAATGTCACAAACACGCATAAAATAGTTAAGAGATCCTTTTAAATGTTCATTTAATCAGCATTTCTAGATGTGTCTGTGGAATTTCAACAAAATCAAACCTCAGGAGTGACATAAAGTCATCTAACAGCAATGTGAAAGACTGACAGCATGGAAACTGTGATAAAATCAAGGATATCAGATAAAAACAATTTTGCAACTTTTCCTAAATACATGTAGAAATATGAGCGTTGTATTGCTTAAAAGTGAATATGAACGGTATTTGAGATCTGAAAAAATACAGAACATCTGTTATTTTGACCTGTTTATTCAGTTTTTATTTTCTGAAATAGAAACAATATATTAGAAATGTGGGAGAATTATTGCTAGTAGTCCACGGAATAAAATAAAAATGATAGTAAATTCATAAATTGAAAATAATTAAAAAATGGTCTCTTATTTCTTCCATGGATATTCTTTATATATTTATTGTAGCTTTCCTGTAGTTTAGCCGGTAGAACATGACATAAGCAACGACAACGAGTTATGGGTTCGAATCCCTGGGAATGAATGTACACTATACAGAATGAGCTGAAGTCTCAAAAGTATTACATTTAGTTCTTGTTTCATATTAATATTATATGTCTAGATTCGATGTAATAACGTCATCCCTTGAAACACAATTATAGGATCTACAGTTCCAGCAAGATGAAACACTCGCAAGCTAAAACACACAAACACACCTCATTTATCATTTACACATATACAGACCAAAAAAATTGAGACGGACAGTTCAAAGCAGCTGTTCTTGAAGCAGGGCCCTGTCTGCGGTTTGACATTTCTCAGTATATGTGCACTGAATACAACACAAAGAGAAGAATCAGTGGCAGGGAAAGTCAATATCGTGTGTTTTGAGGGGAGAGAGGCTTGCGTGTGTGATTCTGAGATGGATCAGAGCCTCAACAGAAAATGTCGGCAGTTGGGAGTGATGGTTTAGAGCACTGCTATAAGGGCTTTTTTTTTGGTTTGTTGTTCTTCTTTATTGAACTGTTGGAGCTTTTAATGTTTTTTTTCTGCTGTTAAGATGTTCTTAGCGGTACTTCACAAAGCATCAGTATTACTATTGATTTATTAAAGGGATAGTGTGCCCAAAAATTAAGTCTTTCATCATTTACTCACCCTCGTGTGATTAAAAACCTGTACGACTTTCTTTCTCCTGCAGAACACAAAAGAAGATATTTTGAAAATGTTGGAAACAGAAAATGGTTGGTCCCCATTGACTTGCATGGGTTTTGTGTCCATACAATAGAAGTCAATGGAGACCAACGGTTTTTGGTTATCAACATTTTTCTAAATATCTCGTGTTTTGCAGAAGAAAATCACACAGGTTTAAAAAAAAGCTTTCCTGTAGCTCAGTGGTATTGCGTTAACAACGCAAGGTTGTGGGTTCGAACCCAGGGGATTGCATATACCCATGTATAAATGTATAGGATAATGGAATGTATGTTGCTTCGGATAAAAGCGTGTGCCAAATGCATAAATGTAAAATGACAGCAAGGTGAGACAACTATGACAGAATTACAGGAACAGAACTAGAGGAGTTTTACTTTGGATTTTCTCTCAAAAACTTAAATTGAATCTTGATTGAATGCATGAATTACTAAGATAAAGTTATAACGGATGACTTTATTAAAAAAATATTTAGTAGTTATTTATTATTACTTTTACCGCAGTTTTGGCCGTCTTTGAGCGCATTAGAGGGTTCCCCATTCTGTAAATATCATTGTAGGAATGATTTCAAAAAGCACTTATTTTTAAGGGAAAAGAAAACAGAATTCAATCCTGAACACAACCATAAATATCCACTTTTCTAGTAAATAAATAATATATAAAAGCAGCATTCTTTGCAGGTCGTCTCACTTTCCTCCATCCTTCTGTTCTCTCCGTTCTCTGTCTTCTTTCTAGTTGAGTCAGCCGTCTCAGTGCCCAGAAATGCTGTTTTTTCTCTGTAGTTTGCTGAGCGCCCAGCTGAGAGCTTTGTGCTGGACTTTAGAAAGCCTTCGTTACCTCCCCTTACCCATCACAGGTCAGTACATGACCTCACACACACACACAAACTCTGACCTCTGGCCAAACAGTGATGTTACCCTATGTGTGCACCGTGGTAGTTCATAAAGTGTTTATAATCTAAAAACTGTTTACCATAGAAACAGCTTGTGTGAGCCAACTGCATATGCACTTGAAGAACAGAGCTCAGCTGGACAAAGTGCACTACGGTAAGAGGCACGAACACACGGTTCTCCATTTCCACTCATCATCATGAGGCTAAAGGATGTGCCAAAAACTCAGCTGCTAGTTCACTTCAATTTCGCCATATTTACAGACATTATTTTTTGTTTAATTCACTAACCTGCTCACATTATACTTGAAAGGTGCTGAAATAGAGCTGTTCTGTATATCAGAGGTTTAATTTCCTGGTTATCGGCTTTTTCAGATTGTGTCTTATTCCCAATATTCTGCATCTTTTGTCCGGCACAATTTATGTAGCGCTATTTCTGTCTGTGGTTCTTAAAAAGTTATGGTAACACATTACATTTGTATTATTTAATGCATTAGCTAACATGAACTAACAATGAACAAAACTTCAAAAGCATTGAATAATCTTAGTTCTTTTAGTCAAACATGAATAATTGTATTGATATTAACTTACAATGAGCATTATAGTTTTCAGCATGTATTACTCTGTTCATTTTAAGTTTATGTTAGCTAAAACATTTACTAATGTTAACAAATACAACCTTGTGAAAAGTGTAACCAATGTTGTTTTGGGGGTGTTTTTCTTCTATTGACCAAAGCAGCAGTAGTTCATAAAATGATAAAGGGTATTGATGTCAAATCCAAACAAGCCCTGCAGTCTATCCAAGAGCCCTTTCAGGTGCCTGGATTGCAATGATGGTGTAATGCTGAACAGACGCAGCATGTCCAACCTTTAAAATATAGAAATCTGATTTATATGTAATAAATCAGGCACTTATTGGAGACAGCATGCAGAAATGTTGGTGTTAGCAAGCACAATAGATTATCTTATGAAATTGGTAATATAACAACATTTAAGCCTCTTTAGCAGTTATTTAAAGTGTAAATGAACTGGCTTCAGAGGAATCCCAGATGACCCTTTCATCAGATCAACACATAGATTTTTTATATAAATAGCCTTCGGTTCATTTTCATAAATAGTTATGCTTGTTAAAGCTCCAAAAAGAACACCTATACAACAATCCAAATATCACCAGTGGGTTAATACAGTGGTTCCCAAACTGGGGGTTACAGATTTAGTTGCATTTTATGAAATATTGAAATGAATCACAGATTTTGTGCAATCAAACATCAGAAAAATAAAACCACCAACCAAAATATTTGATGTTTCAGTATTTTATAACTTAAATATGTTTTTGGTTTCATTAAAAATTTAAGTTTCAGATTTTTAAGTCATTATTTTGGAGGCCCCAAAGATCTACAAGAAATTGAACACGGCTTATATTAAGGCTTGGCTCAATTAATTTAAATATGGCATTAACTCAAAATCTCCTTGGTTCTTGATGTTTTGTGACTAGCTGATATTTTGTCAAGAACCAATGAGATTGTAAATTACCAACGTGTTGCCATATTTGAACTCAGGCTATTATAGGTTTGTTTTGATTTTAGTTTCGCTCAAAATATAAATAGTTTTCTCTCATTAGTTTATTGCTTCGCTTCAGAAGACATATATTAACCCTCTAGTTATTTGGATTACTTTAATGATGGACATGTGTGGGACCTAAATTAATATGTTTATTAAAAAAACTTGGCAACACTTTACAATCAGTTTGTATTTATTAACATTTCCATTGACATTATTTGTGTTTAGTTCACAGCATTAAAGGAACAGGTTACCCAAAAATGAAAGTTCTGTCATCATTTACCCACCCTCAAACTCTGTATACATTTTTTCTGATGAAAACCGAGAAAGATATTTGGAAGAATGCTTGTAACCTTACAGTTCTAGGACCCCATTGACTACCATAGTAGGAACATTTGCATTATACATTTCGTTGTTCTGTTGAAAACAAAGAAGATGTTTTGAAGAATGTAGGAAAGCAAACAATTCTGGGGCACTTTTCACTACCATTGTCATTTTTCCTACAATGGTAGTCAATGGTTGCCAAGAACTTTTTGGTTAAATGTATTCGTCCAAATATCTTTCTCGGTGTTCATCAGAAAAATGACATTTATACAGATTTGAAACAACTCGAGGGTGAGTAAATGGTGACAGAATTTTCATTATTGGGTGAATGTCCCTTTAATCTAGCAGTTGGTTCCAACAGGCTTCCAAATGATGTTACTTGTGATATAGCTTCGTGTTTAATATTTAATAACCCGGAGATCAAACTGTTCTAGCATTATTAAATAACACTAAGAAAAAAGTGTCTATTTAACATATCTGTGTGAATGTTCTACAGAAAGCTCATCTATTGACTTGGTGAGAATGGCTCTTCGTACCTTCATTGATCTCGGGGTAAGTTGATTCTCTGCTGCATCTGTACTTCCTGATTTACTGTATATATACTGTACACACACCTTTCGGCCAGTGCGTACCACACACATACAGAAGCCATACATAACACTCCAACGCAGATAAATGGGCCAGAGTGAAGTGTAGTATTTAGCAGGTGTTGTAATAAAAGACGCTTAATTTGGCCTCACCGTAATAAACAACGTCTTTTCTACAGGTGTTGATTGAAGACACACGAGAAGATGTGTATCTAGACATCGGTCCTCTGTTCACTCAGTGTGAGAACAAAGAAAAGCTCTTGCAGTTTTTCTCACAGTTTCTGTATAAATAGAAGAGTAATAGAGACGGCCGTCTCAACTGGCTTTTCTGACCATGCTCTTCTGTTTAAATCCCTTTTGTTTACATGGTTTAAGCAGTTTCTGTCTGCGTGTGAGTGTTGAGATGTTGTTTTAAGTTAATTGTACTTGATTTAGTCAAGTTTAGAGAATTGACTATTTTCGCTTTGAATAAAAGATTGAAAATGTTTTGTTAAAGACGAGTCTGTCAAATGAAAGCAGTTGTGTTAGGCTAAAAGTATATTCTTGTTTATTGACTCTGTTCATTTATAATGATGCTTTTGTTAATCTAAACTTCTCATAATGACTCTGTTGTAGTGTGTCATGGCTTGATTTATGATACACATTTCCCATAAACATACAACACAATTGTAGACATTCACTAGAAATGAATAATTCAGCTCTATGGCCGTTTCTTGACACAATAATTCAAACGTGTCTTTTCATGTAACATGATCACAGTTCTAATGGATTTACACACTGAAAGATCGTTTTCGAGTATCTTTATAGAGGGTAACATATACCGTAAGCGAGGGCCCTCGGGCATGTTTATTTCGAATAGAAAGACTAACAGACGGCTGTAGCGCAGAAGTGCTGAACAAGCTCTCCAGAGACAGATTCGATCCATAGACCCGCCACACACGCGGCTATCAATAACTGAGAACGCAGAGGTGCCTCGAGATGAACGGGACAGAGGAATGGAAAAATAATGGGGTGATTAACATGAGATAGGATGGGTGGGAAAATAACAGCGCTATCTACTGCAGTCGGGGATTTCACTTGATATTCAACACTTTCCCCTTGAAAATAAGCGTTGGGCATCGGTTGACTCCAGTGAGTAAGCAGTTTTCTTACTATGTTTGTGAACATGCTAAGACACATGGGAAATATGTGAAACGTTGTCTTTCATCACAAGAATTTTGAAAGACTAGAGTTTTTATTCTAGGAAACAAGCTTAGTTCAAACTACACAGAAACAAGGATGGCTAATGTAAACAATGTAGGTTAATAATGCCATCTGCTGGAGAATAGGATTGCATTCTGTATCACGGGTTTAAAGGGATAATTCGCCCCAAAATGAAAATTCTGTCATGGATTACTCTCAAATTGTTTCAAATCTGTAAAATTTGTTTCGTTTTTTCATTTGGTTGAACTCCGGGAAGGATATTTGGAAGCTATTTGCTTGTAACCTAACCAAACAGTTATTGGACCCCATTGACTATCATAGTAGGAAAAACGACAATTGTAGTCAAAAGTGCCCCAGAACTCTTACATTCTTCAAAATTTCTCCTTTTGTGTTCAACAGAACAAATTTTTTTCTACTTTTGGAGGCAATAGGGACCAATAGTTATTGGTTATAAGCATTGTAGGTAAATAATGCCATCTGCTGGAGATTAGGGTTGCATTCTGTATCCTGTTTTTAAAGGGATAGTTCACACCAAAATTAAAATTCTGTCATGAATTCCGGTCTAGTAGTTTCAAATCTATATGAATTTATTTGGTTTGTTTGGTTGAACACAGAGAAAAATATTTGGAATAATGGTTGTAACCAAACAGTTCTTAAACCCCATTCAATACCAAAGTATAAATGACAATGGTAGTCAATAGTGCCCCAGAACTCTTACAATCTTCAAAATGTCTTATTTTGTGTTCAACAGAACCATCTTTGTTTTTTAGGTAGTCAATAGGGTCAAGCATTTTTCCAAATATCATTCTCGGTGTCCATCAGAACAAAGACATTCATATAGATTAAGAAAAACTTGGTGTTGAGTAAATGATGACAGAATTTTTCATTTTTGGGTGAACTATCCCTTTAAGGCCAATTGGTGAATACGTTAGATTCATAAATAGGAGACAGTATAATGTACTTATAAGCCAGATTCAGTCAACATGTATAACTCACAGATAAATCATAAATGTAAAACACAGCAAAATAAAAAGAAATGTTTACATCCTATTGAAGTAGTTGATATAATGGTGCAATTTTGAATGATATGATAACAAATATTAAGGCATTTAGGTTGATGTTTATCAAGGAACTTTGGGATCTTCCAGTTACACCACTTTGTTCGTTATAGAGCCGATCTCATCAATCTGACACTCCACAACATCTCCCCTCTGTAACAGATCATTAAAGAATATTTAGTACAGTTCACTGACTTAAACATGTTTAGATCATTTGATTAAGAATGTATCCCTGCTGTCCTTCTGAAACCTCATATCTCCATATTTCGTGATTAAATTTTTTTGCCATGAATAATTTTTATTAGTCACCCTTTACGTTTGTCTCTTGGTTTTGTGAATGTATAACCAGTTAAAGGACCAAATTAGGGCGGTCAACTTTGACAACACAACATTTAATCATTAAAAACTAGTGTTTCTCCATTTCCTAAAAAACAGGTGATGGAAGGACTGTGACGATATTTTAGCTTCTCACACAAAATGATAGTGAGTGACTTTACCCTGTAGGACACGTTTGCTTGCAAACCTCAGTGGAACAAACACATTATAACACAACTGTTTTCATAAGGATCTAACACCTGTCTGTTGTGTAAATTGCATTTATAATCACACAAGATTCATGTCAAAGTCAAGTTAACAAGCTAATGTTTGGTGTAAATGACGTGTGGTCCTCCTGCTACCACACAGACGTTAATAGGATTTTTTTTTTTAAAGGAACCGTTCACCGTGTCATCATTTACTTGAAAGTTATCCATATCTGTATAAATGTCTTTGTTCTGATGAACACACAGAAAGATATTTAGAAAAATGCCTGTAACCAGACAATTCTTGGTCACCATTGACTACCGTAGTAGGAAACTAACCCTAACCCAACATTCTACTTTCTTTGTCACAAGAGAAGATATTTTGAAGAATTTAGGTAAGTAACCTGTTCTGGGGCACCTTTGACTACCATTGACATTTTTCCTACAGTGGTAGTCAATGATGATCAAGAACTGTTACAAGCATTCTTCCAAATATCTTTGTGTTCATCGGAAATAAATTAACACCGATTTGGAACAACTCGAGGGAGAGTAAATGATGACAGAATTTTCATTTTTGGGTGAACTGTCCCTTTGATATGTTGTAAAGCAAAGATCCCTAACTTGTACTTTAGCAAGACTCCCATTAAAAAGAATGAGACTTTCTATAAAAAAAACTTTAACGAACATTATTAAGTTGTATTAACGCTTATAAGAAATGCAGCTGTTTTTATCAAATTGTTAAGAAATGTCCTCTAAATATATGCTTTTAATATCACCTCTGGATATTATGTACAAAGCCCTGGATCTTCTTATGGTGGGTTTTGAAAATGAGAGTTCGCTGCTGCAGAAGCTGTAACCTGGTTTATTTATAGCTTAACTACATCATATAAAATGACTACAGCAAAAATATGTTGTTAGATACTGTAGCACTTCGAGGATTTTTTCACTTTGATAAAAAAACGATAAAAACTAGAAAAACACATGGTAGCAGCTGGATTGAGCTCTGAGGCTAAAAATAGTACGGTTGAAGCAGAGATGAAGAACAATACAGGTTTTATTACATCTCTGTTCACTTCTGTTTGGTTTGCCTTATGTCTCTGTGTTTCACTCAATAAATCAGTTTGCACTCATGTCAATTTGCTGACCATCAAAAACCTTCATTTCGCATCTATTGTAAATACCGAAATTATGACAACATCACGACAGCCATTAGAGGTGGTCACATGCAACCTGTTGTTCTAGATTAGATCTACTCTCATTGTGTTTTCATTGATCTGGCCCGACTGTAAAAGGTGTCAACAGATTGCCAGGTGCAGTGATTGTACGGTATGACGTTAACCCAGCTGTGTTGAAATATACATCCCATTTTTCTATAGAAGAACTCACCTTTAAAAAGACAGGTGGATTTCTAAAGACCCCCACACCTGGAGGTGTTCCGGTCAAAAACACGTCCCCTGGACAGAGAGTCACAAACCTGCCGGAGAGACAGCAGAAACAAAATGGAGTAACTATCGTAATGATGGTTTGAATGAATTCATTACAAATTCTTTAAATATAAAAAATATGTTGCAAACAAAATATTATACTTGACAATATGTATTTAATATTAGGCTGTCAAACAAATAATCAAGATTAATCACATCCATAATAAAAGTTTGTGTTATAATATATGTCTGTGAACTGTGCATATTTTAATTTTGTATTAATAAACACATACACGTATACATATTTAGGACATTTTTACATGTAATTATTTATATTTTCCAATAATTTAAATCACATATAAATGTATTTTTTCTTAAATACATGCATGTATGTGTCATTTAAATATAAAATAATATGCACAGTACATAGACATATATTATGTAAACACAGACTTTTATTCTGGATGCGATTAATCGTTTGACAGCCCTAATAAAATAAAAACGTTTGTTTTCCTGTGATAAACATTAATCAACAAAACTAAAACTTAGTTTTTTTAAACCACCTGTGTCTGAGAAATTTCAACCTCTCCCCAAAAGATTAAAACCACAGTGGGTTTGCTTACCGTGAGACCCACGCCACCAGCTTCTGTGTCTGAAAGATCAATTGACTGGTGTTACTGTCCTGAACTACAGCTCCATTCACCAGACAGCGGATACCCAGATTATGAACATCTGGATGGTGAAGTGTCACATTAATCACTATTTTCCAAACACCACCTTCACACACACTTGTTTCTTGAGTGTTATCCACTCTTAAAATACCTTTCAGTGATGCAGTGGTGACGATCGCTGGCCCGAGGGGACAAAATGTGTCAAATGTTTTACCCAGCAGCCATTGCTTCCCATTTCTTTTCATCTGCCAATCCCGAGCGCTGACATCATTTGCTACTGTAAAACCGGCAACATAGGACAGGGCTTCTTCTTCCTAAGAAAAAAGACATTAGTTGATTTGTGATGATGCTAATGGAGCTATCAAATATTATTTTATTATTTATTATATTATATAAGTGACCTGAATAGTAACATTTCACTGTTGCTTTAAAACTTGCTCATTAGCTTTTGAGTTGTTATATTGCTTATTGATATATTGAGTCATTACATTTAGAAATGGTAAAAAAATATTTCTTAATGCATAACCAAGATTATATTAATATATGCACAATACAAACGATTTAAAACACTTGCCTTCAATGTTTCTCATGAAGGAATAAATTATTTTTACCTGAAGTTGCTTGTTTAAATATTTTAAATATTTCAAATTACTTTTGTAGACAAAAATATAATTGTGACAACATGGTAAGTTCTTGTTGGAAAACAAAATGTTGTCTTATTTACTAAATTAAAAGTATTTTGATTGATTATTTCATGCACTTTGATTAGAAATGCATGGTCAATAATACACAACATAATGAGAGTTTTACAATAAAGATAATATTAGATAAATAAATAAGTTAAAAATAGAAAAGCTTTCCAGGGTGAGGAAATGTCAAAAGTGTTTTTTATTATTACAATTTTCCATAAATTGTTTTTTATTTCTTTTGGATGCGTTCAGTCACATCATAATTCCTATAGTTACAATTGTGTTATTTCATATTTTTCCCACAGCTCAAAATAATAGAGAACATATCAAATCTATAAATAAAACTATTTTAATGGTAGTATGTGTATTTATTAATATACCTTAATATGCTTTCCTTTTCGTCCAATCACGAAGGCCAACTCCACCTCCCAGTCCACTTCCTGTGAATGTAGTCATTTTGAGCAACTTGTATTAAATTCAAGCTATCCACACTATCAATTCATACATTCCCAAGGAATCCAGCCCTTCATGTTGCTGTCGCTAGAGTTTACATGAGCTAGAGCTTACAAGTAACATAACTTATTTTTAAGTCATAAACATGTTTACACTCAACATCTGTGACTCGTTTAAGTGTAATAAATCTCTCAGTTGAGTAAATATCAGTTTGTTATTCAATAGTATCTGGTGTCAGTTTTTGGTTAATGCGAGTCCATCTATCTGTATGAAACTGTATTAAGTTTCAGTGCTCACCGTACTCTCCTCTGGTAGTATTATATCATCATAAGGACCAGTGATGGTGGAGGGGAACTTGCTGAAAATAATGGGCTCTTTAGGAATCGGGGCGTTCTGCTCCAGACAGTGGTCTCTGTAGTTCATACCCACACACACCACCTTCTCCGGGCGAGTGACTGGCGAGAGCAGCCTGATATCTGACCGTGGCACGACACACTGACCACTGGACAAAGCCCTAAGCGAAATACAAAGATGATTTGGAGATGTGTCTTTTACATTTATTCTCAAATGTTTGCAATTTACAGCAGGCATTGACACATACATTCTCAAACACAGCCCATAAATCATTCCTGTTATTCAGGGTCTAGCTCATACAGGCATGATAACATCTCATTGCTATTTTGGTGAATTATGAAATTCATGTCATGAAAAGGATCATTCTAAATAATTAAATGCTGATAAGGCCGTTTTTCCAATGTAATTTGGAGTAACACTGTCCAGTGTTCATTTTGAGACACCTTAAGTAGACCAGAGATGCCCATTTTTATATTTATTTCCCATTAATGTGGTTTTCTATCATGGGTCTGTAGTGATTGAAGTTTCGAGGTTTGTGTCACACTTCATTCTCATACCTGTCAGCGCAGTCCATTCCACTTTGCCCCATCTCTAGAAACTCTCTCATTGTGGAAGGTATGGTGGGGTCAAAAGCTTTCAGGTCAATGACCCCCTGACCTCCTGCTTGCTCCACCCCGACTCTGACACGCCCCTCCTCTCCTACATGGCAGAACTGGACTAGTCTCATGGTGGCTGAGCTTGTGGCTCTTCTTATTGTCCCTGTAGAGAACACAGCATTGAATCTCCTCAAACTGAGCAGTGAGCCACACAGCAATCTCATCTATTAAGAGACAAGGAGAGAAGGAAAAAGAGGTGGACGGACATAAGCAGTGAAAGAGTTCAGAAGACAAACAGGGTGCAGCAGTTAAAGAGAAAAGAAGATTGGAAGAGATTGAACACATCAAATCGCGTCAGCAGTTTTTATCTTCTTTTTCAATGGCTCAGCAGTAATCGCCGATTGCTTAAGAAAACCTTATCGGTTGAAACTACGATATCGTGCTTGCACGCCAGGGAAGATAAGAAATCACGTATGGACTCTCTGCAAAAACGCAACGCTGTTACATTTTATCGGTGCAAAAACACTTGGTTTTGATTAAACTCACATACAATTTACAAACAATGTCCGTCTGAAATAGAAACTAGCACTCACTGCAACAACGCCAATATAATCCAACTAAAATTACACAATCTTTGGTCTTTGATCCATGTGCGCGTTCACGCGCTTTCGTCACCACTCACTATCACTTCCTGTTTTGCTTAGTTGAAGAAAGTGCTCGTGCACATCGTTTTACGGATTTATCTTTTAAAAAGGCAATTCTCAGATGTAGCTGTTACGTTCTAAACATAAAGAGTGAACTCGTCCTATAGTTGCGGACTTTGTACATATTTTATTGAATGGCTATGTGTAAAAACACACAACTGCAGAGAGCACGTGATTAAAAAAAGGTCATATGACTTATAGCCTTTTGAAATCTGTCAGCTGACAGCGGGATTTCTTTTCAGGGGAAGCGCAAGTGAGGATGTCTGTAAGGTAACGTGGGTTACATGTTATAGTATATTTATCAAATCGTTATTGTTAAAAAGCGTCTGATCCTCGCTGCGCTTTTTGATGACTGCATTGGGCTTATTACAAACAGCGCGATGTGTGCTTTATTTTGTGCAAATGCATTGCTTTTAAAGAAAAAATAGCTTGTACATTGCTAACCGAATCAAGTCTGGAAGGCTTTATATAATATGAACATGATTTAAGGTTGTGCTCTATTTCTAGATCGCTTATGAAACGAGCACAATATGTACTGTAAGTTTTATGATTCTGTATGAAACATTCACATCATTGTGAATGAATCGCCAGGTTTGGCAAACTCGTGACGTTTGTATCAGCTCGAGTACATTATTAAATCAGATAATTGACATATTTGTTCAACTTTTCATTAAATGTTATGTTCAAAGTGAAACTTTCATTTTTTTTCACTTGCGTTCAATTTTTTTGCAAAATGCGGTCTTCAGCTTCAGATTGCATACAGGCATATTTTGTCCGAATAGTTACAAAAATTCATAATTTCTCTCTTGCTCTCTTCCTTTGTTTCTTTCATCCAGTATCCAGCCCATCGAGTCGACCACTGACTGCAAGGATCAGAAGTGAGTGAATCAAGCCCCTGTCCAAAATGAACTTTACCCATTTAGACAAGCGAGCCTTACTTCTGTTCGGGCTTATACTGAGCACCAGCCTTATTTTACTAAACTAAACCATCAATGTGTTAACTTATTAGAGCAAAACTACTCAGTCTCTCTCTCTCCCTCCTCTTTCTCTCTGTCTCGCTCTCTCTCTCTGAATTTTGTACTTAACACTGTGTTATCTGACCTTTAACTGCACTGATGTCCACAGTTTATTGTCTTTTAATCACACAAGGTGATATTATTTGAATTTTTTGCCACATTTGCTTTCGTTATTGTTTGTATGTACTTGTATGCTTTTATAGATGCTTTTATAGTTTTATTGTGCGTTATTAAGGCCAGGTTTCAGGCTGAAGGCTGGTCCCACACTTAAATTAATATTTGAGCTTTTTTATCTGAAAATACTTGCCTTGAAATATTTTAAAATATGCCATTGTTTTGTGTCAATATGCACAATATGTTTTTTCTAAGGCATATTTATAAAAGCAACTTAAATATACAAATTTAACTGAGGCTGTCTGTGAAACCAGGCCTTTTTATGCGTCTTTACATTGGTGATCTAATAAAATACTTTTGGCATCCCAGATGGTGTAAATGATTCCTGTTAGAAGTTTCAGAAGACCTGACCCATAAAGGGATAGTTCGCCCAAAAATGAAACTTCTGTCATCATTTACTCTCCCTTGAGTTGTTCCAACCCTGAATAAACTAGTACTAAAATATTTCTAAAAGATATCTGAAAGAATATCCGTAACCAAACAGATATCATCCCCCATTTACTGCCATAGTGAAAATAAATACTGTGGGAGTCAATAAGGAATGAGATCTGTTTGGCGACTGAAATTCTTCCAAATATCATCCTTTGTATTCAGCAGAACAATGAAGTTTATACAGGTTTGGAACAATCCGAAGGTGAGTAAATGATGACAGAATTTTCATTTTTGGGTGCGCTATCCCTGTAAGAAGTGGATCTTAAGAATATAATTTGTATAGGTTAGATTTTACGTTAGATGTAAAATCTTTGATCATTCTTGTATAAACGTGAGACCTCTATTATGTTGCTGTTAGATTTATTGTTTGAATGCGTTTCATTTTTCCACCAAAGTCGATTGGGCTCCCATTTGGCCCTTGCTTTCATTTTAAAGCTCTGTAAATGTAACTATTGGTAAATGTTCACAGCACTATTTGAATATGATAAGTCCATCTATACTTTGTGCATACGTGTAAAAAAGATTGCTGACTGATTTTAATTCTTGCCTTTTTTCTCAGTTTTGATGGCATTATCGTGATAGGCCATACTTTTGACCAGCTCCCTAATGAGCTTGAGTGTTTAAAAGCACCCTTGCAGGACTACAGTGCAGTGAGTTCACATCCACAACACACCTTTGTTCCAATGTGTATAGTTTTATTGAATACTATTAACACTCTTTAACATTCAGGTGGACTGTGGTTTGGGGGAAGAAGTCGTGGTCATCAAGGTTCCTGGTCTCCCTGGAAACAGATTGGTATTTGCCTCCACTGGTCCAGTGAACCGGGATTATGATGATGTCAGGCGGTTCAGCGATGCTGCCAGTAATGGCATTAAAAGGTACCTATGCAAACATAATGCATATGGCGTGACGCTGTCATATGTAATGATCAATTTTACACCCTGCGAAAAGAACATGTTGTTCCTTTTTCCCCTTGGTGTGCTGTGCTTTTAAAACCGGTTTCCCCTCTTTGCAGAGCAGCTCGGTTTCACTTCTTTAATCTATGTTGTTTTTTGCCATAGGGCAATGAAAGCTGGCGTTCAGCGCCCTCTGCTGGTGTGTCCTCCACATAACAGCTATGCAAGAAACACCCTAGCGGCTGTGCTGGGAGCCCTGCAAACTCTCTATGTGGTGAGTAGCATTTCTTTTAGTTTGTTACACCCAGTCAACATAAAATTGACTGGTCTCATCATGCGCTATTTAATTAATTGTTAATTTGTGTAAAGTTATATTTTATCTCCTCAGCCACTGGAGGTAAGAGAACAGAAGTCAACCCTTCATAAAGTCTCTACGCTGGGCATCTGGGTGAAGAATCAGCAGCAGGGAAAAGAAATCGTGGAGCTGGCCTCTGCCCTGGAGAGTGGAAGGTACTGGAGGAGTTTGTTGAGCATTTCAATTAAAATTGAATATCATCAATAGAATTCATCTCGGTCTACAATGAGCAACTTTGTTTATTGTGTAGATACGTTTATCGGGATATTGGCGGCTCTGACCCTGAGCGTATGGCAGCTCCTCGTGTAGCCGAGTATGTTCAAGCCATCTTTAAGGACAGTCCTGTAAAGGTGAGTCTCTGAACTGAAGCTACATGTCACTGTATCTCACCTCAGTAAGAATTTAAAAGCCGTATTCGTCTTGATCTCTTTCTCAGGTGACCGTCATAAGTGATTTGAAAACTCTGGAGAAAGAATATCCCTGTTTGGCAGCGGTCAACCGATGTGCTAACAGTAAGAGAATGTTAATCACAGAGAATGTTTAGGCTGATATTACAATACATTAGAATCAAGAGCAGACACCGCAAGACTAAGCCCCTTTGATCAATGTCAAGAACCGGTTGTCCCTTTTAACTGCTTCCCTGACAATGTTTCTTAATAAAATTGCATCAATTTTTTTTCAAAACTTTAATTCCCACCAAAATATTTTCTTCTATGAATATATGAACAAACAATATATTAAGGCCCAGATTTAAGCCATGGAATGACGAGCGCAAATCACGTCGGGTAATTCGTTTAAATACTCTCCACCCATAAAGTTTGTGTCCGAAGAGAAAACTCCTACAAATGCTTATGCAATAAGGTCAGTCACAAAAATGTCTTTTCAGCTCTAATTTTCTCTGCATGTCTATAGTAAATGCTGACATTAGTTTTTTATGCAAATCTGGCCCTTAATGACAGAACAGCACTTCTGTTTTTAAACAAACCAGGAACATTATTCTACATTAGTTTTTTTTATCTTTTCCCGAATCTGTGTAGGTTTATTAAAAAAAAACATCATCTGAACAAATAATGTGTTTTGTGTAAAGATCCGATTTAGAACGGTTATCAAAACATAGAGTATTGGCTTGTTGTTGGATCTGTACATGCTGTACTCTTTTAGAAGATGTATAACAGCACCCCCTACTGTGTAATTGTGAAATCTCGGGGTGGTGGATGAACTCATGAAGTCTTGTCATAAATAATGGTGAAAACGTGTAAACTTTTGAAGAGTTTTTATTTTACTGTATTTGTAAAGCGGCATGTACAATTTTAAATATAAATAATCTAAATTGTTCAGATCACTTTTATGTCGAATATCAACGTTCGATCTCTCTGCCTCAGCTGTGCCACGTCATCAGGCCAGAGTCATCAAACTGCTGTACTCTGGTGAAGGACCCATTCAACAGACTCTTATGGTTGTTGGCAAAGTGAGTTTAAGATTAACTCTATCTATACACATGGCATACAGCGGAAAGCTGGATTTGCAAGTGAGACCCGTGTTGTTATGTTGCAGGGGATTACGTATGACACTGGTGGAGCTGACATCAAAGCTGGTGGCATCATGGCTGGGATGCACAGAGATAAATGTGGCTCTGCTGCTGTTGCTGGCTTCTTTCAGGTAGTGCTCTATACTCAATCAGTTGCCTGCTCACATTGCTGATGAATCATTGGTTTTGTTTTATGCACGTTTTGCAGATCTTAGCCAAACTGAAGCCAAAACACCTGAAGGTTGTGGGTGCGATGGCCATGGTGCGGAACAGTGTCGGGTCTGGTAAGCAACTTGTGCTTTTGTGTGTAGCATTGCTTTGGATAAAAGTCTTCTCTCTGGATAACGTTTTAATTACTTTTGGCAGATTGTTATGTAGCAGATGAGTTGGTAGTGTCCCGTGCCGGTCGTAGCATCCGTGTTGGAAACACAGATGCTGAAGGAAGGATGGTCATGGTGGACCTGCTTTGTGAGATGAAAGACCAGGTTCACAAATACATTTACACCAGCACTTTAACTCTTCTTAATATAGTAAATTATGCATCGTTGTTTTAAGAATGAAAAGGTTTCTGTTATAAGAAATTGAATTTCTCTTTAACATGCATCTAGGCTGTGCGGGAGGTGTCTCCTCATCTCTTTACCATTGCCACTTTGACAGGACACGCTATCAGAGCCATGGGACCTAATTACTCGGTGAGTACATAAACACACTTCAGGAAATCTACTTGGGGTAGCACATAAAAAAAAAATCTTGGGTGCGTGGATAAAAAAATGGATAGAGGATAAGGTGTATCTTCTTAAGGTAGAAAACAGACCTGATCTCACATCCGTTCTTGGCATCTATTCCACTTTCTCTGTGTAGATTATTATGGATAATGGCCCTGCTCACCGGTCTGAAAATGCGCGGCAGTGGCAGAAAGGTATGGGTTTTTGGGATTATCCTTGCTTCCAAAAACGCAGCTTCAGTTTAAGTAATCTGTGTGTGTGTGTGACAGCGGGAGACGTTCTTGGAGACTTGTTTGAGGTGTCCACCATTCGCCGGGAGGACTACAGGTTTCACAAGGGGAAGTCTGAGTATGAAGAAATCCTGCAGGCAAACAATCTGCCCTCTTCTGCAACACCACGTGGACATCAGACACCTGCTGCCTTTCTCATCATGGCCTCTGGACTGGATAAGGTAGACAAATACCAGCTCATGTAGAGCTCCTCCATACAAAATGCCAATTTAAGGTTTTAGGTCTGCTGTGCTTTACGATTGCATTTAAATAAAAAATTAAACGGGTAATACGCACACCATACACATAGTAACGAATAGAAAGTGCATTCAGGATGCTTTGTTGATCTTCATTTTACTGAGGTGTTGAGGTACATATATTTTATTTAAAATTGTTTATCTCTATCTTTGTCTTACAGCATGGAGTGGACTCCGATAAACCTCTGCCATATTCCCATATTGACATTGCTGGATCCAGCGGCCCATTCCCTGGCGTGCCAACAGGTGCTCCTATTCTTGCCATGGCAACAAAGTATCTAAAGCTCTAAAAACAGTGTCTGTCCAAGGATTTTTCTAGATCATCATTTCATTTATCTAGTCCATTTCTTGTATTTTTTCCAGTCTTGTCTAATACATTTGACAAAGTGTATTGATGTAAGGTAAATAAAGACATTTGTGTCTTCCCCCTGAACATGCTAATTTTTGCATCATTTAAGGAACAAATGTATTTATGTATGCAAAGGCCCCTAAAGTCATTTAATCACAATTTTCACTCAAGACTAATTATGAATAGCTCTACACAGGTTGTTCTAAATCAAGTTTATCTTAGTTTACTACAATTAAAATTACTTTCTGTTCATTGAAATTAAATTAAATATTGACCGTTACTAGTATTGGAAAAGCTTAAACTAAATGAAAAATGTAAATGTTACCTCAGAAAGAAATAAAACACTAAAAAAACTAAAATAAAGATTAAATAATCTTATATAGAAACATAAAAAATAAACAAATATAATGACAAAATAAAAGCTAATGAATAAAAGCTATTAAAAACTATGTTCCAAATCAGCATTTGATTAACAATATTTTTTATTTTTTAGCCTTACAGTTTTCTGATATATTGTTCTCTTATGTTTTGACATTTGTTCGTTATTACAGCACTCATATCAAATTATCACGCCATAGGTGATTTTGATTCAAATGAACCATTCTTTAATTCTATCTAGTAATGCCAGGGCAGCCAGCACCAAAATCCAACTACACCCGTCTGATGTATATCCACACGTCATCAAAACGAGTCATTTAGGACATACATGATTACATAATACATACATAATACATGACTACTGTACTGCAGAAACAGAGACTTCTTTGTTAATTCAATTTCTCCTGGATTGATTTGTAGGGAAAATCTGCAGAATGGATTTAAACATAATAAAATGTGTTAAATGAAAAATAATGCAGGTCTTTAAAAACCGTGCAACAGTACAATAAACATACATAGAAGGGAAGGACTGTGCATGACCAGTTTTCATTATTACAAAGCAGATTTACAATAACATTGTACACCAAACACTATAAATATAAATACAATTTTTGGAAAACAGGAAAATGATAAAAGCAGTTAAAAAAAAACATGAAAGCATGCTGGGGTTTTGAATGTTTTCCAAAAAAAAGGAATGAGGAAAGAATCTTAAGAATTGATTGGATTCGTGGAATGCTACATTTTCGTTGTGCCAATTGTAAAAAATGTCTTCTTTTAACAGTCACCGAAGCGTCTGGCAAATGTACTGCACGCCATCTTAAGAACTGGTGGAAAAACGTAGATATTGATACGTAAATTAAATGAAATAAAAAATCTCATGTAGGTTTTATGCCAGAAGAACCATCATAATTTTGACCACCAAATAATTTTCTTTAGATGTGGCAGACAAAATTGCTGGCCCAAAAAATATGTGGGTCATAACATACATCATCAAACCATGGTACGCGTGTATCAGTTACATTGCAGTAAGTGTGGTGCAAGTTCTAATATATTGAATGTAAACTGTTTTACCCAAAATGTACTTTTAATACATTAGATTAATGGCCCAAAGTTAAATTTAGGCTGTGTCTTTGTCTTTTTGACTGCTCTTAACACGTTCTCCGCACCCCTGGCAGTCCCACAATGAATCGCGAGCATGAAGCTCAAGTTCCATTGCAATAAATTGAAGCGTTGGTTTCTGTCCAGTGTTGAATTCAATTTTAGGGGGAAATTATTAAACTTTAGTATTTCAATTATTCTAATTCTAATTATTAATCCTTGTAATAGCTACTATAAAAGTTTATTTTTGCTATTAAACTTAATAGCAGTTAATATAAAAACTTAAAACTTTAACATTTTTATTTAACAGCACCTTCAATATATTGGTTTGATCAAGTAACAGAGAATCATTTTTATTAACCCTTAATATGTATATATAAATATGTAAATAAAAATTTTTGTATATTAGAACATTTTCTTTTGTGTCACTACTAACTGTATTCATAAGAATTAACTGTGAAGCTGCTGTCTTGTGTAAATTGTTGAAAAGAACATAAGAAGACTATAGAACATAAGAAAACTATAGAACATTTACGCATTTGGCAGACAATTTTACCCAAAGCGATTTACAGTACATGGCATTATATTATACATTTGTATCAGAGTACGTGCTATCCCTGAGATCGGACCCATGACCTTGGCGTTGCTAGTGCCATGCTCTAACTACTGAGCTATAGAAAGCTTATAGAAAAAAGACAAGCTCAAATCAGTGCATAAAGTTCCTTTATTCATTCCAGCTTTATTCTGAAATCACACATTTCTTCAGATTCCAAGAAAGAGACAAATAAGTCAAAGCCTCAAAACATTTCCCGTATCTTTTTTGTCTTTACAAAATCGTTTTAATGAACATAAATGAAGCAGTGGAGTCAGCAGCACCTCGGTCTCGACTCTAATATTTGAACACATTTTGAGCTCTGAAGCAACATCGAATGATTAAAGGTTCTAATACAGTCAAGTGCTTAAAGACCAACTAAGCATTTTGCTTTTCCAGAAGGTACTTATGAATTCATCTGCGATTAGATTAAACGGACTTGTAGGTTTAGATGTACTGTACTGATGTGTGTGACAAAGCAAAAATACAAAACTCCATAATCCACAAGTTCTATATTTGTGTATTTTAAGCAGTTTTGAAGAAAAATGTGGAATTTTCACATATTTCAGGATACAAACTAAGCATACATTTTTGGTTCAAAGTGTTAGTATCTGAACAGGGTCACACAGATGAGGAGGTTAGATGTGTTTGCAGCTGGCTGACTGCAACCCCAAGACCCCCAAAATATCACCGAAACCCAAAACCAACAAACACGCCCAAGTTATCATTGATTGAATCTGGGCAGAAACTAGAGTGTTAAATGTAACACAATGTTTTTAAATGAGATGCAGTTACACAACTCTGATCCACAATAATGCATAAAAATCCCCGTTAAGATTTAACTGTTGGGACTGATCTGTGATACTGAGATTTGGTGTTGTACAATGTTGCTGCTATTGAATTAAACTTCCTGCAGGTCTGGTTGTGAAAATATGGGAGAGAAGCTGCTATTGATGAATAAAGTGAAACATAAGCCGGTTATTGTGGGCAGGATAAAGGCAGAAGGTCGTGACGGGAGTGAATGATAAACTTCAGTGCCGTTTACTTTGTGTGAACCATTGAGGTGCTGAACAGCAGCTTCTGCTTTTTCTTCTTTTTCTTCCCCCCTTTCTCCTCTGAAGAGAAAAATATCAAATTACAGATATAAAAAATCTCCAGTCTTCACGAAAACGACAGCGTCAAACATTCAGTGGAGCAAAAGACTCACCATTGATAGGAATAGCATGTGCTGGGGTTTGATTTGCATGATCCAGCTGAGACAGAGCCACCTCGAAGGCCTGACTGAAAGAGTTCTGGAAATTGGGTACTGGGACCCGATCAGAGCCGTCACTCTCTCCATCACTGTCTGCTGGTGGAGGGGCCAGGAACATGTCCGCACACCCTTGAAGAAAACAAACCAGGTCAAATTATTACAAGATGATGCCATCAAGACAAAGCGTATAGACACAAGAGTAAAGAGAATCCTGTGAGACTCACCTTTCTTCAGGGGGGTCTTAGGCCCAGCATCCACACGAGCTCTCCCATCTTTCAGCATCTGCACCACAGAGAGGTCATCAAATTAAAGCACTCAAATTAGGGTAACTTCACGCAACTAATGGGGAGGCTAGTCCTAAATTACCTGAGCAAAGGACATGCAGTGAGAATCCTCCTCTACACTAGTGGCGACACTAACAGAGGGACTGTGTTCACTCAGATTAGGAAACATCACTCCATCTAAAATTGAAATAAATTAAAGTAATTAATGAGCACAAAAGCTGATAACAGTAGGAATGTAAGAGGGTGTGTGTGTTACCTGAAGAAGGGCTGCAGCTCAGAGGAGAGAGTGGTCCCAACAGGAATTCTAGGGGTTGTGCTAGTGGGCTGTACTGAGGAGGAGATCCAAAAGCAGGAAAATGCTGGAGGTTCTCAAGTCCAATGTGCACCTCTGGATCTAACATACAGACAACCATCATCCTCACTCTATATTCATACCACTAAAACATGCTCATATTTACATGTCATGCCTATTTTCCTCACAATCGGTGTCTTGTTTTATCAATGAAAATAACCTTATATCCAAAAAAATACATTATTCATAATTGTTCTCACATTTGCCTTGTTTTCGGTTCTCCTCCATCTCTATCCTCTTCTCCCTTCTTTTCTCATCCCTCGCCTTCTTCTGCCTCAGGCGCTTCCGTTTCTCCAAGTCATCTTCCAAAGAAGAGAGAAAGATTCAAGATTTATCTTATTGCTTCATACATTAGACAGTTATCACACTTTTTTCAATATCTTGCTGCTTTTTGTCTCTGTGGGTTAATGGCGAGACAATGAGAGATAATGCACGAGTGTACCTGAGAGGCTGTCTAGGGTCTCTTTGGAGACAATCGGTGGCTGAAAGTTGAGTTCACAGAGGCTAAACTCACACGTGAGCGGCAGGTGAGAAAGGTAGCGGTGCCTGCGACGAATATCCTACAAATGAATATGATGCAGTTAGTTTCTACAGGGTGAGTGTAACCGGCCCTACTTAAACCCACTCGAACCATTGATCGGTCAAGTATGGAAGACAGACAAGAATAAACTAGTGACCAGTTAGATCTGCACCTGACTTCATAGAGCTGCATTATTTTAGTTTTACCAAAATGAAAGCTTGGAAAACGTTTCTGTTCATTGAAATCAAATAAAATGTTGACATACAAGATATTGGAAAAACGTTTTGAAAATTGAATAAAATTGAATAGTGCCTTAAAAATAAACTGAAATACGTTTAAAGCACTAAATTATAATGATAAAAAAAGTAAAATAAAAATTCATCTTATGTTAGCAACATAAAAATTGTAAATGACAAATGCAAAAACCAAAATTGCTAAAACTTAATGAACTACAATTACCATAAAAAAAAATTAAAACCCGTTTAAAATATTAATAAAAATATAATTACATTAAAATAAAAAATATTGTAAATACAAAATCGACCAAATTTTGAAAACTTTTTTTCAGAATTTTCTCTTGTGATTTAGAGCCAAAGTATATGGGTGAAAATTATGAACACAAAATAATGGATCACACTTTCATCCTTGACCCGTTATATTTCTCCAGGAAAAGAATTAGCAAAATCAACATTTGTTTTCAGGACACACAGTAGACACAGGATGACCTCAAGGTTTCTATGTAGGTTTAGAGAAAAAGCTATTAGCATTAGTGCGAGTTAAAAGGTGTACAAACCTCAGTGACAGTCTGTCCTTCAATTTCCACTACAGTAGCGGTGATAGACTGAGGGCTGTTCTCCAAACTCCCATATTCCCTCAACAGACATCGCACATTCACTGGATGCAGGAACATCTGCTGACCATCTTCAGCTACAAAGACAGATTTATTACAATATAAAGGATATAGTCTTTCTTAAACAGAAGTGCAGGGTATAAAATAAGCTGAATAGTAGACCTGTAAGCCATTACATACACACCTTGATAGAAGTAGTAAAATGGGCCATGATTGGAGTTCTGTGGCGGGGCTGCTTCAGTCTGACTGCTCTGAGAGGTCTCTTCAACAGGTTTATCCTCAACGGATCCTGCAGGCATCTCTTCAGCCCCCTCAGAAACATTTTGAGGAGCAGTTTCTTCCACCTGTTCCTCATGAGCCTCCTGTATCTCATCATCAAATGCTGAAGCATATTGCAGCACAGGCTGTGGTGGAACAGATAATGTGAATTCAAGCAATTCTCACTTATATTTATCAAACACACAAGAAGAGATTCTGTATTCATATACTCTATAGACCGTTTCAAAGTGATACTTTACGTTACTGCCCACGCGCGCGTTCATTGACTGCCCACAACTTCCGGTACACATTTGCAAACAATAGAGTGACTGTAGATTATTTCTAATAACAACCCAAAGAAAGCAATAAGAATCGTTACTTGGCTAAACTTGCCTCTCCAATGTTTTGAATTGAGACTGCAATACCAAGTGCAACCACTAGATGTCAATGTCCCTTACAGTTTCTTTAAATCCCAAAAAACAAGAAATTGTTAAACACATACAACAAAATTCATTTCGTTTATTTAAAGAACCCAATCTTTTGCTGTTTTTGAGGCTATGATTATGTTTTTTTTTTAACAATGGATGTTCATGTTTCTAATTTCAAAAAATGCTTCATATTTCACATATTTCATTTCAATTGTTCACCGTGGTCCCTCTTCTAACAAAACACCTGGATTTCTTCCAGTCTATGTTAAATTGGTAAAGCTGAGCTGAAGCTGACCTAAAGCTGAGCAACATTACACACTTACTAAAGTGGATTGCGGGTAATTGGACCTTTAATATAATTATTTTACAATTAATTAAACATAAATATTTATTGTATTATTAGACACTAGCCAAACGCAGACCTGAAGTTAAATGTAGTCCAGGCTCACGCGTCCGATGAAACGGTCTATAATGCTGTATAATAATGTGTCCATCATGGTGTTACATTCAAAAGAATAAAGACGTCTCTACTGACCTTGCGGCTTTGGATGTTATTGACACCGGTCACCTCTGGAGAGGGGTTCTCACAGAGAGACAGTTTCCTCATATCTGCAATGCAAGCAGAGGCATCATCCTTACGGCGAGACTTCAGTAGTCCCTCCTCTCGTTCCTTTAGATGATGAAAACATAATGATGAGCTTTACGTATTTCTGTGCAGGGGATAATGAACTACAAGTAGTGTCATTTTAAAAGTAACAAGTAACATTTGATAAAAACTAACATCTTAAATTAGTTTTATAATTCCGTATATGTAACAAAATTACTGTTCCCTTAAAGATTTGTCTAACAACTTGTTTCAAAACGCCTTTCCAACACTAACTGTGTTCGTACGCAAGTGTGAATGCATTGCCTTACCTGTAGCATTAGCAATGCGCTCTGTATGAAACAGGCCTGTGGGTCGTCTTTCTCCTGGCTGAGCTGTATTTGGAGAGCATCCCTCTCTTCAGCCAGCAAACCCAAAACCTGCCCCTTAGATGCCAACAGCAGCTTAGAGTATGAGCTCAAATGCACATCTGTAGCAGATGAAAAACCCAATAAGTCAAATGTGAAAAATAAATATTACGATGAACATGAAATCTCACAAATCGAAAGTCTCACCTCCAAAACGAATCGGCTCCTCTACTTCAATCCACTGGGCGCTAGGAAGAGCCACCAGCGATCCTTTCTCTCTCCGCATCAAACGCATAGTGAGGACATCACCGATCACGAACTGATGGGTCTCCATGGCAACCACACTGAAGGTTACAAGATTAAATGTGTTAAATGACATAAATGTATAATACATGTATAATAAACAGGTGATTTCAGAACAAACCTCTTGAGGTCAGTGCTGTGCACGGCCTCATAACAAATGGGGCACTTGGACCAACTCTTCTCACTCAGAGAGAGGTAGTGCAGCATACACGGCCAACAATAAATGTGGCCACAACGTGTCATGTGGGCCGCCACAGGGGGATACAGGCAGATCGGACACGACGGCACCTCATGACTGTTGATGCGCTGGGTGGAATGAATAGGTGATTGGTTGTTGCGTCATTAAAAGAGCATAAAGCTTTCTAAAACAGAATTAATAAAAAAATGAGATTCCTCACCACTTGCTGCACACAGTCCCAGTCCACCAAAGTGTCTGGATCAGTGAAGTGGGCTTGATAGTCCTGATCATCCATTACCACAAACTGGCAACTGGGGGACAATGGAAAATACAAATTTGAGAAACTATTACTAATAGGAACTACAGATATAAAAAACATCAGTAACAACAAGAGGCATCAGTTTTAAGAATTGTGTCAGACTTGCTTTGCACAGAAATGCTGTGTTATAGTAGAGAGGTAGTTCTCTTGGCATTGTTACATCTAATTTCTATCAAAGTGAAATTCTGCTGTACTCACTTAGCCTGCAGGAAGAGCTCCTTGTTAAAAGGCTTGTGTTTGTGACCCCACTTGTTGCGGCGACCCCAGCATGAATGGCCATCTCCTCCGGAGCCTAAATGGCCTCCTCGTGGCTCGAACGTAAAGTTGAGCAGGTGATTCAGACTCATCTTCTTCGGTCCAGCAAATTGAGCCGGGCTAAACTCTGCCCGGCGGTTCTCGACTACCTAAAGAAAAAAGCTTGTAGTTTATCACAGTCAAAAATGACAAGCCCAATTGTTTTCTGTAAAAAGATATTTCAACTTTGACTACTTTCTGGTACTAACATGATTCCCAAATTTGTAATATACAATAAAGAAACATAAAGAGGAATTTAATTTCTTAATAGAGCTGTCAATCGATAGATCACATCCAGAATAAGAGTTTGTGTTAACGTAATATATGTCTGTTTATTGGGCGGTGCATCCTCATTTTAAAATGATAAAACATACACATACACACATTATATAAGAATAAATATTTATATATACTTTAATTATTGGTAATTATAAATAATAACTGTATATATTTCCTGAATATGTAAACATGTATGTGTACATGTTTATAAATACACATTTTATTAAAGATTTTATTATGTGTTCTGCGAAAGAAAGAAAGTCATACAGGTTTGAATAGACAAAGAGCGGATGACAGAACTTCTATTTTTGGGTGAACTTTAAATGCATTTCCTACGTATCAGTCTGTTAATAAACGCACCTCTTCTCTTCTCCCACCACCATTGAGTCCATACTGTCTTTCCCCACCACCACCTCTCTGAGGGGGTCTCTTGTCAAAATTCTTGCTTTTAAGCGGCTGGGAGCGGCGTGGGCCCGGAAAGCTCTCGCCCTTGGGAAAAGTGGGCTCACGCTTGCGGGTGTAGCGCTTTGAGCCCCCATTATTTTTACTGTCTAAAAGAAAAGGAAAAAGTGTTTCAGTTAAATATTTTACTTGTCAGGATAAAACAAGTACATAGATGTTAAATAAACAAAGGAAATACATCCAACAACAAGTTTAGAAACAAACTGTCAATATTACAAATCAATTTTATATATAAAAACTAGGGGAATCACATCCAGATGAAATGTTTGCGTTTACATAATATATGTGGGTGTTCTGTGCAAATTAAATTTGTATTTATAAACACATACACAAAATGCATATATTTAAGAAAAATATGACAATTAATAAACTTTTATCAAGAAATTAAATTATTGGTAAATATATATTAATACATTTAAAATGTCCTAAATATATAGACAAGTATGTGTATGTTTTGTCTTTATGAATACAAAATTTATATGCACTGTACACAGATATATATTATGTAAACACAAACCTTTATTCTGGAAGCGATTAATCGCAATCAATCGTTTGACAGCCCTAATAAAAACACATCTCATCTACTAATTCACACCACTCGGTTTTGACTTTAGTGGTTAAAGAACATTACAAAAGTTTTTGGTTTTCTGGTGTTTTTCATTACTTTGCCTAATTGTACACTTGTCTTACATAATCAAACCAAGCACATGTGATTCAGAGAGAAGCACATGATAAGAATACTGTAGAGCTTATCAACCAGCAGCAGAGGATCATGGGCCTACATCAAAACATTAGCAAAACCCAAGATAGAGAACATACAACTCTGTTAATGTTGTCATTTACAGTATGGAGCATTCAACCACTGACTCTTCCTCTGGTCACGTGTCAGACTGCTGTCAAGAATAGATCCTGATGACTATCTACCAAAAATGAGGGGGGTAAACTAATGTACTCTGGGGGATATACAAAGTTTATGGAGCTTTAGTTTGTTTGAGGGCAATGTTAATAGTTTTAAAGAAGTATTTATAAAGTGTGTTTGGAAAAGTAAAAACACCACGTGGAACAGGCCTATATGGTGTTAAGTGACATTACGTCTTATATTGGTTAGAAGTGTTATGGATTATGTATCAACATACATAACTTGTTCAATGTAAATAATAGACTTATCAAACGACCAGATGCTACGTCATATTGGCAAACACAAACAAAACCACGCCGTACGTCTTTTTGCACTTCAGTTTATTACATGCTATAACGTACGTGTGTTGACGTCATTTATAAAATTTTATCGTTTACCTGTTTTGGTTTTAGAATCTGTAGGAGTCGGGCCTGTTGAGCCAGAACGGGGCGGGATCTTCGTGTTGCTGCTGTTGTTGGCATTTGGGTTTTTCTCCATGTTGAGGCCAAACTCGGGTGAGAGAGCCGCCGAGCTCTGTAGCATTAAATGGAACAAAAGGTGAAAATAACGGACTGATGCAAAAGCGGGTCAGGCGACGGAGGCCCTTATTCGTTTCTGACAAACACGGAGACCCCATTACGGCGACATCTTGACCACGATCAAACCGAGAAAAACAGAGAGACACAGTCCAAATGTCTCTGTAAAAAGCTGTTCGTTAACACAAAAAAACAAACGCCCAAGAAACGGGGCCTTGCCCCTCGAAAAGTGTCGTTTTTCTCCGGCGTGGGAAACGTCTCGCCCCACAAGGCGTTAACCGCTCTCCGAAAAGGGAAAGCGATGGATTATTGGGTTTTAACCCAAATTTTCCTTTGCAAAATAAAGTCTCACTTATGGCGACGGGTCGCCAATCGGGAAGCGCAAATACCCGGATGAGGCTTATAAGCCTCGCAGGGTTTACGAAGTGCGCATGCGCGGACGTACAGCCTCCGATTGGTCGTCACAGTCATGTCATTAAGCGCGTGTTGATGTTAATATTTTATTTTGACAAAGCAACTTTTAATGGAGTTATATCATTGACTTTAAAGAATAATTATGCTTTATTTTGTTTACTAAACGACTGTTTGTTGAATATAGTAACAGAGTGTTTTCCATCATAACAAAATATATAAATCACGCAAAATATACATTATCTATACAGCACGCGGTACATAATAGTAGTAATATCTCTGTAATATGTAAATTATTTACAAATAACAGTATAAATGAAACAAGTTCACAAATAAAATGAAATCAATAAACTAATATAAAAATCACAAAACTTACATTAACAAAATATCTGTTAACAATTTATTTACTATTCATATTTATGACAGATTCAAGATTTTTCCAATCATGGTAACACAATAGCTTCAATTCAATATTTGCAGCTACAAATTTAAGTTGTTATTGGTGGGTTTAGGTTTATTCATCGTCATCATCGCTGCCTTCTTCATCATCTGCCTCCTCCCTTTTGACATTACCCACTGAACAACTTAGGAGTGCTCTTCTGACATGTTGTTTTTCAGCTGTTAGAGAAGAGAGGGTGTATACATGTAAATCCTTTACATGAATCACACTAAGTACAAACGAAAAATATAAAACCATCAAAGTACCATCTGGCACGTGAGCAGCAAAAATATTTTTTACATTTCTACAGTTGTGTGGCATACCAACAGGGGTATTCTATTTAATTTCATTATTGATGATATTATATTACATTATTTCATAGTGCTTCCCATATTATGGGATGGCTGTAAAAGGCATGATAACAAAACTTACCATCTGTGTTGCAGTCTAGCAGCATTCTGTGGAGTTGCTGTCTATTGTACTGAGCGAGAAACTTCTGACTTGTTTTAATTGTCCCTGTGGTTGAAAGCAGGAAAAGACACCGATATAAAATAACATGATATGTGAAATGTGCCATGTTCCAACTACCCTAATATCTAAGAACATGTCAGATCAAATTAATTTGTACTCATATACTCAAAGTTTTAATGGTATGAACTGAAAATTAATTTTTTCAGCCTTTTTGACTACAAGGTTCCCTATAGACCACAACAACATTTAAAGCCAATTTCTACCCAATAAACTATTTGAGCTTGGCATAACAAAAGATATGTATTTTTGTTATCAAAATAAGCAAAGCTGGCAGTGTTGCCCAGATTCAATTAAAAGTAGCATCAACTGGTTAGTAAATGTAACTAACTAGGTGATGTCATACATATGAATCCAATGATCTATATAAACATAACAGTATATCAGTTGGCAAATCTCTGAATCTAGATAAGGTTTGTTCAAGAAATTGCAAGCTTTGTCCCTAGATGACTGAAAAGTTCCAAAAGGGGTGGAAAAGTAAAATCCCTAAATTTGAGCTGTTTTAATGCTTGTTTTGTTTTATTTTTCAAACAGTTTTATGTCCAGCCCTCTGGTTGAGGACCACTGACATAAGAGTGTCATGTGACCATTAAAGCTTCAAACCAGAATTAACAATATGAAAGGGCCAATGTTAGACAAGTAATTTAACCAAACCTCTCTTACCTCCTACATGTATGCAGTTGAAGAAGCATTGCACGTTCTGAGTCTGACCTCTGTCCTCAAGGTGTGTTATGAAAGGAAGTGCAGACCAGATGAGCCTATAGTGCGCTTTCCTGCAGCGTATAAATACCACTCCAGTGAGGGCATTCAGGTATTTCACTGCAGAAATAAAGAGTCAACACATTTATTTAATAGGTCACTTAATACAACTTGCATTAGAAAGTACTGACAATTACAAAAACGATTGAATATTGAACAAAATATTTCCATTTTTAGGATTATCATTATCCATAAGTGACCAATGTTAAGACCGTCATAAACAAACAAAATAACATTTCTGCTTACCATTAACACCTATGTTAAAAAGCGCTGACCCGTAGTCTCCGTGTGCTCGGTTGACGGCTGCTCTGAGTGTGTGGTGAATGGCTCTCTCGTCCAACAACTGAAGACTGTTCCGTTCAGGTACACAGACCTCGCAGAGCAAATACCTGTACAGTCGACATGATAAGACGTTAAAATGTGTTACCAAAAGATGTAAATGGTGCACACTTTCTGTTACCTTGATTTAAATCGGACCATTTTTTCAACATGTGCGTGACTTGCTTTGAAAACACTGCACTGTGCTTCCGGGTTTCTTTTTCATCCAATAATAATTCTCTACGGTGAAAAGGGGCGGGATTGTAAGTGACGTCAAAATTATAAAGATAGACGAATTGTCGGTTTTTATTAATATACCTCACCCAGTTATATATATTTACAAATGTTTCAGTGTAGCAGCATTTACTTTTGTTATATATGTATAATTTGTTCAGTATTACATATTAGTAGCATCAATGCAATCTACAATTTATTGTTATTTAATTAATCATTTAATATTAGTTTGTAATAAGTTTGTGTATTTTTCCTTGCTCTTTGTTCTTTTGGTTCATTTTCTTTTTTTTTGTTAACCTTGTGTCGCTCAAGATGAATTAAAACAGTTTCTGAAAAGATGTATCCTGTCTGCTTACTTAATTTCATGTGCCCCACCAACAAAGTTTTACTGTATGTTTGGACATTTCCTGTTTTAATGTAGGTAAGAAATGGTTACAATATCGTTTTTAAATTGTGCTTTAGCAAATGTTTTATTTCTCTGTTGCAAACTTTTGTGTATGTTCTTCAAGCCTCCGATAGAGGGCGCTAGACAACAACATAAATTTAGCCCAAAAGAGGCGCATGTGGTTACACGTTATTTGTCACTGAAAACATGAACTATTTATTATTAATTATGAAGAACCATACTTTATTGTTCAAACAAATAACAATAACATGCAAATAACTGTATGTGTTAAAACGATGTAGCCTATCTAACATAACCCATAATATGTATAGAATGTACCTCTTTTCTCGTTTTTATCTTTTGATTACAAAAAAGTTATTACAGAGCTCGAAAATCATTTTGAAAATCATGTCCTTGTGGCACAGAAGTGGTGCCAGCGGTCCCCGCCTTACATTGGGACTGATGCTCAGAGATGGTGATGGTGGGTGTGTGCGCTTGATCAGCACAGATCTGTACAGAGTGAACGTGTCTTTGCAACATACACCACAGCTCTGTATGGGACCAGCCTGCAATCACGGAAGCGTGAACCTGTGTTGCTGTGGATAATTCCAGGCTGAGGATACAGGTGCTTTCAGACGCACCAAATCGGGTCATCAGGGGAACTGTGTGCGCAAACTTTGTTTATAGTTAGTGAATCCACGCAAGTATTATGTGGATCCACGCAAGTATTTTAACATGTGTGCTTCTTCTGGCCAGTGAAGCAAGAGCTTTGAACAAGGTAAGATGTAAATGTTTTTTGTGTGTCTTAAAAAGAACACTGGCTAAACTAGATTGCGAACTACACACTTAATTTACGCACATATTACGCACAGTTTAGATGGTTTTGACGTAGTGCAATGTTTTGATTTCGTTTATTTTGTCTCGGTTCTATCATCTGCATAACAAGTCCATTTATCATTAATCAATATTCATATTTATGTCTTAAATGTTGTATTATCATATTGCACATGTGGGTTTTGGAGCTTAACTCGAGTCAAATTATGAGAAACTGTGATAATAGTCTTTATTTTGTAATGCGTGGGAGTGTCTGTATTAAACTTTTAAAAACATGTTTTATTTGGCAATATGAAGCAATAAAATGAAGCGTCAGGTCAAATTTTGTTTGGCTTATCATCTCTGTTAATAATGCATTAAGAAACGCAAAACTTGTGGCAAATGATAGTATTCTAGTATGTTTTTATCTTTAGCATTTTATTTAGTGCTTTTTGCACAAGTTATACACAAAGGCCCTGTTTCACCGACAAGGTTTAGCCTTAGCCAGGACTATGCCTAAGTTAATTATAGGCTATTCAAGTCGCTTTTATTTAAATGCCTTATAAGAAACCATTACTGATGTGCATCTTGAGACAAAACAATGGCACTTACATATTTTAAGATATATCTGGGCAAGTTATTGTCAGTTAAGATAGCTCAAAATGAATTTTAATCTGAGACCAAAGTTTTACACCTTTTCTGTGAAACCCGGGCTACGTTTCACAGAAAAGGCTTATCTTAAACCAGGACTATTCCTTTGTTAAATTAGTTAAAAGTATTTAAAATAACTTAAAAAATCATTAAATAAAATATTACTGATGTTTATCTTGAGACAACACAAAAGTACTGACATAGTTAATGATATATCAGCACAAGTTATGTTCAGTTAAGACAGCTCAAACATTAATTTTAGTCTGGGACTGGCCTACGCCTTGTCTGTGAAACCAGGCCAATTAAATTAGTAGGTTGACCTCAATAGTAAATTTGTCAATATCTTAAACATGGGACTTATTATTAAAAGAGAGAGGGAGCAAGTGGGCATACCCTTTAAAATCAGTCAAATAACTTCAATAACACCCACAGAGAGGAGAGCAACATCTTTTGGCACGTATCCCATGGCCTAAATTACTACAGGCACTGCCAGAACATTCCAAACTTTAATCCCTAAGATGTCATGGCGATATAATTTAATTGGCATTTAAATCCTCTGACCTTACCCCAGACCCAGTCCATCTCTTTTGGCAAAAGGAAGTCAGAAATGACCACAAGTCTATAAGCATAACAATGTAATTTCTCATCCAACAGTGCATTACAGTCAATGCATTACAGTCAATGTGGATTGAAAGCAGTATTTCAAACTGTGGTAACCGTGAAACAGGCGTTGCAGATCCATTCAGACAGATGGCCAGTTACTGTCATTTACTGAGAGACATCTGTCATTTCTTCAGAAAACCATGACATTTGGTTCAAACTTACTCTGATGGGGTGTGTGAGTGTGTTTTGGGCTTGGTACCGAGTATAGTAATTGGAGAAGAGGTCTGCTGGGGTTAAAAACAATATATATCTGCTTACACAGCTGTAGCACTTAAGAACAACCCAGAACAGTCCCATAGAAACATGCCCTACCCTCTTATATGTGTGTGTATGCGTGTGTGTGTGTGTGTGTGTCTCAGACTCTGTAACCCTTACTAATTTTATTATGTTTTGACATGTTTAAAGCCTCTTTTTTGTTGGTTTAATGTTTTAAGAGGTGAGAGGGTTAAAAAGCATTTACAGGGCTATGATAACAAATCTTATTACCAGTTAGCTGACAATCCTGTGAGAGCTACAATGTATTGTTTTGTTCAAGCAATGGTATTGATTAAGGTTAATTTTATTTATTTATTTATCTTATCACTATTGGAAGCATACACCCAAAAATCAGGATCTTGGAAATCAAGCCAGTCGAAGAAATGTTTGCTGGAGGGATGTGTCAATACACTCCCTTTGAGAGATCATGTGGAGAGTATGAAAAGAGATAATGATAGAGGGATGAAAAACTATGAGGTTGATGCTATAAAAGAAGGGAGGCAGAGAAAGGTCAACTGGTGTGTTCTGTTAATATCGCTCTCTGTTGGTTGTAGTTGCTTTACCTCACACAATGCCAATCCAGCAGTTCCTGTTTACAAAACACTTCTACCGCAGGATTTAAATTGGGAATATCTGGGAACATCTGTGTCCCATTGACAACGTCACAGCTTGTACTTAGGCAGTCACGGTAATGGTGACCATCATAGGCGATGACCATATCTTTCAGGGCGACCGTATTCTAATTCAGACCAGACAGAAAGCCTCAAAACGCTGCAATATTGCCAATGTTTCCACATACAGAAATTTACACAAGACGTGATCTTCGACCTTGGGGTTTATGGATGAACAGGAAATACGCTGGTTATGTGGTGAGAAAAATCTGGCCCTTCGGTGGCACTTCTATGGGTAACTGCTGACCGGCCTGCACAGTTATAACCGCGTGGTATAATCTACTGTGGTATAACTGCGGTCTGTACCACAGTAGATGATGTTTGGTCGAAGTTTATTTGCCAGTGTCAACTCGGGCTCTTTGCAGCTGCTTTAGGTCTGACTGTTGGGTTTCTTAGCAATTGTTTTTAAGTTTTATATTCACTTTGTCACGTACATGTCAGATGCCCTCATAACCATTAAATCGGTTATGCCTGTCATCGGAATTGAGTAGTGATGAGAAAGCTCTTTAAAGGAATCGTTCACAAAAACCTAGTCATCATTCGTTCACCCTCATGCCGTTCAAACCCTGTGTGACTAACTTTCTTCTGTGGAACACAAAAGAAGATTTTCAGAAATGCCTCAGTGGTTTTGTGTCCATACAACAGAAGTCAATGGGGACCAGTGTTGTTGAGTTTGCAAAATTCTTCAAAATATTTTAAGTCAAACAATCTTGAAATGACAAGTAAATATTTTTGGGTGATCTATCACTTTAAGATTGTATATTTGATGCCTCGAATATTCTGTTACAGTCATTGATCAGATTTGACCTTTGAAGGAATCATCTGAAATACTGAATCTGTTATACATCTACCATCTGTTTATGGTTCTCAGCCATCTTTAAGTTATATTGAAGGTTGCGACACATAAACACGTTCTGCTGGAATGTGGATGTGTGTCCCCAAAATCAACAAGTACTCACTAAGCTTATTGACACGTATCTTCTAATGGCGTGTGTGTGATGGAAAGGTCTAGCTGTGTCTTCAGATCCAAATCCATTATTTTGTCTTAGTCTGGGATCGTGCTAAAAACAATGGATTTAATTCATACAACGGTTATTGTACACTGACATGTTTTGCATATGATGGATTGATTGTTTTCATTTAGATCAAATTTGAGTGTATCCGTCCCAAAGAATAATAAAGGCAAACATTAGATATGAACTGTGACCGAAGTCGCACATCAAAGAGATTCATCTTTGAAATTTCAGAACGCTCAAGACGCCTTCCAGTGTTTTTATAGAGTGGGATCATCTTGAAATCAAGCAATAAACTCAGGGGTCATTTCAAAGTCTTAGATAAGAAAAGGACCCTCATAACCTGAACTACATCACCAGACATAGGGTTTAGAGGCCTTTTCAGGAGCACAGCCAATGTTGATAGCTGGTGCAGCCAAGTATTTTTGGAAAAACAATTATCTTATCTAAGCATTCCATATTTGGTGGCTTGCGAGGTGCGCTGGTACAGTACGACCAAATGTCTGTTAAGCAGGTTTAGATAACAGACGTGTTTGTTTGCATGACACGTAACAGTTGGAATGCCATTTGTTTAATTGTTGTGTACTTTATGTGGTAGGAATAGATGTTGTGTCTCTCTTCTTGGATTCCTACGGTCTAGTTGAAGGTAACGATTCGTTCCCATGCAGTGAATATTGCACCCATAGATGCTGACAGCAAAAGTGGATGTGGTGGGAAAAAATTGCCAATGAAACTATGCGGAGCAAACAAAGAACTTAGTATGCCTTGATGCATGACACAGACATCAAAATTACCATAACACACTCTTTCATTCCTGTTAACAAGGATCACATTGTCAGAGCTTTGTAGGGTATGCACACTGTAAGTTTGTTGGAGTATGTTTGCAAGTGTTACAAGAATTTTCACCTAATAAATGCATTTAAACAAGGAAAACCATTCAGGGGAACGTGTTTTTGGGAAATTACTGACAGACTGAAGCTTTTTATTGTCCTCAAATTAGACCGATTCGCCCATCAGGCTGAGCTTACACAATAGAACAGCACGGCTTTATTAAAACCTTCCACTTCAAGCTGACAGTAGCTCCGTTTTTATATGGCACCCTGTGTGTTTCATTGTGTGTTTGTCATGCAACTGCTTGATTAGCTTAGTGTTGTCTCCAGAAAGACAATCAAACTGCTTTAATCTGTTAAGTTTATTTCCAATTGAATGGAAACTTGTTGGTCTATGCTCATAACAGCACTTATTCATATCTAAAACAACTTGTATTAAAGGTATAGTTTCCCGATTATAAAAATCATGTTATCCTTTTATTCATGTCATTCAAAACATGAATATGATGATATTTTGATAAATGTCTCTGTAGTTTTGTGTCCATGCAATGAAAGTCTATGGGGGAGATGTGGTTTGGTAACCAACATTCTTCAAAATATCTTAATAATAATATAATAAACATTTAGTTATATAGCACTTTTCATGCATAAAATGCTACTCACATGTTGAAAGTGCTTCACACGGGAAAAAACAGTAAAATATTACAAATGACAAAATATAAATAATTAAAAAAAAAGATGAAAGAAAGTCATTCAGGCTTGAAACGGCATTAGGGTGAATAAAAGATAGATTATAACCTAACAGTGTCCACGTCTTTTAACTTTATGATTAAGTTATACCTACAATATTGCTTCCAACAGTTATCATCGTACAGTTATTCAACAGTAATCGCATACATATTGATTTAATTACATGAACAAACATAAGTCTCAAAATACATGTCAAATTTTCACAGATTCTAATTAGCATGAAAAATGACTACATGTTAGATTAGATTACCTCAAAATTAACCTTTAGATGACATCATGAATAAGGTATTTAAGTGTGTGGTGGTTTTTGTTTCTATTTAGCATTCTGAAAAAGGAAAAATATCTAAAGGGCCTTTTTGTCCCGTCCACATGTGCAATGGTGAAGTATTTATAGGGATATCTAAATCTCATTGGTGATAAATGACAGCTCTGATCTCTTTGGGCTATCAATTTGGGAGCATAAAGCTACTGTTGGATGGAGAAGAACTCAACATCTGTCAGAAGTTGACAGGTGAAGTGATGTCACCTGAGGGAAAGATTCACTGGCTCAGTGCACTTACCACTAACAGGGTTATTTTACTTTAGAGCTGTCCCTAAGTGCTTGCGATTGTGGTGGTGTTGTGGAAAGCAGGTGCCCAAGACAAATCAGTTCGCCTTATACTATGCCCTAATAATAAGTACTGTTTTGTGTTGGAAGATTAGGTACTTTTGAGTGCATATCAAAAGAGTATGCAAACATTGGGATATACTAACGCATGATGGAACTGACAAATTTTGCCTGTGGTGCTTAACAACAAATTTTTGCATTTAAACATTTCTTCATTCATTAGTAGTCATGCAATGTTTACTGTATAGCTTAATTTATTGATTCAGTTAAGTATCATGAATTTAATTTATTAATTTGCTACTAAACTCCGCCCTCTCGCGGTTGGTCGTGTGTGATATCTACACTTAAATTGTTCATCAAAAACAGTGATTCTAAAACGCACATACATTTTTAATAGAGTTGGATAGATATTAATTTGTAAGTCAATTTTTTATATTATTAGTCTATTATTAATTATATAAAGTATTCATTACCTACAGCCTCATAGAAGAGAAACTTCTCTTTTCCTTTCCCTAGTGATGTTTGGTGTCAGCCTTTGAAACCCGGATGGAAAATGTGTTTTATTCACAAATGTTTTGTGGAAAAGTTAAATGTGAAACTTTGGATGGAAACATAGCTTGTGTCAATAAAACAGCATTATCCTTTAATTGTATTATTTTTTTCTGAAATTGAGTACTTAATTGATTAATATTTATTTATTTAGTCTCTCTTATCGTCTTATTATATTTTATAAATCTGCATATTAATATACATGTAAGCAATAAGGTACGATAGCTGTGCTTTCATGTCCTGCCTAAAAACGCCCTCAGCTGTGACCTATTCATCATAAAGCACTAGCATCAAGTAGTATTGCTTTTATAAAACGGTTACCACACAATACAAATATTAAATCTGAAATATGAACCCATGTCCTTTCATGAAGTAAAATCACTTAAAGTCTTATAATGGTCCCCGATCGACTGTAAACCGCAACAGATTGTGCGTAGAGATACACAGAATTGTTAGGTGAAGTGGTCATGGCTGTGTCGTACCGTGAATAAAGCACAACGATTGACCCGTCGGAATTGAGGACTGGAACTAACTGTTTTATAATATAAAGTAAAAAAATATTGTTCCTGTGTCTGTTTAAACACTAGAACACTACAAAATCAGCCAGGCCGCCTATACCTTACACAAGTCTCAAGTACCTACCCATAATCACAGCAATGCTTAATAGTTTTTGACCGGGCATTACAAATGGCTACCCCCTAGGCAGTCTCCTTTAGCTCGGGGGATCTAATTGTTCGGGACAGGTCTTGAGTACTTCACATTTCCAGGATTTTGGTCAGTCTGATAAACCTGCACATCTGTGCATCATTACAGTTTCTTAACCGTATGTCGTCAGCCCACATTTGTTTGTTTCGTGCGTTTCGGCCCTGTGGCTCCACATATTCCTTAAAATTTTACTGCTACCGTTCACAGAGCTCGATTTATATTTTCTTTTAATGTCAGTTCTGCAGCTTTTGAAGTACATATGGTCGGCATCAAACAGATCGTAGCGCCATATATGGTCAGCTTCTATATTCAACAACACCTGGCTTTTATGAAGCTTAATATTACCTCAATTATTGCTTTATGGCACAAGTTCCTCTCGAAATGATATTCATGTGTAACTGAAAGCAGAGACAATGGAAGGCCGTTGTTGTGAAAAACAGCGATACTCTGTCAAACTGTGAGGTACTGGAAGAGGATGTGGTTGAGAAGTAAGTTGTTTATAGGAGAAGGTGCAAATCCACCCTGTTCCCATCCCCGTGCAGAATTTATGAGAATTTCAAGCCCCAGGCCGTCTTCAAAGTCAGTGCCATGGTAAAAGTCATTTTACCGGTCAGGCTAGCTTTAACTGACAACAGATGCCTGTATGTGAGGAAAGGGAAAGGGAACAGTTTGTATCTTCTTCTAAGTTTGGGGAGTCTTGATTTATAAAATCTGGCTTAATGGATAGATTTTGTCTTGAGTGTTTTGTGTCACATGGAATTACTGATAAGCCTTTAAACGGTTTGTACGACGGCACACAATCCACCGGGAAAGAGTTGTGGTGAGTTCAAATAGTGGACAAATGTTATAGGGACTGGTAAGGTTTCAGTGCAGAGACGTCCTCAGGGGCCGGAGTATCCAGAGCATCAGGTTCAAACCAGGAGGCAAATCTTTTAGGTGGTTCAGGGTAAATTAGCCGGGTTGATTTGGTTTGTTGTAGAAGGGCTTCAAACTAATAATTTAAAATGGACGTGAATGGGTTAAATGTCTTTGTTTGTTCTTAATTGCACCATGGTATTCACCTGGCACTTCGTGGGATTTTTGTAAATATATATTATTCGTATTAGGTGTGTCTCTATATACCAAGGGTGTCCAAAGGCGGTCCTGCAGACTAAATTATTATTTCATGATTTAAAAAATGATATTGTAATAATATTGTTACATCAATGTTGGACCCGCACTAATGTAAAAATCTCAGATCAGGACACCCCTAAATTTGGTACCTTGGCATTTCTGGTATTCTGTAGTACCACGTTAATTTCTCCTTTTCTATTGTAGCTTCTGTTCAAATGTAAAGAAATGATAATTAATGATCAAATAAACTTATACTGATTAGCATTATTAGGTGTTATATTTCATGATATGTGCCAAAACACCACCCATGTATGTTTAATCATTTAATTTCTAAATCATTGGCATCAGGAGGGAGGTGGTTCACTCTTTGCTGCTCTGACAGTTTTCATTCTGGAAAGGTTTTCCACTAAATGTTGGAACATGACTGCAGGCATGTGCTGCCATTCAGACACAAGAGCATCAGGTAGGTCAGGAACTCATGTTGGGTGATGGGATCTGCCTCACTGCCGCCACTTCAATTCATCCCAAAGGTGTTTATTGGGTTCAGAGCTGGGCTTTGTGGAGACCATTCATCAGAAAACATTCCAACATTTTGAATAGTTTGAATCCCAGGTCGAGGTCCAGTGCCAAATTCTGCCCCTCTCTCTCCACCCTGTACCGTCCTGTCAAATCCATTCTGTCCAATTTAAAATGAAGGCAGCAAAAAAAATGATTTGTCGGAAATTAAGTGGCCTAGAGAATCCTGGGTGTCCACATACTTATGTTAATGTAGCGTATATTTCTCAGCCATTTGCTTTACATTTTCATTTTTTCTCTTTCCCAGATTTTTGGAGATATTGAGCCAGTGAGAATGACATCTGAAGGCTCAGACTGCCGCTGTAAGTGCGTGATGAGACCGCTGAGCATTGAAGCGTGCAGCCGGCTCCGTGACGGAAGCTTACGAGTGGATGATTTTTACACCGTGGAGACGGTGAGCTCAGGCTCTGACTGTAAATGCTCCTGCACGGCTCCTCCCTCCTCGCTAAACCCATGTGAGAATGAATGGAGAACAGAGAAACTGAGGAAACAAGCTCCTGAACTTCTCAAGGTAAACAAAAAAATCAACGAAAAACAGTATGTGTGTCTTCAGGGATCGAACCCATGACTAAGTGAGCTAGATTAGTGGAGAATTGAAATTAGCTTCAACTACTATTGATTTCCACTGAAAATAATTTGACCTGTCCCTCTGTAAAAAAAATACAAACAAAAAATATAATAGTCAGAAATCCACAATTGAAGTCTGTTACGTAATCTTTGTACATTGTACCCATGTCATCCAAGATGTTCATGTATATGTTTCTTTAGTCGAAAAGAAAGGTTTTTGATTAAAAACATTCCAGGATTTTTCTCCATATAGTGGACTTCAATGGACTCCAAATGGTTGAAGGTCAAAATTACAGTTTCTGTACAGCTTCAAAGGGCTTTAAATGATACCAGACAATGAATAAGGGTCTATTGGAGTCCCCTGAAGTCCACTATATGGAGGACAAATCCCGGAATGTTTTCATCAAAAACCTTAATTTCTTTTTGACTAAAAAAAAACATCTTGCATGTCATGGGAGTAAATTATGATGAAAATTTATTTTGAAACTGAGCTACTCCTTTATATTCAAAGAGTGTCAAAAGTTTGCATGGAACATCACACCCTAATTAGTCCAAATGTTTTTAGAGATCAGTTAACAGTAATGGACACCTGTGTACTGTGTTGCAAGTGAAGACATCCTTAGGGCTTGAAGCTGGAAAACTATTACAACCAGTTGTGATCCGTGACTCCTCTTCAGGGGAAGCAGTAATGCGAAGCTCTATTACATGTATTTAGCCCATCATGTGTGTGGCGCGTCATGTCAAAATACGTGTCTACTGCAGACGCGTCAAAATATATAAAAAATAAAAAAAAGAGACACTCGTGTTTGCTAGATACTTGCTAAGTCTCATGTGTGATCAGAGTTAAGTGTTAACGCAGTGTCTTCTGAAAGCAAGGGGCCTCTTTTATCATAAACCCTTTCGGCGCATCTGCAACAGGCACGTATTTTGGCAGATGCACATACTGTAGGTTCACGAGAAGCGCTGAACACGTATTTTGAATTCCTGCTTCCCCTGAAGAGGAGGGACCGATCGCCACTGATTACAACTGTTAGTGACCGATGACAGATTTAAAGCTCAGACAAATGTCCTTCATTTTAACGTGTTTGTGTCTAGCTCCATTCAATGGTGGATCTGCTGGAAGGAACGTTGTACAGCATGGATCTGATGAAGGTCCACGCTTACATGAACAAGGTGGTGGCTCAGATGAACACATTAGAAGAGGTAACCAGTTGTATATCAAATATAAATATTTATCAAGCTTCAAGCTTTTGATCCTAATGAAACTATGTTTTTTTCAGACCATAAAGTCAAACATTACACGGGAAAATGATTTTGTAAGAGATAGCGTTTTGAATCTGTCCAATCAGATGAAGCGATACGAGAACTACTCTGACATTATGGTCAGCATCAAGAAGGAGATCTCCAGTCTGAGTCTACAGCTACTGCAGAAAGACGCAGCCCATGATAATAAAGCACAGGTATGACGCAACATCATTTGCACGACCCCATTTATACAAACATAAATGTATGGAATTTTCAATTGATTTCAGGGCAAAGAAAATAAAAAGTCTAAGGAGGTTGTTAAACCGATCAACAAGAAGCCCCCGGTGGTCAAACCTCCATCCAAACAGCCTAAAGACAAACCAGTGAAGCCCAAGAAAGAGACCCCCGCCAAACCATCCAAACCTGCAAAGCCAAACCCCACCTCCAAAACAAAGACCCTGGTCCACCAGACGGGTGTCATAAGGGGGATCACATACTACAAAGCTTCTAAGGGAGACGACACCGAGACATATTCAGCTGGGAGAGGAGAGAGAGGTAAATACTGAAGAGATATGTCATTCAGTACACACTGTTGATCAATTGAAACCCCTTCATAAAGTTGAAGGTAAAAGCTATTTTACCATTAAGGCCATTAAGGAAAACATTAAGTTTTACATAATTAATATTGCATTTAGAAAATTATAGTCTTTTTAATATTCGACCGGTCTTTATCTTAAATGTGCTTTTACTGCTGTGTGTGTGTGTGTGTGAGCGTGCATGTGTGTCTGTCCATCCGTGTGTGTGTCTATGTAAATGTGTAAGTATGTGTATTGGTATGTCTCTCTTCTGTGTTTCCACCTTTTCCTTGTTTTTACAGGTATATGACTTGAGCTGTTTTGCTAACAGTCAATATGTCTCATGTACAGCTGCTTTGTAACAACGGAAATTGTAGAAAGCGCTATATTAATAAAGTTGAGTTGATACAACTCAGATACAACTCATATTTTATACAAAAAAGTTTCAGCTGTGTATTTATATTTGCATAGACTATGTTTTTAATGTAATGATTTTAAGGAATTTGAGATATACTGGAAGCACATTGTTTGCACCTGCACTTTTTTATGACCTATGGTTCTAAAACACTCTCCTGCACCTCTGGTGTGTTCTGTATTACACTGTGAAGTTACTCGGTTAAAATCCTCAACAACTCAACAACAGTTAAAAGTTACTGGAGGTATGGGAGCAGAAAGCTTAGAGACCATTTATTGTTTATATTTCACAAGCCCCTAATCTCCTAAAGACACTTCATAAGAAAGACTGGATCTTCAACACATCCTCCATAAAAGTCTTCCTTAATGCCCTCACTCGTATATTTGACTCCTTGTTAAAATACTTTGGGCGTTTAGAACTAGTTGGAACTCATGGTTGGAAACAGAGATTCACTTTTTATGAATCTGGACCTGAGTTCTGTAGGTGGGGTAGTGAGAGAATTTTTGTAGACTATAAATATGGATTTGTTTGAGTTTAAGGGCATGTTTTAACACCTCTTATGGAAAAGCCTTGTTTGGAAAAATTGTACTCTGGTATTACGCCCAAAGATTTTTAAATGTGTTCTGTTTTATTCAACCTCGTGTTCTTCCAAACCCGTCTGACTTTTTTCATGCCTTTGTTCTGCTAAACACAAAGAAAGAATATCAGATCGCATCCCCTATTAACTGCCATAGTAAGGAAAATAAATACTACAGGATTAAGTTCATTTTTGGGTGAACTATCCCTTTAAAGATGAAGATTATATTTTCATATAATGTGCTTTACATTATGTGGGATTTAATGTAGAAAACAATAAATCATTATCAGATCTTTGGCTGTTTTCAGGCAGGGTGATAAAAATAAATTCCACTGGATTTTTGATTTAGGAGAACAATGATGGATGGATTTTCAATGAGTTATGAATCATTTAATACATTTTGGGTATTGTTGCATGTTTCAGTTTTATGGACCACAGTGATGATATTTATTATATATTATGGTGATGATTATTTTTGTGTCTTATCAGACCCATCCCTCATTCACTTTTTAAATTAAACATTTTAATTTATAATATTTTATTTATTCAAATGTAATTAATATTTTTTGGGTTATAAAAAAGTCAGTCCAAGAATATTTCAGTTTGTGGAAGAAAGCCTTGTGACATGAGCTTGCATGTGTTATGTATTTTGGATGAAGTAATTTCACCCAATTTACTTCTCAGCTGACAAAGGACACTTTCAAAAACACAACAGTTGGCACAATTGCGTTCAACTTGCCTTAGGAGACTTAAAAAATATAAATAAATAAAAATTACTTCAAATTGTTTAGATTTAACAATGAAATTAATATAGACATATACTACAAACACATGCATACAGAAAGTTAGGTCAAAATAATGATATATGTATGTAATAAGATTCAAAGTATGGAAGGAAGGAGTCGGGAACCGGAAGACATTCAAAACATTTAATAAATAATATAACAGCCTACGGCCCCTCACGGACTACCGCCGGCTAACAAACAAACAAACCAAAACATAATATAACAGCCAGCGGCCCCTCACGGACGACCGCCGGCGAACAACAACATTAAAACAATACAAACACAAGCTCGGGCCCGGTCCTCTCTCAGCGACGGTCCGGTCGCGTGTTCCTTTTATATGCTCCCAATCTCCTACGTGATGCGAGGCCGGTGCGCACACCACTGGCGCTAATTAACAATTACTTGCCGGCCTCGAACCACGGTCTCGCCTCGCATACTCCACTACAATGTACTTGGGACACATAAGAGGAAAACCTTTACACACAATAGTTGACAGATCTGTCCCCATACTTCTACTTGTAATGTTTTTTTGTGCACTTTCAGCTAAATTCTTCTTTTTGTCCATAATCAAAATGGAAAATTATTGCATGCTGTGAATAGAAACTTTGCTGTGTCCAAAACTGTTACACTAATGGTTCCGTGTCCTTGTATGACAGAGAGGGTGTTTTAATATCTGATACACTTATGTCTGCCCCCCTCTTTTGTTTAATGTTCCAGACAGTCCTACAGTGCAGGAAGAGAAAGCTCAGATTAGGGTCTCTCCTCTCATATTGTTTTACGGAGATCTGTTGTACATGGCATGAGATGAAATGGGCTCAGTTTAGGAATGTTGAATCCAAACATTATAGGCAGAGACTGGGTTACAATGCAGGAAGTTTCCTCAAGTGTAACATCTCATTAATAATTCCTTTGATGTGAGGCGGAGGAATCAGAATGATTGAACAGAACAAGGCTTCTAATCTGGTTTTGAGATTCTCTCTCCCATCTCTGATTTATCAGAAAACCCGGCCAAAACTCATGCTGTCCACCAACCTGAGGACAAGAGGAGTTCTGAGCTGGAAGATCCTGAAATTACTTCGACTGTACCTCCAACAACAACCACCACCAGTACGCTCATTTCCATGACAACCACAAGCACCACACTAGCAACCATCAGTCATGGAGCTCTCATCATGAACTCAACCATGTCCACACAAGGATCAGAGAAGATGATAGACACGGAGACTGTCGAACTGAACTCCACAAAATCTAATGAAGGAAAGGTCAACTTACATAAAGCAGGTACAGTTCCTTACAACTTTCTACATTTCTAGTTCGACCAAAAAGGCCTATTCTGCCATCATTTACTCATTTCAAACCTCTATGACTTTTTTTCTTTAGCAGAACACAAAAGAATATATTTAAAAAAGTGTTGGTATCCAAATAACATTGGCCCCACATTGACTTCCATGGATACAAAATAAATTCTCAAAATATCTCAAAAGAAAGAGTCATATACAGGTTTTGAAAAGCAAGTAGGTGAATAATTGATAACAGATTTTTTTATTTTTAGGTGAACTATCCCTTTAAGCCGTTCCAATTGGTTTTTAGCTGGTATTGCCAGTCATCCACTTGGTCTCCCAACAAACTTTGGCCAAGTTGGAGACCAAAGCTGGTTTAATTGTTCTTTACTTTTTCTAAATAAAGACATGTCATCATGTACCCTTTTGTTCTTTAAAAGGTAAATCTCTAGATTGTGAAGGCACCATAGCATCTGTGGAGATGCCAGATAAGCATCACAGCTACGGACGAAATGAAGGAGCCTGGATGAAAGATCCAATGGCAAAGGACAACAAGATCTATGTGACAAACTACTACTATGGAAATAACCTTGTGGAGTTTAGAAATCTGGAAAACTTTAAACAAGGTAGGGACAAGCAACCGTAGAAATATCTGTATATCATATCTCCATCTTTTGATCTTTATTGGTCCATGTCATCAATCACAGGTCGCTGGAGTAACCTCTACAAGCTTCCCTACAACTGGATAGGAACGGGCCATGTGGTCTACAACGGTGCTTTATACTATAACAGAGCCTTCACCAAAAACATCATCAAATACGATTTGCGAATGCGCTATGTAGCGGCTTGGACTCTGCTTCACGACGCGGTCTACGAGGACACCACACCCTGGAAATGGAGAGGCCATTCGGACATCGATTTTGCCGTGGACGAAAGCGGACTCTGGGTGATCTACCCTGCGATGGATTACGACTACTCACAGAACGAGGTCATCGTCCTCAGCAAGCTGGACCCAAGCGACCTCTCCATGAAGAAGGAAACCACGTGGAAGACCGGACTGAAGCGCAACTCATACGGAAACTGCTTCATTGTGTGCGGCGTGCTGTACGCCATCAACGTCTACAATCAGAAGGAGGGCGAGGTTTCGTATGCTTTTGACACACACACGAACACGGAGGCCGCTCCACATCTGCTGTTCACCAACGAGTATGCCTTCGTGACCCAAGTGGATTACAATCCTAAAGAGAAGGTGCTGTATGCCTGGGACAATGGTCATCAGCTTACCTACAATATTCAGTTTGTGGGACAGTGATGTTTTGGGTCTAAAATCTGACACTGTTTCCTTCATATTGCGAGTGTTTCAATCCCTGTTCCAAGGTGGTGGTATGGTGACTGAGCTGAGGGGGTACATAGTGAGTTCTCTAAAATGAGTACTCATGATTTGGTAATATGTATGAACTGAACTGAAATGTTTGAGGACCCCAAATTATATACCACTTGTCTATAGGTACAGGTAAATAACATTCTAAAGAAAAACATACAAGAATATCTAATAATTTTACACATTTTTTGGAAGAATGTTTTCTCATTTCCTTCTGTTTGTGTAATAATATCACTTATAGGAGCGATATCCAGAAAGAAACACTAATTAATGACACCGGTGGGAGTTAAGCGAATTGCAGCCAGCATCCAAACACTTCATAGTGACACAAGCTTGATTCAGCCAAAACAGGGATCCACATCAGGTTGAAAGATGAGATCTTGTATAGACATCCCTTGGATATTCCAGGACTCCTTAAAGGGATAGTTCACCCAAAAATGAAAATTCTGTCATCATTTACTCACCCTTATTTAATTTCATACCTGTATAAATTTCGTTGTTCCGATGAACATAGAGAAAGATATTTGGAAGAATGTTGGTAATTTTCACTTCCTGGACATCATTGACCACCTTAGTAGGAAAAATTATATGGTGCTCAAAGGTGCAAGATCTTTGTTTTCCTAAATTCTTTAAATATAGGCCTATCATTATGTGTTCAACAGAACAAAAAAAACATAGTGTGGTAGTGGATGATGTCCCAGAACTGAAAATTGCTAACATTCTTCCAAATATCTTTCTCTGTGTTTATTGGAACTAAGATATTTATAGTGGTTGGAAACAACCTGAGGGAGAGTAAATGGCAGATTTTTCATATTTGGATGAACTATCCCTTAAAACAAATCAGAGACTTTCGTAAACAACCTGGGAAACCAGGAAAGGTCTCGTTTTTTTAATTCTTCACAAATTAACGATAAAAAGGAATTAATTTATGAAAATCTGTACATATAGCCGCTTTAACTACAGTAACAGTCTTACTTTAGATTAGGGTCCTATACTCATTACTAACTAACTAACTACAAGAATAAACTTCATATTATTGCTTAGTTGTTAGGATTAGCTGTGATAAGGATGTAGAATAAGGTCATGCAGAATAAGGCAATATTTGTGATTTATACGTGATAATAAACAGCCAATAAGCATACTAATTAACAACTAGTTGATAGTGAGAATTGGGCCCTAATCTTAATTGATACCATAATTACACATTGGAGTGCTTGACATGCACAAATGAAAAACAGAATTTTAAGTTTTATGTAAACGTCTTTTATTTCAGTTGTTTGTTTTGTAAAATATTCAGTTTTCCACCGGAAATACCGTTCCAAGAATAGGTTTTACATTATTCATATTACTGTGTAAGATTATATTCACCCAACATTCACAAATAGTCCTGGATGAGATATGTCTCTTCTGTATGTTACATGTGTTAAACTTCACATTTTGCGCAAGAGAATTAAAAATAAAATGACCTAAATTCCTGTGTCACAATGTTCTCTTTATTGATATAGTGCTACAGTATGAACAATATAAACATTTACATTTGGAATGAATCCTGGTATCTCTCCGGTTCAAATTCGCTGTTTTCACGAAATGGAAAAAACACTGTAGGCTACTTTTAACTGATTAAACATGGTGTTGTCAAAGTTGACAAGAACGTTTAATACTTTTTATTGCTTAGACATTTCCAAAATCCAGTGACAAACATAATGAGTGACTAAAGATACTTAAGGCAGGGCTAGTCAACTGGCGGGCCGCCATTCATATTTACCCGCCTTAACATTTCGGTGTGCTTAAAAACGCGTCCTTTGGACGCCATTAAGTCCAAAACGCTGCTTCATTCAATACTAAAGTAATTCCCGCTGGACATAACGATTGACGTCTAATAAAGCGATTTGATTGGTCTGACCGAGAAATTTTATGTTATTTGCAATGTAATAATCGGCAATCAACAGCCAACGGCAGTCGGTTTGCGGCTTTGCGCACGCGATAGGTCGGGTTTCAAAACGCTTCTTGCGCCGTTGTAAGTAGCTGCAGGAAGAGTACTACACCACGTGTAATGTTGTCGATAAGGAAAAAATGATGTTGTTTTTATTACTGCATTCATTACGTATGATTTAAACAGCTATATTTACGAAAACAGCTGTGCATCTCCCTCCAGATCTTGCTCTTCAAAGAATCTTCCCTTATAAGTGCATCACATGGATGCGATTGGAATTCACCCGATGATTCGATAATAACCTTAAGTTTCTTGCACAGGCCGATTGATTCGCTTTATAAGACGCCAGTTTAACGTCATGGTGCATGCATTACAACTTTTTTTAAATTTGAGTTCATTAATTCAATATCTTCATAAGCATCTTCTTGAAAAAAAAAGAATACCACCCACATTTGACTGGGGGACTGAGGTTGAGTAAATGAACAGCAATTTTAGGGAATATAAAATACACTTAAAAAGACAATATCCCTTTTTATTAAATATAAAAAATAGGTATACTGCATGCAATATTTGTGTGCATGCTTTAATATATGACCTGTAAGTAAAAGGAACAAAACCAGTATAAAAGGAACAAAATGCAATAAATAATGGAAATACAAAATAACAAGAAATTATGATATGGTAAAAACTGGTCCGCATCCTATTTATACTTTTGGAATGTGGCCCTCAAGGAAAAGTAGTTGAAGACCCCGGCTTTATGGCAATACAATAAAAATAACAAAATATGACGATACAAGGTTTCACAATAGGGGCTTTCGCACCGCAGGAACGATTTCATAGCGACTTTCCGGAAATACAAGTTTTTTATTGTTTTCGCACCGTAGGAACCGTCTGGATTTTTACTTTGTGAACCTTTTTAGAGGAACACTATGGCGTTTATTAATTCCAAGAACGCAAGGAACTGTCTCGTGGAGACCGGTCTTGCGAGGTAGCCTCGGAAGAACGAACTTGGATTGACGAGCCGTAGTGACTTCTTGGACTTTCATTCATTCTCTGTTCTTGAGTATTGGACAGACTTTGACGGTTATTGATGATGTAGAGTGAGAACACGAGGACATTGTATGGGCAATTTATCACGCGCAAGAACCATTAACATCTCTTCAGAACACTTGGCTCAGTACGTATTTTTATTCTGCAAGATGTTATTTTTCACACCTTGGTAACCATGGCAATATTTGCTCATCCAGGTCTGAGGTCAACATCATTCTGTCTGAGCAGGAAAGGGGAAACGCCGTTTGAATGTTTTCATGAAGTCTTGTATTTGGGAGGTCTGGGTGTGGTGATGATTGACTGACACGTGGGTGTGTAGAACATGCATGCACTCAGGAGAGGTGCTGTGTAGTATTATAAGAAGAAGAACTGGGTGGAGGTTCTGCATTAATGTGATGCAGAATTAGCCGTAGCAGGTCAGGGTTGTGCAGCTCCAGGGTCTCGGATCCCCTAAAGGTCCTCGTGGCTTCTCTACAAGCTGCATTGTGTGTCATGAAGTCTGCTCACCCTTTCCAATACACACCCTAATCTAAAACACTGGGATCTCTAGTCATCTATTCATTTTTTAAAGCCAGTGTAGGCTCAAGGGTACGAGGATCAAGGTCATGATTGACATGTTGCAGAATTCTATACATGATCTCTGCGATTTTAATGATTTTTCTCAGAAACTGGATTTAAATTCCTGCCCAGCAGTGACTTCACTACAGATTTTCTTGTCTTTATTGGAGCCTACTGACATTTTTCTCCAAGTTTTTGGTTTAATGCTTTCTAAAAGGAATCTTGACCTTCTGGTCGTTCCAAACGTGCACAACTTTTTTAATTCTGCAGATATTTTGAAGTATGTTGTGAAACCAAACAACATTGGCCCCCATTGACTTTCATTGTATGAACACAAAACCACCGAGGCATTTTTCAAAATATCTTCTTTGTGTTCCACATACAAAAGTAATACGGGTTTGGAATGACATGAGAGTAAGCATATGAAAAAAATTGGTGAACTGTCCCTTTAAGGCTTACAAAACAAAAGCAAAGGCTGACCACAAGAGGATTGAAAGTGAGTATGACAAAAACACAGCAAGAAATCCCCAGAACCCTCCCACTTACGCAAGGCATGGAGCAAAGGAGCATTGCATTGATTTGGCAATCGAAAACGTCTGGCTCCACCTCATATCATATTTTACGAATTAAAATACTGAGAACTTGCTTAAGACAGCGATTCTGATTTGTCTCTGGAAAGGCATCAAAAATGAGAAAATGCGTGATGTATGAAACAGACTGCTGCTATAATTAAAAAAATCTTTGCTCCAAAAAATAAAGAGTTGGTGGGGTGTGACTCGTTCAGGGTTTGCAACAAAGAACTCAATGACTGATTCCTTTACACGCATCCTGGTGTGTTTTACACGCATTTGTCTAACATGATGTTTGGGGTATGACTGGAAGAATGAGCAGAGACCCTTTATGTTCTTACACAGGCACACATAGACTTGAAGGGCACTGTAGGAAGCAATTGGGAAAGAAAACTCAATGCACGTTTAAGAATGATGTAATTCAATGGTCCCACTTATGAGGAAAAATGTGAGGTTGTGTTTTGATGTTGTGTTCTGATGTTGCACTTTGGTAAAGTCCTTCAACTAGGTCAGGTTTTTCAACACATTCTCATGGCAAGATCTTAAAGTGATAGTTCACCCAAAAATGAAAATTCCGTCATCAATTACTCACCCTCAGATTGTTCTGTTACGTCCAAAGCTGTAAGGGTTTTTGTGGTTGTTGTTGTGCGAAGCTTTCTTTGTTTTTTCTCTCTTTTACTCTCTCCCCACAGAACCATCTGACTCCTATAATGAGTGCCCAGCTGTGATTGGATGATGGGAGAGTATTTAAACTGCAGCTATCAACAGAGTATTGTTGATGGTGGATTGAATGTGTGCAATAGTTGGCCTTATTCCCAGACGTGTTGATGTGGCTGTGGAGCCAGTTGTTGGTGACGCTGTGAATCTTCATTGTTTTTTTTTTGTCATGTTGACAGACGGAATTTAGTGTTAAACTGTGATTATTGTATGCTTTAATCAGTTATTGTTTAAGATTCAAAAGTTTTAGATCTTATATATATATATATATATTTACGGGTTAGTAGGGAGATGGATGTCAGTTTATGTTGGATTAGAACTTTTCCCGTGGTTCTTGATAGTTAGGGAGTTAGTTTAGTTGGTTGTATTTTGTTTTCTTGTTGAGTATATTTAGTTGGTTTAAAAGGAGTTTGTTTGGTTATGTTTGATATGTTGGCAATACCCCTTCTGAACACAATACCCCTTTTGCTTATTTGTAAAAACAAAACAAAGCAAATGTATTTAAATAAACACACATGAGCCATGCGTATTACAATAACATTTGTATGTTTTATTGTGCAAATGTGCCAGTCCAGTTCAAATATATTCCTTCTAAATAGAGGTTGAAAGTGCTTCCATCTGTCTACACTGTAAAAAATTATCTGTTGTTGGTCCAAATTAACATGGATGCCTTGAAATTAAAATATTAGTTAACTCAATGATTTTGAATATTTTTAAGTTGCTATAATTCAAAATTAACCATATGGAAACCATAATTTACTATGTAACGTGTGTTTTTAAGTTGAACCAACAGATGTATTAATTATCGATAGAATGGATCCGAAACGGCCTTATTTTTAATTTTGCCTCGTTTCCACTTAGTGATACGGTTTGGTACAGAAGAGTATGGTACACTTTTTTGAGAGAAAACAACAGAGTTTCGCCTCTTCTTAGCTATACTCTTTGGTGGAACGACAACACAGGAAGTGCCATTGTCATTAACAGATTGCTTTGTTGCGCGAGAATGACGTCGATGGCTACTTTCTGGCGTACACCAAGCCTACCTGTTGTCAGTGGAAATGCAAGCCTGATAAAGGTTAGCCGTAGCAAAGCGTACCATACTTGAACCGTATCACTAAGTGGAAACGAGGCAAAATTAAAAAAAGGCCATTTTGGGGTGAAAATGCTTGATATCTGACAAGGTTTCTAGCGAGCCAAGGCTTTGGTCGTCATGTATTATCATCATTCAGGTTAAATTTTAGCTTTAATGTTTTATATTTTAAGTAAAGGAGCTGATATTGAAATCGCAACGGCAAAAAGCTGAGTCACATTCATCCCAAAATGGTGGAAACGCAGGGCGCAGGTGTTGCAATGGAACGTTCTATTGAGTTTCGCCTCTTGGTATCTATACTCTTTGGTTGCTCTTGTAGCAGGCGGTAAGTGACGATTCTCTGTAAACCACCGTTCTGAATGTGAGACTAGCTCCACCAATTAGGTTCTACAATAGTACTATTTGTACTATTGTGCTAGGTATCCTTACGAAAGGGTCCCAAAAAAGTGGTATGGTTCACTGTTTTGGTACCATTCACAGTGGAAACGGAAATATTTGTGTACCGTAGTGAACCGTATCACTCAGTGGAAACGAGGCATTAGTGAAGATGGATCCTCCACTGCTTGCTTTGAGGGCAAACCAACAAAACTCTCACAAATGAGAAGCACTGGATTATTGGAATACTGTACTTCACAGAAATCCCTCAAAACATCTGTTTAAAATCATTCAAAAAATTTGTATTTGTAATTTGTACACCATGCCGTCAGGACCCAAGGGTAATAATGTCAGAATATTAAAAAAGGATCTTTACTATGACTCTGAGAAAAGATATGATTCGCCCAAGAATGTTATTTAGCTCTGATCTGCATCATTTCTCTTTCCAAATGTAGGCCTTGTGCAGTTGTTTCATGTTAGCTCTGAAATTTCAGCATCTGGGAATCATAGCTTGATTGTTCCCATAATGCAACATTGTCTTGAAATGGACCTTGGTGTAACACTTATCACCCACAATGCTGCTAGTCTGAGCCGAGACAAGAGGCTGAATTAAATGCCAGACTTTCAAATTCCTTTTTGTCTTAACATAGAGCAAATGTCACGCATGAAAAGAGGGTTCAGACAGAGAATAATGGGCCGTGTTGTGACAGAAAAAGCAGGAAATATTCTGATCGTGATGTAATAAGCTGCAGTCAAAGGGGCTAACTTTGGAGTTGCGAGTTAAAATGCCTATAATGTCTTTAATGTATCAAATTAAATACAAACTAAAATGACAGCAAAGGATCACAGGAATCACAAGGGACACATTTGTACCAAAGTAGCATTACCTCATTCAGTAAATCCATGTTAGAGAAATACAGGAAAAACATCCCAGAGTATGAGGTCAGACATCTCTAGTTTGATGATGAAAAATCAAAACTTACTTTCTTTATAAAAGCAACAGATGATGACGGTGAATAGATAACCTTTTGAGGTAAACTCATTTAGGCCTAGTTCTGAAGGATGTATCATCTGAAAAGGGTACCAAACCTCCAAACACCAGCAGCACAGATTACTTCCATACGTGTTGTTAGAAGACACACAAGAGGCAGAACACGAAAGACAAAACACATAAAATGTAATGATGCAAAAATTGTTTTTATTGATTCAGCAGTTTGGGCAATGGTGCTTGAAAGAGCAAACATGTAAGAAAGGAGGCGAGCGGGTTGCACAGCTGCAGGGTTTAACACAATGGTTAGGCAAAAGTCCAAGGCAAATACACACACATCACAGTTAAACACGCACTCAATCACCAATCCACACAAACACACGCACGTTAACCCAGCGATGGTGTTAAATGCCAGAGTAATCAGGTCTCGCATGCTATATCCACACTGTGTTCACCACCACTGGATACAACGTCATGTTGTAAATACAACCTTGTGATTCGAGTCATTCGGCTGTGAAAGTTTCTATTTCAACACTCAGGGGTCAAACAAATCCAAGCACAATAAACACAAGGTGAAGAGGCAATATATTGTAATCAATGTTTCAGAGGTGCGACTGGTGGATGAAACGTGGGCTCTTCGATGAGGTTTACAGGTCCAAATGGGACTAAATGATGCCTTTTAAGGGCACTTTGAACTTTTAAAAATGTTTTAAAAGCGAGTTTCCAAACCATTTTTTAAAAGGTGTTTTATAAGTTAGTGTTATTTTTTTAAGAACCACACCCTCTGAAGCTCTCACTTTGGATAATAGAAGACAGTGGACGACTTCAAAGAAAACAGGGCGTATAGGGATGATCTCCTCTGAATGAAACACTCACCCTCAAGATGTTTCAAACCTGTATAAATGTCTTTGTTCTGTTGAACACAAAAGAAGATATTTTGAAGAATGTGGGAAACACCAAACAGTTCTTGGGGCACAATTGACTAACAGAGTAGTTTTCTTTCCTACTAGTCAATAGTGTCCCAGAACTGTTTGATTAGAAATATTCTTCCAAATATCTTTCTCTGTGTTCATCAGAACAAAGACATTTATACAGATTTGAAACAACATGAGGGTCTACATTTTTTGGTGGGTGAACTTTTCACTCAAAAAACACAGACATTCAAAACAAAGGCCTAAATCTGAAATATACAAACATTCTGATGACATTAGTCTAAGCAGTGAATACAAGGGCTATTCCATGTTTGTGAGCACATTTGGCAGTGACACTGCACACGGTTGCCCAGGCTGTGAGGTCACAGACACACAGATGAGCCATATAACAAACCATCAACACATATGACATCAAGCACAACTGCTTTAAGCTCTGTTCCAACCATTAGAAAAGGGAATAAAAAGAGCTCCTTAATATTTTATTTGCTCTGCCTACCAATAAGATGCAATGAGAACAAACATGCTTTTGCTTGAGTCTCCAGGTATTCAAATTTTTCGTTATCCAGAAAGACCGTATAGTGTGTATTTGTGCATTAATAACCCTTACTTAGCCTCGCTTCTGTACTGTAACTTAAATATCATGTTGAACACAAAATGAGATATTTTGAAGAATGTAGGAAAGAAAGCAGTCCTGGGGCACCTTTACATTGTCATTTTTCCTACAATGGTTGTCAAGAATGTCCCAGACATGTCAGTTACTAACATTCTTCCAAATATCTTTCTTTCTGTTTAACCAAACAGTGATATTTGCACAGGTTTGGAAGAACTTGATGGCAGGTAAATGATGACAGAATTTTTATTTTTGGGTGAACTGTCACTGTAAATCATAGTACATTTTTTGCAAGGGTAAAATTGTATGACAAAAAATAAGACATAAATGTAGACAAAAATATTGATAGAGCTGTGGACTGTGTCTGTTCACTATAACAAAGTGTTGCTATCTATCAGCAGTACAGCAGTGTCTTGTTATTCATGTATATGCTTGGAAAGCAGTGAAGTTCAGGTCAGTTTTTGAAGTGTTGAGTGATTTTGACAGAAGACTTTCTGCATCTCTCTCTCTCCCTCTCTCTCTCAATTCTCTCTTTAGTTGCAAACAATTCTGTTAGCCTGTAAGTCAAATAGGAATCTTGTCAAATGTATCTTTCCTGTAGGCAATGGTTTTATATTTATGCATAAAAAATTATGCAGTCAACAACAACTGTCCCCATAGGCCATGCTCTATAAATGCCATGCCATAAAACTCAAATCATTTGTTGGAAACAGTTTCTGTGCCTGATAAAAACATTATTTCACCAATGCTGAAAATGTTTTTCTTGACAGCTTTTAAAAGGACCATTTTAGTTTCTGTCAATAAATCTCACACACTGGTGGAATGCAGACCAGAGTTTTTTGCCACCTATTAATGCTGAATTATGATTGTGTGTTTTTTCACACCTAAAAACTCAAGTCACACATTCTGTTATTAAGGACTAGCTATCCGCCCAAGGTCAGGTTCTGTGTGTAACATTTCACAAAAAAACACTAATCGCATGTTTCCTGTTCCAGCTCTGTTCCCATTCAAGCCCAAATGTGAGGAAACAACAAGGCAACCTGAACCCAGAACATGCAGTTACATTTATTATTTTAAGTAATGCCTGCAAAAAACTCCCAGAAACCCCTGATTACATCATCCAGTAACCAGGTGATTCTAATACAAGCCATACAAGGCGTAGGCTTCGCCCTAATCTGGCTCGCTGTTTTTTAAATGACATATGTGACCAGCTATTTTCTGACTTAAGCTTTTATGTATTTTGTGTGCGTGTGTTTGCACAGCTGAGCTGAGAATGGCTTATACCATATTTTTTTACATATTTACAAGATTATTGTTTTACGAAAATCCACATATAAAATGCTCTATAGAGCCAAATTGAATAGATTTGTTTAAGCCTACATTGGACATAAAGCGAAATCGAAATGGGTCAAACCCAATTATATTTCTCTCTATGACATGCTAAAAATTAGATGTAAATTATATAACAGGATTAACTGCCTTGCGGTTCTTCGAGCAGATTCAGCCCAGGCATCTGAAAAATGTTCGGTTTAATACGCGGATGATAAATTGCCCACAGATGTTGGAGTGGGATACAGTGCGATGAGAGATATAATCACCACAGAGAACAGGTGATGGCCCATGTTTTGAAATCAGAATGCCACGCATCTTACAAAAGATTTCATCGGTTCACACACTCGACCGACTCTCTTTGCCAAAGCAAACAAGAAATAAAAACCTTAAGGAAGGTAAACACCCCTAACACCAGGAGCTGTCTCAGTTTGAATTTGAGAAGTTTGAAGTTTGGTGTCTGCAGGGAAAGAAACAATAGCAAACCACCATGCCAAAAATCATGTTGAACGTTGATAAAAGGCCAGAAGTTGTTCTTTATCCCTTTTGGAGGATATATTGACAAAAATGCAATATAATACACATAACTATGTCTTCAGAGGTGTATAAAGACCTTACATGATGAAGCGTTACGTTTTTATTACCTTAGAATGAGCTATTTTTATCTACATACACCGCGGGTCCCCTTACATGAAATTCACCATGTTGTTTCTAAAGAACTCCTAACTGGACAAACTGTTCTGCAGAGCGTGTTTAAAAACGTGTGACGACATCTTAGTTCTGTGCCAGTCACCATAGTGTTTCAAAAGGGAGGGTTGGAGTGAGCCGTTGGTTGCAATTCGCAACATCACCACTAGATGCCGCTTAATTACATACTATAACACATTACAAACATGGGGTATAAAGTGTGTACGTAAGGGAATAAAGGTGAAGTTTGTACATTTTCATTGTTAAAACACAGCTTAATTTCAGTCGCATAGTGTGAACCCAGTGGCAAAATATTGTATTTGCTTGAGCATCTTGAGCATCTCAACACATCCACCAGTGGCACGAGTTCAGGGCAGGAATAACTTTTGGGTGGCTAATGAAAGGAAAGAGGGTGTTGAGAAAAAATATTCAAAAAAATGTTTTACAATTTGGTAAATTATTTGCAATCTTTAAAAAATAGATACAGCCTGCCCAACTCTTTTACAAGCAGACAAAAAGTTATTAAACCTCTATAATCTTTATATCCCTCGCACATATCTTACTGCAGGGTGATATAACAATATTGTGATGGTCCACATATGGTGGATAGACAGATAAAGAGGCAATATAAAAGAGTATTTACTGGGGTCGTCCACTCAGCAGATGTTGGCAGGGCTTTGACTCTTACTTGTAAAAGCCAGGTGGGAAGACCAGGAGCTGAAGTGAATGCCCAGACGCTCACTCCATGGAACTGGCTGTTTGGTTTTTATGAAGGAAATGGCTGTTTCTCTAAATCCAGAGAAATAATCACAAAGGAGATGCATTATAGTGAATACATAAACCACCAGTTCATTCATTAGATAAAGGGATAGTTCATCCTAAAATAAAAATTCTGCCATCACTTTTTCACTCTCATATCATTCAAAATCTGCATATGATTATTTATTCTGTGGAACACAAAAGAAGATATTTTGAGAAATGTCTCAGTGTTTTGCATCCACACAATGGAAGTTATTGGAGGTTTATGTTACCAATGTTCTTCAAAATATCTAGTTTTGTGTTCTGCAGAAGAAAGAAAGTCAAACAGTTTTGAGGGTGAATAAATGATGTATTTATTTTTTGGTGAACCAACACTTTACGTCAATGCGAGAAAGAAGCAGAAAAAAAGTTTGGCTGGATGAGGAAAGAGACATCTTTCAGTTAAACAAATTTAAAGCTTATCTTAAACCTGTGTATTTTTATTTCTTCTGTAAAACACAAAAGAAGAAATTTTCAAAAATGTTGGTAACCAAAAACCGTTGGTCCCCACTGGCTTCTATTGTGTGGACAAAAAAAAATAAAGTCAAGGGGGACCAACTGATTTCTGTTAACTGCATTCTTCAAAATATCAACTTTTGACTTCTGGAGAAGAAATAAAGTCATACAGATTTGAAATAACAAGAGGGTGAATAAATTAAGACAGCATTTTCATTTTAAAGGTGAACAACTCCTTTAAGTAGTTTTATCCTAGTGTCTAAGACAAGAAGGGGTCACCCGAGGAATGGGGCTCCACCCTAACAATTGTGTCTTGGGCCCCATAAAATTTTGTGACAGCTCTGATACATCAACTGTGGGAGGTGTGTGAGAGAGTCTCGTGTGATTTAGATTTCAAACTGAGAGTTAAAAACACAAACACATTCATAAGTAATCACTATCTTAACCCTCGGGCTGTAACATGTGCCTCGCGAGCAACTTGAGCTTCTACAGCCTTAAACTTTTTGCTTCAGATGATACTATGTTGATAAAGTCGGTTTCTTCAAATTCCTTAACCTAAGACTCCACTCAGTGAATCCATCACCATCTGTCTGCTTTGATCCATGTAAAACGTCCAGAGGAAGACTAAGAGCACAGCTGATATACACTACATCAATTGTCAACCACTGCATTCTCAAAGAGATGATCCAATGAGAACACTGCACCGAGCAAATCGGATTAAACAAGAATGCGTGTTAACGTGCTTTACTGCAGAAATAAAGATGATCACTGCAAAACGTGGTTGGATCTCACCACGGGGTTTCAGTATCTGTTTTCACTGCTGGAGGCCAGTTTAAATGCAACTAATATGAAATCGTGTTTATATTGCAATAAGGCACTTGCTCCATATGTGAAAATCAACAGAGGTCTGAATAAAGGAGAGACTTCTTGGATGTACATCAGGTGTCGGACCCCCCCATGTCACTTGATGAATAGGTACAATAAAACCATGGTCTGCTGTGTCATATACATTATGTATAATGCAATGTTGGTGTTGGCTTATGTTGGGAATGTTCTCATAATACTGCGAGCGGGAGAGATATTGGAAAATATGGATTTTTTCGTATTTATTAAACCTGCAAACTTCGGATTCCATTTGTACTGGGACATTACATGTGTGAAAACAGCTATTTAATAGCAATAACTTACAAGGAAATAAACACACATTTTTGGTAAAACACATCAGAACAATTTTATTACGCTTGCCTCCCGATGTGCCAAAAATTTCAAAACGTTTTCCACTTGTTTTGCAGGCGTACTCTCAATGGAGATTACATCACACAATCACTGCAAGGTGATGGACGAATTGCCACAGGTCACCAGCCCCAATGGTTTATGGGGGCTTGTAGGCGAAAATGTTGACAGACAGATAGGGCATCAAGGATTTCACAAAATTCACAACTTTCTTTCTTCTGCAGAAAACAAAAGATGATATTTTTAAGAATCTGGAAACCAAACAACTCTCCTCCATTGATATTCATTGTACAAACATTTCTCAAAATATCTTCTTTTGTGTTCCTCAGAAGAACGAGTCAAGGTTCTGAATGACATGAGGGGTGAATAAATAATGACATCATTTTAAATGTTTGGTGAAGTATCCCTTTAAAGTTGTAGTAGATTGGCAAGGAATACCTTGTTTTTGAATCAAAGTGACGTTCTATTGGAATGAATACAGCGATCTTAAATCAAAGGTTTCCCTTCCGTTAGCTAGCAGACATCATCATACCCTGACAGTTTAACAATGGGCGGGAGACAGGGGAAGGGAATGGGTAAAATGTTAATCCATATGTTTTTCGTAAAATCCAGTTTGTGTGTAAATCGCAGATTGCAAAAGCGTTCCCATGCAAATGTTCGCACGAGGTGGTTTGCAGATGCATACATCTCACGAACTCACATTTCCTGGAATTTGTTAACTTTTACAAATCACGGAAGCGTTGAGCGTGCCACAGTTAAAAACTGAAACACATAATTACGTGCAGCTAACACCAGGTTGTGTTGTTGTATCCATGGATAACATAATTGAGTCTTGCTCGCTCACCTTTACCAACAGACTTTAAACAAACAGTGAACCAAACTAAAGCGTTCCCTTGGAAACTACAAAGATGGTCAGACCTTCAACAATGAGATATCGAAACTTCTGAAGTGCAGTTTAAAACAAACTCTGGGATCTCAACGTTATTGGCAGGTAAGACTAGAGTTGATTTAAATCTTTTGATGGAGTCTTTCTACGCATTTCTGTTTTATCCAAGCAATGAGACACTTACATTCTCTTTGTAGGCATGGGTCGGATGAAAGAGACCTGCTGTCTGTATCACTTTTGTAAGCGGATCATTTAAGGGTTTACAGATGTTGTACAGTTTATGGGTGTATGGGATCGGTGTAATGAGAAGCTGTTGGGGCCTGTCTTCATGTACTCATTCTGAACATTACATGTGAGGCACTGTACAATGTGAAAGTTAGCTTCTGATTTTTCTTGCGTAAAAAATGTCATTCTGATGATGACATCATTCAAATACTGTGAGGAGAACTAACTGTAAAAGACAACTAGTAAGATTTACTTAATTTTTGTGCACACAGTTTTTTTAAGTAAATTTTACTGTATCAACTGTGTAAAAAACATTATAAGTAAATCCTATAATTGTTTTTTTACAGTGCATGTAGACAGTATATAAAGAGCATGCAATAGCACACAGGTGCACGCATACTATAAATAACGCATAGAAAACATTGGGCTCTCGTTTTTGCATCTGTTCCAAAATGGTTCACATACCTTATTCTGCCATTAAATCATGAAATAAACACATATTTTTAAACAACATGGAATACGTGAAGACAAATTTATGCTAATTTAGCATGATTGATGTTTTAAAGACTAATGATGATGTCCTGATTCTCTTAATTTTTGTCTTTTACATTTGCTAGGTGGCACTAGCTAAGCACTTTATTCAGTAGGGTGACTCAACCCTTGAACAATCATGGACACAGCCATGTGATGCCTTTTTGGCCCTTGAGAAGTTTCAGAGACCTCACAGGATTCATGAGAAACGCCGGCTCAATGGCATGGAACCCCACGCTGAAACAAAGACTGCAACTCCAGATCACAAACCACAGAGGGGTCCCATCTCTCGACACATTTACTGTAAATGGATGTGAAACATCTTCTCCAAACACTGGTGTCTATAGCAACACCACGCTTCAGGGGAGGTCTCTTAAAGACTCGAGACACCTCTCGGAGAAAACCTCCAGGAAATCATTCATAGGCAGAAAAGCATTGCTTATAGGTAATCTATCACAGCATTTAACTTGAGAAAAATGGTAAGGAAAGTATGAAATATATTCAGACGGGGCATGATTAATGGGGTAGGGAAAACATTAAAACAACTTAATATAAGATGAAAATAGAACATATAAACATAACATAATGTACCTGGAAGTATTGCTGATTAAGGTCGAGAACAATTTTTTTCAGTTAAGCGTGATCTGCAATCAATTATTCATGTTTTGTCATAGTTTTATGTTCTCATAGTGTGTTGGGTGTCATGTGGTCTAACATGAAAAAAGTGTGTTCATGTTAGAACACATGATAATACAACATAACATAAAATCATAATAAAAAACATAACATTGAAACAACATCATACAACATAAAAACGTAAATTAACATGACAAAACAGAAAGACGACACGAAACATAAAGACAACACAACGTTATATAACATAAGCACCTAACACGACAAGAAACATAACATGAAAACATGATAACATAACATAACAACATAACATAGCATGACAACATACAAACATTACATGAAAACAACATAACATGAAAACACAATATTAAAAAAATGACAAAACATAAAGACGACATGAAACATAAAGACAACACAACATAATATAACATAAGCACCTTACACAACAAGAAACATAACATGAAAACATGATAACATATCATCAAAACCTAACATACAAACTTAACATGAAAACAACATAACATGAAAACATAATATAAAAACATGACATGAAAACATAACATGAAATAAAGACATCACATATCAAAACATAATAAAAAAACAATAGCAAAACAACAGTTTTTCCTCTAATACTATGTTTTCTCTGTTTTTCTTGCAAATTTGTGGGCTTTTTCTGTCATTTTACTTTCTTGTCCACATTTAAATTACTTTTTTACATTATACGTGTAAAAAATATAAACAGAATAATAATGAAAACAAAATAGCGTTACATGAAAACGTAATTTAATATTCAGTGTTGTTAAACCCTTCACAAAGGTTCAGGATGACTTCATACTGGCTGGTCCACAGTTTAAACCCAATTAATCATGTTCTGTGTTTATGTTCTTGCAGCGTGTGGGGTGCGATGCGTTCTGTCACCGCGACCCACCAATTGCTGCACATCATCGGTCTATAAAGATGAGAAAGATAGACCCCGGTCCTCTCCTGCAACAGGTGAAAGAGTTGAGAGACAGATGGATGGATGGGCTGTGTATTCTGGGATAAAGAGCACAGAGGAAAGACAGAGAGCGAGGAGCAGTATAAAGAGAGAGAGAGTGACGGTGGATTTAACACAAAGGCCTTCCACTGTACCACTGGAGAATCAGACGGAGCGTCGAACACACAGCACGCCAGGTATCACGATGACATGCGCACAGAGGCTCCAGTTTAACTGGTCACTTGACAGTTACATGTCATCAATTATTCAGATTAAAATCAGTGTCTGGCTTAACTCTGGTAGCACTTTGATCCGAAAGCAACAGATAAATGCATTTAATGATCTGTCAAAGACAGATTCAAATGTGTTACCCCGTCTGTGAAATCGAGGCTAAAGCCTATGAATTTGACCATGAGCATCAAAGTTTGATTTCAAGCATTAATGAAACAAATATATAAAATGGTTTACTTGCTTGACAGAGATCTACAGGGGATTTTTACATTGGATCTGGGACAAGTGGAGTTAATGACCTGTGAGATTGAATGAATTGTTTATATTGTCTCAAATGTATCATTGATCAAAATGATAAACTAGTAAAGGAACATTGTTGCTATGTTCCCCTCTTTAAGGAATGATACATTTGTTATGTTTATGTATATGTACATGTTTGTATACACAAATACTGTATATATAAGTATTTTTCATTACTCAAATCTCCCCAACTGATTCTCATTCATTGTTTCTTCACATAGAAATTCCCACGTGCAAGATTCTCTGGAGAAGAAAAGATGATCAAAGTTTCCACCAAGATGGACCTCAACAGTCTGACCAGAGACCGGATCTGACTCCATTTCTACATCTCTACCTGCCTTCATACCAGCCCGAGAAGAAAAGAGAAGAGCCAATGGAGAAACAAGACAACAGGTAAAAACAAAAAATGTCATTAAAAGAACATTCCTATATAATTCAGTATAACAGAGGAACAAGTTGGAAGGAATTGTCTAGCATTCTGAATGACAGAAATAATAGTCCCATTCATTGTGAAATGAGCACAAAGGCCGTTAATGAGAGTACATGAGTGATATCATAAGCTCTGAGTCCATTGGGTAGTATTAAATGACACATTCTGCACTTTTTGGTTTGTGTCCTGCATTCTGCGGATGACAGTTTGATGTTCTCACTTTCGTGGGAACGCACAATAGAGACCGTCTGTGGTAACTAAGCATTAAATGCCATTAATCTTATAGATACACAGACCAAACATTCCCAAGCTTAAAAGTGATAAAGCTGGATATCGCTCTCATTTAACCATGAATCACTGAACCCGTCTGTAACATAAAAGCATGTATTAAGGTAACAGGGCGAACAGTCATATGCAAAAACATCCCATTGAATTGAAGTTGTGTATTTTCATCGTTTCCAATGACTACGCTGCTCACTGCTTTTGATGGACGGATTGCAAGTCGTGTTTTGAGTTCTTCGGTATCTCTGTATCTTAGCAGCTGTGATACAGCTGCAGGTCCGGCTGCAAATTTCATTTCCCATTTGGATTTTGCAGGTTTAGCTCATGTTCCAGACTAGCTAAATGCTTTACTCTGAACATGAGTCTCAAGGGCGCAGCAATCGAGACCTTACTTAGATTTAGTATGCAATCACTTTTTGGACATTTGAACGCTTTTTAAAAGTAATCCTCCAGACAAACAGTCTTGAAAGGGCTACAAATATGTAAACTTTATATCCCACGTGTACAGCAAATTATTTCGATTGATTAAGAGTCTTGAGGGTAGGATGACAAAGATGTCGTATAAGCAGCCAGCTCACATTTTGGATTGTAATAGTTTAGTGGATTGTAAGTGCTGACAATTTGTTTTCCTTTAAAGTTTGGAGATGCACAACAAGCAAGCCGTCACAGACGAAGCTAGAGAGCATGATGTCATCGCACAGAGCCAAAACCAAGACATCACCGTCAAAAAAAAAAATGAAGAACGACAACATTATTTCATAGATGACATACAATATGACATCACAGATACCAGTTGGCATGACATTTCAGTTGGCAAAACGCAAGAGGAAAACTTTGAGAAAGACATCACAGAGGGAAGAAAACCACAGAGCATCACAGATAATGAAGTCACGGAAGACAGCATCGCGCAACAAGATCAATCTGATATTATTGATGTTGGTGAATCTAACGATGTCCCAGAAGACAGGGAACAAAATGACAAGCAGGAAAAAAAGAAAATACATACCAGAACCAGACCGACTCTTCATACCAGAAGAGTGAACAAAACCTCTGATGGCAAACTCATGGGCAAAACACGTTATCCTGCCCCATCTACGGCTCTTACATTCCCATATTCCCTAATGGACAGAAGTCCCTCTCCCACTGTTAGTGTCCTGCCATCTTTTCATGGAACGCCATTTGGCTGTCGCATCAGAAAGTTCAACACTCCCGAGTCTGGCAGTTCCAAGACACGAACCAGAAAAGTCTATAATGACATCAGATTTAAAAAGCCGACGAATGACATGCGACATGCCATAGAAACAAAAGCAAACCGATGCTTGTTACAAACAAAGGCTGAAGTCGTAATCAGCCCCCGCCCCAGAATAATGAGCACTGAGAGGGGGGTCCCGCCTCATAAAATTAAAACCACCAAAACGTTTTTGTGGGGACCAGAGGGGCCCCAAGAAACGAAGACAGTGTGCGAGTTACAGAGTCCTGTGAACAGGTGGAGAAGCTCGGATTGATGTAAGACGGAAGGGTTGTGTTTGGCCTTCATGCCTTCCGAAACTTCTGATTGAGACGAAACACTACACAAGGCCGTTTGGCCACAAAATTAAATGGCTTTTAAAATAATGGTTAATTGAGAACTCCAGCTTCAAAGTCCTTTTCAAGCACAGATGAATTACGCATTATTTGAGATTTCTGACACTCTCTGGTTTTTCTCAGTGACTGACCCGTCGGATCGTGTTATTATGATTCATTGAAAAATAAATCCCTACATGATTTTGGTGCTTTCTGCCCATGGGTTGATATAAAACTAGTAGATCAACTAAAAATGTAACTCTTTTATTCGAAAAACATGTCTGGTGAGTGTCTTTCATCATTGGGGAATTACATTTCATAAAGCTGTTGAGAGTTGAAGAGAAAGGAGTGCCCACACAAACAACAGTCGGTGATTTTGAAACCAAAGTAAAACAAACGCATATCAGCTTTTTGATGAAAATATCGGATACATAATATAACTAGAAAAGCAATAGTATTCCAAAGTACAAAAAAATATGGATATATAAAATGTTCCAAGTGCTTTAAATCCTGGTTATTCTTTTATACATACACTCTTAAAAAATGTGCTCAAAAGGTTCTTCAATGCCTTAGAAGAACCTTTTGGTTCCATAAAGAACCTTGAAAGAACAACGTTTCTGTTTCTGTTTGTGGTGAAACAGATTTGTCAGATTTTAAAAAGTAAGAAAGAGATGGCTTTGACAGAACGGTTCTTTGTGGAACCAAAAATGCTTTTTTCTATGGCATCGCTGTGAAGAACTTTTTAAGCACCTTTATTTTTAAGAGTGTAGTCTACTTCAACAGTTGGGCAATTCCAGCCTTCTGGACATGACATTTTCAGTCAAAACTGAAATAAAAATTCTCAGAGAATGTATTTATTACTAATATATTGAATTATCTGTTTATAAAAGGGAGGAAAATTCCTCCACTATGCAAGTGACAAAAAGTATTTTTGAGAAACAAAGTACAACGTAGGATTTCTGTGAATTCAAATGTGCAAACCAGAAACAATAACACCTAACAAATGGAGAAGGGATGCCCCTTTACAAACTACAATTTGTTGTGACAATTCACTTACCTGACTTTTTCAAACTATGCTTTAAGAAAAAACGAAGAGAGAGAGAGATGTTACATGTGGGCATTTAAACCACCAAATATTGACACCTGACCTATCAGCATGGTGAAAACCTTTGAAGAAATCTTTTTTGTTTGGTTTTTCATCTTATGGCCGACATTTTCATAAACAGTATGTTGACCTGAATAAATTTACATTTACATTTACATTTTTAGTCATTTGGCAGACGCTTTTATCCAAAGCGACTTACATTATTCAAATTCCAGCTTTGTTCAAAGAGTCCCATGGAACATGAGACTCTTATCGATGCTGTACATTAGACATAATCTGATTAAATAAACTAAATTCGTTAAAGTGCAGCAGGGTTGTCTGGAATGCCCAGAAGTCACAGACTCATAGACCACCTCTCCAAGCATTCCCGTCCAGTTGAGACTCTGAGTAAATATTTGCATTGCCCTAGCAAAATAGGAGAGAGGATGTCAGCTGGGCATTGATAATGTCTGTTTATACACCACTTAACTGGAAAGAATGAAGGCAGAACTGTATGTGTATTATTTTAAAATAACAGAAGCAGACATACATGTATAGGCAAAAACAAACATTTTATAATGAGATTTATGTCTTGAAGATCCGGGATGGTATGGGAACAGACCGGGTCAGACTCTCTTTTTTGTTTGTGGTGTAGGAAAGCCCAAGGACATTAAAATAGCTATACTTGACATTTAAATATATACTTTTTAAAATTAATTAAAAAATACTATAAATAAAATGTTCAATGTGAAATATAAATATACTGTTGTATATGCAAAAATGTTGCATTACATGTGTTTGGGATATATGAGATTTAAGACTTTCTGGTGTGCACATTGTACAGATGCTCTTAACAAATGTTTTTTTATAACATTTGTTTTGTTTTTCATCCAAATAATTTTGTAGCAATCAAATTGACACCAAACAGAATGAAATTCTTTCTGAAATGTGCATGCCTGCTTTGTGGTATAACCAAAAAGTAAACAACAATCTCTCAACAATGTCTGCCTATTGGATTTACTGTCTCAAATAAGAAAAAAAATGTTCAAGGAAAAACATGCTTTTTGTTTTAAAATTATTATATTAATTGTACACCTATATTACTGGGCCCGTGTATTAAAAAGTCAGATTAAAATTTGATTAATATCAAATTAATATGTCAGAATATATTAACTCACCCACATGTCTTTGTAAACAGTGCTGAGGGTAAATGCATAAATGTTTTAGAATGTGAAATGTCCCATTAAAAGAGAAAAATTTGACTTTTGTAGTCTATTAACATTCACTTTACAAATGATGTCATTTATTTGTTTGATTTTGCATAGTGTTTAATGAATGAAATTATTCATTACAATAACAATCAACAAGAACATGAAAAGATTAGCAAAAAGAGACAACGAGTTTCATCTGGTTGCATGTCAATGTAATGTCAAACAGTATAAAACATAACAAAGGTATTTTTGTAAACAAATAAAATAAATGTATTCAAGATGGAGCAGTGATTTGACCCATCTGTAGGATTAAACCCCTGAACTTTAGAATGCAAATATCTGCTGCCCACTAGTGGACACTTGTTGAGAGAAAACGAGATAACTTTTCATAATCATGTTTTTTATTGTGCATTCCAATTAATATCAATCAAACTGCAATTGGTTGGTTTTGATTCAGCCATAATAACTAAAAAATACAGTAAACGAACACAATAAAACACAATAAAAACACGATTAAAAGAAAACATGATTTTTGAAAAATGTTGAATCTATCTCATTTCTGAACCAAACTCTTCATTTATATGCTTCATATAATATACAATGTATTTCCTCAGCAACCAATCAGGTGCTCTCTTCAGAATTACGTCGGAAGAAGGGGTTGTTAACATTGTTTTTTTTACAAGTGTTTTGTTATTAAATCATTATTTTGATTAAATGTTTTGTGTACAATGTGTACAAATGTTGAGATAAAGTGTAAAAAAATATTTGTTTGCTCTTTTGCGTGTGACATGTCATTCTGTATATATTTTTTATCTAATAAAAAAGTGACGTATATTGTGATTTTTTGCATCTGTAATTACGTAGTAAAAAAGTTACTTTGTATAAGCACCTATTGTTTTAATGCTCCTGTATGACGGTACCTATTGTTCCATGAACTTTGGATAAAAGCGTCTGCTAAATGACTAAATGTAAATGTAAATGTAAATGCAAACGTAAATAAAAATACTCTACAGTGATACAACATATACACATGGTAATAACTATTAAATCTGAAATATTAAAACTTAAGGCATTAATAGATTGACGAATTGTGTTAAAACGATACACACAATTGTATGTAACCGTTACAGTTTTAAATTACTGCTGCAATTCTACAATGATAACAGTGGAAATTATTTCTGGATGAAAAAAAATAAACATAATGTTTTACCTTTCTCACGTTTTAAACACTACATGTCAGATCACATTAATTTGTAAAAAAAAAAAAAATATATAATTTTAAAATTGGCCACAAAAATACCAATTTCATCTTTAAATGCATTTAGTATTTATGTACATTTTACCTGGAGAATCAGTCGATTATTAAAAAGCTAATTATACGATCATCGTTCAGTCAATCCGCAGGTTGTACGATCACAGGAAACGGAAACGCCACTTCGCACCGCAACCACCGCGTGTGATTCCGTTTCCGCCTTGCTTGCGAATTTCGTCGGCTCTGCAGGAATGTGTGGAAATGCTCGCGCTGTGGAAGAGGTTACAACCGCACCTTCCTGCTGACACATGAACCCATCAACGGCCGCTCGTGCCTTTTGGTTTCGGCGTTGAGGAAAGCGGAGACTGAGTCACATCGCCGTCTAGCCGAATATCTGTCCGATTACCCCCCGTTCCCGCATGACTGATTGAAGAAGATCCTCCTGATGGCGAAAAACACTCTGTCCTCGCGATTCCGGGGAGTCGACATCGACGAATACGACGAGAATAAATTCGTGGACGATCAGGATGAGGCGGCCGAACAGCAGGGACCGGACGCGTCTGAGGTGGACGATCTCATCCGACAATATCCTTCATTTCACTACCACAATTTATAACGATAAAGACCTGATGCTGTCAGATCTGATGGATTGTATCTGTGCTGTATTCTAACAGAAACATTTAGGGAAATTAGTTCATAATAATAGAAGACGTGAGATTTATAAGAGAGTCCGATTCTGTCATCACGTTTTGTATCGTCACAGTTGTAAGTTACTACAGTTACCTCGGGTAAACTATGCTTGATGTTGTGAGACCATAGTATATTTGTGTCTTCGATGATTTTATTGCTAATTAAAACATGGTGGTTGCTGTAGTAGTTATTTAACTTGGTTAAATATTTGTAAGGAATTTGGTTAACTTTTCCTTGTTGAGATCTAGCTTATACATTATTTACACGGGCTGTGTCACAAAACCCACTGAGCGTCCCGACTAGTCTTTCTAACTAGTGTCCAAAAAATGCCGTTTAATATAAGCATTAAAAATCCTCGGTCAATGTAGGAAGAAAAATTCAGAAAATAAATGGTCTGATAATTTTGTGAACATGGAAACTAATGTGGGCGTATTGCTGTTTGTGTATAATGTCGGTAGCATTGCTCTTTGTGTATTTTATTTAAATAGCTGTGTTGTAAATACTCACTCTCTGTTTGTATTAATCTCTTTGTTTGGTTGAACACAGAAAGATATTTGGACGAATACTTTTTATCAAACAATTCTTGGACCCCATTGACTACTATAGTAGGAAAAATGAGAATGGTAGTCAGAAGTTTCTTTCCGACATTCTTCAAAATATCTTATTGTGTGTTCAACAGAGGTATTTTTTCCTACTATGGTAGTCGGTTATAGTTTTCAAGAATTGTTAGGTTATAAAAATCCCTAAAATATATTTCTCTGTATTCATCAGAACAAATAAATGTATATAGATTTGGAACAGCAATTCAGAATATTCATTTTGGGCTGAACTATCCTTTTAAACTCGATATAATTTGACATATTCTATGATGTCAGCAGCGAATTAAATAATTCACTTCTATAAGATATTTAAGAGCCTTGACCTTCATTTTAAACTCACTTTTTAATATACATAATTTCGATTCCTCACATTTGATTATTCTCATGGCTTGCCAGCAGGTTATACATACCTTTTGGTGTTTCATTACCTCAACAGATTCATATTTCTCAATAATCAGGATTGTTGTGTAATAAGGGTGTGGAGAATATCATTTGAAATGATTCAGAACATTATTATAGATCTTTATTAAAGCCAATGAAATCAACCCAAAACACTCTTAATGACATCATTTAATTAGTTTCTGAATTGGGAGTATTGTTGCGGAAAACACAGCGTAAGATTTATTCGACATGTTTTAAGATTTCTTTCATGTAAAGAATGCTCATCAGTCTCTGACTGACTGGTTGTTCAGCGTTCCTTAACTAACAGTGATGTACAGGGGACATGATGATGGCATTCCACATCGCCTTGAGGAACCCACCAATCAACTCCAAGAATCCAGCTGTGAAAGTAAGAGACGTTTAACTCATTCACTCGAGAACACGCTGTTACGAGGGGAATCTTCTTTCAGTTTCTGTAAATCGTCTTCTGTTCCATGTTAAGATAAATTTAGATCTACTGGATATTTTGTGCATTGTTTTTTATTCTTTTGGTGCTACGTTAACAAGCCAAAATGCTTAAATGTAGTTTTTAAGGGAAGGGATAGTCCACCCCAAAATGAAAATTTAGTCATAAATTAATCAACCTCAAATTGTTCTAAACCTGTATGAAATGATTTGTTCTGTTGAACACACAAAAAAACATGTATGTTAGCAACTGAGATTTCTGGGACACCATTGACTACCATAGTAGAAAAAATGGTTGTATTTTTGATGTTGTTCTGTTAAACACAAAATTAGATATTTTGTAATAAAACAGTCCTTTTTGACACCATTTTTTGACTACCCCAGAAATGTCGGCTGCTAACATTCTTCTAAATATCTTTCTTTGTGTTCAACAGAACAAAGAAATTCATACAGGTTTGGAACAACTTGAGGGTGAGGAAATGATGACAGAATTTACATTTTTTGGTGAATTATCCCTTTAAACGTTTAAAGGTCTTGGTGGTTAAATACTAAAGCGGGACAACAGGAGAGTGTGAGGCATATGGATATGATGATAGACAATGTTTATAATGCACACACTTGATAAATATTATAAAGATATTGTAAACAAATCGACAAACAATAGTAAATGAGCTATTAGCATGTAGTCTTGGTAATAGACTTAATAGATTAATATAGAATTAATTTGTTCACCGTTGTGTATTTATTGGTTGTTTCGTGGATCTTATCCAATCAGATTTCAGATCTGTTTTGGAAAGTGTGTATATGTTTCCTGCAATTCTCCTGATGAGTTTCATTTCAGGAGCGTGCCCAAGCCGTGGTGTTACGAGTGCTGACTGCGTTTAAGAGCAGCGATATTGAGCCAGCAGTGAAGTCTTTGGACAAGAATGGAGTGGACCTGCTGATGAAGTACATCTACAGAGGCTTTGAGAAGCCATCAGACAACAGCAGTGCCGTCCTGCTGCAGTGGCATGAAAAGGTTTGACAGGATTTTACTTCTCATGTAATCTTGTAGCAATTCGTTTTAGTAAAATTATTATTTAAATGTGCATTCAAGTTTTTGTTTAATAAGAAGGAAGTGAAAATGTTTTTTATTGTCTCTCTCAGGCCTATGCCATAGGAGGTCTGGGATCCATCGTTCGGGTGCTTACTGCAAGAAAGTCTGTGTGAAAAACTCAAAGAATGACATTGCCAGCTTCTTTTCTCACCTCTGCAAAATCCTTATCTGGAAAAAACCACACACCTCCACAGCCGATAGCCATGTGGAATTATTGTATACTATTTAATGTAAATTATTGATTCTTGAATGTTCTTTAAGAAGTTGTAAAGCCTGACACGTTCCTCCACTGATGAAGGTGAATGGTTGTTGAAACGATTCACGAATTGCAAGTGAGGGACGTTGAATCTGATGGAAAAGAGAGAGAGAGACTTTGCTGTATGAAGCCTGAGCAGCTATTCAGGGCATTAAATACTGTGACAAATACGAATGTTGTATTTGCTTGTTTTGCTTAGATGGCACTCTCAGATATGTAGTTCTTGTTTCTTTAGTTCCAATTCTCATTTTTCTTATTGTACAGAAAGAGGATGTTGTTTAATATATAGTATTTAGGTGGTGGATATATGGTTAAATTCGTAGTGTGGGGTTGGATTGGGGTTAATGTGAAGTGCCTGGGGCAATAAAGAATTTAAAGAGTGTTTTCTGACTATTGATGGTGATGACTGGTTGCATTGTTTGACATGGTGTAAATCTAAATGAAAATAAACCATCCAGTTCTCAGGACAGGTCATTATATCTTATAAGGCAGTGGTCACCAACCCTGTTCCTGGAGATCTACCGTCCTGCAGACTGTAGCTCCAACCATGCTTCAGCACACCTGTCTGTAATTATCAAGCAAACCTGAACGCCTTGATTAGATAGTTCAGCTGTGTTTGATTGGGGTTAGAGCTAAAATCTACCGGACGGTAGATCTCCAGGAGCAGGGTTGGTGACCACTGTTATAAGGGATAGTTCACCATCAAAATGAAAATTTTGTCATTTACTCACCCTGTTGACATTTTAAACTGGTTTGATTTTCTTCTGCAAAACACAGCATAATATATTTTGAAGGATGTCTGTAACCAAAGACTGTTGGTCCCCGTTGGCTTCTACTTTATGGACTCAAAACCAAAGTCTATAGGGACCAGACGTTTTCTGTTCCAAACATTTTTCCAAATCTCTTTTGTGTTTTGCAGAAGAAAGTCATTTAGGAGGGTTAATGATGACAGAATTTTCATTTTGAAGGTGAACTATTCCTGTAAGTCATGTACTCTCATAATGTTTGAAGCAAAACTTTGTCACTCCTGAGGTTTGATTTTGTTGATTCAACAACAATCTGAAGGTCCTGGTCTTCAGCATGCACTGGGACGGTTTGCAGCAGAGTGTGAAGCGGCTGGGATGAGGTTCATGGTACTTCCAAATCTGAGGCCATGGTTCTCAGTCGGAAAAGGGTGGCTTGCTCACTTCAGGTAGGTGGTGAGTTCCTGCCTCAAGTGGAGGAGTTCAAGTATCTGGGGGTCTTGTTCACGAGTGAGGGAAGGATGGAACAGGAGATTGACAGACGGATCGATGCAGCTTCTGCAGTAATGCGGTCGCTGTACCGGTCTGTCGTGGTGAAGAAGGAGCTGAGGCGCAAGGCGAAGGTCTCGATTTACCGGTCAATCTACGTTCCTACTCTCACCTATGGTCATGACCGCAAGGACAAGATCCCGGATACAGGCGGCCGAAATGAGCTTTCTCCGCAGGGTGGCCGGGCGATCCCTTAGAGACGGGGTGAGAAGCTCGGTCACTCGGGAGGAGCTCAGAGTAGATCCGCTGCTCCTCCACATCCAGAGGGGCCAGCTGAGGTGGCTCGGGCATCTTTTCCGGATGCCCCCGGACGCCTTTCCGGGCATGTCCCACCGGGAGGAGACCCCGGGGAAGACATAGGACATGCTGGAGGGACTATGTCTCCCGGCTGGCGTGGGAACGCCTCGGTGTCCCCCCCGGAAGAGCTGGAGGAAGTGACTAGGGAGAGGGAAGTCTGGCCATCCCTGCTTAGACTGCTGCCCCTGATAAGCGGAAGAAAATGGATGGATGGAACAACAATTTTAACAGTTTATCAGCACCGATCACAATCACAAATCACAAATATCCAGAGACATAAACTGAGAAAGATTTTTTTTAATCAAGTTTTGATGTTTTTGACTTACCATGGAGTCAAATGAGAGTAAGAATGTAGTGGTTTTAAACTGAAACCAGAGGTGAAAGTAACCGCTGTGAAGGTCACAGTATCATAAATATGAGTTGGATTGAACAAAAGTGCATATTGCGAGTTGCAAACGACAGAATAGAAATTCAAATCAAATGGTACAAATTATAAGTTTGATTGGCAAAAGTTCCCAGGAAAGATAAAGCAAAACAAAGTTCCTGAATCAGTATCGTTTTATGAGCACAGGGAGAAGTTGAGAATGGGAGTTGATTTACAGCAAGCAATCAATTCTTTGGGTTTGTTTTTCTGAAAACAGGAAACGCATCCTAATACTTGTGAGATATTCAAGGTTATACTCGTATCTTTTCCACTCCAAGCTGCAGTAATTCAAACCGTTTGACCCAATCGCTCTTCAAGTGTTAAAACACACAAAATTAAGATTGTTCTGTCTGCAAAACACTGGCATTGACTGAAAACCAAACTTCAGTCTTCACAGGTAAAAAGACATTCCGAAATGCAATTGATAGTAAGTCTTCAAGTGTACTGAAATGATGTAGTATACACTCAAACCAAAGTACAATCACAGAATTCGACGCAAGGCATGCAAACTTGTTTTTTCAGTCTATGCCTCAATATTAGTTTCAAGTCCACAGTGAATCTCTCACACACATCACTTGTAAACTCACGAACAGTTTTAAAGTCCAATGCATGATGAACAGAACATGGAAAAATAAACAACAGACAAAAGTAAAATAACTTATATCGCCACTGATTTATAATCTTATCACTTATATACAGGTATTCATATATAAATACTTGTTTGGAATGTACTTCGTTTTAATTTACACATACAAGGCAGATTGGAGATGCTTCGAAATCATTCAAGCAGATCTCATAACATCTCTCTGAAATCAAGCACTGGACAGAATTTTTGTTGTCCGGTTATGTGCACCAATGGAGTGAAGCAGCAAATATGATTAACCCAACTAATACATCAGATCGAAAAAGTGAAAAATAATTTGTGTCTAGACCTCCGGCTGAAAAAGTGGAAAATAACAGTGGTAGTTGTTGGAGAGTAGATCGGTTCATCCGCCACATAAACGTTGTTTCTGATTCTTTTGTCCACTCCGTACAAGAGTGACACAGATGATGCTAAAACATCCTTTAACCATCAATTAAAAGGATTAAACTTCCCATTCACAAAAATGATCCGTAAAGTATTTTGGTTGCAGTTCCTGCTAAATGTCTGGACAGATGTTTTTGTAAAGGGAATTTCTGAGCTACATTGAAACTGTCAAGGCAGAGATTGAAACCGTCATGTCAGCATTTGTTCCCTTCATAGAAATCCACTTGTTCCCTGTTTCTCTGTCTGTCTCAGCTCCAGCTTGAGGTTCCTGAGACGGAAGGTCGTATGATGCCTTTGGGTATGGGCTTGGAACCAAACCAGGACATCTATAACACAATAACATTCACAACAGAATATTACAGTCAACCGTGCATGTATTGTCCACACATAAGCAATTCCATGCAAACATCAACCTTCCCATGAAAAATCTGTACAGGGTATTGAATTTAGCACAGTGCTGTGATTTCCCCTGCTCGAGAGCCGCTGCTATAAATACCTGCCGGATGCTATTCCTGACCATAACACTAAGTACTAATGGTTTGATTCAGAGCAGTGATCCAGATATCATGACCCATATTCTCAATGGAGTGGCCTAGTTAGCTCAAGGGTGTGGAGAGAAAAATCTGCCTGATGACCTTTCTGGCCGTACTGTAGCCCTCCGTCATACATCTATCATACGGTTATAATTGCATACTGTACTATATTAGTGTTTCTCAAACACACCTTATACTCCAGTGTTTGTTTCAGCATGTCTTCTTCGTCCTTTGTGAAATGCAGGAGAACAGAAATGGCTCTGATGAGCTGGAAGGCCTGCAGGGAGGATTAGAGAGAGAGTGAGAGAGGTAAACACGTGGGACTAATCATTTAACCTAAAATTAATCTTCTACAGGCAGGAGTTCAACATAGAACTCTATTGTTTAGAAAGCAGTGATGCAAGAATCATCTGATCGAATTTAAAGGTGCATTTGGCCATTTTGTTCTTGAAAGACAGCACAGGCGTTTACCTCAGCTTCTCTGGACGACATGAACTTCAGCACCACGTGTTTGAGATACTCAAAGTTGATCTCCCGTGTGTCAGTTAGGTCTGAACTGTTGATGACTGTGGTGTTGGAGGAGATGGGCGGCAGGCCCGGGGTCTGAGGGGGTCCAGGGGCTGGAGCAGGAGAAGACGTGTCTGAAACCGCGGATCTGTCCTGCCTCCCCTCTTTCGTCTCTGCATCAACATCTGGTCTTAGTTTCTGTTTCATAAAAAGGGGAATTTATATTACCGCTGACACAAACCGATCACATGTTCTTGAAAGTTTTGTTAACTTGTAAATAGACACGCACCAGCTCTTTCTGTAAAGTCCTTTTCAGTTCTGCAAGTCTCTGCTGTAGCTGTTTTATTGTCTGAAAAGAAAACAAAAATATTTAGTCGTATCTGACTAATCGGAACATCAACTGCAATAAAAAAAGTCTTGTTTTAAACATAACATAGCAGTCGTGGTTATGTCAGACAATTTTAGAGTCTAAGAAAGTGATTATAATTTGTTATACAATTTGGGTTAAAGACAAAAACATTTTTAATATGAACATTTTGATATTCATTTCACATAGTAGTACATAAAACCTCCTTCATACGAATAATGACATATTTGTTACACATGAATTGCATATTCACAATTTTGAAACACAAAAAAATCTTAAAGAAACCAAATGTTTCTGCCTGTTGAATCTTTATAATACCTTGTTCTTCTCAGCAAGCTGTTGCTCCAGGTCTTTGTTCACCTTCTGTAGCTCATCGAGATCATTCGCAGTAACCGTCCCGTTCTGTTCACCGTCACACTCGTCTGAATGCAACTCTGCTGTTAATCTCGACACTTCATCCTCGAGATCCGACACCTGTCACACATTCACATGAATACACATGTCTGTACTACACTTGCTCATTTAAATAAAATAAGACATTACATGGATTCAACACTATCAATCAGGATGATGGGAAGTCAGACGTGTGGAGATCACGAACATGCGCACACACTAACCCGCGATTGGTAAGATGTGAGCTGTTGTGTTTTCACAAGGACTTCCTGCTGTAGTGATGTCAGCTGAGAGTTGAGGTCTAGCTCTTTCTCTTCAGCCTCCAGACGACGAGACTCGAACTCAGCCTGCAGAGAGGACAAACTGCTACGGACCGCCTGCAATTCTGACACAAACAAGAACACAAGATATTTCTTCCATTCAAAATCGACCGTACAGGAAATAAGAACTGTTGTGTGTGCTTTCAGTACTATCATCAAATTCAGTATCATGAAGGACTGTTTGTTTGTGTAGTCTACATTCAATTCATTCATAGAGGGTACATGCAATTAGAAATTTGTTGGGAAACTAATATGTGATCAGAACCTGGTTTTGAGGGGGTGTACTAAAAAAAAAGAAAACGAAACGGATTTTCACTTAAAATGTGTATCTTAAATAAAAGTCAAAGTAAGTTTCTTATGCTTTAAAAACAGAACTTTATAGATGGTTTCAGTGGCAACAACATAAACAATTATGTGGCTCAAGCTTAACTTCTGGTAGACCTCTGCAAAGAATCAATATCTTTAATAGTTTAAATTAAACACATTTCACACTATTTATTTGCAATAATATATTAATATTAATTAATATAAGTTAAAATTGTATATACATTTTATAACCAAACACAGAGTGGAAGTAAACTTCGGGCCAGTTGCGTGTGTCAGATGAAACCGTCTATATAACATATGCAGTTTGTTATTATTACCTTCCTTAAGGGCACTTAGCTCCTCCTCCTTTAACCCTAATGTTTTAGAGAGCTGACTCACTTCCTGCTCCGCCTTCTCGAGGGACTCTGTCATTTTACTGACCTATCCGAAACAAGCAATAAACAATATTAAGTTACTGGTTATTACAGTTACAAAATACACTTCCTAACACATGGAGAAGACCAAATGAATAAATAATATATATAAAAACAAGTAACCTGTTGCTGTAACTCCTCCCTCTGTTTTCGCGCTTCCTCCAGAGCTTTGGCAATTTCAACACTCACTGTCTGTCTGCTGCTCATCTCTGCCTGTGATGCACACAGATACAGTATGTTGGCAGTACTGCATAACTTAAAATAAATGCTCTCCTATTGTCCTGAAAAAAACTCTGTGTCCAGAAAAATCACCAAAATACATACAGAGTCAAAGAAACCATGGATGTAATTCTTACTCTGGACTCTTCCAGTTCTGCAGTCAGTCTCTCCACAGTTCTGTCAACCTCAGCTTTGCTCTTCACCAGCGACACCTTCTCTTCCTCTAGTAGCCGCTTAAGAAAGCCACAGAAACAGAGGGGGATGAGTCAGAAAGCTGAAGTCGACTAGTTTGGCTTATCATCAATTTTTTTAATAGTAGCATTTTAAATGTGATAAATTTAGAGATGCAACTTCTTAGAGAAGATTTAAATGTGCTGAAACTGTTTTGTGTGCATCTCTAAATGACCTCATCACTTCACTGCTTTTGGCAATAATAATTTTCTAAAATTTTCTAAAAAAAACAATTCTGGCATAATTTACCATAAAGACTTTCTTCCTTCTTCAGAACACAAAAAAATATATTTTGAAGAAAGTTGGTAACTGAACAGCACTGGCCCCCAATCACTTCTTTTGTACCACACAAAACCAATGCAAGTGAATGGGGTGCACTTAACATTCTTCAAAATATCTTCTTTTGTGTTCTCCTCTTGACTGACTTGACAGAATGTTTATTTTTTTACTTCAATATAATCAAAGCCACATTCATGCATATTTTTTTGTGAGTATTATAATGAAAAGTTATAGGTATGGGATTCCTCTACGACGACTAGACCTTCTGAACCACTGATGAAAATGTTGCACATCGACAGAACAGTTTGATTCAAAAAAACATGATTAAGTAAATCACGCAAGTAAGGTTTTACACACCACACTGTCCTGATAAGTGCAGATCTCTTCTTCTCTCCTCCTTTGCAGTGCAAGAAGTTCTTCCTCTAGCTTGGCTGTTTTCTCCAGACCTCTCTGTCTCTGTGTGGAGACCTGCTGCTGGAGTCTCTCTCTATCTTCTGCCCAATCTGCCTGCTACAGGACCAAAAGTCAGAGGTCAACACTTTAAGCCAAAGGTTAATGGATTTTAAAGATAACAATGAAGCTTACTTGTATGGTAACATCGGAATTGCATTACAAGCCATTTAAAAACCCCTAATCCAATAAGAAAATGATCCATGTAGTAGAATTTATTCCAAAACCAGGCTTAAATTCTGTCCACTTAAAGGCACGATAAGATTTTAAGTCACATCATGTACCATTTTTCCAGTGTGTGATTCACTGTCTGCAAGCTTCTGTTCCCAACTGTTTATCGTCTCAGAGGCGTTAACCAGCCTTTGCTCCAGATCTGATATCTGTCATCACAAACAAATCATGTAATTCAAGTTTATGAAGCAGCGTCATGTGATGTTTGGTTTAACTGGATGATCCCGGTGCTCTCACCTGTGCGTCTGTTCTCTCTCTGTATGCCTTGGACGAGTCATCTTTGTGCTTCAGCAGAGTCTGGAGATCTGTGATGTTAGCGTTCAGCCGGGAGATCTGCAAACAAAAAGAAAACAGGACATCTATCACTACACTTCCAGCAGAATTCAGTACAGTAAAGAAAGACATCCACCATTTTGAAACAACACTGATCCTAAAGCATGCTCATTAGAGCATAAGAGCGTAGCGCTAGCAACGGCGATGTCACGGGCTCGATCCCAGGGATTGCACATACATAGAAACAAATGTATAGTATAATGCAATGTAAATCGCCTTGGATTAAAGTGTCTACCATTTGCATAAATGTAACACTTTCATAAGGTTTTGAATGTTCTGTTGTTTCTCTTTATTTAGTGTCAAAAAACATAAAACAGGAATTGCTTCTAGACCCGTGATGTTTACTTCTAGCAAAATGGTGTATAAGGGGTGTGTATGACTAGGTTCTAGGCTAAGTTAGGTGTTACCTGAGCTTCCAGTGAGCTGACTGCTGTTCTGTGATTGGCTCTCTCCTGCAGAAGTTCTCCTCTGGTCTCTTCTAACCTCTGCTCTAATGATGACTTCTGCACACACACATACAGATATTAGATAACCGATAGCAGTAACGTGATGTACATTTACACGTGTGCAAATGCGTGTTTCCAGACCTCTTTGAGGAGTTCCTGTAGGTGTTCATCCTGAGAAAAGTTAGCGCCCAGTCTCCTATCTAAAGAAGAAGACTTCTCCTGCAGATCAGCCAAAACACGCTCTCGCTCCTCCTCCATCACTGCAGCCTGACCAATGAGAGTACATTACGTGAAAAAATCTTGCCTAAATACTGCTAAATATAGAATGCATCTTTGATAAACATTGGTTTATGTTAAGGATTCTTAACATTTAAAGGTGTGACATCAATACTGATTACTTTACAGTATACTCAGTAAGAATACAAGTCAGTTAAGAGTAAATAGAGCATCAGGACAGGAGTGAGGTCATAGTTACATGATCAGACCTTGTTCTTGTGCTGCTCATGTTGTAGCTTCAGTTTATGATGTTCAGATTGGAGATGCTCCATTGACTTTTCCAGTGATTTTACATCACTTTGTGCCTGAAAACAAAACATGCAAAATAATAAAATCAGCTAAAATGTTTATGTATCATTGACACCAGCAATTGTAAATTGTAAAATGTCAAATATGTCATCACTAACAGAGAATGTGAAGCTGACGTCACGCCCTATGTTGCAGTCAAGCCGCCATCTTGGGAGGATCATACTCCATCGCTATTATTGTTTTGATATGTACCGTTACTTATTTTGTTAGATATATGGAGAAATCGAAAGTGAAAGAACCATGGGCTTTTCCTGAATGACTCTGCGTAATGCTATTGGCGTTTTTAACACAGCAAGACCGACCTACCATAGTTATTTTTACTTATCTAACAAGAAAAACAAAACACTGTATTGAATGCACTAGCAGAGATCCTCCCAATTTAACACATCGTGACTTGGGTTCACATTCTCTATAAGACTTATATTGTTATGGTAGTTTGTGGGCAATGTTTCTAAAGCTGTGGTTTGCCTATTAAACATTTAAGAACATTTAGTAGATTTCAGAAGACTGCATTACTTTCCAGGACAAGAAGGACCTGTATATTAAATTTATACCGCTTCTAGTGGTGAGGTTGCGAACTGCAACCAACGGCTTACATCACCCCTCCTGTTCCTTTTTGAAGCACTATGGTGGCTGACACAGAACTAAGATTTCATCATATTTGAGCTTCTTTGCCGAAGGAGAAAACTTATTTACAACACACGGTCAGTAGAGCAGTTTGTCCGTTTAGGGCTACTGTTGAAACAACATGGTGAATTCCATGTAAGGCACCAACCGTGTATGTAGATAGAAAAAGCTCATTCTAAAAGGCTCGGCACAGTCCAGGCGAATTGCGCTTTTTTTCTATGTTTTGGGGTAAAACGAAGCTTGAAAACGTTGAGAGACCGTATAGTGTTTTTCCCCATAAGCAAAGCAGAATTGTAACTCTCACCTTCTGAAAATCGTCAGAGACCTGCTGGATCAGCTGCTGTAACTCTTTCTCTCTCTTCTCCAGATCTACAATCATCTTCTTTGCCTCTTCTTTCTCGCCCAGCAACTCATCCCTGAGACACACACACAGAGAAGAGAAATGGGCATAAACATTCCTTCTGTAAGGATAGATTATACCATCTTGTGAGAGTTCCAAAATGATACCGTAGTGTGTTATCGTAATAGCAAAAAAATAGATCTAACATTCATTCAGAGTTCGATGTCTACTATCATAGATAAAGAGGGAAGAACAGCATGCAAGAGACGAAGTGATGATAGAATAAAATTAGTTTATTATGTTGCGTTTCGATGCTCTATCCAACTTCATCTGAATAAAAACAAGTGCAGCAGGGGTTATTATACCAGCACAGATAGTGGAAAATTGCTGCTTCACAACATTGTCTCGTGATTTTATAATGAACCATAAAAATGGGACCCATTTCATACTTGTGAAGACAATACAAATAAAGTTTTCTTTATTGCAAACTGCAATTTATAGTCTTTTTTGTTTGCATTTTCAATTTGAGATACGTGTCAAAAGTGCCTCCAGTTTGGCTTAACAGCATCCAAAAAAACTGTCAATGGAAACATCTGTGTAGGGGTGTGTTTTATATTCTCATTACAACATATAAAGGAAGAATGGATTTGTTGATATCAAGATCACCTGATCTCTCCCTGTTGAAGAAGTGTCAGTGCTGTTACCTTTCCGCTCGCAGCTGAGAGTTGAGCTGACAGGTCTCCTCGTGTTCTTCTCCCAGCTCGTAGAGTTTGTCTTGGGTTTGACTTAGTCTCAATGTGGCTGTGTTCAGCTCCTCTCCTCTCAATTTCAGCTCTTTCTCTCTCTGACTCAGCTGTTCTTCTCTTCTCAGCAACTGAAAGAACATAACAGGTTAGGCATGGTATGAAGGCAACTAAATAACATTATTATAATTTTTGGGTGTACTGTTTCTTTAAGGTTCACTGTGCTGACCATGTGTTTGACTTTAGCCAGTTCCTGCTGCTGAAAGACCTCCAGCTCATCCAGGTCATCTCTCTTTTGGAACAGACTTATGCTCTGCTCGGTCATTTCTTCAAGTCGAGCAGCCAACGACGCCCTGTCCTGTTAAAGAGGAGCACTAAATCAGTTTGGGCTCCAAACTGCATTGCAAAGATTTTAAAACTGATCATTAGAGTGAATTTTAAGTGATTTAAAGTGACAGTTCCGACGAAAGAATATACTTCATAATTTACTCACCCTATTGTCATTTCAACCCTGCATGACTTTCTTTCTTCTGCAGAACTCAAAAATAGATATTTTGAAGAATGTTGTTGCCCAGCCCCCATTCACTTGCATTGGTTTTGCATCCATATTATAAAAGTGAATGGGACCAGTGCTGTTCGGTAACCAACTTTCATCAAAATATCTTCATTTGTGTTCTGCGGAAGAAAGAAAGTCATAAATGTTTGAAAGACAAAAGGCTGAGTAAATGATGACAGAATTTTCATTTTTGGGTGAACTATCACTGACTCTCAGACCTTCCCCTGTGAGGACTGATCCTACAACCTTTAAGACACAAGCTTAAATCTTTAGCCACCATGTTCACCTGCTCCAATAAAGAGGTCTTTTCCATCCACTCCTGGTCTTTCTTCTCTAATGCCAAGGCCATGCCCTCTGCCATCTTGGCTCTGTTAGCCTGGAAAGCTTCATTCTGGTCCTGAAGTTTCCGCATGGATGCTGAGCAAAGAGAAAAACCAATAAATCACAGTTACAGCTCTTATTTGTCCCTTAAAGGTCATTCCAAGTTATATTCTGCCTGATGTGTGTAGATTACACCAATAGTGTGCTGTCCATTGCTATACCCATTTATTTGGACATTGTCAGTGTTTAAAACAGACAGCAAATGTATTCACACTTTAAGGGATAGTTAACCAAAAATTAAAGTTCCGTCATCATTTACTCACCTAAGAGTGTTATTTTATTGTTCTGATGAGCACAAAAGAAGATATTTAGAAGAATGTTGGACAGAAAACTGTTCTGGGGCACTTTTGACTACCATTGTATTTTGTACTACTATGGTAGTCAAGGGGGGATCTGTCTGGTCTACATTTACATCTATAGATTTGGCAGACGCTTTTATCCAAAGCGACTTACATTGCATTGTATAATACCTTTGTTTTTGACTATGTGAAATCCCCTGGGATCGAACCCATGACCTTGGTATTGCTAGTGCCATGCTGTAACCACTGAGCCACAGGACAATCAGATATGTTATGCTAATGCTAAGCTGATTCATCAGAACAAAGAATAGAATACAGATTTGGAACAACTCGAAAAGTCAGTACAAGACAAAATCTTCGTTTTTGGATGAACTGTCCCTCAAATACCTGTACAATTGCTTTCACGATAATTTAGTTGAATCATCAGGAGTATTTACATGTTTGTATATTTCAAATTTGTATTTTAGCTAAAGCACTGCATGTAAATGTTGACCACAATATCCTTCTAAAACTTCCGGACACAAAAGCAGTTGGACAAGTGTTTAAACAAAGAGTAGAATAAGACAAATACATTTCTTTATCCTGATGAACATAAAAGTCGACATTTTGAAAAATGTGGGTACCAAAAACGTTTTTGGTCACCATTGACTAGCATAATAAAGTTTTTTTCCTACTATGGTAGTCAACAGTGTCCAAGAACTGTTTGCTTAATTTTTTTTTAAAAGGGTGAGAAATGATGACTGAATTTATATATTAGGGTGAACATACCTTTAAAAAATGAGTGATCTTAATCAGTGTGGCCCAGCGATTAAATTTATATGAAAGGAAAAATTAGGTTAGCTATATATGGTCGGAGATCTGTAAGGCGGATTATTAGTACATGCATCTATATTAAATCCCAGCTTTCAATATTGGTTGTGTATATATAAACGGAATGTGTGTTATAAGCCTGCGAAAGGGTCTTTGAGCGTCTTCTGAGAATTTGCCTCCGTTTACATCACAAACTAAACAAAACGTGTATGCAAATGCAGAATGCTGCAAAGAAATTCTGGAAAAGGTTGTAAACTAAAGCAATTATATGTAATTGCACCTTTTAAACCCTAAATCCCGAAGTATAGTTCCTTTTTACGCGTAGGTAAGGAACAGCGTACAGTGTGTGTGACGCAAATTTTGTCATCAGAATAGTATGCGCACCGCAATCATTTTGTAACCTCACCTACATATGCGCAAGTCCTGCGTGTGCATTACATTTCTTGCAGTGACCACCAGGTGGCAAATGTGTCCTGGGAGCATCGATTCAAGTAAGTAGAAGAAAACCTGACCGTAGACCCGGAGAGGTATTGCAATATGTTGTAATGTGTAAGTGGATGAGTCAAAACCAGTATACTTTGCAAGGCTGTGCGCATACATTCATGTAAAGTAAAATAAGTATGCCATAGGGATAAGGCAACAATCACAGAGATTCCAAACCATAAAAAAGCTTTAAGTTCACCCCAAAACCTTTTTTTTCTTCATTTACTTACGCTCATGTCATTTCAAGCCTTTACGTTCTAATTTCTTCTGCAGAACACATAAGATACTTTCAAGGACGCTGGTAACCAAGCAACATTGACGCCCAATATATGGACACAAATTCTTTTTACTTTGTGTTCCACAGAAGACTCAAGTCACACACAAGGTTTTTGAACAACGTGAGGGTGAAAAAAGGAAGCCTTTCTTTTTTTGGGTGAATCATCCCTTAAGGGGTTATTGGTATCCAACTTATAATCAAATGATAATTCATTCTAACATTAAAGCACAAAAAACACCTTTACCTAATAAGAAACAGACCTTGAGAACAATTTTAAGCTCATCATGAATACCCATACATTAGGTGTTTGCGTTTTTATTGTTAAGGCATTGGACAAACAAATGGAAAAAACAGAGGAGGGCAGAAAGCTAAAAACAGGTGAAAATGGGAGGAAAAGAACAGTACGTACAATCCTGATACTTCTCTAATGCAATCTCAAGCTTCTCCTTGGTCTTCTGCATTAGCCGAAGCTGCTCAGCGTAGTCTAGGGTTGGGAATGGGATACCAACATACACACAGGACCGGAGGAAGGCAGAGGATGGGGTACGGCGGTAGGAGGGACAAAAACAAGGAGGGGGGAGAAAACAAAGGGATAAACATGATTGAGAAGATAAACAAATGGAGGGAAAAACAGAATGATTTTCTGAGATGAGAAAACCAGACTTGACTGATGTGACCTTTGACCTAAACTATTATCTCTAATAATCATCTTATCTAGTTCTGATCTCTTGGGGTTAAAAGAGTTTCCTAGATCTGGCTGTTTAATTGCATGGCACTGCTGGTTAAGATATATTATTTATGCTGAATTTCCAGATGCTTACACTAGTGCCACTTGCAATCCTTTCTGACACACTTTGTGCTGAAATGTGGCAGATTTGTCCAATGCTGTTTGCTTTATACGTGTTCACACTTCACAGAGGTAAAATGTATAAAGCCTCAAGATGGCTGACAACAGACTGTGGCAGGTAAGATGAATACACACATTGTAGCCTGTACCTATTCCATTGCTTTAGTAAAGTCCTTTATTCATTTCTCTTTCGTTGTATTGTGTGTGTGCTACCTGAGAGTTTTGCCTCCAGCCTTCGTATATGATCGTTCCTGCGCTGGATCTGAGTTGAGAAATCATCTCTGGAGCTGCTGCCGTCGGATGCCTGAGAGTGAAGGGTACAGATGAATACACACTCATCATAATCATATTACGAATCCTGATCGATATACAGAACGACCTGGAAAATATCTTATATATAATACAATTACAGCGGTTTATGTTCAACAGCACAAAATAGAAACGGCAAAGAATTTACCAGGAAAAACATTAATTTCAATATAGCTTTGATTTAGACCCGTTACTAATACATCCATGTCTTCCATCAAGCCCTTGTTTGGCCTTCTGTGACTTAAATAATTCACATACAAGGACAAACCTGAAACCAACCCTGTGTGTGCTTTCTACGTATTGAAGACGAGTGTTTCAGGTTACACTGGTTTTTCTAAGCAAGTGATATTAAGACACTGGATTTGCATTGCACTTGTTTACGAAGAAGCAGTCAGCCCTATCATAATACATTAATACTTAGGTTACTATGCCAACACACTTAAATACTACACAATCACTTTCCTCCAAAATTGTGATTACATAAATTATATGATTTGAACATCTCAAGCACTGCACAAAGCACCAACACAGATAAAAACTGAGAATGAAAGACTCAAAAACAACAATCACAACCCAGATATCTATATTTTACAATATCGACACAGACCATTCGGATCTCCCAACAAAAATAATTATTACTCTATGTGGAACATACACCTGCTACACATATTAAAACACCAAAGGTATGCGAGTGGAGAACAATTTTAGACTTGGAAATACAGATGGAGACAGAAATCAAGAGGTGTACTCACAAAGTCATCCCCTGAATCTGCTCCCACTGAAGTGATGGATTCTTTGCTCATGGAGCGAGGGATGCGTCCGGCACGCGGGGCAGCGGCTGCTTCCTCAGCCAGCTTCTTCTTCAACTTTGCAAACATCTCTGAAGTGTACAGTACAGCTTACGTATGTGTTTCTGAAGTAATCACCGTCTATCCTTTTGTCTCCAGTCTCACGAGAAGCTTAAGGGTCTTCATAATGGTTAATGGATTATGTCCACTGGATATGAAGAACACCCTCGGGTGTCACTGCATGCTGCCTTGATTCTACAGGGGATCAATCACAACATCAGGAATGACGGAAAAGACTTCATTTGGTTTCAATGCTTACATTTATCACAAGACTGTGTTGAACAAAAAATCAGAACAGAATAAAGAGCAGTACTAGAAAGCTGCAAGTAATGTCACTTTTCCTAAAAAAGTCACAAACTTTCCAAAAAGTCACACAAAAAAATTGAGATATCTGGTAAGTTTAGTCAACTAGTCCCGTTTCTACGTGAATAGCGTCTTTTGTATTATACCATGCCATAAAAGCAAATATCACAAATAAAGTGCAACACATCAAAATAGTATAACAGGCATATGAATGCTCACCTTAAGGGTCAGATAAGCCTTTAGCATATTATAAAGAAAACCACAGGCCTAACAGTAAAACCACATCCTGATGTTTCAATCAACTAAATGGCTAGTGAGACTCAATGTTTACATTGCTTGACATGCTACAATGAAGTTAGCTAACTAGCATCAGTGATCATGACATGTAAGCTTGATGCTAAAACAATGAATCCATCACAATCCGACAGTGCAAGAAAACGATTCTCTCACACTGTCGAGAAAAAAACCCAGCACCAAAAACGAGAACCAATTTATAAACCCAGCAAGCTAATGTTAGCATTTGTGCATCTCACTAAACAACTCCAGCCAAGCAGACGGACTGGAAAGAACAGCGACAACTCCATAAACGTTGAAAAAACAGGTTTATATAGTATCGGGAATTGAAGTTTACCATTGACGTTTCTTCGGGAATATCTTAAATGTCGTGTTATGTGTGAGCTCTTTCTGTCTGGCTAGCTAAGCATACGGCTAACTAATTTTACACGTAATCTACGGTCACCAGATTCCTGATGACGTTCCAGGAACAACCGGCAGTGATACTCGGCGCTGATTGGATGACTCAGAGAGGAGGGCGTGATTTTATGTCAAGGTCCACGACACGTTTATAGTGTAAACACACAAACGCCTAGATACATTTGTTATATTTACATGATTTGCAGACGCTTTTGTTCAAATGTGTGCATTCAAAGCACACGTTTTATCAGTATTTTTGTTCCCTGGGAATCAAACCCCCAACCTTTGTGCTAAAATTTGAAATGCTTGTCCAATTGTGTATAACAGAGCTACATTTACCCCCTGGGATTTATATATGGCTCAAATAAATAGGATATTTACGTACACCAATTTATTTTTTATTTCAAAGTACACACAGTTTACAGTACACCTTTACAGTCCTTCTCGAATAGGCTGGGTACCTACTATAGATATCATATAGGCTGTTGTGGCCAATATTTCAATTGTTGACCATAGACTTTTGCACACAAGCAAACCAGCTTTCTGAGAAAAAGAACTCTGTGCTGTTTATTATGACAATTTACATTGCTATTAGGATACAAACATTACTACATTCTTAAAAATAAAGGTTCCTAAAAGGTTCTTTAGGGGCTGTATTGTTTAATAAAGAAGCATTAACATCCACATAGTACAGTGACCTTTCTGTTGCACTTAAGGTTCTTTGCAGTGGAAAGAGTTTATAAAGACTCAAAGCTAAGGATAAAAAGATTCCTTAAAGAACCTTTGACCAAAAGGATGTTTACATAATTATAGACAGTTTCTTTTGACGGACCTGCCTGGCATGAAGGTAACTTCCCGCATGTGTTTGTTGATCAGTCTGGCTAGTGGCTTATATTATAACTATCTATATATATATTTTTAAAGGGCCAGTTTGTAGACCAATTTGTTGTCCTATGATCTATTAAGAGAACTGCAATATCATATAAAAACAGAATATAAGTCTCAAAAAAGTAATCTCCATTTTATTAGATAATGTCTATTTATTAGAACAATACAATTTGCAATACTAATACTACAGTTGTGTCCTACATAAACATGACTATACAACATACTGCACAATATGCATTATCCTGTCATTATCCTGCCTCTTTCAAGAACACTTTTATAGTCTTGTGTCAGGATCATGACAGTCCCACACTTTTTCGTGGAAGCACATGGCCATTGTTTGTTTTGGTGTGCCATTCGTTCTCCATTCTTGTATCTTGAACCCGCCCCCTCATCTTATAGTCAATGATCTTGTAATTTGTTTCATGCGCATCACCTGCTACCCTCGTTATCCCATTTAGTTTCTGCTGTATTTTTTGCCCTTGTGTTCTGAGTCTGGCTGGTTCGTCTGTTTTTGTAGAATTTATACCTTGGTCGTTGTGAAAGTTTGAAGTCAAGTTTATTGTCACGTTTTGTTTAGTTATTCCATCATTATTTTTCAAGTTTTACATTGTATGCCCCATAGTGTGTTTTTGTTGTTCCGTGTTTGTCATATTTAAATAAAGTTTTTGTTGTCCCCTCTGTCTGCATCTGGGTTCTGCCTGCCTCATTCCTGACACTATTCCATCTAGTATACGATTTTAAGAAGTGTAGTGTCGTCACAAATAGAATGCTTAACGATAGTACAAGGGGTTTCCAACATAGACAGATACGTGTCCGCCATCTTGGAACGGTCCACTGACATCACTAACAGTTGACTAGAATGCCACAGACTAGAATCCATGGATGTGAAAACCACAGGGATTTAAATTCCCGAAAAACGTATATCCATTCGTTGTTGTCATCTGTCAGTGTAGAAAATATAATGTTTGAGTTTACACAACAATAAATATGTTTTCATAATCTTACACGCTAAACTTGAACTTGAGTGTTAACGGACTGGCTCCCACCATTCAAATATGGCGAACGACCTATGTATAGCAGCTCATAGAAACAGATGCTAATGCGGCATCTAGTTATTTACATCTATTGTTCTCCAGACAGTACATCTCCATACAGTAATATGCACGGCAGTACACATTGAAACGAAACAACGTTACCCCAGGAACAAAGTGCTATTCATAAGACATAAACACACAGACTGCATAAAGTTCACATGTGCAAATCTGTGCAAGTACAACATTTAATGCAAAAGAAAATAAATAATAAAAAATAAAACACAGATATTAAGTGCAAAAACGTGACACAAATAAAACACTGTACACAGTGCTCATCATCAGAGTGCAAATAAGTAGTTAAAGGTGCCGTTCTTTCCCTGTTTTCGAAGCTTTGATTGTGTTTCTGGGTGTTTAACAATGGATGTTAATGTTTCTAGTTTAAACAAAAACTTTATATTTCAAGTCTATTGTTCGCCGCTGTCTCTGTTCTCACAAAACGAATAAATTTCTTCTGGTTTCTTAGAGTCCCCTCTTCCAAAATGCTCTGATCGGTAAAATTACCAAATCTGCAGAGATTGGTTCCCCACTTAAGAGTGTGTGTGTGTGAAGATCTCCCATCCATCCCATTTAAGCGAGTTCCATTCCTCAAGCTGTTGTGATTGGTTGGTCCCCCTCTCAGTGCCAGGTATTCATAAGCTTTGACTTTTAGCAATAAACAGCAACACTGGCGTCAACTTCTCTTCTCATCATTTAAAAATATCCGGATCCATCTAAGTGTAACGGAGGTCTGCTAGTGCAAACGTCAATCTTTGTTAGAGATCGCAAGTTTTTCCTACAATGGCGATGGAAATGACACTGGACCGATTTGCATTATATAACAGTTATTAAAACTGATAACAGAAGCGTTAGTTTTGCCCTTTAATATTGGACATAAGTTGGATAATAACACAAGCAGATTGACTGGGAGACATTTGCAAGCAGGACTTCAGTGGACGTTTCATAGAAGTGTTTAGATGTATGAGTACTGATACACACAAACTCACACTCCCATACACACAGACACACACGCACACAAAATATCAGTGTATTGCACAGAAGAGTGATGTTAAACTCATGGAAGTTGTTATTTGACCGTTGGTTATCTTCGAATGTGTGTAGCTGAATTCTTATTACCAGCTGTACGACTGTGATAAAATTGAAAGTAGTTTAGCACGTAGCTCAGGCACATGTTTACAATCTCTGATAACTGAACACTACTCCAGTGGCTCTTCTCTAAGGAAGGCCTTGTCCCTTTTTTGGTGTATTCCTTTGGGCGGTTATTAAAGCCCTCGGAATAGTGACATCATGTACCCGGGAAGAAGAGGGCTGTAGTCTGATCCAGCCGTTCTCTGTAGTCCTTGAAAAAGCGAATTCTGTTAAAGACAATATCTCGCTTGGCATTGAACTTTAAGCTTTATCCTTTTGCAGGTATTATTTATGCTAAAATAGCAATATTACTCACTAACTAAAGTTTGAAAAATTTGATTGGGGGGAGTGGCCGTTTTAAAAATTGTCCATATAATCATATTACTGTTATATATCACTACTAGGACCAGCATACTGTCACCAGCCACTGCAGTAGCGGCCTGGCAGGTCAAGCCCAGGGAGATCGAGACCATATCAGGGCGCGACCCAATAATTCCATCGCTGGTCGCTAGGCCACTTCTGGCGCCTTGCCCACATTCTAAGGAGTTTCCTTTCTCTCCCTTGGGTTTTTATTATTCAGCCGCTCTCTCACCCTCCAGAGGACGGTGTTCAGCAACTCGACATTGCGTCACGGTGAGACGCAATATCGGGCATATACTCCAGCAGCCCTCAGCACTTGCAATTTGACGGTGCGCTGATCTTCATTATCGTCGTGCTCTTAAGTCAGCAGAGCCGCTGTCCCCCTTGGTTCTCGGAGCTGGGGAAGGACACGTTGTGGTATCCGAGAAAAGACCTCTGGAACCTCCATGTCTGGCTCCTGGACGGAACGTGGAGATCCTGAGTGTCCTACCCCCACTAGATGCTCTGCATTGGTGGAGAGCTTTCTCTTTTCCTGGTTGACCCGTAATCCCAAAAGATCTAGATGCCGAAGCACCAGGTCCTTGTGTGTACACAACAGATCTCACAAGTGTGCCAAGATGAGCCAGTCATCAAGATAGTTGAGTTTGCGGACGCCCGTCTCCCTGAGGGGACTGAGGGCGGCTTCCACGACCTTCGTGAAGACTCGTGGAAACAGCGACAGATCAAAGAAGATGACCCTGTACTGATATGCAGACCCGTCGCGATACATAAAAGTACTTGTCCTTCAGGTCAGTTGCCATGAACCAGTCCTGACATCTGGTCCTGGTGGTGGTTGACATCATCACTCAGGCTAGAGCCCCTGCCGCTGTACGCCTTTAAGTTGCGGCTCTTCTCATCCTGATCCTCTCCTCGACAAGTCCCGGGGAGTTGCTGGATCGGGAACGAGTTGTCCTTCCTACAATGGAGACTTGAGAGTATTCTCTCCCCCTCCACACTGAAGTGTATGTAGCTGCCGTTGCCACTCATCACGAACCAGTCGCTGGGAAGTCTCTGGGAGACCACGACCTGATCATTAGGTTCCTAAGGGGCACGATAAGGCGGAATCAGCCTCGTCCGTTCTCCGTACCCTCATGAGACCTCGATATGGTCCTGGCGGGCCTCTAGAGGTCTCCTTTTCGAGCCCTGGGGAGATGCCACTCTTTCTCAAATTTACCCTCTTTTTCACGGCTCTCCAGGTGTAGCTTGCCTCTATCAAAAGGGTAAGGGCCCTGCAAGCATTCTCCGTGTCCACTGATTGACTAGACTTCCGGCCTGGAGATTCTCACGTTATCCTGAGACCCCCTGCCCGGCTACGTGCCCAAAGTTCCCACCACTCCCTTCTGAGGCCGGGTGGTGAAATTGCAGGCACTCCCCATTGGCGAGGAAGACCCAACCCCATCCGTGTTATGTCCAGCACACAAATTGTGCCTCTACTTAGACCGCACACAGAGCTTTAGGAGCTCTAAGCAGCTCATTGTCTTTTCTGGAGGTCAGCAAAAAGGGGAAGACTGTCTCCAAACAGAGATTGGCTCACTGGTTCAGGGACGCCGTCGCCTTGGCGTACCACTCCCAAGATCCCGTGCCTACTGACAGTGACGGCACACTCCACTGGGGTGTAGCCTCCTCTTGGGCACTAGCTCAGGGTGCCTCTATGGCAGATATCTACAGAGCTGCAGGTTTGGCTATTCCCAATACCTTCGTGTTCCTCAAATTCGGCCCACTTCATAAAGCGATGAAATTGTTCCTATACATTGTTACCATAGTAGTCGATGGGGGATAAGATCCTTTTGGTTACTGACATTCTTCCAAATATGTTCATTTGTGTTTATCATAACAAAGAAACATTTTCATTTTCATAACTTTAAATAATGTTCATGTAATAGAGAGGGGTTCAAGTATGAGTGAAACAGCAGGACAATAATAAAAATATTACTTCATCAGAATAACACTTTACATTTTAAAGTTATATCATGAATAGACATTTATATAGATGTATAATAGATGCATAATAGAATAGATGTATAAAAACACACATTAGGGTAACCAGGCACAGGAGCAAAGCCAACAATAAAGAGCAGAACAGAAAGAAAGTAAATCCGTTCAGGATACTCACGTGCAGGCTAAATTTCGGCTGGTTCTTCTAGAACAGTTGGCTCAAGTACAGGTGGATCTGCCTGAAGACCAGATGGATCTGGATCAGATGGTGAAGGAAAAAGGGCCATTTTGTTCATTCGGGAGCGAGAGAAGGTGCCTTTTACAGCCCGCTACTGTCTTTTAAAGCAGGCATGGCTACCCTTCTTCTTCTTTTTTCTTTTTTTTCTTTTTTCTTTTGTTTGTTGTTCTAAAAGATAAAAAACAAAGAAAGGACATACAATAGATCTTACCAGCACATACCAGAAATATATCACTAAACAATCATATGAAAGGAACTACCAGAGCCACCAAGGCTAATTTAATTAATTTTTCATACTTTTTGTAATTTTATATAAATAAAGGCATTAGTTTGGACAACCACTATAAACAATCCCAAAATCTTTTTGAGGCTATTTGCTGCATATCAGACAGACCTGGTTGATGGTCAGCAGGTTCTTCAGGAGCTTCTGAGTGAAGTCCAGATGGACCAGGCTGAGGATCATCCAGATCTTCAAGAGTTGTTTGCTCCAAATTACAGGAAGCAGGGAATAAATCAACTGCAGGTATGTCCTGTACGGCCACTGGCTCAAAAACACATAAATGTGTCTGGACAATTGGATCTGTCTGTAGATCAGATGGATCCGGTTCGAAGGGCACCACTTTGGTCTTCTTGTTGCGAGAGAATGTTCCCTTTATAGCCTTGCATGCTCTCTTGAAGCCGGCATGGCTACCCTTCGTCTTTTTGTCTTTTGTTGTTTCTTGTTCTAAAAGATAAAAAAACAAAGAAGATACCAGAAATATATCACTAAACAGTAATATGAAAGGAACTACCCACCAAAGGCTAATTTAATTAGTTTTCATCTCTTTTTTGTACTTTTATATAAATAAGGTATTAATTTAGACAACCACTATAAACAATTGCAAATTCTTTTTGAGGCTATTTGCTACATATCAGACAGACCTCGTCAATGGTTAACAGGTTCTTCAGGAGCTGTGGACTGAAGTCCAGATGGACCAGGCAGAGGATCATCCAGATCTTCAAGAGTTGTTTGCTCCAAATTACAGGAAGCAGGGAATAAATCAACTACAGGTATGTACTGTACAGCCTAGTTTTATGAAAGGAACTACCAGAGCCACCAAAGGCTAATTTAATTAATTTTCATCTCTCATTTTGTACTTTTATATAAGTAAGGTATTCATTTAGACGACAACTATAAACAATCCCAAATTCTCTTTGAAGCTATTTTTTGTTTATCAGACAGACCTGGTTGGTGGTCAGCAGGTTCTTCAGGAGATGCTGACTGAAGTCTAGATGGACCAGGCTGAGGATCGGGACGGCTGGCTCGGCTGAAGAAAAAGAGGCAACGGCGAGCAACGCGGGGTCCGTTCCAGCCGGTATCTCAGCCGGCATCCGTTCCAGCCGGCATCTCAGCCGGAATCCAGTCCGGTGCGGCCGGTATCCAGTCCGGTGAAGCCGGCATCTCAGCTGATGCAGCCGGCGTCCCTCCCAGTGCAGCCAGCAGCCCTGTCCGGTCAAGCAGCTTGCAGTCCAGCTGGCCTCCAGTCCGGTCCAGCAGCCGGCAGTCCAGTTCGCTCCAGCAGCCACCGTTCCAGCCGGTGCAGCTGACAACCCAGCCGCCGTCCAATCCAGTCTTCCAGCCGGCGACTCAGCCCGTTTTCCTGCCGACGACTCAGCCGGTCTTCCAGCCGGCATTCCAGCAGGCGTCAAGCCTTGTCCCTCCCTCCCTTTATTGGCCTACCCGAACCCCATGTTTGCCTCCCTCATGCTCCCCTTAGTTTGTTTTGTGCTTTATATGTGGTGTTTTTCTGTGAGTTCCCGAGGAGGTTTCTCCCTTGAAACGCCGTGAGGCATTTCTTGGAGCGGGGGTACTGTCAGGGTCCTGTCCTTTCTGTCTTGGGTTCTCTGTGCCTTGGGGACAGGACCGTGATATTAACATGTCTTGTGTGTGTGTTTTGTGTGGAGACACTTGGCGGTTTGTTTTGACATTTCGCCGTGTGTCCTCCTGTCTTTCGTTTAGCTCCGCCCCTTGTTTCTCCGTTAGTGTTTCATCTCCCTCACCTGTCCATTCTTCTTCCCACCAGTCTCCCTTAATGTAAACCGTTGCTCTCAGTGTCATTGTCCCTTGTTAGTGTTCCCCTTCCTAAGTCCTGTGTATTCCTTGTCCTGGGTCGGTTCATTGTTTGTTTCCCGAGCCTCTTCGCGTCTACGCTTTGGATTACATTGTTCCTGTTTATTGTTCCCTTATTGTTTTTGGACTTGTCATTTGGATTACCTTTTTTGCCTGGTTTGTTTTGTTCCCCTTGCGGGAAGTATTTCAGTTTTAGGTCTTTTACTATTTATCATGCTTTGTCCCCATAGAGGGTGTTTGTTTTTGTGTTTTTGAGTAAAGTCTTTTGGCTAACTGTTCACCTGCCTGCATTTAGGTTCTGTCCTTCAATCCATTTCGTGGCACAAACATGTTCCATTACAAAATATTCGTTATGTGTATCCTGTAAATTGGCAAGATTTAAAATATCTAATATACTGTACAGATCTAAAATGTCATGTACATGTATCAAACATTCTGCACTATTTTAGGTTACTTATAAAATTAGCAAATTTGAGATATTGACATGTAACATCTTACATTTAGATTTACATTTAGACATTTAGCAGACGCTTTTATCCAAAGCGATTTACATAGAGTTAGGGAGCAACGAGCAATATGTCATACAGGAGCCATAATACATTAGGTGCCAATACAAAGTTACTAGTGTCAACAAAAGCTAGACCACTACCTGTTGAGAGAAAGGGTTAGTGAGATTTTTTATTTATTTTTTATCTATTTATTTGTCTGTCAGATATTGACAGAAGAGTTGGGTTTTGACTAGTTTTTTGAATGTTGTGAGAGATGTGGTTGACCGGACAGAGTTAGGAAGAATGTTCCACCAGGAAGGAGTTGTGAAGCGGAATGAGCGGGAAAGCGATTTACTGACCTTATGAGAAGGCAATACAAGACGCCGCTGGTTTGCTGAACGCAGGGATCTTGATGGGTTGTAGGAGGGTGTGAAAGTAACCCGGTGCAGATCCAGTGAAAGTCCTGTAGGCAAGCATTAGTGACTTGAATCTGATGCGGGCTTCAGTGAAGAGAGATGAAAAGGGGCGTCACATGAGCCCTTTTGGGCTGTTGGAAGACGAGGCGTGCTGCTGCGTTCTGGACCAGATGGAGCGGCTTGATAGCCTTTGCAGGAAGACCAGCAAGGAGAGCATTGCAGTAGTCCAACCTTGAGATTACCAGGGCCTGGACAAGGAGTTGTGCCGCATGCTCAGTGAGATAAGGTCTAACCTTTCTAATCTTTTTAACAAAACTATTCTTGTGTGTTGAAGCACAACCTATTGATTAATGAATGTCATTCATACTCAGTTATTGAGAGTTATTCTGCTCATAATATAAATTAGAAAAAATATAGAAAATGCATTTCTTATAGTGCTCTCACAGTAAATGAGACTACAGTCATCTAAACTTTATTATGCTTTTTCACCAGCCTAAGGGCGAGCATCTACCCAAAGAAGTGGCTCTACATTAGGAGCTACATAAATCAGAGACATGCCCTTATATTGTTGAAATATACAACTGGAATACCCACGGCCATGCATGACCTTGCATGATTTCATCAATTATCATTCAAGTCTTCTGGGTGAAACCTTGGCACATTGTTTGATGACCCAAGCAGTAACTGCAGCCATATACTGGATTGGGCACGGTGTCAACCATGGTGACTTGTCATGGGACAACTTCTTAATCACTACAGATATGATGCAGGTGAAAATTATAGATTTTGGATCCGGCAGGCTTATCTCAACAACCAACGACCTAGTGTCAGGATACTGTGGTGAGTTTCTGTGTTTCTATAGCACTAAGCCCAGATGTGATGACACTATTGTGAAAACTGTAGCCAAGCCAAGCTTTGTGTTCCCCCTGTAACACATTAGCAAAACTTAAAGGGATGATTGATGCTGTTATTCTGTGACTTCAATAACTTTTACTGATTAAAGTTTTGCTCACTTCTTGCTTACGTAGCAGACAGTGCTTATGCGGTTGGAGATACTGTCTGTGGTTTGGGGAAAATTCTGGCACTATTGGTGGGTTGCTGTTGCTTCGCTGGCTTCACTCACAACCACATCGTATCTGAAGGTAAGAGAACAGCACTACCAAAAAATATTTAAATGTTAATGGCAAACTAAGCGTCTGCCCTGTTTCTGGGAGTTCTCACCAAATGCAACTTCCCAGGTATAAATTAAATGGAAATGTTGGATATTAAACTTTAAAACACACAACATAAGTGCTTAACATATATGTATAGATAACCACCTAATATCTCTGTAATGGTTAATTCAGCAGTATGTATAAGCTCTTTAGTTACAGTAGTATTTCTAATGCAAAAATATAACTATTACTGTTTTCCATGAATTTAACAATGTATTTTTCATAAGAAAGTCAGATTTATTTTCTTCTGGTCAAAAAGAGTTTATTTAACATAAAGCAAGATTTTGACAGATTCTTAAAATGTCTTTTTCCTCTTAGGTGATCTATTAAATTTGTTTAACACTATATAACAGTGTTAAAAATGACAGTGTGTTATAAAGAACATAAATGACTATATATTGCTCTTGACCATACAGAATGCCATAAATTGATAAACCGTACCATATGCATGGAACCAGTCGACAGGCTCTCATTAGATGAGTTCTCGGATCACGAGTGGTTCATGCTGGGAGAAGGACAAGAGTAATTTTTCCATACTGCAGATTGGTTTATTTAGTTTATTTTGCTGGTCCTTGAGAAGTTTATTTAGAGTTTTAGATAGTTTAAAAGGTTTAGGATGCGTCTCATTTTAAACCTTATTAAAATTTCAGGAATACTTGAAATGAACCACAAACAAGGATCTCTTGCAAAAAATTAATGTTCAAAGTAAACTTACATTTTTGTTTCTTTTTACAAGCAGTTACTGTATAACTGATAAATGATTATTATCTTTTTATAATAAATTGTCTTTGTTAGTAGTTCATTGCATTGAGATGGTATCCCCACACAAAATAAATTGTTTTAATACCCATAAGGGGGTTTGCATAAGACAGTGAAGAAAGTGTCTCAAATGACTGTCCATAAGAGAAATTAAGAATTTCAATAATATTTCTAAAATTGCATAAACTCTGTATCAGAAAAAGTAGTCTATATCATCTTAATCTGTTGAGGCTGCAAATAAAAGTTGTACAGAGATAAGGAAAATATGATTATGTAGTGTTATTCTTATTGTATTTAACATATTGTGAATTATCTATTTATCTGCACAAAAGGCACAAAAAAGGCATCAATGTAAAAATTTTCAGGTTGTATAAAGTCTTTAAAGTGATAGTTCATAGTTTGTAAATTCAAACCTTTATGACTGACTTTCTTCTGCAGAACACAAAAGAAGATATTTTAAGAAAGTTGGTAACTGAACAGGACTGGTCCCCATTCACCTCTATTTTATCCCTCCGGCCTTCCAGTCGGCACCTAGTCTTGTCCAGCCGTTATTGTCCAAGCCTTACCTGACTGCGATTACCCCACATTTTTCGACTCTTCCTATTTCACGACTTCACCGACACAGATAACAGTGATATTGATAGGGATAATGATAAAGCTTGGTTATGAAGGTTATGCGTATTTGGCGTGCTGTCCGGGAAGCGGGCTCCGAGCTCGCCAGATCTATCAGAGCCCGAAACACTCTACCTTGGTACGGGTGAGTGCGCCGAGCTCGGAACCGGTCTGAGCCCAGAGCACACCCCCGGGTTCCTGCGGGATAGTGAGCTTGGGAGAGGAGCCGGGGTGGAGGAGGGATGCTTTATCTTAGGAGAACGAGCAGGTAAGATTGTTTCCCTATTTATTAGCGAGCTAGCTAGGACTGATTGTGTATACGCTGTGATTGCTGATTATACACCAGCCGGCTGATTATATGCTCCGGCTCCTCCCGAACTTTGTTAATTAAACATCATGTCCGGACCTCCTTTTCCCCCACCCCCCATCCCTTGTTTGCTATTTTTATTGGCCACCCCAACCCCATTTTTGCCTCCCTCATGCTCCCCTTAGTTTGTTTTGTGCTTTATGTGTGGTGTTTGTCTGTCTGTTTCTCTGAGTTCCCGGAGGTGTCTCCCTCTGTGAGCGCGGGAACTGCCAGGGTCCTGTCCTTCCTGTCTTGGGTTTTCGTGCCTTGTGTAATTTGTTTTTTTGTGGAGAAACGTGGCGGTTTGTTTTTACATTTCGCCATGTGTCCTTCTGTCTTTCGTTTAGATCCGCCCCCGCCTCCCATTAGTGCTCCCCATAATCTCCCTCACCTGTCCATTCTTCTTTCCGCCAGTCTCCCTTAATGTAGGGGTTTTCACGAATATTCGACCTGCAGTACTTATTCCAATAATAAAATCGCTATTCTAATTTTGCTAAAATATTGCTCCGCTTGGCAAGGACACAAACACACTAAAAAGTTATACGTATATGCACTGGGTGGAGCGCGCAGTGAAAGTAAGATGATGAGTGCATTTGATGACAAAATGGCGTCCTCGACCTGTAAGCGTAGGGCGGTGTTTGGAACTACTTTTTCAAAACATCTCATGTGCAGAATTTGTCAGGCGAAACTAAGTTATCATAATAGCACCACTTCCATGAGGAATCATATGAAGTCCAAACACCGAAACGTAATTATTGACCCGCTGAATGATTCGCGACTGCCGGAAGATGGAGAGGATGAGCCAATGCAGCTTCTTCGGAAGACTGAACCAGTTCTTCGCCGATGATTACAAAGAGTCTAGCGGAGACGAGTGGGAACAATTTTTGCTGGTGCCATGCATTTTTCGGAAAGTCTGTTAAGAGTGCTGACGTGACGTGAGTGAATAAACACGCAGATTGAACTGTACAAAGCAGGATCATTTAATTTGTGTACTGATTGCGTTTGGAATTATTGTGATTGCCACGGTAATTGTTTTATAGCCAACGTGTAAGTGTGTGTGTGTATGTATATATATTAGTGGTGGGCCGTTAGCGCCGTTACGCAGTGAGACTCGCCGTTAAAAAATGTCGCCGTTAATCTATTCTCAAAGTTGGGTTGGGAGCTGGGTCTATACTACGCAAGCTATGATGACTTTCACCTTGATATTTTAGCGCGGATGTATACATAGATTAATTACACTGTAGGGGAGGAGAACGAGATTTTTCAACTCGCGTGATTCGCGCCGCCTCATCATGTCATAACCAGGGCTTCATTCGCGCGATTCGCGCAACAAGTAGGTCCATCGCGTCTTTGCATTGACTTAACATGTAAATCACTCGCGCTTGACGAGCCATTCGCGTTTGTTCCGAAAACAACATAACGTTACTGTGAAATGACCACATCAAACGTGATGTGCTAACATGGATGCAGCTATGAAGCCGCCGGGTTTGCTTCAGGGAAAATTTATTTTTAAGACGCTTCCCACTGGAAACCTCGACAAGACTAAGGTTGTTTACAGATTGTGCACTGTGGAATTGGTTTACTCTACGAAATTGGTTTACATACAGTTAGTTTATAAAAATAAAAAACTTTCTCTCAACAGGTAGTGGTCTAGCTTTAATTGAAACCAGTAACTTTGTATTGGCACCTAATGTATTATGGCTCCTGTATGACATATCGCTTGTTGCTCCTAACTCTTTGTAAGTCGCTTTGGATAAAAGCGTCTGCTAAATGACTAAATGTAAATGTACTGTAGGAGCTCTTCCAGTCTCAAGTACCCCCTAAACGCAAAGCATCCCTTAGCTAATGCGGAAGTAAACACAAGTACATCTTATTGAACATAATTTCATTTTCATCACAAATGATCATAGTAGAACAGCTTTCTCAAGCAGTTTGTGATGCATTTTGGAAACAGGAGATGGTCCAGCCCCTGGTCTAATGTGCCACCTGGCTTGAGAAACCCGTTCTCAAAGACTTACTTTTGGTCATTATTTGGGTAACACACATATTGTGAATGCCTTTGGCAGAATTCAAATGAGACATTTTAATCTAGATTAATTCCAAGATTAATCTAGATTAATTCCAAGATTAATCTAGATTAATTCCAAGATTAATCTAGATTAATTCCAAGATTAATCTAGATTAATTCCAAGATTAATCTAGATTAATTCCAAGATTAATCTAGATTAATTCCAAGATTAATCTAGATTAATTCCAAGATTAATCTAGATTAAAAAAATTAATCTACGCCCACCACTAATATATATATATATATTAATATCTATAAAGCGAATACACACACATATATATATATGTGTGTGTGTGAGTGCGTATTCACTTTTACACAAATAATAGAACAGCAATCACGACAATTCTAAACGTTGCCCATTTAAGAAACATGAACATCAATGAGCTTTGTGTTATACATACATACATGCATTATAGGCTATAAACTGTACATAAGAACATATTATAAAATGATATGTTTATAATGTACAGAGTAACCTTGTAGTCCTACAGCAGGTCACCATATCTCACGATGCACGGTAACGGGCTAAAAAAATCTGTTACCTTCCCCTGTTTTACACAGAATAGCCTTATTGTTCTCCATATTCACTCTTTTGACATCTAATGCCTTCTATGTCTTATTCTGAAGTGCATTTAGCTGTGACGACAACAGTGACTGTGGCTCAGCAGGTCACCATATTTCACGATGTACAGGAAAGGCCTAAAAAAATCCGTTACCTTCCCCTGTTTTACACAGAAAAGCCTTATTGTTCTTCATATTCACTCTTTTGACATCTAATGCCTTCTATGTCTTATCCTGAATCCGTTAGGACTACAAGGTTACCCTCCTACGTCATCTCAATAAACGTGAAATATGATGTAAAAATGAACTTTACCATTTAAAAAAACAATCCATAAACCACACATGTGTAATACAAGCGTTAACTGCGAAAGTGCAGTGACACGCAGGATATATTAGGACAGTCTCCGAAATAATTCACTCAATTTCATTCACTTCTTCGCCATATAGTGGACTATTTAGGGAATAGTGAACAAGTGAGCGAAGTGTTGGTCTGATGTTTGAGGCTTTCTATCCTACAACTATTTTCTTTAAAAATAATTTTTTGCAAATATATTCTATAATAAGCTGTTTCACTCTCACTAGAGCCCCCTCTTTATTAGCACTGCTATTGGAGTTCATGTTAGACAAAGAAACAGATGTCTCATGCTTCTTTTGTATTTATAGCATTATTTTCATCATGTTATGAATTGGGCAGCTCCTTGGGATCAGGCAGCTATGGCGTTGTGTGTGATTGGATTCGCAAATCCGATGGCTTGGAGGTAGAAACGCCTTTGTTATATTCATCAAACATTTTCACTTTGCGTTCAAACATTTTTTGTTGAAACCAGTAACTTTGTATTGGCACCTTATGTCTTATGGCTCCTGTAAGACATATCGCTTATTGCTCCCTAAACTCTTTGTAAGTCGCTTTGGATAAAATCGTCTGCTAAATGACTAGATGTAAATGTAAACATAAAGATGCGTGTTTATTGTTTTGATCCATACGTGTTTAAATGAATTTAACTGTAGAGTGTGATGTACTGCTGTAAAGCTTACATGGATTCTTTTCCTTTTTGCAGGTCGCCATCAAACATGTTCCATTAGAAAAATTTCATTATGTGGATACTGTAAGTTGGCAAGATTTAAAATATCTAATATACTGTACAGATCTAAAATGTCATGAACATATATCAAACATTACGACTATTTACGTACTATTTTACTACTTATCAAATTACCAAATTTGAGACATTGACATGTAACATCTTTTTAACAAAACTATTCTTGTGTTTTGAAGCTGTTTGAAGCATTAACAAATTATTGATTAATGAATGTCTTTCATACTCAGTTGTTATGCTCATTATACCAATAAGAAAAGATATAGAAAATGCATTTCTTATAGTGGTCTCAAAGTAAATGAGACAGTCAGCTGACCTTTTTTTGTGCTTTTTCACCAGCCTAAGGGCGAGCATCTACCCAAAGAAGTGGCTTTACAGCAAGAGGTACATAAATCGGAGACATGCCCTTATATTGTCAAAATATACGACTGGTATCTGGAAGATCAGCTCATCATGACTATGGAATACCCACGGCCATGCATGACCTTGCATGATTTCATCCAATGTCATCCAAGTCTTCCGCGTGAAACCTTGGCACGTCGTTTGATGAGCCAAGCAGTAACTGCAGCCAAATACTGGATTGGGTACGATGTCAACCATGGTGACTTGTCATGGGACAACCTCTTGATCAAAACAGATACGATGCAGGTGAAAATTATAGATTTTGGAAACGGCAAGTTTATCTCAACTACCAACAACCTAGAGCCAGGATACTGTGGTGAGCTTCTGTGTTTCTATAGCACTAAGCCCAGATGTGATGACACTTTTGTGAAAACTGTAGCCAAGCTTTGTGTTCCCCCTGTAACACATTAGCAAAATTTACAGGGATGATTGATGCCGTTATTCTGTGACTTCAATAACTTTTACTGATTAAAGTTTTGCTCACTTCTTGCTTACGTTACAGACAGTGCTTATGCGGTTGCAGATACTGTCTGTGGTTTGGGGAAAGTTCTGCCACAATTGGTGGGTTGCTGTTGCTTCACTGGCATCACTCACAACCACATCGTATCTGAAGGTAAGAGAACAGCACTAACAAAAAACATTTAAATGTTAAATGCAAACTAAGCGTCTGCACTGTTTCTGGGAGTTCTTGCCAAATGCAACTTCCCAGGTATAAATTAAAAGGAAATGTTGGATATTAAACTTTAAAACACACCACAAAAGTGCATAACAAATGTATAGACCACCACCTAATGTCTCTGTAATGGTTAATTCAGCAGTATGTATAAGCTCTGTAGTCACAGTAGTATTTCTAATGCAAAAATATAACTATTACTGTTTTCCATGAATTTAATAATGGACTTTTCATAAGAAAGTCAGATTTATTTTATTCAGGTCCCCAAGAGTTTATTTAACAAAAAGCAAGATTTTGACAGATTTCTTAAATATCTGTTTCCTCTAATGGTGGTCTAATAAATTTGTTTACCACTGTATTTCAGTGTTATACATGACTGTTTGTTATAAAGAACATAAATTACTGTATGTTGCAAAACCCTCCGGAGTTCCTTTTTTAGTGCGGTTTCTTGATCTAATTACCACCTCCTCATCCTCCTCCTCCTCTGCCTGACTGGTCAGGTTGTTTGTTGCATTCACGTTGGTTATCTAGAAGTTAGAAAATTCAACATAAAAAACATTTCTTCAGTAATATTTGACTTGGATATAGATTTAATTTTCGATTCATTAAAATTACTTGCCTGAAGTCATTTTTATTTTAATTAAAGGGAACATCATCCAGTCATCCTGGGTTCATTTTCTCCTTTAATGCTCTTTCGGTTTTTGTGGTGCTCATATTATGTGGCCATCTAACTGTTCTATTGTTCCTGTCGATCCAATTGTAAGGAACTACACCCTCCTCCTCTTGTTCACCCTCCTTCCAAACAGCCCTGGCGTACATGACCTGGAAGGAAGAGCATATGCATGTTACTGAAAGCTTTAATATTTAAATGTAGCTTACGCTAAATTCTCATTAGGAGTGACAAGATCACTAATGACTGCATTAGAGGGTCAGCCCATGTTAAGTTAGTGGATAAAGCAAGCGAGGTTAGGTTGATAGGGTTTGGAAATGTATGCATTTAGCAGACGCTTTTATCCATGCTCTAACATTGCATTCAAGTTACAAATTTAAATTTTTATCAGCCCTGCTAGTACCATGGTGTTCTATTTGAGCAACAGGACATGTGCTGAAGAGGGATCAGGGTTACATTGGGAGAAGGAAATAGTGAAGAGGGAGGCAAGGGTATGTTTATGGATGCAGTGAGAAAGGAGTCACTGAGGAAGATACAGAAAACAAACAGGTGATCGGCTGTGATAACCCTGCTGTGATCTAGATAACAGAATAAGAAAATTCCACCTTTAAAATTTGGGTTCCAGACCATGTCGAAGGGGTAAGAGGACAGATCCAGCAGTATCTTGTGGGAGGCAGGCCACCTTGCGGAACAGATCGCTTTCATGTAGTAGTGCCTTTTTCATCCTGACATGACCATTTCCTATGCAGACTATATTCAGAAGTCCAGAGCTACATGGTTGGTGAAATAATGGTGAAGTGCGACGCTGATGCAGGATTTCACAAGCAAAGGTACCATCTGCATTTCTTTGTCTGAGAAATGCGAATCTGGCGTCTCTCAAGAGAAAACAACTGTCCCTTTCTTTATCAGAGATAAACACTTTCGGTAGCATTTTGCTTTTGTTTACTTCTGAATGTTCCATTTCTGACAAACGTCTGGTAACCTGTTCCAGGGGACTTCTCCCGCTCCTCACGTGTTTCTTGATTCTTTGCAGGTAGTTTTCAAATGGAAAACAGGAAATGTCATTTAAGGAACAGTTGAAGTGGCAGGCAACTTCGTGGAGATGAATTCATCCATGTATATTGTATACAGGAAAGGTCTTGCCATACAGGTCAGCACAACACATGACGAAGTACTTGATTAGTTCATGAGCATATTGGAGATAGGCATTTCGAATCCGGTCATCAGACTCCAGCATTATCAACATGGCTACTGTCAAGGACATGAAATGTTTGTATCTTTCAGGGGACAACACAGTTTTCAATACCACAGGTCCTATGTATAGCAAAAACTGTCGTAGTTCAGTTTGGTGGTTTCTGTACTCCACCCTGAAGGAACCGTCATCTGTTCGAGACGTGCATTCCTGTTCACTGAAAACTATTCTTCTCTCAACACGTGCACCTCTGATTAAACATCTTTCACAACTCTCATATGAAGTATGACCCTTAATACATTTTAGATATGCACTTGCTGGCGCATCACAGATCAGAGCATCAATACTGACAGTGTAAGTCTGGCCTTCATAAACTACACCATTTTCTTTGAGATGTTTGTACTCTGTCAAAAAGTCTTTAAGATACTCCTCAAGTGGAGTTGGCTTACGATGTCCACTAAATATAGCAACAATAAATGGATCAAATTGTTCACACTTAACCAGTATTGGCCAGAACTGGATACTACTACTTTTGAAAAGTGGGATGCCATCAATGTTTACACTGAGGTGCACATCATTACTGTCCGTCTGACTTAAAAAACGACAGATACCCTTTTCTAAGCCATAGTACTTGTACTGGCCGCCACATTTAGGCTCTGTTGTGTTACATTGTGGTATAGCAAGGAATGTACGGCAATCCACAGGCAATATGTGCCCTTGTTTTCTTAATATGGGCAATAAACCATTAAGTGCTCTGTGTGTCAATTTGTGCTGTAAGGCCCACTGTCTCAGGTCGTCTTCAAAGCTGCTTGTCACCTCATCTTCATCATTTGGTTCATTTTCAGAGTCAGTAGACCAATAGTCCATGTCAGTGTCAAAGTCAACACTATCTGATGTCCCAGGAACACTGTCACTAATGAAACTATGTGGGGTCCCAGGCAAATTGTCACTGCTACAACTAATTGGAGTGCCAGGCTGACTGTAAGAATTATTTTGAATGCCCAAATGTTCATCATCACTGTCAGAATGACATAGAAGTTGTTCGAGCTCTCTTTGACGTTTTCGCCATTCTCTCATTCTTAAAGCCATCTGTAAACACAGACGTCCATTTATGTTCATTTAGTTATACTTTTAACTTGACTGGGGTATGTGCAAAGGAAATGAGGTCATAAGACATACCTTGTTTAGGTGGTTTGGTGCTCTTGAAGGGCAGGACACCTCACTTCACGTCCAAATATAAAAGGACACCACACACCACCTGACAGAAAGACATGATTGGTTTTGAAACACCCAACTAAACATTTACAATAGTCAAAACGCCACCGAAAAACCGTTTGCCAAAGTTTTAAATAATCTAAATACATTGGGTTGCTTATGATTTTATTACAGTAGAGATGCAAGGATGACCTAAAATGTCACCGGCATTGACTGCTTCAAATAAATTATCCACCCAGCCGAATGTATAATTTTCTCTGCTATAGATATCCGCAACATACCAGTACCTGATTGTGACTTTTTTTTCTTTGTTTAAAGAAGGATGTTACCAGATCCTGTGATGTTAGAAATAATCCGTCAATCTCTGATAGTAAAATAATGCGTCAACTACAACGCACTTGGCACCGATATGTATTAAAGTTTGGGCCATTTGAATGAACCCTTTACAATAGACAACATCGAGGAGGCGTATATCTAGTCAACACAGATCAATGCAAGCAGAACTTGTTAAAAGTTAAAATTAAACTTGCATAAAAATATGCTCAAACGGGAGATTCGGCCGCCATTTTACTTTATCGAGCAGGAGGCTTCTCGACCAATCACCATCTACCGCCGCCACGCGCTTATTTTTTTAAACAAGTTCAAATTAGCGTATGTCTCGTGGAAAATGCATTTAAAACACATTTGTAATTTGGAGAAATATAGTTAATATTTCTATTATAAATGACTGATCACATCCATCCGCGTTTTATAAGAATGTATTTTTAAATTAACTAACCCACTTGACCCGCGGATCAACTATACCCACCATCCGTGGATCGCTAATTTACAGTGATTTTACCCCAAGTATGTTCGTGTGACAGAATCGAAAACTGTTGTCCTACTTCTGATCCTGCATGTTTTAATATTTTTAATAAAATCATATATCTATATATAAAGGAAATAGATAATGCTAATTGTAGCCACAGCAGGTTTAGATAGTTTAAGACAACAAAGCTTAAACATCTAACACTATAGTATATAAGTGCACATAAAACTAACTAAGATGACAGTACTTACATTCAACTGAGTGGAAAAAGAGGACTTAATGTTGTTTGACGGATAAGTTAAACTGACGGGAGTCGAGAAACGATCTGCTTCAGCAGCAGTGCGCTCCGATACTTGACGCAGCATGCTTGGCGTATTGCCTAGGCCAACCAGATTGGCGTTTACTGAGTGTGTTATGAAGACGTCCTGCCTCACTCAATCAGAGTAGCGTAAAGTTCGTGTTCCACACGCCCTGCAACCCCGCGAATTTCACGCATATCAAACGTAACTGACGCAATAGCTACATGTTAGCGTGCGGCTAATGGTTTTAGATCTACAGTGTTGTATTTACCATGATAACATGTACCACATTGAACACATTCGGAGACGAACACAAAAACGGGGTCCAGAGACACTTAAAATGTACCAGTAAATTAGAGGAAAATTAGTAAAATGTGTACTCAATGAATAATTAAATAAGAAAAAAAATCATGACAAATAATTATTCATTAACCATGTTGACAAATATAAAATAATTCATTTATTATTCATTTCAATTTTCTGCACATGTCTTGGACGTCGAAATAAGGTTCCTAGTTCGACGTGCAAATTTTGAACTGCATATTGACATCCAAGTGGGGTCATGGTTAGACTTCCAAATAGCGGACCTAGTTTGCACGTCGTGTAGACGTCCAGAATTGGTTTTGGACCGACGGACGCAATATAGACATAATCTGCACGTCCATCAGACGTCCAATGTTTAGTGGGAACTATGTCATGTGGGTAAGTTCTTTGTTCTTAGAACTCCTTATAAGTACATTAACATTGAGCATTCTAGTATTGAGAACTCCTTATAAGTACATTAGTATTTTAAGCAAAAGGCAACACAATGTTCTGAACATTCTGTTTTTCAATTGTTATTGAACAATAATCATTGCAATACATTTCACACAATATATATGGGACACAGGCAAAACCCAAATTCTCACACTGTACAAATCTAAAATGTCATTTACATATATCAAACATTCCGACTTTTTTAGGTTACTTATCAAATTACCAAATCTGAGACATTGACATGTAACATCTTTTTAACAAAACTATTCTTGTGATTTGAAGCTGTTTGAAGCATTAACAAATTATTGATTAATGAATGTCTTTCATACTCAGTTGTTATGCTCATAATATCAATTAGAAAAAATATAGAAAATGCATTTCTTATAGTGGTCTCAAAGTAAATGAGACTACAGTCAGCTGACCTTTTTTGTGCTTTTTCACCAGCCTAAGGGCGAGCATCTACCCAATGAAGTGGCTTTACAGCAGGAGCTACATAAATCGGAGACATGCCCTTATATTGTCAAAATATACGACTGGTATCTGGAAGATCAGCTCATCATGACTATGGAATACCCACGGCCATGCATGACCTTGAATGATTTCATCAAATGTCATCCAAGTCTTCTGGGTGAAACCTTGGCACGTCGTTTGATGACCCAAGCAGTAACGGCAGCCAAATACTGGATTGGGCACGGTGTCAACCATGGTGACTTGTCATGGGACAACCTCTTGATCAAAACCGATGCAGGTGAAAATTATAGATTTTGGATCCGGCAGGCTTATCTCAACTACCAACGACCTAGAGTCAGGATACTGTGGTGAGTTTCTGTGTTTCTATAGCATTAAGCCCAGATGTGATGACACTTTTGTAAAAACTGTAGCCAAGCTTTGTGTTCCCCCTGTAACACATTAGCAAAACTTACAGGGATGATTGATGCCGGTATTCTGTGACTTCCATAACTTTTACTGATTAAATGTTTTGCTCACTTCTTGGTTACGTTACAGACAGTGCTTATGCGGTTGGAGATACTGTCTGTGGTTTGGGTAAAATTCTGCCGCAATTGGTGGGTTGCTGTTGCTTCACTGGCGTCACTCATAACCACATCGTATCTGAAGGTAAGAGAACAGCACTAACAAAAAATCTTTAAATGTTAAAATTCAAACTAAGCGCCTGCACTGTTTCTGGGAGTTCTCACCAAATGCAACTTCTGAGGAAAAATATAATTATGACTAAAGTCTTTTTCCTTAATTTTTTTTTTATTCAGGTCCAAAAAGAGTCTATTTAACATAAAGCAAGATTTTGACAGATTCCTAAAATGTCTGTTTCCTCTGTCAGGGTCCTGTTCCTTCCTGTCTTGGGTTTTCGTGCCTTGGGGACAGGGTCATGACAATACCATGTCTTGTGAGTGTGTTTGGTTTTGTGTGGACACATGTGGCGGTTTGTTTTAACATTTTGCTGTGTGTCCTCCTGTCTTTCGTTTAGCTCCGCCCCCTTGTTTCGCCGTTAGCACCCCAGTAGTGTTTCATCTCCCTTACCTGTCCATTCTTCTTCCCGCCAGTCTCCCTTAATGTAAAGTCTCGTCACCTCCCCGTCGCTCTCCCTATGTCATTATCTCTCGTTAGTGTTCCCCTTCATTAACCCTGTGTATTCCTAGTCCTGTGTCGGTTCATTGTTTGTTTCCCGAGCCTCTTCGTGTCTATGTGTTGGATTACATCCCACCCAGTTTTTTTGGGCTAAATCACGTCGGCCCGTCCTGGCCGTCTTTTAGCACAAAAATTGACGTCGAAATTTGGTCTTTTTTTGGTCCGTCGAAATTTGGTCGAAATTAGCCCAAGATCGACACCGAAAATGTGTCTTTTTGGTCCGTCGAAATTTCGTCCAACTTTAGTCCAAAAACAATGGTTTAAAATTGGCCGTTGTTAAATCCGTCCACATTGACATGAAAAGAAAATCACATTGCAGTAGTTTCTTGATAAAAATGGCTGCTAATTCATTTTTATAAAGGGTTTTCCCCGCTTCTTCATGATGCACATACCTTTCAGACGTTTCTTAAGGTTGGTCGATTTGTTGTTAATAGTTGCTCAAAATGTTGCATTCGTGAGAGTTTCCCTTACTTATCACGCAACCGTTCTCCGCAATTTAAAGAGTGCATTAGTTTTTTTTCGGTTTCTGTTATACAAAATTACAGTTTTTTTACAGCGCCAAAAACAAGCATTAATGTTATACCTGATCATCATTGTCAATCAATATTGAAAAAGTCGTTGATCAAAGCACAAAAAAGATCTTTTCTCATCCAAAAGCAAACTCCTGAATTTTCAGTTGCTGCACATTAATGGAACTCTACAATAAACTGGGTTCTATGTTTAGATGAAACTACAAAATTAGCTTCTTTGAGGCAAATTCAGAACAGTTTATCCAAAATTATGATTCTGTCATAATTTAGTAATTGTCCCAAACCTGTGTTAATGTCTTTGTTCTGCTGAACACAAAGGGAGATATTTTGAATACGTTTTTGACATGAGAATTGAGAAAATGAAAACTTGATCTTAAACAAAGTTCATTTCAAATTTCAAAACCAATGCCTTCATTCTGCGACAAGGAAATTTTTATGCCATTGAAGAAAAACATCGTTGGATGAGAAGGTTCTTCACTGCACATCTCATTGAAAAAAAGGGAAACAGCTAAGATTTTTAATCTCATATTTAATAATTATAAATGTTTTCGTTTACTTAAGGAAATCAATTTTTATTTAAGGTCATATCTATAAAATGAACATAAGACAATTATACAACCGGGCAAAGGACTCATTGAGTCCATTTACGATACCACAATATTTTTCAAGAAATGTATGTGATAAAAACTAAACATTATTTACTGAATGTTAAAAAATACATAATTTAAAATGTATTAATTAAAATTATATCTAGCCTAGTCAGATGATAAAAAGAACACTTACATTATGTACTTATAGTTCTCTCCTTTTGTACACTAATTTTATACTTTTTAGTAATTATACAATTTTTATTAAATCTATTACTACTTGAGATAATCTTAAAAACATAAGTGTACTCAGCCAATCTAAAATCTTGTCTAGGGCACCAACACAGGCTGGGCCGGCCCTGTTTTAAGACACCACGAATATGAAACGAATATGAAACTCCTGAATTTTCAGTTGCTGCACATTAATGGAACTCTACAATAAACTGGGTACTATGAAAAGCTTATGAAATAATCGATTCGTCTACGAATGCCACGATCACGCTTATTGATATTATACAGACATGAACAAGGCCACCGGGATTCTTCCCATACATAATACAGTCGTGGCCAAAAGTTTTGAAAATTACATAAATATTGGAAAAGTTGCTGCTTAAATTTTTATAATAGCAATTTGCATATAATCCAGAATGTTATGAAGAGTGATCAGATGAATTGCATAGTCCTTCTTTGCCATGAAAATTAACTTAATCCCAAAAAAGCCTTTCCACTGCATTTCATTGCTGTCATTAAAGGACCTGCTGAGATCATTTCAGTAATCATCTTGTTAACTCAGGTGAGAATGTTGACAAGCACAAGGCTGTAGATCATTATGTCAGGCTGATTGGGTTAGAATGGCAGACTTCACATGTTAAAAGGAGGGTGATGCTTGAAATCATTGTTCTTCCATTGTTAACCATGGTGACCTGCAAAGAAACGCGTGCAGCCATCATTGCGTTGCATAAAAATGGCTTCACAGGCAAAGATATTGTGGCTACTAAGATTGCACCTAAATCAAAAATTTATAGGTTCATCAAGAACTTCAAGGAAAGAGGTTCAATTCTTGAAAAGAAGGCTTCTGGGCGTCCAAGAAAGTCCAGCAAGCGCCAGGATCGTCTCCTAAAGAGGATTCAGCTGCGGGATCGGAGTGCCACCAGTGCAGAGCTTGCTCAGGAATGGCAGCAGGAAGGTGTGAGCGCATCTGCACGCACAGTGAGGCGAAGACTTTTGGAAGATGGCCTGGTGTCAAGAAGGGCAGCAAAGAAGCCACTTCTCTCCAAAAAAAAACATCAGGGACAAATTGATCTTCTGCAGAAAGTATAGTGAATGGACTGCTGAGGACTGGGGCAAAGTCATATTCTCCGATGAAGCCCCTTTCCGATTGTTTGGGGCATCTGGAAAAAGGCTTGTCCGGAGAAGAAAAGGTGAGCACTAACATCAGTCCTGTGTCATGTCAACAGTAAAGCATCCTAACACCATTCATGTGTGGGGTTGCTTCTCATCCAAGGGAGTGGGCTCACTCACAATTCTGCCCCAAAACACAGCCATGAATAAAGAATGGTACCAAAACACCCTCCAACAGCAACTTCTTCCAACAATCCAACAACAGTTTGGTGAAGAACAAAGCATTTTCCAGCACGATGGAGCACCGTGCCATAAGGCAAAAGTGATAACTAAGTGGCTCGGGGACCAGAATGTTGAAATTTTGGGTCCATGGCCTGGAAACTCCCCAGATCTTAATCCCATTGAGAACTTGTGGTCAATCCTCAAGAGGCGGGTGGACAAACAATAACCCACTAATTCTGACAAACTCAAAGAAGTTATTATGAAAGAATGGGCTGCTATCAGTCAGGATTTGGCCCAGAAGTTGATTGAGAGCATGCCCAGATGAATTGCAGAGGTCCTGAAAAAGAAGGGACAACACTGCAAATACAGACTCTTTGCATAAATGTCATGTAATTGTCGATAAAAGCCTTTGAAACGTATGAAGTGCTTGTAATTATATTTCAGTACATCACAGAAACAACTGAAACAAAGATCTAAAAGCAGTTTAGCAGCAAACTTTTTGAAAACGAATACTTATGTAATTCTCAAAACTTTTGGCCACGACTGTAGACTAAGCAGTAATAGTATTTGGCACCTAAGCTGTGTAATGAAAATTAGCCTTTTAAAAGTTACTGCCTTCATTTATTAATACACGTTGTGCATGTTTTACATCAGACGTTTTAAAATATCCCCTCCCAACTGAATAGACGTACCTATTCATTTCTAATTAATCTCATTTAAACTGGTGCCATCTAAAGGCCTTTTTATGCATAACAGGCACACACTAACTCGTGAGCACGCAAAAAGTTTCTCTTGCGCACGTGAAAGTCTTCTGTTTTTTTCCACCAATGTCCCTTCAACGGCTCCGTATAAAGTGATAGTTCATCCAAAAATAAAAATTCTGTCATCATTTACGTAACTGATCAGGACTGGTCCCCATTCACTTATATTGTACAGACACAAAACCTTCCGCCGAACACAGAAGATATTTTGAAGAATGATGTTATCTGTCCTCCATTCCCTTGCGTTGGTTTTGTGCCTGTGCATTAGAAGTGAATGGAGATCAGTGCTGTTCAGATACCAAGTTTCTTAAAATATCTTCTTTTGTGTTCTGCAGAAGAATGTCAGTCATAAAGGTTTGAAATCTCAAGAGGGTGAGTAAATGATGAAAGGATTTTAATTTTTGGGTGAATCACTAATGGAAATCTAAAAGCAAAAACTTCCAACACATTGACCTTGACAATATAAAGACGAGAAAACAACAACTGGAGAAGGAGTTGCTTTGAAGGGGACTTTGTAGTAAGTGCTACATCACTAATCCTAAAAAAAAATCTGACCTTACATCTCTTTTTCCAGGCAAAGCATGACTGATACCTGCATTTATCTATAGAATTTAAATAAAATGCATTTGGGCCCAAGCATGTTTTTGTTGTTTGTATTTAAGAATAATAAAGAAATTGTATTCCAAAAATGAAATCTCATGAAGGTCAGTGTAGTGGTTCAAGTGTAGTGTCTGGACATCATCAGCATACTCTGTCTTCATCATCTCCTCTCTTTCCTCGTGATGTGTGTAGTGTAGCACATGCAACAGTAACAGGCCCTGACAGGTTTAAACCTGAAATCCTACATAGCTATCAGCCAAAAGTCATTCATTATCACAATCCCATCATGATCACCGGTGTTAAGGAAAAGTTCAGTTCAGTCAGGCCCAGCATGTAATGCATTAACTGTTTGCAATACAGTGAGTTTGACTCTTTCACTTTCTCTTACCTTATTCAAGTAATTTACATAAATGTGACTGGCTCATGCAGGCCATTTTGCTTCAGTGTGGGTGATACTGAAGGTGCACAAAAAGTCCTACACCATCTAAGAGATTGTATGTAATCTGTCGGTTTCATTTTCTTTATTGATTCAGTTTTTTTTGCTTGATATAATATTACTAATCTGAAAAATTACAACTAACTATAGTTCACCAGCAAATAGTATTGTCATGAACGAGACTGGACTAAACTGCAGATTCTGTTACCATAGTTTTAACAGAAACATCATATAAAGTGTAATGTAATAAAAAAATATTTCCCTGCAGTGAAACAATAGTACATTTATTACCGCTATAATTTAAACTATAAATATTAAAATAAAACCATGGTAAATTGTGTTCTTCAAGCAAACCACTTCTTCTCCACGCTAATACTTGTTGGTTATTTGATATGATTACGCCGAGTCGCCCTCTGTCGTTTCAAAGAATAGCACAATGGCATGCGCGTCAATTAAATTTCCGTTTCTAGCTGTTTGGGGGCCCTATGTGAGATACTATTTGGGGGACCCTATTTTTTCAAACTCTGAGGTAGAGATTCCTTACTTTTTCATATATTCTGTGACGATGCAGAAGTCTGTTACATTTTAAGAGGAAAGCAGGCTAGAGTACATAAATAAATGCAACAGATACAGTGTGTTATTGAAAAATGTTTAATGTAAACTTTGAGGTGGCATGACATAAAAAAGCTTTAACCCACCATTCCAAAACAGTAAAAGATAAATTACTAAACTTACATACGTATATAATGGACCAGCATCCATGTTATTCCACAATCAATAAAAAATGTATTCAAAAACTAGTTATGTAGTTATATATTGTAGTTGTAGTTTAAAATGAACCATATATTACTGTAGTACATCACTACTTTGTGATCAGGATTCAAAATTGCTCCTGCACAGACAAAGCTCATTACACTGTAACGAATTGCTGTAAAAACTACAGCATTGTTTTACAGCGCTGACTGTTTTCGAACAATAAAAGTATAGTATTTCAGCCTCCACCTGGACCCGCAGGTGTAATTTAAGTTAACCGTTGAACTTCTAAATCCGGCACAAATGTTGAGGGTGTTTTATTTCTTTAAATGTACAAATATACACAACATTATTATTATGACAATACACTAAGCGGGTTTGCATCACTCTGGTTTAATTCTCATTTTGAAGTTTCACATCAGAAACGAGTGATGGAAAAGCTAAATTTTGAATAAAAAACCCTCAATTCGCAAAAAAGTTTTACGTGCGTGGTTTTTCATCTCTGCGAAAAAGGCTTATTGCGAATAATGGGAGGTGGAGAAACATTTGCCGAATAAATTCCTCCAAAAAGTCACATAACTGCACTATGAGAAGGCGTAACCTGACTAACCAGAGTACTGATCTTGTTAAATAGCATGAGAAATGTTGTTATGGTCATTCTTAAATGCCTGAGCAAAGTCGTTAAAGTATTCTGTAATTGCCTCTTAGAACAGTCACGGCTGTGTTTCCCAAACAGCAGGCCTACAGAAAAGAAGCCCATTTGTGGTGTTTCGTAATCGTCGGCTTGCGCAAGATTAATTATGGATGAAAATTATTATATTCAGTGGCTTTTCTTCATTTTCTTACTGATTGTGGTCAGCAAAACGTTACGGGAGCCGTGAGGCGGGGCCGGTGGTGTGATTGATAGTTGGAATCAGCTGTGCGCACAACCGTCCCGCATATCTCACGGAGGAGATTGGGAGCATTAGAGGACGAGAGACGGGAATGCTGACGAGAGAGGACCAGGCCTGGCTATTAGTTTGATTTGTTTGTGTCACTCTATATTATTTAATTGTTGTTTATTAAGTGTTTAAATGTTAGCTGGTTCCCGCCTCCTTCCTTTCTTTTAATTGAACCTTTCTACAGTGGTGCCAAAACCCGGGAGGAAGGAGCGACATGCTGTCGGAGACTCCTCGCCGCCGAGTGGCCTCGTGGTGCCGGAAAGTTCGGGTAGCGTGGACGAAGGGCGTCCGCCAGTGGCTGCCCAAAACAGTGGTTCTGGAGAAGAGGAGGTGTCGTGGGCCACCAAAGCTTCGGTGTGACGGGGACCTTTGCTGCCCTACTCCTGGGTCAGGGTGGGGTGGCTATCATCCAAGCGGGAGCGGGGAGTCACCTTCGTCTGCCAGAGGTTGGAGCCAGAGGTTGGAGCCTTTGTGGGTGTCGCCAATATTATTTAATTGTTGTTTATTAAATATTTAAATGTTTGCCGGTTCCCGCCTCCTTCCTTCCTTTTAATTGAATCTTATAACACTGATATTAAGTGGCAGTTTATTTGGAAGTGACGGTTGACTAGTTGGAATGAAACAGTGTTTATTTAAAAATGTTTTATGCGATATTCCAATTTTGCGCATAAGCTAAATTCGCAAATTTGTATGGAAACCCGGCTACTGTTTCCATCACCTTAGAACTAAGAGTTTGAACTTTGATAAATCTGATATTATCTTTGCGCGTCCGTTTCCATTTAGGAAACGAGAACGCTTGCCGCCCGCTGCAGCAGTCGAGAGATGCTCTCAGGCTCCTCAGCACAAAAGGTGAATGAATGCAGCAGGCCGTTTCCATTTTATAACCAGATATCCGGGAAGAGTCCGGCATGCAAATTTAATTTTCCAATTTCATTGGCCTTTCAAAACTAGTCAGGGAACAAAGGTTATATACATAACAGAGACTTTTTCTTTAACTGGCCATGTTTAAAAGTCACCTTTTTCAAATATCTCTTTCAATGTGTAAGTGTTCTTAATAAAGCACAACTGTAAATATTTTAAGTGTTAAAAGAGTTGCCTGATCACAATAATGGTGATTTGTTGAAATTTCTAAAAGAAATCTACATTAATTGCAGGTGCAAATTATCAGTGGTGGACAAAGCACACAAACCATTTACTTGAGTAAAAGTAGAGATACCCAAGGAAAAATATTACTCAAGTAAAAGTAGAAGTGCTGCCTTTAAACTTTCACTTGAATAAAAGTACAAAAGTATTTGCCTACAAATGTACTCAAGTATCCAAGTACTATTATTTTGAATTAAATAAAATAATAAAATATATTTTATGTGCTTTTCTTTTAGCATGTCATTAGAAATACAGAGTATATTATTTTCAGCATAGGCTTAGTTAGATCAGTCTTTGGAAGCTTTTGAAAATAACAATACCTGTTAATAAGGAGCACTCTACTCCACCAGTCAACTGTTTTAGCATCATACATGCACCAATGCAAAATGTTCTTATAATATAATCATTGTGTTCCCAACTTGTAATAATTACTTTAATTATCTCATTGTTTCCTTCTTTAAATGAATACATGATGTTAGCTATAACAGCATGATTTGTATTATTTTAAAACAGTACATTTAGATAACTTAGACAGTCACCTCTGATAACAGATCACTCAAAATATTTATGTAGACAAATTCAAGCTGCTTTGAAACTATATGTATTGTGAAAAACTGCTAATACAAATAAATGTGAATTGAATCGGTGCAGCCTAGTCAAAATATTATTAATTTAAATTCCAACATAAAATGTTAAATTCGATTGATTCCCATTTCACAATATCAGAGCAGTCAGCTTGAAAAGTTTCAAATTCAAATATGAAATAAGGTGAAACAGCCAAGTTTACTTAGCTGACGACGTGTACAATGTTCATAGCGTAACAGTCTATATTTTAACCAAAATGTGTTCTGCAAGCTACTGTTAGATTTATATCTCTTTTTTTAAATGAGTGAAATTAAAATGGCTTACCTCTATGTGTTTCCTTAGATTGGAAGGCGAATTCTTGTATGAAGAAATTGTACAGGACCGAGGCAGGAACTTAAAAATGAAAGACTCGTTCTTTTCAACGATTAAAAAAAAATCGCGTAAATAAGCCCATGGGTTTTCTGGCAAGTTAGATTCTGAAGTTTCTTCCATGATTTCACTAAAGAAAATTGGCAGTCGAAATGTTATGTTGTTGCAGACAGTTGCACAGAATCTGATGTGTTGAATCGTATGTTCTAAGTAGATATTGTTACAGAAGGCAACAAAGGGGCAAAACCAAACAAATTGGAAATAAAGCGCGCGATGTACTGTGATTGGTGGCTCGTTTTACCAGTTACGTTTTTACTGACTTATAAATAAAAAGGAACGACTGGTTTTGAAAATGTAGTAGAGTGAAAAGTACGATATTTGACTTTGAAATGTAGTGGAGTTAAAGTAAAAGTCTCCCAAAATTGAAATACTTGAGTAAAGTACAGATACACAAAATAACTACTTAAGTACAGTAACGAATTACATTTACTTCGTTACTGTCCACCACTGCAAATTATCAATCAATTAACATTGATTCAATGGCTGCTTGCTATCTGGGAAACCTAAGCTGTGTCTCGTTTCGTAAGGCTGCGCCCTTGTATCCTCCACGGGTATCATCCTCTAAAGGATGCGGTATATGGAGGATTCAAAACTTGGAATGATACGAGACATACTAGCAGAAAGGAAATAGGAAGTACCATAATGTTATTACATCACATTGCACATGCACAGCTGTCAAACTAATTCAAATAATTTCTACATGATTTTAAGAAATAAAAAGTTGTTTACGTTCTACCCTAAACAATGCCAAAAGAGTTATGCGAATGTTCTATTTTTTAACTTACTGTTTTAAAACGTTTAAAAATCACTAAACACTTGTAAACCTATTTACTACATATGCCAGCTAAGATTTAAAAAATTGACACAAATTATAACCGGTTAACATTGAAACACCACATATTAAACCTACCTACTTTTATGAAACGAAACAGCCTCTATGAGCTTTTCGTCCTCAAGAGGACGCAGCCTTATGAAATGAGACACAGCCATTGACTAGTATCGAGAATCGAATCGAGACCTTTTGAATCGGAATCAAATCAGAACATCAGAATCGATACCCAGAAAGGTTATTCGCGTTAAGCGTTTTTACCAAACGGAATGAGCTGATCTGAATGATCTGATGAGCAAAACAATACCGGATGAAACGATAGAGATCCATGTAGTTAAGATGCTGTGAGAGACATTGACTCTAAGTTGTCTAAGTTTGTGACGGTTTCGGATGTGCCTGGTACAGTATTAATACATTATCATATTCACAGTCCACACCAAGCGTTCGGATGGGTGGTTCTTATTCTGTAATCACCAGGCAGCTACCTTCTAGGGGCATTATTAAATGAGAGTTAGTAAAACACCAACTTTAACTTCAAAAATTGAAATGTTTAGCCTAAAAAACATCCCTTCAAAGAGGAAAAGCTTAAAAGTGAAAGGGGCGGTTCTTACCTGAACCTAGCAGAGCTCTCAATAAAGCTACACCTGACCTTTATCCCTGCTTGAACCACTCGTGATCTGAGAACTCATCTAATGAAAGCCTGTCCGCCAGGTTACTAAACCTGCTCCGCTCTATCAAGTCTTTGCATTCTGTAAGGGCAAGAGTACTAGATTTATGTTCTTTATAAAACATTGTCATTGCAGGTACTGAAATATGAAGTACTGTAGGTTTTATACTTTAAGAAATAATATCCTCCGTTTCCTTTCAATTAATAGCTGGTAAGTTGCAATTTGTGGGAGCTTCCAGATACAGTGCAGAAGCTTGGTTTACGTTTAACAATCATATTTTGTTAGTGCTGTTCTCTTACCTTCAGAAAATGGGACGTATTCTCGCTCTCCAAATGCCGCTTTATACGACATGTTGCAAGAATCTATTTTCTTCAGCAATTTACCCAAACGGTTGACGGTATCTGCAACCGCATAAGCTTGGTCTGAAACGAAAGCAAGAAGTGAGCAAAACATTTCACTACCAAAAATTATTCAAGTTACAGAATAATGGCATCAATCATCCCGGTGGCTCTTTATTTTACAGTCCTGTTAGCCATGTACATATTGTGTACTTAATACAGTAAATATAAGAACTAGGTACTAACCCTGAACCTACACCTAATCTTATACCATGTAGTTACCTAATACTACCCAGCACTTTCTTAGGTATGTACAATATAAGTACACTATAGGTACAGGTACTGTAAAATAATGTGCAACCATCATCCCTGTAAATATTGGTAGTGTGCAATTGAACAAACACAAAGCTGGGCTTGGCTTCATTTTTTGTAAAAGGGTCATCAGATCTGGGCTTTAAACTATACAAACACAGAAACTCACCACAGTATCCTGAGGGTAGGTCGTGGATAGTTGAGATGAGATGGCTGCATCCAAAGTCTATAATTTTCACCTGCCTCGTCTCCGTATTGATCAGGACGTTTTTCAATGACAGGTCACCATGGTTGACACCATGGTCAAGGAAGTGTTGAGCTGCGATCACGACTTGCCTCATGAAATGACGAGCCAGCGTTTCACTCACGTAATAACGCTCCAAAAAGTCCCACAAGGTCAAGCAGGGATGTGGGAACTCCATAACTATGGTGCACCTTTTTTCTTCTTCAAACCAGTCTAACATCTGCACAATGTTGGGGCATTTCTCACGTTTGTGTAGCTGTAGATATGCAGCCGCTTCCGTGAACAGAGGCTTAGAATACCCAGGCTGGTAAAAAAGGGGTCAAAAAGGTTACCTGAACGGCGGTAAAATATCAATTTCAATGAATTATTTCTGTCAAGATACAGTGGGGTCTAAAACTCTGTGATCAATATGAGAAAAGCATTTTTTTTATTCTAACTGATATTCTTTGCACAATAACGGAAGGACAATATTTTATTTACATCTTATTTATTATGACCCCCTTTGAATGAAAGCATGCATTCGAGTGAATGTTTCATTTCAGTATGCTTTTGAAATGCTTCAAACCGCTTCATCACACAAGAATCGTTTTTGTTAAAAAAAAAATACAAAATTATTTTGTTACATGTCAGTGTCTCAAATTTGCTATACAATTATTAACATAGAAATTGTGAATAATATTTGATAATTCCTCCTAATTTGACATCGTCCCAGATTTTTGGACCCCGCTGTGACATTTAAGATATATTAACTTACGATATTATAGCGAAAATGGTTGTACCCAGCCATTTTTTTGATGGCAACCTGCAAAAGGCAAATAATTAAAATAAACACTTAACAGCAGTACATTACAATCTACAGCATTTAAAGTTTTGCAAACATGCATCTCTATGTTAGGACACAAGTGTAACATTTTTGATATCAATGGTGTTTCTACCTTCTGCCCATCGGATTTGCGAATCCCCTCATACACATCGCCAGAGAAGCCTGTTCCTAAAATTCGGCCCACTTCATAAAGCGATGAAAATGAGCCTGAAAAAATAAAAATACAAAAGCACAAACGATAAACGACTTGTTTATTTATCTAAATGAACTCCAATTGCAGTGCTGCTTGTGACTTTCAGAAAAAAATTGTCCTTTAAAGGGAAAATTCACCCATGAATGAAAATGTATTTATTCATCCTCACATTGTTCCAAACCTGTATGGATTTCTTTGTTTTGATAAAAACAAAGGAATATATTTGGCAAAATCTCAGTAACCAATAATATCTTATCCCACATCGACTCCCATAGTATATATTTATGAGATCTGTTTGGTTACTGACATTCTTCCAAATATCTTCATTTGTGTTTATCAAAACAAAGAAATTCATAAAGGTTTGAAACAACCTGAGGGTAAATACATTTTGACAACATTTTCATTTTTGGATGAACTATCACTTTAAATAATGTATTGTAATAGAGAGGGGTTCAAGTATGAGTGAAACAGCAGGATAATCATTAAAATATTATTTCAGCAGACTAACACTTTACATTTTAAAGTTATATCATGAATAGATATTCATATAGATGTAAAATAGATGCATAATAGAATAGATGTATAAAAACACACATTAGGGTAACCAGGCACAGGAGCGAAGCCAACAATACAGAGCAGAACAGAAAGAAAGTAAGTCTATTCAGTATACTCACGTTCAGGCTGAATTTCAGCTGGTTCTTCTAAAACTGTTGGCTCGAGTACAGGTGAATCTGCATGAAGATCATATGGATCTGGATCAGATGGTGAAAGAAAAAGAGCGACTTTGTTTTTTCGGGAGCGAGAAAAGGTAAATTTTAAACCCGCCACGTTCTTTTACAGCAGGTATGGCTACCCTTCTTCTTTTTCTTTTCTTTTGTTTGTCGTTCTAAAAGATAAAAAACTAAGAAAGGACATATAATAGATCTAACCAGCACATACCAAAAATATATCATTAAACAGTCATATGAAAGGAACTAGCCACCAAAGGCTAATTTAATTAATATTCATCTCTTTTTTGTATTTTTATATAAATAAGGTATCAATTTAGACAACCACTATAAACAACCCCAAATTCTCTTTGAGGCTATTTGCTGCATGTCAGACAGACCTGGTTGATGGTCAGCAGGTTCTTCAGGAGCTGCTGAGTGAAGTCCAGATGGACCAGGCTGAGGATCATCCAGATCTTCAAGAGTTGTTTGCGCCAAATTACAGGAAGCAGGAAATAAATCAACTGCAGGTATGTCCTGTACGGCCACTGGCTCAAAAACACATAAATGAGTCTGGACAATTGGATCTGTCTGTAGATCAGATGGATCCGGTTCGAAGGGCACCACTTTGGTCTTCTTGTGGCGAGAGAATTTTCCCTTCATAGCCTTGCATGCTCTCTTGAAGCCGGCACGGCTACCCTTCGTCTTTTTGTCTTTTGTTGTTTCTTGTTCTTAAAGATAAAAAACAAATAAAGGACATATAATAGATGTTACCAGCAGATACCAGAAATATATCACTAAACAGTAATATGAAAGGAACTAGCCACCAAAGGCTAATTTAATTACTTTTAATCTCTTTTTTGTACTTTTATATAAATAAGGTATTAATTTAGACAACCACTATAAACAATTGCCAAATTCTCTTTGAGGCTATTTGCTGCATAGTCAGACAGACCTCGTTGATGATCAGCAGGTTCTTCAGGAGCTGCTGAGCTGAAGTCCAGATGGACCAGGTTGAGGATCATCCAGATCTTCAAGAGTTGTTTGCTCCAAATTACAGGAAGCAGGAAATAAATCAACTGCAGGTATGTCCTGTAGGGCCACTGGCTCAAAAACACATAAATGTGTCTGGACAATTGGATCTGTCTGTAGATCAGATGGATCGGGTTCGAAGGGCACCACTTTGGTCTTCTTGTGGCGAGAGAATGTTCCCTTCATAGCCTTGCATGCTCTCTTGAAGCCGGCACGGCTACCCTTCGTCTTTTTGTCTTTTGTTGTTTCTTGTTCTTAAAGATAAAAAACAAATAAAGGACATATAATAGATGTTACCAGCAGATACCAGAAATATATCACTAAACAGTAATATGAAAGGAACTAGCCACCAAAGGCTAATTTAATTACTTTTCATCTCTTTTTTGTGCTTTTATATAAATAAGGTATTAATTTAGACAACCACTATAAACAATTGCAAATTCTTTTTGAGGCTATTTGCTGCATATCAGACAGACCTCGTTGATGATCAACAGGTTCTTCAGGAGCTGCGGACTGAAGTCCAGATGGACCAGGTTGAGGATCATCCAGATCTTCAAGAGTTGTTTGCTCCAAATTACAGGAAGCAGGAAATAAATCAACTGCAGGTATGTCCTGTACGGCCACTGGCTCAAAAACACATAAATGTTTCTGGACAATTGGATCTGTCTGTAGATCAGATGTATCCGGTTCGAAGGGCACCACTTTGGTCTTCTTGTGGCGAGAGAATGTTCCCATCATAGCCTTGCATGCTCTCTTGAAGCCGGCACGGCTACCCTTCGTCTTTTTGTCTTTTGTTGTTTCTTGTTCTTAAAGATAAAAAACATATAATAGATGTTACCAGCAGATACCAGAAATATATCACTAAACAGTAATATGAAAGGAACTAGCCAGCAAAGGCTAATTTAATTAATTTTCATCTCTTCTTTGTACTTTTATATAAATAAGGTATTAATTTAGACAACCACAATAAACAATCCCAAATTCTCTTTGAGGCTATTTGCTGCATATCAGAGTGACCTGGTTGATGGTCAGCAGGTTCTTCAGGAGCTTCTGAGTGAAGTCCAGATGGACAAGGCTGAGGATCATCCAGATCTTCAAGAGTTGTTTGGTCCAAATTACAGGAAGCAGGAAATAAATCAACTGCAGGTATGTCCTGTACGGCCACTGGCTCAAAAACACATAAATGTGTCTGGACAATTGGATCTGTCTGTAGATCAGATGGATCCGGTTCGAAGGGCACCACTTTGGTCTTCTTGTGGCGAGAGAATGTTCCCTTTATAGCCTTGCATGCTCTCTTGAAGCCGGCACGGCTACCCTTCGTCTTTTTGTCTTTTGTTGTTTCTTGTTCTTAAAGATAAAAAACATATAATAGATGTTACCAGCAGATACCAGAAATATATCACTAAACAGTAATATGAAAGGAACTAGCCACCAAAGGCTAATTTAATTAGTTTTCATCTCTTTTTTGTACTTTTATATAAATAAGGTATACATTTAGACAACCACAATAAACAATCCCAAATTCTCTTTGAGGCTATTTGCTGCATGTCAGACAGACCTGGTTGATGGTCAGCAGGTTCTTCAGGAGCTTCTGAGTGAAGTCCAGATGGACCAGGCTGAGGATCATCCAGATCTTCAAGAGTTGTTTGCGCCAAATTACAGGAAGCAGGAAATAAATCAACTGCAGGTATGTCCTGTACGGCCACTGGCTCAAAAACACGTAAATGTGTCTGGACAATTGGATCTGTCTGTAGATCAGATGTATCCGGTTCGAAGGGCACCACTTTGGTCTTCTTGTGGCGAGAGAATGTTCCCTTTATAGCCTTGCATGCTCTCTTGAAGCCGGCACGGCTACCCTTCGTCTTTTTGTCTTTTGTTGTTTCTTGTTCTAAAAGATAAAAAAACAAAGAAGATACCAGAAATATATCACTAAACAGTAATATGAAAGGAACTAGCCACCAAAAGCTAATTTAATTAGTTTTCATCTCTTTTTTGTACTTTTATATAAATAAGGTATTAATTTAGACAACCACAATAAACAATCCCAAATTCTCTTTGAGGCTATTTGCTGCATGTCAGACAGACCTGGTTGATGGTCAGCAGGTTCTTCAGGAGCTTCTGAGTGAAGTCCAGATGGACCAGGCTGAGGATCACCCAGATCTTCAAGAGTTGTTTGCTCCAAATTACAGGAAGCAGGAAATAAATCAACTGCAGGTATGTCCTGTACGGCCACTGGCTCAAAAACACATAAATGTGTCTGGACAATTGGATCTGGCTGTAGATCGGATGGATCCGGTTCAAAAGGCACCACTTTGGTCTTTTTGTGGCTAGAGAATGTGCCCTTTATAGACCGGCATGCTCTCTTAAAGCAGGAACCCTTCATTTGGTTTCCTTTTGTATGTTGCTCTACAAAATAAAGTCAGAGAACGAGTTTCCATTTGCTTATAATCAGTCACCATCTATGTAAACAAGTCATTATAAAAAACTATGAACTTGCTGCATTAAACATGTCACTGACGTTACAACCCACGGCATTTTCACTTAAACAACATGCATAACTTACTAATGAATACTTTCAAAGTCATCAAATTAACTAAAACGAAACACAATCATACGGTTTAAAGCTAAATATATTCTTAAAACACGGACATTATCTCTTTGTAATGCTGTGACTAACCCTGGATATCGTGTAACGTTAATGGCGAAACTGCTTCTTGTAGGGATGTCTTCTTCACCAGTCGCGCTTGTAGAGCTTCTCAATACACAGAGTATTACTAAGTACTTCTGAGGATTTCGTTAACGTTCAATCTTGTGTCGATATCTGTCTTAGTAGGAACTGCTCGTGCGATCTGTCTTCACATTCACTCGGATCAACAAACTAATGAGCTTTTGCGTCAACGATGTGTGTGACGTCACAACGATTTGACGCAGGACATTTCGCTTTCAAAACAACACAATCCAAAGCTTTGAGAGCGAAGTGTTTGTTTTTGAGTTCCCTTTGCGTTTTTATATAATATTGTTAGCCCAACTTGACAGTTATTTCACGTTTTATTTGCACGAAAAAATAACGACCTCAGAAACCTCATTGGTGGCTACAACCCTGGTTCCTGCAACAAGTTGCAATTTGAAGAGTTAGTAATACGTGTTATTTTGCAGAAGCATAAATAAATGAAAAAAATTGCTAGACAATTTTGTTGGAGGTTTCGGAAAGTATTTGTTCGTTTTATTGTTTCGGTATATATTAAAATATAGCTTCGGTCTTAGTATAATGCTCGGTCTCTGCTATACTGTGTCGAGGTCCGTTGGGATCATTTATTCATTTCATATCTACGTTACTATTCGACTCACAATCTTGTCTCAGTCAAGCATTACAATATATTTTTTCTGCAAACTATAACCATAGAACAGTATTTGTGATATCAAGTTAATTAATTAATCTATGGTATTTGATTGTTTTAAGGAAAGAAACCATCGCTTTACACGAAGAAGTTTTACTCCAGTAAACGATATGGAAGCCAAGTCAACAGGTTAGTCGTGACGATGAGAAATGTCGGTGCTGGTGGTCTAAATTAACAAAATCTGTAATATCAATAAAATTTTGATTTAGGTTATGTGGGTTGCGGTGACATTTTCATAATTTCTCATGAAATTACTTGTTCACCTAGACTGATTTTGGAGTTGTCTTAGTAGCCTACTTTGAATGTTTATAACTATTAGTAGTGGAATATATTTATATCAGCTGACATATTTTTAGCACATTTAGAAATCACAATTGTAGAAAAAAACTAAATGTTAAACGTCTATTTTACTAATAGATTGCCGAGCTGGTTCGTCTAGCCTGAACCCAAATGCTCCGAACCAGATGACTCTCAGTCAGCCAGCACGTGAGTCTCCTATGTAGTGCACTATCGGTGTCCACCATTTTGTATCGTTGTCCGAATTCTGTGTAAACAACTCATTCCATTCCCTACATCTGTTCAATACTTTTTACTCACAATGCAATCTGATTTTGAGTGCACACTCGCTCACTCATATTTCCCATGATACAACGCGAATCAATCGTCTGATTAGAATCAGCTGGAGGAGAATGAACGTTAATGCCACGAATGTGTTAAAATAAACTGATTAAATCAATGTTATATATAGCAGTATTATTTTAAAAATATCAAGGAATTTTATTAAACGTAATTAGTGTAATAGTTAATAAACGTGGGAAACATTTGTTTTGTTCTATTTATTAAAAACTAATACAATAAACGTGAAATATGATGTAAAAATTAACTTAACCATTTAAAAAAACAATCCATAAGCCACACATGTGTAATACGAGCGTTAACTGCGAAAATGCAGTGACACGCAGGATATATTAGGACAGTCTCCGAAATAATTCACTCAATTTCATTCACTTCTTCGCCATATAGTGGACTATTTAGGGAATAGTGAACAAGTGAGCGAAGTGTTGGTCTGATGTTTGAGGCTGTCTATCCTACAACTTTTTTCTTTAAAAATAAATATTTGCAAATATATTCTATAATAAGCTGTTTCACTCTCACTAGAGCCCCCTCTTTATTAGCACTGCTATTGGAGTTCATGTTAGACAAAGAAACAGATGTCTCATGCTTCTTTTGTATTTTTAGCATTATTTTCATCATGTTATGAATTGGCCAGTTCCCTGGGATCAGGCAGCTTTGGCGTTGTGTGTGTTGGGACTCGCAAATCCGATGGCTTGGAGGTAGAAACGCCTTTGTTATATTCATCAAACATTTTCACTTTGCGTTCAAAGGTTTTTTGTTGAAACCAGTAACTTTGTATTGGCACCTTATGTCTTATGGCTCCTGTATGACATATCGCTTATTGCTCCCTAACTCTTTGTAAATCGCTTTGGATAAAATCGTCTGCTAAATGACTAGATGTAAATGTAAACATAGAGATGCGTGTTTATTGTTTTGATCCATACGTGTTTAAATGAATTTAACTGTAGAGTGTGATGTACTGCTGTAAAGCTTACATGGATTCTTTTCCTTTTTGCAGGTCGCCATCAAACATGTTCCATTAGAAAAAATTCATTATGTGGATACTGTAAGTTGGCAAGATTTAAAATATCTAATATACTGTACAGATTTAAAATGTCATGTACATATATCAAACATTACGACTATTTACGTTACTTATCAAATTACCAAATTTGAGACTTTGACATGTAACATCTTTTTAACAAAACTATTCTTGTGTTTTGAAGCTGTTTGAAGCATTAACAAATTATTGATTAATGAATGTCATTCATACTCAGTTGTTATGCTCATAATATCAATTAGAAAAAATATAGAAAATGCATTTCTTATAGTGGTCTCAAAGTAAATGAGACTACAGTCAGCTGACCTTTTTTATGCTTTTTCACAAGCCTAAGGGCGAGTATCTACCCAATGAAGTGGCTATACAGCAGGAGCTACATAAATCGGAGACATGCCCTTATATTGTCAAAATATACGACTGGTATCTGGAAGATCAGCTCATCATGACTATGGAATACCCACGGCCATGCATGACCTTGAATGATTTCATCAAATGTCATCCAAGTCTTCCGCGTGAAACCTTGGCACGTCGTTTGATGAGCCAAGCAGTAACGGGAGCCAAATACTTGATTGGGCACGGTGTCAACCATGGTGACTTGTCATTGGACAACCTCTTGATCAATACAGATATGATGGAGGTGAAAATTATAGATTTTGGAAACGGCAAGTTTATCTCAACTACCAACAACCTAGAGCCAGGATACTGTGGTGAGTTTCTGTGTTTCTATAGCACTAAGCCCAGATGTGATGACACTTTTGTGAAAACTGTAGCCAAGCCAAGCTTTGTGTTCCCCCTGTAACACATTAGCAAAACTTAAAGGGATGATTGATGCTGTTATTCTGTGACTTCAATAACTTTTACTGATTAAAGTTTTGCTCACTTCTTGCTTACGTTACAGACAGTGCTTATGCGGTTGCCAATACTGTCTGTGGTTTGGGGAAAATTCTGGCACTATTGGTGGGTTGCTGTTGCTTCGCTGGCTTCACTCACAACCACATCGTATCTGAAGGTAAGAGAACAGCACTAACAAAAATCTTTAAATGTTAAATGCAAACTAAGCATCTGCACTGTTTCTGGGAGTTCTTGCCAAATGCAACTTCCCAGGTATAAATTAAAAGCAAATGTTGCATATTTAAATTTAAAACACACCACAAAAGTGCATAACAAATGTATAGACCACCAACTTATGTCTCTGTAATGGTTAATTCAGCCGTATGTGTAAGCTCTGTAGTCACAGTAGTATTTCTAATGCAAAAATATAATTATTACTGTTTTCCATGAATTTGATAATGGACTTTTCATAAGAAAGTCAGATTTATTTTATTCAGGTCCCCAAGAGTTTATTTAACATAAAGCAAGATTTTGACAGATTTCTTAAATATCTGTTTCCTCTAATGGTGGTCTAATAAATTTATGTACCACTGTATTTCAGTGTTATACATGACTGTGTGTTATAAAGAACATAAATTACTGTATGTTGCTTTTGACCATACAGAATGCCATGACTTGATAAACCGCAGCGTATGCAGGGAACCAGCCGACAGGCTCTCATTAGATGAGTTCTCAGATCACGAATGGTTCGTGCTTGAAGAAGGACAAGAGTGATTTTTCTAGACTGCAGATTGGTTTATTTAGTTTATTTGGTTTATTTTGCTTTGTCTTTGAGAAGTTTATTTAAAGTTTTAGATAGTTTAAAAGGTTAAGGATGCATCCGGGCACTGCAGTGATAGCTGCCCACTGCTCCGGGTGTACGTGTGTTAACCACTCGCTGTGCGTGTGTTCACTACTCAATGGATGAGATAAAAGCAGAGGTCACATTATGGGTATGGGTCACCATACCTGACAAATAGGTCACTTTCATTTTAAATCTTTTAAAAATTTAAAGTAAACTTACTTTTTTGTTACATTTTACAAGCAGTTACTGTATAACTGATAAGTGATTAATATCTTTTTTATAATAAATTATCTTTTTTAGTAATTATTATGTTTTGTTATTTTTATTGTATTTAACATATTGTGAATTAATTATTTCTCTCCACCAAAGGCACAAAAAAGGCATCCATGTAATACTTTCTCTCTGGAGTCGTGATTCTTCTCTGATGATGTCAGTTTGACGGAATGATCAAAAGTTAAAGTGATAGTTCATCCAAAAATAAAAATTCTGTCATCACTTACTCACCCTCTTGTGATTTCAAACCTTTATGACTGACTTTCTTCTGCAGAACACAAAAGAAGATATTTTTAAGAAAGTTGGTAACTGAACAGGACTGGTCCCCATTCACTTCTAATGTACAGAAACAAAACCACAAATCCTTCCGCAGAACACAGAAGAAGATATTTTGAAGAATGATGTTATCTGTCCTCCATTCCCTTGCCCTGGTTTTGTGCCTGTGCATTAGAAGTGAATGGAGATCAGTGCTGTTCAGATACCAACTTTCTTAAAAATATCTTCTTTTGTGTTCTGCAGAAGAAAGTCAGTTATAAAGGTATGAAATCACAAGAGGGTGAGTAAATGATGAAAGGATTTTAATTTTTGGGTGAATCACTAATGCAGATCTAAAAGCAAAAACTTCAACACATTGACCTTGACAATATAAAGACGAGAAAACAACAACTGGAGAAGGAGTTGCTTTGAAGGGGACTTTGTAGTAAGTGCTACATCACTAATCCTAAAAAAAAATCTGACCTAACATCTCTTTTTCCAGGCCAAACATGACTGATACCTGCATTTATCTATAGAATTTAAATAAAATGCATTTGGGCCCAAGCATGTTTTTGTTGTTTTTATTTAAGAATAATATAGAAATGGTATTCCAAAAATTAAATCTCATGAAGGTCAGTGTAGTGGTTCAAGTGTAGTGTCTGGACATCATCAGCATACTCTGTCTTCATCCTCTCCTCTCTTTTCTAGTGATGTGTGTAGTGTAGCACATGCAACAGTAACAGGCCCTGACAGGTTTAAACCTGAAATCCTACATAGCTATCAGTGGCCAAAAGTCATTCATTATCACAATCCCATCATGATCACCGGTGTTAAGGAAAAGTTCAGTTCAGTCAGGCCCAGCATGTAATGCATTAACTGTGTGCAATACAGTGAGTTTGACTCTTTCACTTTCTCTTACCTTATACAAGTAATTTACATAAATGTGACTGGCTCATGCAGGCCATTTTGCTTCAGTGTGGGTGATACTGAAGGTGCACAAAAAGTCCTACACCATCTAAGAGATTGTATGTAATCTGTCGGTTTCATTTTCTTTATTGATTCATTTTTTTTTGCTTGATATAATATTACTAATCTGAAAAATTACAATTAACAATAGTTCACCAGCAAATAGTATTGTCATGAACGAGACTGGACTAAACTGCAGATTCTGTAACCATGGTTTTAACAGAAACATCATATAAAGTGTAACGTAATAAAAAATATTTCCCTGCAGTGAAACAATAGTACATTTATTACCGCTGTAATTTAAACTATAAATATTAAAATAAAACCATGGTAAATTGTGTTCTTCAAGCAAACCACTTCTTCTCCACGTTAATACTTGTTGGTTATTTGATATGATTACGCCGAGTCGCCCTCTGTCGTTTCAAAGAATAGCACAATGGCATGCGCGTCAATTAAATTTCCGTTTCTAGCTGTTTGGGGGCCCTATGTGAGATACTATTTTGGGGGACCCTATTTTTTCAAACTCTGAGGTAGAGATTCCTTACTTTTTCATATATTCTGTGACGATGCAGAAGTCTGTTACATTTTAAGAGGAAAGCAGGCTAGAGTACATAAATAAATGCAACAGATACAATGTGTTTTTGAAAAATGTTTAATGTAAACTTTGAGGTGGCATGACATAAAAAAGCTTTAACCCACCATTCCAAAACAGTAAAAGATAAATTACTAAACTTACATACGTATATAATGGACCAGCATCCATGTTATTCCACAATCAATAAAAAATGTATTCAAAAACTAGTTATGTAGTTATATATTGTAGTTGTAGTTTAAAATGAACCATATATAACTGTACAAAATCACTACTTTCTGATCAGGATTTAAATTGCTCCTGCACAGACAAAGCTCATTACACTGTAACGAATTGCTGTAAAAACTACAGCATTGTTTTACAGCGCTGACTGTTTTTCGAACAATACAGCATTTTTCTGTCAACTACGATGCATTCTGGGGTCACGTGACGGTTTAACGCTGATCCACATAATACTGCTGTAAATTTAAAATCTAGTACTGAAGCATTGTGTGATATTCAAGGGTCAAGATTCGGATATGGGCAAGAGGAACGATTCACAGCTGTGGTAAGTGACTGTATTTTTCAGTTTGGTTATTGTCTCAGTATATGAAGGTAAATACATTCGCGGTTCATATAGGTTAACCCGGATTTGTTAACGTTACGCATCCTCCGTCCGTGGGGCGCGAATGAGATGCGGGTTTTCAGCAGCGGGGTCGTGGCATAATTTCAGGTAATTTGAACACTTATTACATCTCTTTTGATATAAAGTTTGCCTAACATAGTTACTTTTTCCATGGCACAACCACATTTTTTATTTGAAAATGCTTGGACTGTTACAGATATTTGTGGTTATGTTTGTAACGACTGGCAGATTTTGTGTATTTCCGCCAAGAGCGCAGAAGACATTGTCAGAACAATGACACTTGAATAAATGAACTGATCATGCGTGACGGTGACCAATCAGCAAACGAGTTGATTTATTGCAGCTGTGGAATATTTTAATGTTTTAATGTTCACAGACGCCTCAGCTCGCAGCATTCTCAAGGACTCCTCTCACACCGCTCATAGACTGTTTACTCTCCTGCCTTCCGGTAGGCGCTTCAGGTAACTCCGGACAAGAACCAGCAGACTAAGAAACAGCTTTTTTCCCAGAGATGTTTCATTATTGAACTCTGTCCCCCACTGATTTCACTACCCCTCATAACTTTTACTTTAATGCTGCTATTACATTGTTTACATTGCACTACAGGGCTGCATGCATGACCGAACTGTACACACCAGTACTTCATGTATCTGCTCTACCGGACTGTTTACACATACACAGCATCATTTGCACTCTATACTGCTCACTTGCACACCATGAATATTATACTGAATACTCATTTGCACTAATGGACTACTTTCATAACCGCATTACCTCATCTACTGCACTGTAACTCTATCAACTGCATCTACTCATCTATTGCACCATAACTTCAATAACTCCACTAACTCATCTACTGCACTGTTACTCTATCAACTGCATCTACTCATCTATTGCACCATAACTTCAATAACTGTATTAACTCATCTACTGCACTGTAACCTTAATAACTTCATCTACTCATGTATTGCACCATAACTTTAATAACTGCATTAACTCATCTGCTGCACTGTAACCCTAATAACTTCATTAACTCATCTACTGCACTGTAACCTTAATAACTTCATTAACTCATCTATTGGACCATAACTTTAATAACTGCATGAACTCATCTGCAGCACTGTAACCCTAATAACTTCATTAACTCATCTACTGCACTGTAACCTTAATAATTTCATTAACTCATCTATTGCACTGTAACCTTAATAACTAATGTCTATAATTAATGCACACTTAAGTCACTTGCACTACTGTATAGTCTAAATTGTTATCTGTTCATAACCACCTGTACATTAATGTTCATAGTATATATCCTTCTGTATATATTGTCCATAGTACATACCGACTGTCATATTGTCATAGAACATTTGCATAGTATTTCCCTAATATTGTATTCTGTATTTATTCACACTGTATATCCTGCACTTGCTAATTGCACTTCTGGTTAGACCTAAACTACATTTCGTTACACTGTACTTGTATATGTGTAATGACAATAACGTTGAATCTAATCTAATCTAATAAGTGCAGCAGTTGAGATGAGAGTTGAGAAGGCCGTTCAAAGCAAGCATTAAAGGTAGCTAGCAATGAATGTAATTGATTGAATATCAATTATAAATCCTTATATTGAAAGGATAAACGTTAGGGGGTTTTCGTGCATTTGTTGTCATTAGAGCAGTTGTGATTTAGTGTTTGATTTAATGGGACTTCTTGCGGCAGTGTGATATTGTACATACAGTGTCAACATGCTAAACGTATTTTAGTAGCCTATCTTGTTAAACAGTTCATCGTATGGTGTGTAGAAATTTAATCGTTTAAACTGCATTAAAAATCCCACGACAGCCTGTGTTTTTTCACATGTATTTTACCGGCGCTTACAGCCTAGTTGTGTCTATTTTATTTAATTGTTTGCCACAAAATAGCCTTTTTTTCCTGAGGTTTGTAAGTAAGGTTAGTTAGTATTCAAAAGGCTATGGCTCAAAATGATCTTTCAGTTTTGCTCAATTAATTGTGATACTGTTTTGGCTTACCTAAGGCATATGGAATTACACAGGAATTTGCCAAATGCAGTTTTTAAGTGTGGAATGGCTAACTGTAGTTTGGTGTTCAAAAGCTTTAATGCCTTGGGTGAACTATCCCTTTAAGAATGTTTCTTATATTATGTTCCTCCATTTCATTTTCAGGTTATGCATTTTTGTAAGGGTGTTTTGTTGGCTAATTTTCCCTACATTTCAGTATGATTATGTTTTTAGTTTTATACAGAGGTTTATAGTACACTCTGGGGGAGTTATATCTATACACACTCACCAACCACTTTATTAGAAACGCCTTACTCGTTTCCCCAAATTCTGTTATCTTTTAATTTTTCGGTTTTCCGTCCTTTATTATACAATGGTATATAATAAATAAATAATATAAAATAAAAAGACTATTATATAATACCTTTGTTTCTGACTATGTGAAATCCCCTGGGATCGAACCCATGACCTTGGTATTGCTAGTGCCATGCTGTAACCACTGAGCAATCAGATATGTAGGGATGGGTATCGTTAAGGTTTTAACGGTATTACTACTTTTATCGATACCACTTATCGATCCGGTACTTTAACGGTACTCTTATCGGTACTTTTTGTTGTGTTTTTTAATGAAAGACAAAACTAAAGCTGGAGTTGTTCTCACTATTTAAAACATTCTTTACTGACCTAACATATCTTAATGCAGGTAAAAGATGACTGATACCCACCTATTATTCATTGAGAATTAAAATAAATGCATGTGGGATTGTTAAAAAAGTTTAAGTATTTCATCACTATAAAATTCATTTTTAGGTAAGCTCTACTTTGTAATCACCCACAATATCCTCGAAAACTTCCAGACACAAAAGTAGTTTGACTAGTGTTTGAACAAATTAGACAAAGACTTATCAGATGTTTTAAGTGGTGCATTTTTGAGAATAGTTCACCAAAAAATGAAAATTCAGTCATTTGTTAACTCTCAGTTTGTTCTAAACCTGCATACATTTCTTCATCCTGATGAACACAAAAGAAGACATTTTGAAAGCGTGGAAAACCAAACAGTTTTGGGTCACCATTGACTAGCATAATAAATGTTATTTCCAATTATGGTAGTCAACAGTGTCCCAGAACTGTTTGCTTAAATTTTTCCAAATATTAACTTAAGGCTGAGAAATGATGACTGAATTTATATTTTAGGGTGAATATACCTTTAAAAAATGAGTGATCTTAATCAGTGTGGCCCATTGACAAATTTTATATGAAAGAGAAAAAGTGGAAAATATTGTTTCATTGTTAGGTATCTATGGTTGGAGATCTTGTAAAGCGATTATTAGTACATGCATCTATATTTAATCCCAGCTCTCAATATTGGTTGTGTGCATGTAAACGGAATGTGTGTAATAAGAAGTGGTGGGCATAGATTAATTTTTTTAATCTAGATTTATCCGCAAATTAATCTAGATTAATCTAGATTAAAATGGCTCATTTGAATTCTGACGAAGGCATTCAGAATATGTGTGCTACCCAAATAATGACTAAAAGTAAGTCTTTGAGAACGGGTTTCTCAAGCCAGGTGGCGCATTAGACCAGGGGCTCATCTCCTGTTTCCAAAATGCATCACAAACTGCTTGAGAAAACTGTTCTACTATGATAATTGGTGATGAAAATAAATTTTGTTCAATAAGATGTACTTGTGTTTACTTCCGCATTAGCTAAGGGATGCTTTGCGTTTAGGTGTTACTTGAGACTGGAAGAACTCCTACAGTAAGCCAATTCCGCATTGCACAAGGTGCAAACAACCTTAGTCTTGTCGAGGTTTCCATTGGGAAGCTTCCTAAAAATATTTTTTCCTGAAGCAAACCCAAAGGCTTCATAATGCATCCATGTTAGCAAGTCACGTTTAATGTGGTAATTTCACAGTAACGTTATGTTGTGTTCAGACCAAACGCGAATGGCACGTCAAGCGCGAGTGATTTACATGTTAAGTCAATGCAAAGACGAAATTGACCTACTTGCGGCGCGAATCGCGCGAATGACGCGAATTGCGCGAATGATGAGGCGGCGCGAATGGCGTGAATTGAGCGAATCAAGCAAGTTGAAAAATCTCGTTCTCGCCCCCTACAGTGCAATTAAGCTAGGTATACATCCGCGCTAAAATAAAAAGTTGAAAGTCATCATAGCTTGTGTAGTATAAACCCAGCATCCAACCCAATTTTGAGAATAGATTAACGGCAACCTTTTTTTTTTATCGCCCGATAAGAGTCTCACGATAACGCAGCACGTTAACGCCGATAACAGCCCACCACTAATAATAAGACTGCGAAAGTGTCTTTGAGCGTCTTCTGACAATATGAATCCTGATTACTACTATTCATTTGTAGGCCACAGCTGTTTTTTTAATGTTAATCATTAGGGCTGGGCAAAATCGATTCATCGTTTTTTTAAACGGATCAATATATTATCGGGGTTGGGGCTCGTATGCGAGCGCCTGGTGGTCGGGCCTCCCCCCATGGCCTCCCCACCACCTGCAGGAGGGACCGTAAGGGGCCGGTGCAAAGTGGATCGGGCGGCAGTCGAAGGCGGGGGCCTCGACAACCCGATCCCTGGACGCGGAATCTAGCTCTAGGGACATGGAACGTCACCTCTCTGACGGGGACGGAGCCTGAGATTGTGCGTGAGGTTCAGAGATTCCGACTAGAGATAGTCAGGATCACCTCTACGCACAGCTTGGGCTCTGGAACCGCACTCCTCGAGGGAGGATGGACTTTTCACCACTCTGGAGTTGCCCATGGTGAAAGGCGGCGGGCTGGTCTGGGTTTGCTTATAGCCCCCCAGCTCAGCCGCCATGTGTTGAAGTTTACCCCGGTGAACGAGAGGGTCGCTTCCTTGCGCCTTCGGGTCGGGGATAGGTCTCTCACTGTCGTGTGCACCTATGGGCCAAACGGCAGTGTAGAGTACCCGGCCTTCTTGGAGACTCTGGAAGGGGTGCTGGAAAGCGCCCCGACTGGGGACTCCATAGTTCTGCTGGGGGACTTCAATGCCCACGTGGGCAACGACAGTGACACCTGGAGGGGCGTGATTGGGAGGAACGGCCCCCCAGATCTGAACCCGAGTGGTGTTCTGTTATTGGACTTCTGTGCTAGTTACAGCTTGGCCATAACGAACATCATGTTCAAGCATAAGGGTGTCCATCAGTGAACAAGGCACCAGGACACCCTCGGCTGGAGGTCGATGATTGACTTTGGGGTTGTTTCATTTCACCTACGGCCGTATGTCTTGGACACACGGGTGAAGAGAGGGGCGGAGCTGTCAACTGATCATCACCTGGTGGTGAGTTGGATCCGATGGCGGGGGAGGAAGCTTGACAGACTCGGCAGACCCAAAGGTACTGTGAGGGTCTGTTGGGAACATTTGGCCGAATCCCCTGTCAGAGAGATCTTCAACTTCCACCTCCGGCAGAGCTTCGACCAGATCCCGAGGGAGTCTGGAGATATTGTGACCGAGTGGACCATGTTCTACACCTCCATTGTCAACGTGGCCACTCGGAGCTGTGGCCGTAAGGTCTCCGATGCCTGTCGAGGCGGCAATCCCCGAACCCGGTGGTGGACACCGGAAGTAAGGGATGCTGTCAAGCTGAAGAAGGAGTCCTATCGGGCCTGGCTGGCTTGTGGGACTCCTGAGGCAGCTGACAGGTACCAACAGGCAAAGCGGACTGTAGCCCGGGTGGTTGGGGAAGAAAAAACTTGGGCCTGGGAGGAGTTCGGTGAGACCATGGAGAATGACTATCGGTCGGCCTCGAAGAGATTCTGGCAAACCGTCCGGCGCCTCAGGAAGGGGGAAGCAGTGCCCTACCAACGCTGTTTACAGTGGAGGGGGGCAGCTGTTGACCTCGACCGGGGACATCATCGGGTGGTCAAAGGAATACTTCGAGGATCTCCTCAATCCCGCCGTCACATCTTCCATTAAGGAGGCAGAGGCTGAGGGCTCGGAGGCGGACTCGTCCATCACCCGGGCTGAAGTCACAGAGGTAGTCAAGAAACTCCTCGGTGGCAGGGCACCGGGGGTGGATGAGATCCGCCCTGAGTACCTCAAGTCTCTGGATGTTGTGGGGCTATCTTGACTGACACGCCTCTGTAGCACCGCGTGGCGGTCGGGGACAGTGCCCTTGGACTGGCAGACCGGGGTGGTGGTCCCTCTTTTTAAGAAGGGGGACCGGAGGGTGTGCTCCAACTATCGGGGATCACACTTCTCAGCCTCCCCGGGAAAGTCTATGCCAGGGCACTGGAGAGGAGAATCCGGCCGATGGTAGAACCTCGGATTCAGGAGGAACAATGTGGTTTTCGTCCCGGTCGTGGAACATTGGGCCAGCTCTATACCCTCTCCAGGGTGCTGGATGGTTCATGGGAGTTTGCCCGACCAATCCACCTGTGTTTTGTGGATTTGGAGAAGGCATTCGACTGTGTCCCTTGCGGCATCTTGTGGAGGTTGCTCCGGGAGTATGGGATTCAGGACCCTTTGCTAAGGGCTATCCGGTCCCTGTACGACCGGAAGAGGAGCTTGGTTCGCATTGCCGGCAGTAAGTCAGACTTGTTTCCGGTGCATGTTGGACTCCGGAAGGGCTGCCCTTCGTCGCCAGTTCTGTTCATAATTTTTATGGACAGAATTTCTAGGCGCAGCCAGGGGCCGGAGGGCGTCGGGTTTGGGTACCACACGATTTCATCGCTGCTCTTTGCGGATGATGTCGTCATGCTGGCCCCATCAGACCAGGACCTTCAGCATACACTGGGACGGTTTGCAGCCGAGTGTGAAGCGGCTGGTATGAGAATCAGCACCTCCAAATCTGAGGCAATGGTTTCTCAGTCGGAAAAGGGTGGCTTGCCCACTTCAGGTAGGTGGAGAGTCCCTGCCTCAAGTGAAGGAGTTCAAGTATCTGGGGGTCTTGTTCACGAGTGAGGTAAGGATGGAACGGGAGATTGACAGACGGATCGGTGCAGCTTCTGCAGTAATGTGGTCGCTGAACCGGTCTGTCGTGCTGAAGAAGGAGCTGAGCCGCAAGGCGAAGCTCTCGATTTACCGGTCAGTCTACGTTCCTACTCTCACCTATGGTCATGAGCTGTGGGTCATGACCGAGAGGACAAGATCCCGGATACAGGTGGCCGAAATGAGCTTTTTCCGCAGGGTGGCCGGGCGATCCCTTAGAGATAGGGTGAGAAGCTTGGTCACTCAGGAGGAGCTCAGAGTAGATCCGCTTTTCCTCCACATCGAGAGGGGCCAGCTTAGGTGGCTCGGGCATCTTTTCTGCATGCCCCCTGGACGCCGTCCCAGGAATGTGTTCCGGGCATGTCCCACCGGGAGAAGACCCCGGGGTAGACCTAGGACACGCTATAGGGACTATGTCTCCCGGCTGGCCTGGGAACGCCTCGGTGTCCCCCCGGAAGAGCTGGAGGAAGTGTCTAGGGAGAGGGAAGTCTGGGCATCCCTGCTTAGATTGCTGCCCCCGCGACCCGGCCCCGGATAAGCGGAAGAAAATGGATGGATGGATGGAATTCAATATCGATTCTCAAATGCTGTGAATTGATTTTTAACGCAACACCGAACATTCATTAACGTGATTGAATTAACTACTACTATCCACTAGATATATTTTTTCTTTTTAAAAGGGGTGATGTTACAGCAGGGAGCGTATCGTTCAATCATTGCTTAATTAACATGGCTGATGCAGGTGTGTCGTCGAATTTAACATCACTTTCACATAAAAGAAAAAGGAGACAACCGTTCCGTCACAAGCCACCGCAGAAGCGGCCCTTGCATGACAAGCCCAGGGAGATCAAGACCACATCGGGCCCGACTCCGACAATTCCGTCGCTATGATTTCATAAACGGATTCTTCTGTGCAGGGCGCACATGAAGTTAAACACTTTACTTCACAGAAAAAACTTTAAAAACTCTGTGATGATTAATGGTCAAACAGATATAATTACGAGTACGAGTTTATTATGAGTATGCACTATTGCCATATACTGTATCTACTTTTAGTCGTGTACACACTTCTACTACAAACTGAACATTGTGCTTTTGCAAAATAAAGAAAACATACAGAATGCTTTGTCATCTCCTTTCCATGAACTCATTTGTGGAGTGCTGCGCCTCACAAACTGAACCAAACTCAGCATATTGTCGACGTTTATTCCCTTTCATTTTGTTTATCTGTTAATTGTCAAATATTCTGCGTATATTTATTCGCGTCACATGTTTTACATTACATATTGAAGGACACTTGTCGTGATTGACCCTTCAGAGCTAGATATTTGTGTTGTTGGACAAATGCTGCGATGAGACGCAGAAGAACAGACGAAATACTGTTAACAGATCATTAGATGCCTAATTTGCCATACGTTATACACGGCAGCCTCCACCTGGACCCGCAGGTGTAATTTAAGTTAACCGTTGAACTTCTAAATCCGACACAAATGTTGAGGGTGTTTTATTTCTTTACATGCACAAATATACACAACATCATCATTATGACAATACACTAAGCGGGTTTGCATCACTCTGGTTTAATTCGCATTTTGAAGTTTCGCATCAGAAACGAGTGATGGAAAAGCTAAATTTCGAATTAAAGTTTTACGTTCATGGTTTTTCATCTTTGCGAAAAAGGCTTATTGCGAATAATGGGAGATGGAGAAACATTTGCCGAATAAATTCCTCCAAAAAGTCACATAACTGCACTATGAGAAGGCGTAACCTTACTAACCAGAGTACTGATCTTGTTAAATAGAATGAGAAATGTTGTTATGGTCATTCTTAAATGCCTGAGCAAAGTCGTTAAAGTATTCTGTAATTGCCTCTTAGAACAGTCACGGCTGTGTTTCCCAAACAGCAGGCCTACAGAAAAGAAGCCCATTTGTGGTGTTTCGTAATCGTCGGCTTGCGCAAGATTAATTATTGATGAAAATTATTATATTCAGTGGCTTCTCTTAATTTTCTTACTGATTGTGGTCAGGAAGACGTGACGGGAGCCGTGAGGCGGGGCCGGTGGTGTGATTGATAGTTGGAATCAGCTGTGCGCACAACCGTCCCGCATATCTCACGGAGGAGATTGGGAGCATTAGAGGACGAGAGACGGGAATGCTGACGAGAGAGGACCAGGCCTGGCTATTAGTTTGATTTGTTTGTGTCGCTCTATATTATTTAATTGTTGTTCATTAAATATTTAAATGTTTGCCGGTTCCCGCCTCCTTCCTTCCTTTTAATTGAACCTTATAACACTGATATTAAGTGCCAGTTATTTGGAAGTGACCGTTGACTAGTTGGAATGAAATGGTGCTTATTTGAAAATGTTTTATTCCAATTTTGCGCATAAGCTAAATTCGCATATTTGTATGGAAACCCGGCTACTGTTTCCATCACCTTAGAACTAAGATTTTGAACTTTGATAAATCTGATATTATCTTTGCGCGTCCGTTTCCATTTAGACTTTTTTATGGGCATTTTCAAAACATCTAAATAGTTTTGACACGCCCAGGCCAGTCAGCGTCGCTTCACTAGAGATTGGGACGCGGCACAGCGCTGTTGCGTTTCAATAGGAACCCCATCTGTCGGTTCAACACAACATTGAGAGACCGACAGAAAGGGAACGTCTCGGTTACGTATGTAACCTCTATTCCCTGATGGAGGGAACGAGAACGCTTGCCGCCCGCTGCAGCAGTCGAGAGATGCTCTCAGGCTCCTCAGCACAAAAGGTGAATGAATGCAGCAGGCCGTTTCCCTTTTATAACCAGATATCCGGGAAGAGTCCGGCATGCAAATTTAATTTTCCAATTTCGTTGGCCTTTCAAAACTAGTCAGGGAACAAAGGTTATATACATAACAGAGACTTTTTCTTTAACTGGCCATGTTTAAAAGTCACCTTTTTCAAATATCTCTTTCAATGTGTAAGTGTTCTTAATAAAGCACAACTGTAAATATTTTAAGTGTTAAAAGAGTTGCTGATCACATAATGGTGATTTGTTGAAATTTCTAAAAGAAATCTACATTATTGCAGGTGCAAATTATCAGTGGTGGACAAAGCACACAAACCATGTACT